>JAPFRF010000012.1:45681883-46281883 GCA_029282475.1 Phrynocephalus forsythii | reverse complement strand
GCAGTTCCCCCTCTTCAGCGCTCATCCTGGAGACGCCGCTGTCCCACCAACCGCCTGGTCTTGCTGCTGGTTATCTTCTGTGCCGTCCTCACCATCTCAGTGGCGATTCTGGGCGCCCAAGGTGAGTGAACGGGGGGGGGGGAAGGGGTGGCCAAGGTGAAAGAGGGGGAGGGTGGGCCTTGGAGAGTCACAAGGGAATCCACATGGGTGTGTGATATAGTAGGGCACAGATTGAGATAAAGCAAAAGCAAAGCTGAATGTTCTGCTTATATACTGCTCCATAGCACTTCAAGCTCTCTCTGGGCGGTTTACAATTTATTTATTTATTTATTTATTTATTTATTTACTACCCATCTTCCCAAAGGAACTCCAGGCGGTTAACAACAACAGTAAATAAAAGCAGATCTCAAACACACAATACTACAAATAAGGAAGAATTTAATTTAATTTAATTTAATTCTTCTTCTTCTTCTTCTTCTTCTTCTTCTTCTTCTTCTTCTTCTTCTTCTTCTTCTTCTTCTTCTTCTTCTTCTTCTTCTTCTTCTTCTTCTTCTTGTTAAAATAGAGCTCCCTTGGTACCTTCCAGGTGTTCCTGGACCGTGACTCTCATTGACAACATAGCCAGTGGATAGGGGATCATGGGAGTTGTAGTCCGAGGCTATGCTTTCCTGGCCTTTGCGGTCATATCAGAGCCTCTCCAGGGCTGGCAAGGGAAGTGGGTGGAAACAACATTACCAAAGTGCAACATTTTTCTTCCTTCTGGGGAGCAGAGAGCGCAAGGCGTGTGCTTGAGGATCCCCCAGGGGCACAACAATGGGTGTGAGTGTGGGGAGCCATGGCCAGGAAGGGCTAGTTGTGGCAAGCTTGAGGGATGGGTGCCAAGGAGGAAATGCCTTTTTTGGGTGGGGGGTGCAGAAAAAAAAAAGCAAGAGGTGGCTTTGGGCTTCTCTACCCCGTGATTCCTCCCAGGAGTGCAGTTCAAGTTTAATCAGCGGAGGACGCAGGAAGCCTTCAAAAGCTTTAACAAGACGGTCTGGGCCGGGATTGATGGCCTTCGGCGGAAGCGTGAGTCAAACAGGGGAGGATGCAGGGGGGGAAGGTGGTGCTGCAGGGGTTACCATCCACACTTTGGTGGTTGGAGGAGGTGGGAAGTTATGCGCTCCAGGTGGGAGATCTTCACGGAGGGAAGGGGGTGGCCTGGGGACAGATGCCGCTCTCCTCTTGCTCCATTCTAGGGAACAGCACCAAGTGGAGACTGGCGGGGCTGGAGAAGACGCTGACTCTTCACAGCAAGAGGGTGGATACTAGTGAGTGGCAAAGGACATACATCCGTGTGTGTGTGTCCGTGTGTGTCTGTGCATGTGTCCATGTGTCCGTGTCCGTGTGTGTGTGTGTGTGTGTGTGTGTGTGTGTGAGAGAGAGAGAGAGAGAGAGAGAGAGATTCTTTACACTCCCCATTACTGGAGCATGGACGCTTGTGGGGTTATTTTTCCATTCCAGTTCCCAGAACTAGGTTGTGGGCAGGAAATATATTTCAGAAAAGAACAGCTGCCTTGCCTTGCTTTCTGTTAATCTCTCTGCCCATCCACTTGATTTGTTGGGCTTGAAAAAAAAATAACAATGAAGACAGTTTTATGGGGGATGCAAATACCATAGGGCCCCCGTATCCACTGATTCATTATCCACTGATTCAGTTATCCACGGCTGGCAGAGGAAAAACATTAAATAAATAATTCGGCATCCACAAAGCAAGCTACTGTCACAAACAGCAGCTGTAAAGCAAGCTACTGTCATAAAGCAGCAGCTATAAAGCAAGCTACTATAACACAACAGTTTTTTTTTGGGGGGGGTGATATTCCCTCTTATCCACGGTTTTCATTATCTACAGGAAGGTCTGAAACCAATCCCCAGCAGATACTGGGGGGTCTTACTGTACCACACATTGCATGGTCTCTGGCTCCCTCGAGTGGTGAGCTGTGGTAAATGCACCCTGGAAATATGTATTTCTGGGATTTGGGGTTACTTAGGATTTTTAGATAACAGATAAGATAAATGAATTGGTGGATCCTCATCTCACAGATCAGGGGAAACTTCTGTATTTAATTTGCTTTGGTTCATGGGTCGAAAATGTGGACAGATCGGGGAGTGGATGGGGCCTTTGCAGGGTAAAGATCAGGATCTGTCTACCTCCTGGCCAACTGGAAGACCATGTGTGCTTGTGTCCCAGATTGTGTGTGTTTGTCCATGCCACTCTCTTGATCCTTGCTTTTGCTCTCTGTTTTCCCAGCAAAGAAGCATATCCAAAATCAGTTCGACCTCTTACAACAGGACACGAAGGTCTTCAGCTGTGACCTAGAAGAACTAAAGAGCAACGGTGAGAAGACCGTAACGGCGGCCAGGCTGGTGGTGGGTGCTCGTAGATTTGAGCACATCACCCCAGTTCTGGCTCGCCTGCACTGGCTACCCGTTGTCCTCCGGATTAGGTTCAAGGTCCTGGTTTTGATTTTCAAAGCCCTCCATGGTTTGGGACCAGAGTACCTGTCAGAGCGTATCTCTCAGAGGTCAACTGGGAACAGGTCCACGAGGATGGCGCAGGCGCGCTCACTTAGGGTGGCCACACCCAGAGAGGCGCGGAAATCGCTCACGCGCAACCGCACCTTCTCTGTGGTGGGCCCTTCACTGTGGAATCAGCTCCCTAGTGAGTTGCGCCTTGCAGCGTCCCTGCCTGCCTTTAAAAAAGCCTTGAAGACTCATTTCTTCAAGGAGGCGTTTGGCAACCTTTCTATTTAATTCTTTTTTTTTTTGTTCTGTTGCCGCCTATGCCATCCTTTGTGGAGGGTATTGCAGCCCCTATTTTTACGGGTAGTCTGCCGCTGATTTTTAAGTTTGTTTGTTGCTGCTTGTTTTTAAGTGTACACCGCCCTGAGTTCTGCTTTGGAAGAGAGGGTGGTATATAAATGTAATAAATAAATAAATAATAAATAAATAAATAAATAAGACCCATAAGAGGCTAAATTCTGGAAAGCAGAATGGCCCGGCCTGGGTTTGGCAGTGGGGCTTCCTCCCCTCCTTTTTAATCCCACAAACAATCTTCCTCCCCCTCAGAGAATCACAGAATATCATGAAGTGGGAAGGGGGGCTCTGGGGCCACCCAGTCCAACCCCTTTACTTAAGGCAGGGATCCCAGTCCCAGGGGATCTGACGGGCAGTTGTCTTAAATTTCTATCCACTCGACTCATGTCCTGCATTATTTTGTACGTCTCAATCCTATCCCCATTCAGGCGCCTTTTTTTTCCAGACTAAAGAGCCCCAAATGTTTTCGCCTTTCCTCTTAAGGGAGGTGCCCCATGTCTTCTTCTCCTTGGTGGTGGTGTGGAAGCAGTTACTTCCGGAGGGTCCGAAAGGGTGGAGTGGGGGCGCGCCTGCATGTGTTGCACAGGTGAGCCTCAACAAGGCGGGTTTTTTAGAAGCTCTGACATCTATCTCCCCCACACACACACACATTTGATAGGAACCAAGAGTGGCTGTTGCCCGAAGAACTGGCAGTCCTTCCAAGACAGCTGCTACTGGTTTCCTGGAGGATCTGCGTCCTGGGAGAATGCCAAACGTAACTGCGAAGAGAAGAATTCCCACCTGGTGATAATCAACTCCCCTGCAGAGCGGGTAGGCGTCGGGTGGAGCTGGCCACGCTCTGGATCTCCAATGGAGGAGAGTTGGGTGGGTGGGTGGGTGGGGAATAATAATTGTATTGTGTACAATTCTGGTCACCGCATCCCAAAAAAGACATTGTGGAACTGGAAAAGGTGCAAAGGAGAGCAACTAAAATGATTTACTGGCCTGGGGCACCTCCCTTATGAGGAAAGGCTAAAACATTTGGGGGTCTTTAGTCTGGAAAAAAGGTGCCTGAGGGGGGATATGATTGAGACATACAAAATAATGCAGGGCATGAGTAAAGTGGATAGAGGGACGGCTCTTCTCCCTCTCCCAAAATACCAGAACTAGGGGACATCCACTCAAATTGAGGGCTGGGAGAGTAAGAACAGACAAAAGAAAATATTTTTTTCACCCAGTGCATTGTTAGTCTGTGGAACTCCCTGCCACAGGATGTGGTGATGGCATCTGGCCTGGATGCCTTCCAAAGGAGACTGGACAGATTCCTGGAGGAAAAGTCCACCCCAGGTTACAAACCATGATGGAGATGTGTCATCTCCAGGCTTAAAACCAGGGTCCTTCAAGGGCCAGAGGCAGGGGAGAGGTTTCAAGAGATAGATATCGAGTCTTGTGCGCTCCCGAACACATTTGTCGGGGCCACTGTGAGATACAGGAAGCTGGACTAAATGGGCCTTTCTTGGCCTGATCCAGCAGGGCTCCTCTTATGTTCTTATGACCACCCCCTCATGCACGGCTCCCCAGTCCTCTTTTCCAGGGGTTGGGAGGTAGCAACAGCTGGATGGGAACAGATGTTTTGAACCTGCATTTGTCTCATGCTAGAGCTTCCTACTTCAACACAAGCGGCTGGGTTTCACGTGGATTGGCTTAACGGACGTCACCAGAGAGTGGAAATGGGTGGACGGCTCAGCCTATGTATTTAACAAAGAGTGAGTCCCAGCGATCGCCCGTCAGCTTGTGTACCGGCCTAATAAAAATACTGTAACATGTAGTATTAGAGAAAGATTTGTACTCCCCATTCGGATGGGCTCGTAAAGGGAGACACAGTCCTTTATTAAACAGTTCAAAAACCAAGCCGTTTAGGGCTTTATTATAGATGTTAGAACTAGGATTTTGGATTATGCCTAGCAATGGAACAGCAGTGGAGATGCTGGTTCCCTCTAGTGGCCGGTTCTTGTAATACATGTGAAAAATTTTTTTCTGGATTTTTCTTCTTCTAATATTTTTCATATTTTCAGACACTGGATAACAGAAACCATGTATCTTGATCCTGTGGGTACAGGGCTGTTGCTAACTGAGAGTAATACTCAATGCACCTAGGCTCAAGACCATGAGGCTCCTCTCCTAGGAACCAGTCAGATACTAACTTTGGGTCATTGTCTACTGCTCTGGGAAACTCATGGGGCCCATGCCTTTGGAAAGGGTTGCCCTCAGTTCTTTAACCAAGAAAAAACGTAACTCACCTTTTCAGTGCATCGTACGAACCCACCGCTCCTTCTGTGTCCTGTTTCTGTCTCCCCTGTTTGAAAACCCGCCGCAGCCCTTGATCTCTTTTTCCTGTTGCTTGTTTTCAGTGACTGGGCAGAAGGACAGCCGGATCACTGGTACGGCCACAACCTCGGGGGAGGCGAAGACTGTGTTCACTTAATGCACGGAGGTCTCTGGAATGACAACCACTGTTCCCGAGAGTTCCTTTGGATATGTGAAATGGAGCTGAAGATGTAAAAGAGGGTCGATCTTAACTTTTTCCTATTCTGCAAGAAGTTCCAGGCCATTTATTTCTGGTTCTTATGTGGATAGATAGATAGATAGATAGATAGATAGATAGATAGATAGATAGATAGATAGATAGATAGATAGATAGATAGATAGATAGATAGATAGATAGGTATTAGGGCCCCTGAAACCGTGCTGTCAGTAAATGCTGATCTAATTACTCATGGTCTGAAAAACATTAAAAATGTTAAAAGAAAAATCCTAGAAATATTTTGATTGATGAAATTACCAGAAAGGGTCACTAGAGGGCACCAAAGACCACACTATGCATAATATTCTCTAATTTAATAGGCTTCACCATAATCTGTGTTCTGCAATGTCCATTGGGGTGGGTGGGTGGCTTGCAATCCATCCCCCCATGGGTATGGGGGTCCTGTACAACCCGCTGGCTGCCATTACCTGGCTTCGTTTCCTCATCAACCATTGGCCAAAGGGCTGGACTGGGATTCACGGAACGTTCACAAGCTGTTTGGATGAGCAGCGAAATGTTTCTATCTCTCAAAATGAAGTCTAGTAGCCATGACTCAACTTCCAGATAAACTTCCACTTTACTCATGCGCTTCCAAATGCATCTGGTGGGGCCACTTCTCGACACCACAGTTCAAGAAGGATGTTGACAAACAAGCAAGTTCGGGGGAGGGAAACAAGGTTGATGAGGGCACTGGAAACCATGCCTCAAGAGGACTTATTGAAAGAACTAGGCATGCTTAGCCCTGCGGAAGGTAGACAGAAGGGAGATACGGTAGTAGAGCACTCACACTTTTGAAATACTTACAAGGGAGTTCTACACATAAGGGGCAAGATCTGTTCTCAATCCTCCCAGAATGCTCGGAGGCAAAAAAAAAATGGACAACCATCTGTCAGGTGTGCTTTGATTTGGATTCCTGCATTGAGCAGAGGGCTGGAATGCCGCCATAGCGCTGTAGCGCTCACCACCTCCCGAGACCTTGGGTTCCATCCTTGTACTGCTCTAACAGTTAGGAAGTTTTTTACCTGATACCCAGTTGAAATCTGACTTCCTGTTCCTTGAGTCCATTATTTCATGTCCAGGACTATGGGATGGTGATCTTGAAAGTATTTGAAAAACGCTAGCTACAGAAGATAGAAATGCATTTAGTGCTGCAACTGAGACTTTCCCAGCCTGCCATTGCCTGGATGGACTATAACTCCCATCATCCACTTGCAGTAGTCCAAAGCTTCTAGAGGAGGGCTGGAGTTGGGGGTGGCCTGGTGTCAGCAACCCTCCAGAAACACAAAAATGCCTGTCTTTGTTTCCTGTCACGACGGTTGCTCCCGGGCCTGCCAGGGGTGTTTGGCCAAGATAAGGATCCGTCCCTTTCCACCTTGGCAAGATGCCCTTTTTTGAAAATCATCTTTGGAGGGGGAGGGCTGGAAGGCGATTCCCATCCCTGGACAGAGGTGGAAAGGGCGCAGGCGGGTGCCACATTTCGAGGCTGTGGGGAGATTCTAAATTTGACCGCAGAGGACAAATAATATTGACACAGTTCAAAGAGCAGCCGGGTGGTGTTGGTGTTGGTGGCAGAAAAGAAAGTTTAAGCCGGATCGGAGAAAGCCGGGCGAAAGGGCTTCAACTCCAGGGAAAGACGAAGGAGAAGGTAAAGAAGGACTTTGGGCTGGACTTGGGGAGCCTTCAGACTTCATTTTGGAAGATCAGAAACCCTTCCGTGCGTGTGCATGTGGGGTGCAAGCATTGTGAGTCTACGCGAGAGGATGTTCAGTCTTGAGAGTGAGCAAAAGAGTCATCCTTGGGTAATCAAAGCAATCCAGAGCGGTGGCAAAAAGGTGGTCCTACGGAGGAGGGGTCAGGATCTGTCCTTGATCATTCCAAAGTGCAGGAGGGGCAACAACAGGTCCAAGTGACAGGAAGCCAGATTTAGGTTGAATGTCGGGGGGGGGCGAAATTCAGACGTGTAAGAGCAGTACAATGACAGAATTCATGGCTTTGGGAGGTGGTGAGCAATCCAACTCAGCAGGCCTGCAAGAGAAAGCGTGACAACTATCTGTCCGACCTGCTTTGACTGGGATTCTTGCCATGAGCAGGGGGTTGCACGGGGGGGTGCTTATGGAACCCGTCCAGCTCCATTATTCTATCGTTCTATGATTTCCTGTTCCATATTGACGAAGGCATCTAAAAAGCTGACTGTGGCTGATTCTGGGCTGGGGAACCTCCCTTATGTGTGAGTGTGTTACGTCTTTACAGTCGTGACCAACTCTTCGTGACCCCATGTCCATGGAGTTTTCTTGGCAGGAATACTGGAGTGGATTGCCAGCTCCTACTCCAGGCACCCACAGCACCTGGTATTTCCTGGTGGTCTCCCATCCAAGTACTAACCAGGGCCGACCCTGCTTAGCTTCCGAAATCAGGCGAGATCGGATGTGCTTAGGGCATTTGGCAGCTCTTCCCTTATGAGGAAAGGCTAAAACATTTGGGGCTCTTTAGTCTGGAAAAAGGCGCCTGAGGGGGATATGATTGAGACGTACAAAATAATGCAGGGCATGAGTAAAGTGGATAGAGGGAAGCTCTTCTCCTTCTCACAAAATACCAGAAGTAGGGGACATCCACTCAAACTGAGGACCGGGAGAGTAAGCACAGACAAAATAAAATATTTTTCCCCAGCGTGTTGTTAGTCTCTGGAACTCCCTGCCACAGGAGGTGGTGATGGCATCTGGCCTGGGTGCCTTCAAAAGGGGATTGGACAGATTCCTGGAGGAAAAGTCCATCCCAGGTGACAAACCATGATGGAGATGTGTGTTATCTCCAGGCTTTAAAAAACCAGGTACTTCAAGGGCCAGATGCAGTGGAGTGGGATCAGGAGACAGAGATCTAGTCTCGTGTGCTCCCAAACACATCTGGTGGGGCCACTGTGAGATACAGGAAGCTGGACTAGATGGGCCTTTTGGCCTGATCCAGCAGGGCTCTTCTTCTGTTCTGTTCTTATGTAAATGCTTCTCCCGATTTCAGATTCCTCATGTTCCCACCAAGCCAGAATGGTTAAAGACTACCGAGATGTCAGCACTCTGGACACAGAGGATGATGGTGATGATGGGGCTATCAGAAGAGGTACCTCTCCTTCCCTTCTCGATCATGGGGGGTTGTATCAGAAGCAACCCAAGTGGGGGTTCTCTAGGCCAACACCAGGGTCGCCCAGTGACCCCTTGGGTGCCTCCAGGAAGCCCCCCCCCCAAGAACATGGGTGTGACTACCTCTGTGGCTGGAAAGGAGGTAGGCACCCATCAGGAATGGTAGCCACTAGCCCCCCGCATCCCCTGATACTCCAGGAATTGAGCCAACCCCTCTTTGAAAGGCACCTGAGCCATGAATTAGTCTTTCCTCTGAGGAGCTCCAGGTACCTGACAGTCTCTATGACAGTGCACCACTAATTACAAACTCCTAAACCAGGCATGTCCAAACTTCAGCCCTCCTGATGGTTTGGACCACAACTCCCAGAATTCTAAGTTTAGAAGGACTGTGGGAGTTGCAGACCAAAACATCTGGAGGGCTGAAGTTTGGACATGCCTGTGACCTAAACCGATAAATTACAAATGTATCTAGCTGGAATGTAGTGCAATTCCTACAGACCACAGTGGCAGCTGGTAAAGCCTGCTTCATTGAAGGGTGTTGACCCAGATGTATATGAACGCGCCGCTGAAAGAGGAACATGGGTTGCAGGTGCGGGCCAGTCCCCAACCAGAGTTCTCTCAACCGCGATCTCTAAACAGGGGGCCACCCCAGAGAAACCCCTGACCTGGGCTATGTCATTTGAGGGTTTTTCACTTGGGGTGTTCTGCTGATAGATAGATAGATAGATAGATAGATAGATTCAGACCCTTAATCTAGACCAGTGGTTCTCAACCTGTGGGTCCCCAGATGTTCCTGGACTGCAACTCCCAGAAGCCTCCACCACTCGCTGTGCTGGAAGGGATTTCTGGTACAGTGGTACCTTGTATAAAGGAATTAATTCGTTCCAAATGAAATTCTGTTAAGCAAATTTTCCTTTATACAAATTTCCCATAGGAATGCATTGAAAATGGAGTAATCCCATTTTTATGTTGTACGGATTCGCCCCATAGGCGATTCTGTTAAGCAAATTTCCCCTATCTCTGGAATATTTTATGTTGTACAAATTTTATGTTATACAAACTGTTTGTTATACAAGGGTCCACTGTAGTTGCAGTTCAGGAACATCTGGGGACCCACTGGTTGAGAACCACTGGTCCAGACAGACAGACAGACAGACAGACAGACAGACAGACAGACAGATAGATAGATAGATAGATAGATTAGATAGATTAGATAGATAGATAGAGTAGAAGATTTCTGGTTTCTGGCCCTGTCTTTCCAGCCCCCACAGAGTTTGCTCCATACCAGCCCTGGGGAAGGCGTGTCTGTTCCGGCCGGCGCTTGATCTTCATTCTCCTGGGACTTCTTTGTGTCCTCGCCATCTTGACCGTCGTGTTTGGCTTCACTGGTGAGCAATCTGCCCCCCACAGGAACACAGAAAGGTGCAGGGTCAGTGGGGTAGCCAAGGGGAGGAGGTGACACAGGGTGCATTGGGTGGGAATCCCCCCTTTCTAAGTTGGGGAGCAGTGTTGGAGGAGAAGTATGGGGAGGGCAAGCAGTGGGGCCAAAGGAGAAACCTGTGAAGTCAAGCCATGTAAATATCTCTTCTTCTTCTTCTTCTTCTTCTTCTTCTTCTTCTTCTTCTTCTTCTTCTTCTTCTTCTTCTTCTTCTTCTTCTTCTCCTCCTCCTCCTCCTCCTCCTCCTCCTCCTCCTCCTCCTCCTCCTCCTCCTCCTCCTCCTCCTCCATCTTCTTCAAGTTTCCACTAATTCTGGAGTTCTGCAGAATGGGATGCAATTCAATAGGAATAACAAAGAAAAAAAGAAGCTACTAATAAATAACCTTGCAGGGGGGGCTTCACTCATAGCATTCATTCGGGGCAAAACATCGCAGAAGGCTGTTGAGATGGGTTTTGCTAACTCTTGAAAACACATGCCTTATTACTGTGGAAGCCACCAGGGCAGGCTGCTCCAAGCCAAGATCTAACCCTGTATTTGCTACATGGGTGCCATTGAATATGGCAAGGGTGGGTGGGGAGTCTATAACTCATAGCTGGAGATGTGTGGCGTGAGAAGGAGAATCTAAGCAGACATGCTTGTTTGTGCATCAAAGGGGCACACAGTGAAAGCAGATGAATGCATGTGCAAGAGAGCATGCAAGGAAGAGACTTAGGCAAAAGGGGATGGGTCTGAAGCAGATGCAAAGGTGGGAACCCAAGAGGGGAGATCCTGGTGAGAACAGACTCAGAGCGATCCCTTGATCTCCTCTCCTCTGCCTTTCCTCACCCCAGGGCGCAGCTTTAGCAGTGATTTGTCAGCCATGGAGACAAGTTTCCAAAGTGTCAACCACACGATCGTCGGGGCGCTGGCTGCTCTGAAAGAAAAGGGTGAGCCAAAGCGGGGAGACCGCGGGGTGCAGTTCCCTCTGGGGAATCCCAAGCCATTCCTGGTGGGCGGGGGATTAAGAAAAGCAGAGCCTGGTGTGTGCGTCTCTGTGTGTGTTGTGGGGGGCAGGAGGCAGACAGGAAAGTGGTGTGTGGAGATTGTAGAACAAGGCTGTGTGAACGGCTTTTTGCAAGTGCCCAAGAGAGACCTTGCTTCTTCTTTTTTAAAATTTGCAACTTCCAGGATGTGCAAACAGGCAAACCCAATACTTTTGCAAACTAAAACAACGACAACAACCAAACCTCTAATTTATTTGGAGGTGGGGGGGGAGAGAGACTTTTGGCCTCTAAGACCTGTTCTGAGGCTCAGACATGGATGGGTTCAGAATTAGAAATGGCAGGCAATGCAGTGTGATGCTGCACTTTTGGGAGGAGGGACTCATGTACCCACACTGCTGACGTTTGAATACAGGAGGCAGACTTGAGCAGGCATTACTACAACGCCGATTCGTAGAAATCTTGGTTCTGGAGCCCAAATTCCATAGACCTGGGATGGAGAAAGGCAAAGAGCCAGGCCTCCCCTTCCGTGTCCTCACCCTCTTCCTCCCTGCCAATCCCAGAGACCAATGACGTGAAGAGGCTCGCGAAAGTTGACCAGATGGTGAAAAACCTGACGGAGGTATTGAAAGAAGGTGGGTCAGTAGGGAACCACACAGCAAAAGTGCACGGGTTGTCTGTAGGGACAGCAACAAGTGGGGTGTGGGGGTGTCCTTATCTACAGAGTGCCTTTTTTTTGGACTAAACGGCTCGGGATCATCCTATTGACTGGGGGATGCTGGAATTTGTAGTCTAGAAGCAAAAGAACATTTTGAGTCTGGGTATCTGAGCATGTCTTCAACATGGAGGGGACTTCCACCCCTACCCCATCCCTGTAATTATGGTGATTAGAAGTCCCTGGGAGATGCCCAATGTCCGTGTGCTCTCCCAGAAGTGAAAATGCTTTCCCAGTGATCCCCTTCTTTCCCCTCCGATTTTTGCCTCGGCTCCAGCAAAGACCCAGTTCAAGGAGCACATCTCAAAACTCCGGACCAGCGTCCATGCCCTGAATTGTCATCTGGAAGACGTCAAACGCAACCAAACAGGTGAGCGTGTAGAAAAACGTGAGCGGTCCAGGAGAGAAAGGATTTTAGTGTGTGCCCAGAGGGAGGGGGAGAATTAGGAAGGCATTGGGTGGGTAGGAGTCTGGATGCAGAAGCGGTGAGCTGTACCACGAAGGAACATACATAAGAACATAAGAAGAGCCATGCTGGATCAGGCCAAAGGCCCATCTAGTCCAGCTTCCTGTATCTCACAGCAGCCCCACCAGATGCGTTTGGGAGCGCATGAGACTAGATATCTGTCTCCTGATACTACTCCCCTGCATCTGGCCCTTGAAGTACCCTGGTTTAAAGCCTAGAGATTACACATCTCCATCATGGTTTGTAACCCGTGATGGACTTTTCCTCTAGGAATCTGTCCAATCCCCTTTTGAAGGCATCCAGGGCAGAGGCCATCACCACATCCTGTGGCAGGGAGTTCCATAGACTTACAACGCGCTGGGTGAAAAAATATTTTCTTTTGTCTGTTCTTACTCTCCCAGCACTCAATTTGAGTGTATGAAGGAGGGAGCCAACACCACCACTCACAGGAACGTGACCGGGGGCGATCTTGGCCAGCTCTCTCTGCCACGCCACTCCTTCTGACCTTAAGCATGGCCCAGGTTGGGTCCCCCAATAACTGGTTTCTCTCCCCCCACTCTCCGCCAGGGGGTAGAACCATCTGCTGTCCCAAAAACTGGCTTGCCCCTGAGGAAGAAGCCAAAGCTGACTGCGAGAACAAAGACGCCAAGCTGGTCATCATCGCGGGCTACCAAGAACAGGTAAGGACTCCGGCTCTTTTTCCGGGTCTCTTCCGTGTCCTTCAGCCAGGGAGGGCCGGGAGGAAGGGCCACGGAGGCCTCCTGCCTGTGTGACTCCTCAGGGTTTGTGGGTGGGTGGGGGGTGGTGGTGGTGGTGGTGTTTGTGCACCAGCCCAAGTGTACTGACCTTGCTCAAAGCTTGGGACAAGTTGTGAAGGAGTTGCCGTGTCACCTGTTAGCTGGTGGCTCTTTGGCCTACAAGGGCTTAACTAAGTTACATTTCAAAAGTTGCCTCATTGGTGTAACAAGCAACCTTCCGGGTTACAGTGGGACACACACACACACACACACACACACACACACACACACACACACACACACACACACACACCATCTGTGGGATCAGTATTACTTTTAGTCACTGGCTGGAAATGCCTCGTGGCACAATGGTTAAACTACAGCACTGCAGTCAAAGCTCTGCTCACAACCTGTGTGTGTGTGTGTGTGTGTGTGTGTGTGTGTGTGTTCACAAGTATCCAGCTGTGTGTGGGGGGCGGCAAAATATCAGCAGAACATTTTGCTTCTTGCTTTACTAACTGAAAAAAATATATCTTTATAAGCATTTCCAGGGTGTATTTATCAGAACTGCCCATTGGAGACAGCCAAAAAAAATGCAATGTATAGGATGCAGCAAACCCCCTGGTTTTTCAGCATCCCAAGGGTGAGGGTGGAATTGGAACAATTCCCTACAGATATCAAGGTCCAACTGAACTTTCAAAAACTAAGATTTTAAGAGCATCATAATAAATGACATTATAGAGGGGCATATCAATCCTAAGTGGCAAGGCAATTATTGTTCATTAACAAGAAAACAACAAATCGATCAAGCATATTACACTGAAAGTGTACCTGTGCCTGGACTATGATAATGGTAACAAGAGTGGGTGTCCCGAAACGACGACAAAGGTAATAAGTGTCTTCTTGAAAATAGTTGTCAAGCTCAGACTCTGGAAGCTGGCGGGGTTTGGCTGTTCACGGGTGTTCTGTGTCCTCTTTCTTGCTAGGAATTCGTGGCCCAGCATACAAAGCCACACAACACGTGGATCGGCCTGAGGTTTGTCGGCAGGACGTGGAAGTGGGTGGACGGAACGACGTACACCGTTCGCCGAATGTGAGTCCCCTTGCTGGTCTCTCTCTCTCTCTGTGTGTCTCTCTATGTCTCTCTCTCTCTCTCTGTGTGTGTGTGTGTGTGTGTGTGTGTGGAGTGGGGGGGCTCCACTGTGCCACAAAATGGGGCGGCCAGCCACGTGGCCTAACTGACAGACCTCTTTGGAGGTTCTGTTTTCTCAGGGCCCTTCCGTGGCTGAAGCTCGGTCCGTAGGAGAGGGTCGAGGGGGGGAGGAAGAATTTGGGGGAAGGAAGCAGCTGCCGGGTGCAACTTTGGGATTTATGTAGGCGTCACATTCGGAGACGGGACCACGGGAAAGCTGACCTCCCAGTTCTGTCATGGAGATGTTCCATTTTATTTATTTTTACATTTCTACAGCGTTTTTTTTTTTAAAAATGTGCTCCCTTTGCAGTGGAGGAGCAACATTAAAAAAAACAGCTCCCGGTGGCCGCTGGGAGGCACCAAGGGAGGCTTCCTATTTATTGATTTATATTTATATTTATATACCGCCAGATATTCCCAGACGGGAACAATAACTGTTTTTCAAAAGGAACAGTAATTCCGGTGGGCGGCTTCCTTCTGGAGGTCCTATGGCCAGACTTTGGTTTATGATCTGGCCCAGAATCTGTTTTCTGTACGAGGCTTACCTCCTGGCATCGTGATATGATTGAGACGTACAAAATAATGCAGGGCATGAGTAAAGAGGATAGAGGGAAGCTCTTCTCCCTCTCCCAAAATACCAGAACTTGGGGACATCGACTCAAACTGAGGGTTGGGAGAGTAAGAACAGAGAAAAGAAAATATTTTTTCACCCAGTGTGTTGTCAGTCTGTGGAACTCCCTACCACAGGAGGTGGTGATGGCATCTGGCCTGGATGCCTTCCAAAGGGGATTGGACAGATTCCTGGAGGAAAAGCCCATCCCAGGTTACAAGCCATGATGGAGATGTGTTATCTCCTGGCTTAAAACTGGGGTCCTTCAAGGGCCAGATGCAGGAGGGAGAGGTATCAGGAGACAGAGATCTAGTCTGTGCGCTCCCAGAGGCATCTGGTGGGGCCACTGTGAGATCCACGACGCTGGACTAGATGGGCCTTTGGCCTGATCCAGCAGGGCTCTTATGTTCTTATGTTAACTTGCCCCCAAAGGTCAAGTTGCCCCCCACGGTAACATTTGGGGTGCCGGGGGTTCTGCTTCCTGAGCCGCCACAGCCCTTTGTGGTCCTGCCATGACCTCCAGGAACCTCCTCCCACGAGCTGTTTCACTCTCGTTGCAGAGACTGGAGGCCGATGGAGCCCGACAGATTCTCTGAGTCCCTGCTCACCGGGTTTGCCGACTGCGCCCACCTTTACCGAGACGGCCGGTGGAGCGACGATCACTGCACTCTCTCCTACAATTGGGTCTGCGAGTCAGAGAAAAAGGCTTAAGATGTTCGGCTGGAGCTGGGCCTGCAACGCCTTCCCCAGAGACGGCCGGGGGTGGGGGTGGCAGTTTACATCCTGCAACTGCCAGATTTTGTGAGCAAATAAAGTGATTGCCCGAAGGAAGTCCGTGCAAAAGTTTTGATTGCAGGAATGCAGCTCCTTTTTCATCCTTGGACCTGCGGCTTGACATTGGCCATGGACCGAAGTCTTGTTCAAGTTGGTGGAGTAGGAACCCAATATCAGTGGGTTCAGTATCCGTGGTTTTATTTATCCACAGTCTGAAAAATGTTTAAAAAATTAAAAGAAAAAAACTCTGAGAAATATCTATTTTCACAATGTATTGACTAAAACTAGGCACTAGAGGGAGCCAGAGACCATGCTGCATAGGCTTGTTGGAATACATAGCATGGTCTCTGGCTCCATCTAATGACCAGTACTAGTAACACATGGTGAAAATATGTATTTCTTGATTTTTTTTCTTTTACCACACTATGCTTGGTAGTACAGTAGGACCCCCGTATCCACTGATTCATTATCCACCGATTCAGTTATCCACAGCTGGCAGAGGAAAAAATTAAACAATTCAGCTGCCACAAAGCAAGCTGTAAAACAAGCTGTTGTCACAAACAGCAGCTGAAAAGCAAGCTATTGTCACAAATAACATCTGTAAAGAAAGCTACTGTCACAAACCGGCCACAAAGCAAGCAACTGTCTCAAAACAGCAGTCAAAGCAAGCTATTGTCAGGAAACAGCAGTTTGGGGGCAGGTGGGCATTCTCTTTTATCCACAGTTTTCATTATCCACAGAAGGCCCGGAAACAATCCCCAATGGATACCGGGGTCCTCCTGTATCTACAGTTTTCAGCATCCATGGGGCATGGAGCTTGGAAACAAGGCTCATTCTAAGGGGCACACAACCCCCTCTGCACACAGGCCGTTTCACCTCTGCAATGGCATCATGGCCATCTTTGTTTGGCTGTGTAGAACCTGCATCAGGAGGAAATTGCGCATTCGCAGAGCAGAACCCTGCAGAGCAAGGATGGAAATTATAGAGAACACGTTGCTTAGAGCCAATCCCTGCAGGTACAGGGTTCCTAATTATCAGCACGAAATGGTGCCTGCGGAAGTGTGTGATGTGTGTTTTTGTTGAAGGGGAACCCGGGCAAGCTGTTTTTGCAACAGGCTGCACGTCTCTAGCAGGCCGTGCCTCTCAAGGAAGCCCAGCTTTGGAGGTTTTGATCTTACAAGCTGACCCCCAAGTTTGCTCCCCCCCTGTCCCTCCTTACCCTTTTTTTCCTTTTGTGTCATGTCTTTTAGGGTGTAGGATTACAGGCTGGAAGGGTCTTAAATGTTATAGTTTAGGTTTCCTTGCCTTTGCCTAGGCCAGAGAGAGGGTTAACAAAATTGTGTAGTGGATAAACACAAATGAGCAAGCCAACACCCTTAAGCTCTAGAGGACCAAAAGAAATGGAAACCCATGCCTGCTATTTTGCATTTGTGTTTTTTATAATTTCGTATTTGATCATTATTGCATGAAAGCATCAAAGGGACAGTACCTCCCCAAAAATGCAACAGTTCTTTTAATTTTTCTCATTGCCCCTCCAGGAAGATATGAAGAAAGCCTCAATTTTAAAAATGTGTTGTTTTTTCCCTAGACTACAGGGAGCAGGGGAAACCCTCAACCCCCAGAAAACCATTTCATTTTATCTGGCAAGGGTTGTCATGATTTGGGACACCCAGATTTCCAGGGACCTCCTGCTTTGAGCCGGGGTTGGACTCCAAAGCCTTAAGAGGCCCTTTTGAGTTGCCGTTGGATGCGATGGATTCGGTGTGGTTGCCCACGAATGGCGCTGGGAGCCTGGATGCCTGGCTTCTCCAAGAATGTGGAAGAAGAAGGGGAGGTGTTAGAGGGCCCCCAGCCCTGGGCCAGCCTCCCTCCGAACCTCCCACCCAGGCTCATTGGATTTGGAGGGTGTGCGTGTGCGTGTTCCCGCTTACTCTCCTGGCTGGCCCAGCGCAAGCTGCCGCATGGCCTCCGCCTCGAAACGGAAGACATGCCAGCCCTCGGTGGCTGTGAGGTCCACGGCTCCTTTGCTGAGGTAGAAGTCGATGGCAGAGCGGTTCCAGTCCAGGACCGAGAGCTTCATCTGGGTGCAGCCCTTCTCCACTCCAATCTGCCAAGAAAGAAAGAAAGAAAGAAAGAAAGAAAGAAAGAAAGAAAGAAAGAAAGAAAGAAAGAAAGAAAGAAAAAGAGGGAGAGAAAGAGAGAAAGAAAGAAAAAGAAAGAAAGGGACAATTAGAGAGAGAGAAAGAGATAGAAAGGAGAAAGAAAAAAAAGAGAGAGAGAGAGAGAAAGAAAGAGATAGAACGGAGAAAAAGAAAGAGATAGAGAAAGAGAGAGAAAAAAGGAGAGAGAGAAAGAGAAAGAGATAGAATGGAGAAAAAGAAAGAGAAAGAGAGAGAAAAAAGGAGAGAGAGAAAGAGAAAGAGATAGAATGGATAAAGAGAAAGAGAAAGAGAAAGAGAGAAAAAAGGAGAGAGAAAAAGAGAAAGAGATAGAATGGATAAAGAGAAAGAGAAAGAGAAGGAGAAAGAGATAGAGAGAGAAAAAGGGAGAGAAAGAGAAAGAGATAGAATGGATAAAGAGAAAGAGAAAAAGAAAGAGAAAAAAGGAGAGAGAGAGAGAAAGAGAAAGAGATAGAATGGATAGAGAAAGAGAAAGAGAGAGAGAGAGAGAGAGAGAGAGAAAGATAGAAAGGAGAAAGAGAGAGAGAAAAAGGAGAGAGAGAAAGAGAGAGAATGGAGAAAGAGAAAGAGAGAGAGAGAGAGAAAAAGAGAGAAAGAAAAAGAGAGAGAGAAAGGAGAAAGAGATAGAAAGGAGAAAGAGAGAGAGAGAGAGAGAGAGAAAGAGAGGAACAGATATATTCTTCATACATACAGTACATGCATATCAAACCCTCCATGGCCTAGGCCCTGACTACCTGGCAGAGTGGCTCATCCAGTGGTCAACTTCAGCCCGACCAACCAGGATGTCGCGGGCGCACTCGCTACGGGTGGCCACGCCCAGGGAGGCTCGTAAAACATCCACCCGAAACCGAGCCTTCTCTGTGGCTGGCCCTGCTTTGTGGAACCACCTGCCCTGCCAGCCTTTAGGAAGGCACTAAAGATCATGCTATTCCGTGAGGCATTTGGTGACTTACATTAAGTTGTCCCCCCCCCCCGCTATCTGCTTTTATGTCATTAGTTAAATTGTTTAATTGCTGTTGTGTGTTTATTGTTTGATCTGATTATTTGTTGTTTTTATATTGTCGTGAACCACCCGGAGTTCCTTTGGGAAGACGGGCGGTATATAAGCCTTAAAATAAATAAATAAATAAATAAATAAATAAATAAATAAATAAATAAAGGCAGAGTGGCCTTTCTCCAGGCAACCTAGCATGTTTGGTGGCAGCCTAGAAGCCCCCAGGCAGCCTAAAAAGTAACTTTTTCCTGAGGTCTGAGCCAAGGACATTGAAGGAGAAGGAGACTCTTGACTCCAAGTGGGGGATCATTGCCCAACAGTTACCGTCGATGACAAGGTTTTGAGGTTGGCGGGTTGAGATGTAAGAGCCCTGTGGCGCAGTGGTTGAATGCCTGTCCTGCAGGTAAAACTGTGCTCACGACCTGGGGTTCACTCCCAGGGAGCCGGCTCATGGTTGACTCAGCCTTCCATCCTTCTGAAGCTGGTAAAAGCTGGGGGGGAGGCAATGTGTAGCCTGCATTACTGTAATTAAAAACCGTAGACCGCCCAGAGAGTGTTTGACGTGCTATGGGGCTGTATATAAGCAGAACACTTTAGGTGTGGGCCAGGACAGCTCCCGAGGGACTCCTTTCTGACCTGGGAAAACGGGAGGCGGACGGGTGCCACATTACCTGTGCAATCCGGCTCATGAGTCTCTTTCCGATCCCCTGCCCTGCGAGAACGGGGAAAGGGGGAGGGGGGAAGTCGAGAAAGAATGACAACTGAGCCATGAAACACATCATTACAGGAATAAGGGACAACAGCAGGGTGTCCCACTGGCAGTGCTCCAAAAGGCACAAAAGGGCATCTGGATTCCTGCATCTGAAACACAGCGGTTGCTTCCAAACTCAAGCTCGGGGTTTCCGTGAGGGAGTATGTCCATTTCGTATTACGTCTTCCTCTGTTCCTGCTGTTTCCACCCCCCACCTTTCCCAACATGAGTGTCCCTTCCAGAGATTCCTTCCTCAGCCCCAAATAGGACAGTGTCAGTTCCGTCATTATTATTATTTTTGCCTCCAGGGATCGTACAGGCTTGATTTGATCTAGGACACAACGGTTCCTCTTCTAGCAATCCTGGGAATCCTCAAACCTCTCTCGCAACCCAGCATTTTGCAGAAATCAATTTGTCTCTCAGCAATTATTGTTAGCTGTCCAGCTTTCACGTCCGTGCATGATCAGAAATACAAGAGAGTGGATGGGCTTGGTGCCTAGTGACAGATTCATACTCTTGAAAAGTAAATTTTTTTTTAGAGGACATTTCCCAGAATCCCCTGGCCGTGCCCACAATCTCCCAGTCAGACATCTGGGGATTGTGGGAGCTGTAGTTTAAAAAAATCTACTTTTTGCAACACAGGCACTCACATTGTCTTCAGGGATATGTCTGTGAAGATTCTCAGTCATCCAGGGAGTTTACCTGGAAGTTGAGTCATGGCAACTGGACTTCTTTTCTTGAGAGATTGAAACGTTTTGCCACTCATCCAAACAGCTTGGTTAGTCTGAGGAAAGCTAGTTGCGAGTCCTCCATTTTATAGTTCGCTTGACCTCATGTCTGGCCTGAAATAGGCTCATAAGATGAACAATGGCCTGAAGAGGCTCGTTAGGTGGACAACGGCCTAAGGTGTGGGAAAGTCCCACCTTTAACCTTCTTAACACCCATTAAGTATGGGTCTTTAGCTATAGCCTTGCTGGTGGAGGTGTGAAGTATTTTTGATTTGTCTGGGGATTGTTGGAATCACTGCCTGGAAAGTAGCTGATAGACTGTGCTGAGCTCCTTGCACCTCTGCATATCAGACAGTGATTTCAACAATCCCCAGACAAATCAAAAATACTTTGTTGTGTTATGGATTAAGCGGACACAGAGTCTCGGGGTGCAATCGTCTGGTCTTCAGGCAGCATTTTCTCTCTGTGTCTCTCTGGGCTGCATCGGTTGTGTGTGTGTGAGAGAGAGAGTGTGTGTGAGCATGTGTGAGAGTGTGTGAGATGAGAATACTGCCTGAAAGACCAGTCTTTTATTAATAAGAGAAGAGCAATAGACACAGGGAGACATTCCATTGGTGGGAGGGAAATGCACATCTATCTAGAAGAGCATCTTGGCTTGTTATTATGGGCCTGAAGAGACCAGAGAGTCTTTTCTTAACTTCCTGGTTAAGGCTGAGGAGAGGGAGAAAAAAGAAAGAAAAGAATGCGGTTTACCTCCGTTTTAGACAAAGGGAGACGCAAAAAAAGAATTCCATTGGATCAAATATTTGTCACATCCAAAAAGCAGGGGAGTGGAAATGTCGCACATTGTCTGCAAATCTATGGGTAAACAGAAGAGCATCTTGGCCATTTGCGGCGGAGCTTATTAAGACCGCCCTAAGAGGGAAGGAAGCTATGGGGCCAAGGGTCACACAGCAGATGGCCCTGATGTGTCCTGATATCCTTTGGCCTTGCCATCCTGTTTTGCTGCCTCCTTGAGCTTAGGTCAGCACATCGGTACCTGCTCGGCCCTGGGGGTTGCTGGGAAATACAGGCCATGCAGGCCTCCCAGGCCTTCAGCTGCCTTCTGTGTGCTTGGCCAATTTGGGGGGTTCAGAAATATGGGGGAATGGAATTCCCACAATACTTCACACCTCCCCCAGCTAGGCCATAGATAACAACTCATACTTTATGAGTGTTGGGAAGGTTGCAAAGGTGGGACTTTCACACACCTTACCAGGCATGTCCCAACTTTGGCCCTCCAGATGTTTTGGGCTGCAACTCCCACAATCCTTTGTCATTGGCAATCTAAGCTTAGAATTCTGGGAGTTGTGGAGGGCCAAAGTTTGGACATGCCTGCGCTTAGGCCACTGTCTACCCAATGAGCTTATTGTCCACCTAATGAGCCTATTCAGGCCATTGTTCATCTTACGAGCCTATTGACATGAAGTCAGAGTGAACTATAAAATTCTATAAAACCATAAAATTCGCAACTAACTTTCTTCAGACTGACGAAGCTGTCTGGATGAGCAGCGAAAGTTCCAGTCTCTCAAGAAAAAGAATCCCGTTGCCATGACTCAACTTCCAGATGTCTTCAGGGATGCATGGGTATGCTCAGGGCATGTAGTGTTCCCAATTACATCTTATTCCAACGTGAGCAGCTGCCCTCCCTCCAACTCACATACCTCGAAATTCTGGCATCACATAAAGATCTTCCATATAGATGTTTCTACCTTTCCAGGTACTATAGGTGAAGAAATAAAGGCCGTAACCCACAATAGCAGGGCCTGAGGAAAGAGGTGCAAGAGAAAGAGAGATTAGGAATTAATCTGGTTTGAAATCCAGTTGCCCCGGTGGATTCGGGGGGAATGAAATTTTGGCTGGGCTGCCTGACAGAATCTCCTGCCCTCCCTCTTAAAAGTGAATGGCAGTCTCTTTCCTCTCTTCTCACTTCCTGAATTTAGAAGCCAAAACGGGGTAAGCAGGTTTGAACCCGGCTATGCTGTGCGATTCTACCGCTGCTCGCTCAAAAGAAAATCCCCACTGGTTTCTGTGGCAATTGCTCCCAAGGAGATGGTCACAGACTCACCATCTAAGTACGTGGAGCAAAACCCATTTTAACAGAACTACATCTAAAGCACGTGATCTTTTCCTAAGATTTCTGTTTCTTTTTAAGAAGGTAACTGCAGTGATAAAGAGACCTTTCGTCTACCTCAGTGGGTTCTCAACCTGTGGGGTCCCCAGATGTTCCTGGACTGCAACTCCCAGGAATCCTGGCCAGAGCTCAGCTACTGATAAAAACTTCTGGGAGTTGCAGTCCAGGAACATCTGGGGATCCACTGGTTGAGAACCAGTGGTCTACCTCCTTCTGAGGCCCCTTTATTTTTTTGGTTTGTCTAATAAAGGAATCACCTCAGTATTGGTTTGGGGGTTTGGTTTCCTACTAAAATGGATAATCCTGTCTTGTTTTAAAAAAACAACCACCTCTTTTTTTTTGACAATTTCTGAAATAATACTGTGTTATTCTCCGGTTCAACATGCTCCATCCAACATCCTCCAGAATCCATCACAGAACTAGATTCCAGGATCAAAGGCTGAGCTCTACTTTGCTTTGCTTTTTTTAAGGGCTGTAAACTGATTTTTGAAAATGAATGATCAACTCTAGCACGTGCCCTGCTCGGTACAAAGGTCACTGAAATGAAACCAGCTCCTCCTCCAACCTTCAGCTTCCAGGCAAAGTTCAACACTCTCTCTTTCTCTCTAAGATACTGAAAAAATGCTCTTTGGGTTTTTCGACACCTCTCTTGCTAGCTGGGGGCAGGAACCACCTGCAGGAGCACTTTTCCACGCTGTGGTTTCATCCCCCCCTCCACTCTATCCTAATGGCCGATTAGCCCTTCCCAAAACCACTGCCCACGCTGTTTGGAGGTGATGGGAGTTGTAGTCCAGCCAATGAAAAGGGGAAGGCTGGCATAGATTCCTGCAGGATTCAATTTAAATATTAGGAAGAACTTCCTGATGGTTAGAGCTGTTTGGCAGTGGAAGATGCTGCCATAAAGGAGGGCGATGGAGTCTCCTTCTTTGGAGGTTTTTAAGCAGAGGTTGGATGGGCAACTTTTGGTGGTACTGTGATGGAGGTTCCTGCATGGCAGAGGGTTGGACTGGATGGCCCTGGAGGTCTCCTCCAACTCTTATGATTCTATAAGGAAAAGGAGAGTGAGGGCAGGCCTAGGCCCTTCTGGGGTATCCTTCCTCCTGCACAAGGTGGTCCATGGTGGATGAAAATGCTGGATCAATTCCCTGCATCTGAGTTTTCTTTCTTTCATCGATTTGATGCATGCAATTCAACACTGACTCTGACCCCTACGCACCGGCTTTGCTCCGATCCTCAGGCTGGACTTCGGCTACCAAGCACTTGTAGAAAGGGTCGTCACAAAAACCGTCGTTACAAAGACCTGAGGAGGACAAGGGAGGAAATGAAAATTAAAGACTGACTGATGAGGAAGCAGAGAGGAAAAACCAGCAGGGAAGGGCGGGAAGAGGGTGGAGCAGGAAGGGTTGAAGAGTCCCAATTCTGCAGACATTTAAAAAGAAAAAGACTTAAAGAAATGAAAAGTGGCCTTCTCTGGCATGGCAAATTTTAGTCTTGCTTTGCCACGAAGGAGAACAGAGTTTACAGAGATGCACATCCAAACTGAACTTTCCAAACAACTACAGTACATCTCTAAATTTGTGTCCTGTCAGGAAATATTGGAAATCCCTGTTAGAAATCCACACCCGCTGTGACTTCTTTTCTGCACTTTTTTTTTTTTTTTTTGGTTATGTAATGGTGGGATAAGTCAAAGCTTCCTATCAGAGACTATGACCGAGGAAACAGACCACCTAGGAAGGACCACGGCACTAGATTCTGCTTCCCTGGAACAAAATAAACCATGATCTCAGGAAGGGCAAGAAAGTACTGTACAGGAAGTCAAGGGGTTTCGTCACTGATATTTCCAAAGGTAAAAAGGTAAAGGCAATGATTCCCCCTGCACATGCATGCTAGTCATGTCTGACTCTAGGGGGTGGTGCTCATCTCCGTAGTATTCAAGCCGAAAAGTCAGTGTTGTGCAAGTCCATGGCCACGTGGCTGGCATGGCTGCAAGGAAACACTGTTTTACCTTCCCGCTTTTTACAGCGCTACCTATTTATCTACTTGCATTTTACATGCTTTTGAACTGCTAGGTTGGCAGGAGCTGGGGTTATCCGTGGGAGCTCGCTCCGCTGCGTGGCATCTGGAATTCAAACCGCCAAGCTGCCAACTTTGCAGCTGTCATGTAAAGGGTCAAAAATACGGTAAGTCAGTATTTTTACAGGTTGGTCTCTGGGGTACAAAAAGAGACCACAGGCACTCTTTCAGAGAACTTCTACCTCACTTGATCCTCCTGGGTTACACACTCCATGATTAATTGTAAACCCTTTGGGGCAAAGATCCGCTCCAAGTGCCCTGCTGTGTGATGGCATTGCATCAGCACCCCTTAACTAGATGCCTCTTAGACTACAACTTCCATCATCCCCAGCCAGCAACCACCTTTATCTCCAAGGGTTTCCACCGGAGGAGAGCCGGGACTGACCTTGATCACTGATTTTCACCTGTTCAGGCACTTTTTCAAACTCTGCCAGTTCCTGAAGAAGAAAGGACAACTTTAGCAAATTGCAGGGAGGCTGTGCAGCCCCCACCCCACCCCACCCCACCCCACCCAGCCTCTCTTTGGAAGGCGCTTGGCCATCCCAGGTGCCCGAAGCGGCTTTTATCTGGTGGGAAATCCCTTAAACACAGTAACCCCCCCGCACTCCACCCACCGCCCTGCAGCAATAAAGAGGCAACAATTAACAAAAGTAACTGCCAGCTGCAACCGCAGAATTTGCCTGGACCGCAGCAGGGATGTCCAAACTTCGGCCCTCCTGATGTTTTGGACCACAACTCCCATAATTCTACGCTTATAGATTGCCAGTGGCAAAGGACTGTGAGAGTGGCAGTCCAAAACATCTGGAGGGCCAAAGTTTGGACATGAATTTTAGAGGAAATTATATTTTTTTCCCCAGGAGAACTCTGCTCAGTATCATCATCACCATCACCATCACCCCCATCAGCAGCAGCATCAGAGAATTGCACAACCGTTTTTACACGGGGGAAGGATCGCGGGGGGCTGGGTGGGTGGGGGGGGATGCGGCGGCCGCGGCGGCCGCGGCGCAGGCAGATGCCCAACCGGTGCAGCAGCAGGCGTTGTTCCCCCCCGGAGGAAAGGCGCGTCGTCGTCGGTGCCTTCCTACCCGGATCAGGCGCATGACCTGGGCGCAGTCCTGCGCGCAGCAGGGGCGGATCGACACCGCGAGGGGCCGGGCTTGCTGCGCGGACATTGCGCGCTGGGGGGCGCAGTCCTTCCTTCCAGCGGCGGCGGTTTCTGGAAGAGAAGGACTACATTTCCCAGGATGCGCTGGGGAGGTAGGCGGGGGGGGGAGGAGGAGGAGGAGGAGGAGGAGGAGGAGGAAGATCGCAAAGGATGCTTGCGGAGTTTGGGAACTTTCCTTTTTCGGGAAGAGAGCGCTCCCAGCACGGTCGGGGGATACTGGGAGTTGTAGTCCAAGGGTGCCTCGCTGCCATTCGTGGGGGGGTTTGGCCGGAGGAGCCCTTGGTAGCTTGCGGCCGATGAGCGAGCCCCCTCTTCGGCCCTGCTAGCCGGGGATTCTGGACCTTGTAGTCCCCCCCAAAGGGACGTGTCCCGGCGCTCACGGTGGCTTCGGTTCCCCTTCGCGCCGATACCCGAACCTCAGCCGCCACAGACCTTCGGGATGCCTTACAAGTTTCCCAGGCAAAAAAAACAAAGGAAAAACAAAACAAAACAAAAGACACAAAACATGCGGCACCTTAAAAACTAACTTTCATGTTTTGATGTAGCGTTTTAGACCTCGGACAGGATCCCGAGTTACTCTATCTTTCCCGTCCCGTCCCCGAATAATAATAATAATAATAATAATAATAATAATAATAATAATAATAATAATAATAATAATAATAATAATAATAATAATAATAATAACAACAACAACAACAACAACAACAACAATGTCTACATGCACCTTTTTTACTATGTTTTAAATTGATTTTATTATTGTTCACATGCTATATTTACTTGTTACTATTTTGCATGTTGTGAACCACCCGGCGTTCCTTCGGGAAGACGGGCGGTATATAAGCCTTAAAGATAAATAAAAATAAAATAAATAATAATATAGACAGGGTTTTGGAGCATAAGACCCCGGATATTGTGATTGTGGAGAAGAAAAAAGTGTGGATCGTTGATGTTGCTATACCAGGTAATAGTAGAGTCACCGAGAAACAACTTGAAAAAAAATTACCTGATATCAGGATCTGAAAATTGAACTTTAGAGACTCTGGCATAAACTGGTACAGGTGGTCCCAGTGGTCATTGGCACGCTGGGTGTGGTGCCTAGAGAGCTAAGCAAGTATTTAGAAGAAATTGGAGTTGACAAAAGTCACCGTCAGTCAGCTGCAGAAAGACACCTTACTGGGATCTGCTCACATAATTTGCCAATACATCACGTCATAGTCCTAAACACTTGGGAAGCGTTCGATTAATGGATTTGTAATACAAAGTCCAGAGTTGTTATCTTGTGTGCTATGTGATGATGGTGATGATGGTGGTGATGATAATAATAATAATAATAATAATAATAATAATAATAATAATAATAATAATAATAATAATAATAAAAGTTGCTCAGACTGATTACAAATAGCGTCATAATGTAGTTGCTCAAATGGTCCACTGGAATTTGTGTCAGAACTATCATCTGCCCGTAGCAAAGAACTGGTGGGATCATAAGCCTGGAAAAGTGACTGAAAACGAGCATGCAAAATTACTTTGGGACTTCCGAATACAGACAGACAGGGTTTTGCAGCGTAATACCCTGGATATTGTGATTATGGAGAAGAAAAAAGTGTGGATCATTGATGTTGCTATACCAGGTGATAGTAGAGTCACCGAGAAACAACTTGGAAAAAAATACCTGATATCAGGATCTGAAAATTGAACTTTAGAGACTCTGGCATAAACCGGTACAGGTGGTCCCAGTGGTAATTGGCACACTGGATGTGGTGCCTAGAGAGCTAAGCAAGTATTTAGAAGAAATTGGAGTTGACAAAAGTCACCGTCAGTCAGCTGCAGAAAGACACCTTACTGGGATCTGCTGGCATAATTTGCCAATACATCACGTCATAGTCCTAAACACTTGGGAAGCGTTGGACTAATGGATTTATAATACAAAGTCCAGGGTTGTTATCTTGTGTGCTGTGTGATGATGATGATGATGATGATGATGATGATAATAATAATAATAATAATAATAATAATAATAATAATAATAATAATAATAATAATAATAATAATAATAAAAGTTGCTCAGACTGATTACAAATAGCGTCATAATGTAGTTGCTCAAATGGTCCACTGGAATTTGTGTCAGAACTATCATCTGCCCGTAGCAAAGAACTGGTGGGATCATAAGCCTGGAAAAGTGACTTTCTCTGTCATGCAAAATTACTTTGGCAATTTCCGAATACAGACAGACAGGGTTTTGCAGCGTAATACCCTGGATATTGTGATTATGGAGAAGAAAAAAGTGTGGATCATTGATGTTGCTATACCAGGTGATAGTAGAGTCACCGAGAAACAACTTGGAAAAAATTTACCTGATATCAGGATCTGAAAATTGAACTTTAGAGACTCTGGCATAAACTGGTACAGGTGGTCCCAGTGGTCATTGGCACACTGGGTGTGGTGCCTAGAGAGCTAAGCAAGTATTTAGAAGAAATTGGAGTTGACAAAGTCACCATCATTCAGATGCAGAAAGCTACCTTACTGGGATCTGCTGGCATAATTCGCCAATATGATGTAGTGCTAAACACTTGGGAAGTGTTTGACTAGTGATTTGTAATACAAAATTCAGCATAGTTATCTTGTCTGCTGTGTGATAATTTAATAATAACAATAGCAGGAGGGTTTTGGTGGTGCCTCCAGCTCTTTGCAAGTATTTCATTGCCTGCCATCCGGACGACACCCCTCAGGAGAGATTTTCGCTCCAGGCAGGCAAACCGAACGAAGAGCTACCAATTAACTTTCCGGAGAGGGCAGCAGTCCCTTCAGCAGGGCAAAGGGAACTGGGGCATCTGGAACAAGGAAGGGTGTGAACCACGTGGAGGCCTATTGAGGCTCCAACCTCCCCCATCTAGTCAGCAGCATGCAAACAGACAGTACAAGCAAAACTGCTGTTCCCCAAGCAAACAAAAACCGCCAAGCTTTTTGCTGAAATGGACAGGAGGGTCGTTCAGTAAGATTCCAGACAGAGGATGGTCAGGGAAACAGTGGAACTCGCCACCCCAAGATGTAAGAGGGTTGTTGCATCGCTAGACGTTTCTGGTGCTCTTTTTTGGGCCAGAGGTCGAGCAGCAGGTATCCTGCACGTTGACCCGTTGCATTTCTTAAAAATCAGCATCTTGGCTTTATGCATAAATAGTGCTATATTCCACTAACTTGAATAGGGTTACAGTAGGACCAACCCCTATATCTGTGGGGTCAATATTCAGTTATGCTTAAAAATATTAAATGGAAAAAACTCAGAACCAGGTATTTCTATGGTGTAATTACCAGAACCGGCCATTAGAGGGAACTAGAGATCCTGCTACATACAGGGTTTGCTAGGATCCAGGGTTTTTTGGTATCTGCAAAAGGTGGACTTGAACCCATAACACCACAAGACCCTTGGGGGAGCAGTGATCTCTGTCCCCTCTCCTTTGGATGCCTGATTACATGCCCGATTTCACAGCTGCATGGTGGCTGGAAAGAGAATCTTCTGGGGTGTGCCAAGCACAGGAGTAACCACCCATTCCTTGGGTATGTAAGTGACCAGGAATCAGGCCAAGGCTTAAGCGGAGCCCTCAGCAACGGAGGCATTCTATCTTTCTTTTCCATACAAGGCACCAGATTCCATGGATTCCTTGGAGGCATCTGGGCAGAGCCAATGCAGGAAGGATGGTGACAGTTTTGGGGGTTAATGCAGCAGGCTGTGTGTGTGTGTGTGTGTGTGTGTGTGTGTGTGTGTGTTCCATTCCGATCCCCTAAGCTTCCAAGCTTTCACCTGCTCGTGCCTTTCCTCCCCCTCCTCCTCCCACCTTCTCTCTCTCTCTTCACAACAGTCCTGCAAGGTAGCTCACGCCGATCAAGAATGGCCAACCCAAGGCCGCGAAGGGGGTATCTTGGCCACCACAATCGGCCTCTTCCCTCTTTTCAGTACCCTCTGTCAGTGGGTCCCCCACCTCGGGTCGCCCAGGTGTTCTTGGACTACATATCCCAGAAGCCTTCCCTACTGGTGACACTGCCTGGAGTTCCTGGAGGTTGTAGTCCAAGGAGACCTGCAGGACCCAAGGTCGGGAACCGTGGCTCTGCACTGCTACGCCACGTGGGCTCTGGGGATGCTCTGCTCTGTCTGCTCCGTCCGGTAGACCCCTGGCGAGGGCGGGTTGTGGGGATTTTTGGACTCTTCGGCTCCAAAAGCCCCGAGTAGAACTCTCAGCCTCCCCTGCGATCTTTAGCAGGTCATGGGGAAAAAAGTCCTCCTTGGAATGGATCCCAGAAGGATCCAGCTGGCAGGAGGCTCGGATTCAAAGCAGGATCTGGCTCAAGCCGGTTTTTTTGCCCCCAGCCCCCAACCCTCTCAGGTTTTTCATTCAAAGCTGGTCCCAGAGAACCTCAGCTTTGGAGGTGGTCAGGAATTGAACTTTGGACCTTTGCATTGCCAGGGGAGGGGGGGGCAAGACATGGGCATTGCTACTTAAGCAGGCCTCCTGCAGAGCAAGAAAAAGTGAGTGAGCGAGTAAGAGAGAGAGAGAGAGAGAGAGAGCTGGAAGGATCCGAGGAAGGAAACCATGGGTTTTGTAGTACGCGCGTGCACCCCAAAGGATCTCAAGGACGTCATGCGTCTGGTTGAGGTGAGGGAGAGGTCCTCAGAGTGGGGCCAGGCTCCGAGGAGTGGCGTTGAGATGATCTTGAGAAGCGGCAGGGGTGGGGAGGAAAGAGGGGGCCGTTCCTCAGGGCCCGATCCATGGCGGTGGTGGTGGGGGGGGAAGATCCGCAGGGGATCCCCTGAGAGGGACAGGAGTTGTGCAAGAAAACCTTTCAAACTGGATCCCAGAGAATGCATCCATCCAGGAAGCATGCATTCCTGGCACAATCCTAAAGATTTAGGATTCTGGGCTGCTGGTGTTGGTGATAAGGATTGAATCCTGACGCTGGAAACCCCCCCCCTCTCTCGGCAGGAAATTGCGGTCATTTACAATGTCCCAGTGAACAAGCTTGCAACCAGCGTAGAAGGTAAGGAAGGGGCATCAGCCCTAAAGACCTCCCACCTCAACCACCATTCCCTGTATCAGGATGATCCAGTTTTTAAATGCACAGAAGCTGGAGCCGATGGGAACGTTGGCAACCTCAGCCCCTCACCCTTGCCTCTCCAGTGGGCTCCTTCGGCACCAGGGAGATGGTGGGGTTGGTGTGTTTGGTTTCTCAAATTGCTCCTCCCTCCCTCGGTCTCCCTTTCTCTGCTTTCTCCCACCAGTCCTGGAGAAACACGGATTTGGAGAAAAGCCCAAATTCGAGTGTTTTGTGGCTGAAGTCCCTCCTGAGCAGAAAAGCAAAGAAGGTAAGCCCCACGGACCGAAATCTTAAAAGGTCCTCCCTCTGGACCAGTCCTTCCCATTGCATGAGGCATTGCCGGCTGGCGGCCTCAGGCGGCACGCTGAAGGATAGCCACGTTTTCGGCTCTGTTGACTTGGCTCCTCTTCTGTTTTAACGGCCAAGGGTGAGACTAGGCCCTTAAAGGACGTTCAGTCTCAAGTGCCCAAAGTCACCCACCGCTTTGGGTACTAGGCGTTCCTATATGCGCATGTATGTGTTTTCTGCTGTTTGGTCTCAGGCAGCACCGAGTCTTGAGACAGCTCCACTTTTTAAAAGGCAGTCCCGTAACTCTGTAAAGTAGGACCCTGGTATCTGCTGGGGATTGGTTCAAGGGCTAGACCTTCCCATGGATAATGAAAACTGTGGATAAGACAGAACGCCACCCCTCCAAACTGCTGCCTTGATACAGTAGCTTGCTTTACAGTTACTGTCTGTGACAGCAGCTTGCTTTACAGCTGCTGTTTGTGACAGTAGCTTGCTTTGCGGCTGCTGGATTATTGATTTAATTTTTTTCCCCCTCTGCCAACCGTGGACAAATGAATCAGTGGTTAATGAATCAGTGGATACGGGGGTCCTACTGTATTTCAGTTGGCAGTCTGCCGTGCAAAAGGCATTGGGGCTTGATTTCGAGGAGGCCATCATGTCACAAGCACAAGAAGGTTTCCTGGTTTTTCAGCCTGCCTCTCCTAAGGGGCGCTCAGCTGGCGGAGGTGAGAACAGGCTGGCGTGATCCACGAAGGAGTTTGGGCAGCTCAATGTATAACCACATTCCTTCCCTGGAGGTGGTGGTGTCTGGGGTCTGCCATTCCTTACTGCCAGTGTCAGCATGGGAAGAATCCTTCGCTCATCCAGGGCATGGCAGCCCCTTAGCTATGGGACGGAGGGTCAGGGAACTGCACCCCAGAAAGCGATCCGGACCAGCTGGACTCAGAGCTCACGCTGAGGAGAACAGAGACCTGTGGGAATTCGGATTGATTCCCAGCTGCCAGTCAGCAAGAATTTCCCCAAGCGGTCATGTTTTTAAAAACAGCACCATCTTTCTGGTAAAGCCGAAATAAGCTACAGAACTTGAAAACCGTACTTTACAAGAAGAGAACATCCAGGTTCCCCCCTCGCGGGCTGCGAAGGGGGCATACATTTGACCCGGCCTTTGGGGTGGAAGGAATGGGAGGATTTAAATTGAATTAAGCAAGGAAGCAGCTGAAAAGGCAAATGTTTTTGTTCCCGGCTTGTTATTATTTGCTATTGTTTGCTTTTATTGCTGTAAGCCGCCCAGAGTTCCCTCTGGGGAAGATGGGCGGGATACAAGACTAATAAGTAAGTAAGTAAGTAAGTGACTCCATAGCCCATCCTCCCCCACTTGTCTAGCACTGCAGGCCTCCCGGGATAGGGAAGGAATGGGGCAAAGGTGGAAAGAGCTAGGGCAAAAAACACCCCCTCCTCAAACTTAATGGTGCCCAGTTTATGCCGCCTTTGGGCAGTTTGCTGCCCTCACCCTCCCGTCTGTGAAGCCGGCCCTGGATGGGAAATTATCGAAGAAGGAAAGTGAGAAGGAGGCCAACACATTCTGGGAGTTGTAATTCAAAGCCCTGGGAGTTATAGTGTGAAGTGCCATTTCCAAAGCAGCTTTTCTGAGTAATGCAAGAAAAATGACTTTGCTGAGGAGAATTGGCTTGTGTGCCCTGAGGGATCGGCTGCTTCTTTTTTTTCTCTTATTGCCCCATGAAGTCATAAGAACATATAAGAACGTAAGAAGAGCCCTGCTGGATCCGGCCAAAGGCCCATCTAGTCCAGCTTCCTGTATCTCACAGTGGCCCCCACCAAGATGCGTCCGGGAGCGCAGGAGACTAGATATCTGTCTCCTGATGATACCACTCCCCTGCATCTGGTCCTTGAAGGACCCTGCTTTTTAAGACTGGAGATGACACACATCTCCATCATGGTTTGTAACCTGTGATGGACTTTTCCTCCAGGAATCTGTCCAATCCCCTTTTGAAGGCATCCAGGCCAGATGCCATCACCACCTCCTGTGGCAGATAGTTCCACAGTCTAAAAACATGCTGGGGAAAAATATTTTATTTTGTCTGTTCTCACTCTCCCAGCCTTCAATTTGAGTGGATGTCCCCTAGTTCTGGTATTTTGTGAGATAGCCTCCCTCTATCCACTTTATTCATGCCCTGCATTATTTTGCATGTCTCAATCATATCCCCCCTCAGGCGCCTTTTTCCAGACCAAAGAGCCCCAAATGTTTTAGCCTTTCCTCCGAAGGGAGGAGCTGCCTAGATGCCCTAAGCATGTCCGATCTCGCCTGATTTCGGAAGCTAAGCAGGGTTGGCCCTGGCTAGTACTTGGATGGGAGACCACCAGGGAATACCAGGTGCTGTAGGTGCCCTCAATTTGAGTGTATGTCCCCTGGTTCTGGTATTATGTGAGAGGGAGGAGAGTGTCCCTCAATCCACTTTACTCATGCCCTGCATAAGTCCGTAGTTCTTGTTTTGTTGTGTTTTGTTTTTGCTCCTCAGGTCACACCATCATCGGTTACACACTTTTCACCTACACATATAACACCTGGAGAGGGAAGAACGTGTACATGGACAACCTCTACGTCATGCCAGAATTTAGAGGTACGCCCAACGAAGGTGGCTGTGTTCTGTGAGCCAAGTGGAGGTGGCCGGGCCGGCCAGCTGGCTCCGGACGATGATTTTGCTCTGCCCAGGCTTCTTTCTCAAACAGAGCTGAGTGGCAGCTTTATAATTAGGAGGCATTAGGAGGTGATTAAGAAAACAACAGCACCTGATTGCTGCAGAGGCATTCTTCACAGCTGTCATGTCAGCACAATTAGCATGCACCCAGAATGCTCCTCCTGTAACCTCCTGTAATCTGCCATTTGGGAGAGGCCGACTGTCCCTTCTGCCTCTGCTTGCAATGCTCCTGGGACAGGGGTTCTTCAGTTGTCCCTTTCTGGGTCCTGGTACATCTAGAGGCCATAGAATCATAGAGAGTTGGAAGAGACCTGGAGGGCCATCCAGTCCAAACCCCCTGCCATGCAGGAACCCCCATCACATTGCTCCCGACAGATGGCCTAATCCAGTGGTTCTCCACCTGTGGGTCCCCAGATGTTCTTGGACTGCAACTCTCAGAAATCCTGACCAGCCCAGCTAGTGATAAAGGCTTCTGGGAGTTGCAGTTCAGGAACATCTGGGGACCCACCAGTTGAGAACCACGGGCCTAATAATAGTTCCTGAGCCAAGCAGGTCTCCGCAGTGGCCACTTCCAGAGCCTTCGGGGAGTGTGGAATTGTTTTCAGTTAACATTTCCCAGAATCCCCTAGCCAGCTGCTGTGGGTCATATGTTACCTCAAGGCTTAAATGGAGGGGACCTCCAAGTGCCAGGCAGAGGGAAGTGGTGTCAGGAGGCAGGTCTCTAGGGGTCTGCTGTGCTTCCAGAGGCATCTGGTGGGGCCACTGGGAGAGATCCAGGGAGCCAGACCAGGTGGGCCCTGGGCCTCATCCAGCAGGACCCTTCTTAGATTCTTATTTTTTTTTAAATCATCTTTCTCCACTCTTGCTTTTAAGAGGCACCGTTTTGTCCAACCCGGCGGGCAAACCTACCATGATACGGACAAATGAGCACCCTTGCTTTGTAATCTGATAGCGTAGTATTCCCAGAGCACTAAAAGCCCTTTAAAGAGGGATTCATGTAACAGTCCAGCGATGCCATGCAGTAACACTACGACCGGGTCCCTTTTGGGGAAACAGGCAGGATAGAAATAAAGAGAAGTGAAGAATTCAGCAGAACCTACGAGAAACCCTTGTGTGCCCAGTGAGTGCCCTGGGGGGAGGGGCATCATCATCCCTCCCGGGTGCAACTCTTACAAACCCCGGTCCATGGAAAGGGACTTACTGCCCCACCTTGGTTCCACTGGCTTGAATTCCCAGCCAACACGTTTTATCAGGTAGGGCCGAATTCCGGTCTGGGAGGAGGGAGCCCCAGGACTCTCTCTCTCTCTTTGCACCCATTTCGACTGCCCTGGGAGACAGAGAGAGGACCCAAGCTGGCTTGGGCCAGAGGTCCCGACAGGTCGGTATTTTCAGCGGCCTCCTGTACTTCTTCTCCTTTTGCAGGACGACGGATCGGGAAGACTCTCTCGAGTGTTGCAGCAGCGGTGAGTCCTACCCAGAGCCCGGGAAAGTTCTATCTCAGGACTACGACTCCCAGAATCCTCCTGACCTTACCATTCCGCCCCACACGTTAGCTGAAGGCTCGTGCCAGCCAGAGAGTCCTAAATGCAGGGACTAGAAAATACAATCCTATATCCCCAACGCTGGCTGCCCTGCATTGGCTTCCAGTTCGGTTCTGCATTGACTTCAAGGTTTTAACTATGACATACAAACCCCTAAATGCCATTCTCCCACTGAAATCCGCCCATAATACCTGATCCTCCCAGGCTAAGCATTTGAGGCAACGGACATCACGAGAGGCCCGAAACGAAAAAACAAGAAATAGGGCCTTTTCCGCCATTGCCCCTCGCCTGTGGAATAACCTTCCACCAGACATCCGCCTGGCCCCCTCTTTGGCTGACTTAAAAAAAACTGTTAAAAACGTGGCCATTTAAGCAGGCCTTCCCTCAAATATAATGTAACTTCAGTGTCCACCCATTAAATCTTGATTTTTAACTGATTCGCCTGCCAATAATAATGCATTGCTTTATGTCACTTTAATATTAATTTTATTTTTATTGTTATTTTTATTGTGTTACTATTTTATGGTTTTACTGTATGAACTGTTTGAATTGTTAATTGTTGCAAACCGCCCAGAGTAACCTCGCAGCCAGATGGGAGGTATAATTCCCCCCCCCAATAAAAAAATAAAATAAATAAAATTTGCTGAGCTTTCTGCCTGAACATCTCCTGCGGAGGAGGAGGAGGAGGAGGAGGAGGAGAAAGAGGAGGCCAAATCCCCCTTTTTGTCCAGGGTCTGGGCCAGGCCACCTGTTTCCCCCAAAGGGCTGAACGTTTTGATTATTTTCTCTCTAGGCCGCTTGGGAGAAAGGCTACACTCAACTCAGAATGCACATCAGCGCCGACAAGCCGGAGCTCATAGAATACCAGAAGCGTTACGGAGCCGAAAATCTCACGGAAACCGAAGGCTGGAACCTCTTCCGGATTTACAACCCCGTGCTGCGCGGAATGGCAGCCCAGAGCAAATTCTAGCCTCACACGGGGCCCAGAATCATCCTGCGGGAGAATAGAAGGGACCTATCCTAAAGCTCTCCCCCGCTTCTGCCTGCATATTGAGGGTCAAAGGCACTTGTTTTTAAAATGGGGGTGGAAATGCCCCACATAAAGCTTCCCTGTTGTAACACTAGAGGCGATGCCGTGTGCTCATTCTTCCTTTTAACTGGGAAATAACACGCCCTCTTCTGTTCCTCTGCTACGGAAGAGAAGTGATAAGTTTCAAACTGCAGGGTTTCTGCGCCACAGTTTCCCCTTACGTTAGCCTATTCCCATCCAAATGACATTTTAAAAAGCCACTTCTCTTTTAAAGAAGGCTGCTTCTTCTTAGGAATAGGTCTGTGAGTTTATCTGTTTATGGGCGTCTATACACGACCCCTAAGCTCCGCTGCAAATGGCTCCCAGCTCCGGAGCTTAAAAATCTTTCCCCACCAGCTCCGGAGCTAACAGAAAATTAAGTGCGACCCTGCCCACCTAAGCGCGACCCAGCGCACCTTTCAAGTACCTGCTCTGGGAGAGTGAAAAATTTTGATGCGGAGAGTGCCGGGCTCTCCTCGCTTCTTTTTGTTTTTGGTTTTTTTGCCTCCCACCCCTTTAAGAGGAACCAGGAAGTGACGGGGGGTTGGAGCAACTTCCACCGGCACTCGGCACTCCGGAGGTAAGAGTGCATTCTTTACTCCCTTTTTTTCTCCCTCCCCTCACGCAGACAGAACAAGGAAGTGCGGAGGGGGTGGGAACGCAGGGAGAGCGACAAACCCTCAAGATCTCTGGTCTGAATTTAAGGGACCAGCGGATCTTAGGGGTCGTGCAAAAAGGCCCCATCTGGAAGCGGAGTCATGGCAACTGGAGATTGTCTTTCAGAAATCTTGATGGACATGCAGTGGTACCTAGTATAAAGGAATCAATTTTTTTCCAAATGAAATTCTGTAAGCACATTTTCCTTTGTACAGATTTCCTATAGGAATGCATTGAAAACAGAGTACAGTGGACCCTTGTATAACAAACAGTTTGTATAACATAAAAATTGTACAACATAAAATATTCCAGAGATGGGGGAAATTTGCTTAACAGAATTGCCTATGGGGCGAATCCGCACAACATAAAAATGGGATTACTCCATTTTCAATGCATTCCTATGGGAAATTTGTATAAAGGAAAATTTGCTTAACAGAATTTCATTTGGAACAAATTAATTCCTTTATACAGGGTACCACTGTAATCCCTAATCGCAACTATTTTTATGTTGTACAGATTCGCCCCATAGGGTCAAATTTGTTGTTAAGCAAATTTCCCCAATCTCCATAATTTTTTATGTTGTACAGATTTTATGTTATACAAGCCATTTGGTATATGAGGGTCCACTGTACGTAATGATTCCGTTCCTCGCTCCTCTCCCATTCTAGAGTCTTGTTGGAATGTTCCTTGGAAGCAAAAACAAAAAATAAACCATACTCTCAAGAAGGAGTGAAAAGTTGAGGGAGTTGCCACAGACTGAGCCAAGAGGAATGTCTTAGGGATTTTTTGGAGGTGGGGTCGGGGTGGATCTATCTGGTGGCATTTGTACAGAGTCCGGTATCTTCCAGAGAACGAAAGCTGCACCTGGAGGTCTCCGCAGCTTTGCAGTTATGCTCCAGACACCTGACTTTCGACCACAGAGTTTCTGAGCCCAGAGAGGAAGGCCCCAGAGGGGACATTGGAAGTGGAGCAAGCTCGGGAGGTGAGGTGGCCCCATTGCATCTGTAAGGAGTAAGAGAGTCAACTCCCCCCTATAAGTTTCATGGATGCAAATGGGCCGATTCGATTTGCAACGTACTAGGTTAGTGGCAACTGGAGTCAGCCCGTTTGAATCTACAGAACCTATAAAGTTGTTGCCTCGCCAAATCCCGCTTGACTCAATGGGCCTACTTTAGGGCGACTTGCAAGGATATGGGCAACAGGACTTCACCAGGGTATGGGTAAAGGCCAAGATGAATGAGTTCCCTGGGCATGTACAGAGGGCCTTAATCCCCGAATGAGCAGAAATAGGTGTGCAAAGGATTATAGAATCATAGAGTTGGAAGAGCCCTCAAGGGACATCTAGTCCAACCCTCTGCCATGCAGGAACCCCCATCACAGGACTCCCGACAGATGTTCATCCAGCCTCTGCTTAAAAACCTCCAAAGAAGGAGACTCCACCACCCTCCTTTGGGGCAGCATCTTGCACCGCTGAACAGCAATAACTGTCATGGAAGTTGTTCCTAATGTTTAAATTGAATCTCTTTTCCTGTAGTTTGACACCATTGCCCCGTGTCCTAGCCTCAGAAGCCGTGGAAAACAAACCAGCCCCCTCTTCGATGTGACATCCTTTCAAATCTTTAAACATAGCTATCCTATCCCCTCCTATAATCCTCATGTTTCTCTTTCTAGGTTAGATAGCATTGGGTGACATTGGAGAGGCCGATGCCTTAGATGGCGGCTCCGTGAATCTCTTGAGTGCCTTGGCCCTGGAGAGGAAAAATGAGTCCTAGAAGCTTCTCTGGCCCTTTTGTAACTGCAGAAGTGCTGAGCTCTCTCGTTTGCTCCTGTGCAAGCCTAATCGTTAATTCAAATCCAGCTCAGGTCCCTCCGCTTTATAACTCTTGTGCTCACCCTCGTCAACTTTGACCCGGACCAGCCAGCCGTGAGCATCTTGGGGTCAGTGTGAGGCCGGCAGACACGTGGCCGATGGGTCTTTGGGATGGAAGGAACCGGGGACTCCAGATGGCACCAAGGGAGGCAGCAGCAAAGAAAGCTGGCACTTCCCCCCTCACCCCCCCGCTCTGCTCTTTGTAGGGTTCCTTGGCCTCCCCTTCTCCTCGGCCAGTGGGGTCCTGGGATGAGGGAGGCAGGTGGCCACCTTCATAAGAACCTAAGAAGAGCCCTGCTGGATCAGGCCAAAGGCCCCTCTAGTCCAGCTTCCTGTATCTCACAGTGGCCCCACCAGATGTGCTTGGGAGCGCATGAGACTAGATATCTTTCTCCTGATCCCACTCCCCTGCATCTGGTCCTTGAAGGACCCTGGTTTTAAGCCTGGAGATGACACATCTCCATCATGGTTTGTAACCTGCAATGGACTTTTCCTCCAGGAATCTGTCCAATCCCCTTTTTGAAGGCATCCAGGGCAGAGGCCATCAGCACCTCCTGTGGCAGGGAGCTCCACAGACTAACAACGCGCTGGGTGAAAAAACACTTTCTTTTGCCTGTTCTCACTCTCCCGACCCTCAGTTTGAGGGGATGTCCCCTGTTTCTGGGGGCAGTGCCCAGATTTTGGCTGTGCTGGCAGGGGGATTCTGGGATTTGTTGTCCAAGCAGGGCCTTTTCTCAAGCTCCGTCTCCACTCAACTGCCCTCTTCCAGCCCAAAAGCTGATTGATGATTAAATTGGTGGCACCGGCCCCTCAGACAAGTTGGACGGAGGTCAGCCGGCTTGAGGTGTAGAGCCAATAAGGGGGCACAGAGCCATCAAGGCTTGTGACTCAAGAAGTCGGAAGGAGAAGAAGGGGGGTGAGTTTGAGCCCCTTGGTGCTGCTGAGTCATTGGCCTAACTTGCGGGGGTGGTCAGGGCCAACCACATCTTTAGAACCCAACAAGGAATAACGTCAATGTTTGCAGGATTTGTGCAAATTCACATGTAAGCCTGAGACTCCTTGGGCCTTTTCACACGACCCCTAAGATCCACTGGCCACTTAAATTCGGACCAGAGATCTTAGGGGTTTGTCGCTGTTCCTACGATCCCCCCCCCTCCGCACTCCTGGCTGCTGGCTGCGTGAGGGGGGAGAAAAAAAAGGAAGAAAAGAATGCCTCTCACCTCCATTCTGCTGTCCCGGCACTGCATTCAGATCTCTTAAAGGGGCGGGGGCCAAAAAAAAGAACAAACAGAAGCAAGGAGAGCCCGGCAGTCACTACTGTTATATCCGCATCAGGAATTTTCACCTCCAGAGAGCAGGTACCTGAAAAGTGCGCTGGGACACGCTTAGGTGGGCATGGTCGCACTTAATTATCTGTAAACTCCGGAGCTGGTGGGGAAACAATTTTAAGCTCCGGAGCTGGGAGCCATTTGCAGCGGAGTTTAGGGGTCGTGTACAAATACCTTGTCAGCTTGGTCAATGGTGGTGTGAATCAAGCGGGGGGGGGGGGAGGGATTTGGGTATGGCACTCCCTCTGAGCACGATGAGAAATCCCGACCCTGTGATACCTGAATAAGGGCTTTTGGGATGGACGAAGTGGCTGGCGTGACTCCCCAAGGAGGAAATGTTGTGATGTTTGGGGCTTTTTCACTTTGGAAAAAAATAGGCAGGTAAGAAACACAGGCATGGTAGTAGTTGTGGATAAAACCATGCATAGGGTGCCGAAAGAGTGGTAAAAGGAAATGTTTTTGTTCCTTTCTTGGATCGGCTGAGACCAAAAAGGAATCCTCCGGAAAGCAGAATGATGGAAAAACCAGGGGAAACGATTGCTTCATGGGCTGCATCGTTGAGCTTTGGGACTCCCTGCCACAAGACGACGGAGCCACGGCCCCCAGCTAGGATGGTCCATGTGGGCTGAGGCTGTTGGTGGTCGCTGACCAGGAGGCCAAGTGGAGGTCCTAGCAAGGGCAGCCTTGAAAAGTAACTTTCCTAAGCTCCAGCCTACTCCAGTCTACCCTTCGATGTAACAGGGAGCCTTTTCACACGACCCCTAAGATCCGCTGGCCACTTAAATTCGGACCAGAGATCTTAGGGGTTTGTCGCTGTTCCTGCGTTCCCACCCCCTCCGCACTCCTGGCTGCTGGCTGCGTGAGGGGAGGGAGAAAAAAAGGAAGAAAAGAATGCCACTCACCTCTGTTCTGCCGACCCGACCCAGCACTGCATTCAGATCTCTTAAAGGGCCGGGGGGCAAAAAAAAAGAACAAACAGAAGCCAGGAGAACCAGGCAGTCACTACGTTATATCTGCATCAGGAATTTTCACCTCCAGAGAGCAGGTACCTGAAAAGTGCACTGGGACACGCTTAGGTGGGCGTAGTCGCACTTAATTATCTGTAAACTCCGGAGCTGGTGGGGAAACAATTTTAAGCTCCGGAGCTGGGAGCCATTTGCAGCGGAGTTTAGGGGTCGTGTACAAAGGGCCAGGGAGGGCCATGGAAGCCGAAATTTCTGCTGCAGGAAGAGAGGCCAGACATTGGCGTGGCCTCTAGGCTCAAAGGAAGTCACAACCACAGATTTGCCCAGGGAACATCCATATTATGGAGGCGACAGTGCCCTTAAAAGGAGGGTGAGAGGATTTCCCGTTGGCGCAGCTTCTGAGGGCGAGAGACCTATCTGGATCTGTTTCTGAACTGAGTGCCCTCCGATACCCACATTAAGTAAACCTGAGTCCCAGCTCCCCCTCATCTTAGGCCTTTATTGCTTACAAAAGGAGGGCCGGTGGGGGCCATTACATGCCTTCTTTGGGACCAGAGTTCCACTCGGAAGCAAAGCCACCCCCGGCCTAAAGGCCACCTCTATGCATTTGACTCGGAAGCTCAAACCCCCGGCCTGGGCAGGGCTTCCTTCTAAGAGAACATGCACACCATGCCCAGACATGGTTCTTGGGGGGGACGGACGGGTGGGTCGTGGCCCTGCCTTCAGGGTTGTGCCAGTGGGGTGCCACCTCTGGGCAGGCCGTTGGGCGTGGAAGAGGCAGCCTCCTCCGATGGGGCAGAATGGCTTCATGGAAAGGGCTGGTCGGGAGGCAGGTGGAGGCTGGCGTCCAGGAAGATGGTGAGGGTCCCCAGGGTGGTGACCGCGATGAAGGTCCAGAAGAAGAGGCGGTCCACCACAATGGCCACGTATTCCCAGTCCTCCCTCAGCTGGAAGAAAGACGGCTGTCATGCATTGGGGAGGCCACGAGAGAGAGAGAGAGAGAGAGAGAGAGAGAGAGAGAGAGAAGGAAGAGAAGAGAAGGAAGGAAGGAAGGAAGGAAGGAAGGAAGGAAGGAAGGAAGGAAAGAGCTGATGATGGATAGAAGGAAGGAAGGAAGGAAGGAAGGAAGGAAGGAAGGAGCTGATGATGGACAGAAGGAAGGAAGGAAGGAAGGAAGGAAGGAAGGAAGGAGCTGATGATGGATAGAAGGAAGGAAGGAAGGAAGGAAGGAAGGAAGGAAGGAAGGAGCTGATGATGGACAGAAGGAAGGAAGGAAGGAAGGAAGGAAGGAAGAAGGAAGGAAGGAAGGAAGGAAGGAAGGAAGGAAGGAAGGAAGGAAGGAAGGAGCTGATGATGGATAGAAGGAAGGAAGGAAGGAAGGAAGGAAGGAGCTGATGATGGACAGAAGGAAGGAAGGTAGGAAGGAAGGAGCTGATGATGGAAGGAAGGAAGGAAGGAAGGAAGGAAGGAAGGAACAAACGAACGAACAAACGAACTTAAATTGTGCAGACAAGTCTGGAGGAGAAGAAGGGCCAAGGAGGCCATGAGCCTGTAGCTGGGAATTCCTTTTGGAGGCCTCTCTCCAAGTGGGAGGGTCCCTCCATCCCATCTGGAAAGAGACAAGAGAGCTCTCTCCACCCCAAAATACGGGAAAACCCTCCCTGCTTTCAGCACCTCTCAGCAATGGCGCATCAGCCAGAGCAGGGGCCACAACTCAACCCCCTCTTGGAGACCCCGGCTGGGGAAGGCCGTCCGCTGCAACGGTCTTGGGGCGGAGAGTCCACTCTGGATTTCAGTTGGCACTTGACAGGAGCCACCAAAAGTTTTGCCTCTCTTGTGAAGGACCTCGGAGAGCTCCAGTTGATTTCTGTCCAAAACCCATGGCCAAAGGCCATGAGCGGGTCCTCGGTCTTCTCACCCAGGGCGGCGAGGGTGGAGTGGCACAGGGGCAGCAGGTTGGGGAGCAGTCAGATGGATTTGCTCTGCCTCCATCCTGGACTGAAGCAATCCCCATGAGAGTCATAGAATCACAGAGTTGGAAGAGACCTCCAGGGCCATCCAGTCCACTCCCCCTGCCACACAGGAACCCCCATCATTGCCATGGCCCATGATCCAGCACCATGGACAGCTGCTACAAGGGCCAGGCACAGCGTTGTGCCTTTGGACTACCATGTCCAGCTGCCCAGGGAATTCTGGGCGTTGTAGTCCATCAACACAAATCCACACACCTCTGCTTCAGCTGGCAAGACTCTGCCTCCATGGGGCACCCACATCACACTGGGGTTTGTGGAGGGGTCCAATTTCAACCTGACTGACACTAATCAAGACAGGCCATGATTCTGTGAAGAAGTTCTTCACTTGTCCTGTGTCAATGGACAATGCTCTTCCCACCCAGCCCTCTCATTCACGACAACTGGAGTTTATAGAGGTTCTCAACCGGTGGGTCCCCAGATGTTCCTGCACTGCAACTCCCAGAAACCCCTTCCAGCACAGCGAGTGGTGGAGGCTTCTGGGAGTTGCAGTCCAGGAACATCTGGGGACCCACCGGTTGAGAACCGCTGATTTAGAGGAATGGGGATCCATAAACCAGCCCCGTCCTCTGCCATTATGGGGTTCAGAGCCAGCCTCCCTGCCCACCGGCTTCTGTCTTTGGTTGCAAAGACTGGGATTGTGGCACAAGGACCAGTGGCCGAAGGGGCAACTTGGCCGGGGCAAGTGGAACAGGCAAGCTTCCCTCCCTCATCAGCAACTCACCGCATCGTAGTCGTCCTGTTCCTGCAGGTGCTCGGCTATGTACAAGACGGCGTTCACGACGGCCTTCAAGTCCGGCGGGAGAGTCACGCTGTGGGTGGGGCCCTCGATGAATTTTTTCATGTCTGTGGAGAAGGCCTCTAGCTGAAACCTTCGGGGGGGGGAGGGTAGGATGGAGTCACCACCAACAGAAGGACCATCCCACATTTCCGCCTTGGACCCCGCCCGCACGGCCATTAAAGGTGTACTAATTGGGGAGATTCTCAGCAGCTCCTAAAACAGGTGGCCTTTTTCCTTTGGTGGTCCCCTGCCCCCGGGTTTGCTCCAAAATGGAGCAAAAACATTTTCCCCTTCAGAGTGAGAGCTCATCCTGATCTCTGGGTCAGCCTCACTTGTCACTGGCTTGGACAGCCTCTGGATGAGATAAACTACCTGGATCCATTTCAATCTGGCTTCAGGCCTGGCTGTGGGACGGAGACAACACTGGTTGCATTGGTAGATGATTTATGCAGGGAAGTGGATAGGGGATCTGTGTTACTCTAAAAAAATAAATAAATAAATAAATAAATACACCCACCTGTTGGGTTTGGGGAACTCATAGGCAGGTGTCCGGATGAAATATTCATCCGTTCGGCGGTTGGCTTTCACAGTGTGTTCCGACTTGGGGTGCAGCGGGGAGGCTTCAGAAGAGGTTCCTGCTTTGGACGCCGCAGACCCAAAAACCGAGGGAGCGTGTGGATAAAAATCTAGAAAGAAATGAAGAATGGAAGAGAATGCATCTGTATACCTCTGAAAAACATGGACTGTAGTGCTATTTTAATTCCAATTCATAATGTGGTCTTTGCCACCATCTAGTGGCCAGTTCTAGTAACTTCACCTTAAGAAAACCTATTTCTAGGCTTTTTCATTCAGTATTTTTAATATTTCCAGACTTTGGAGAAGTGAATCAGCAGATGCTTATCCCACCGATATGGGAGCCCTAGGATATTATACATTTCCTCTAAAGGAGAAGAATATGGAGAACCTAGAAAATATTCCAAAGAAGTTAATCAAGATGGCAAAAAGGAACAGTTGTGGAAACTGGGCTTTTAATTTTAGCTTGGAGGAAAACAGAGATGATAACATATCCAACTTCAGAATTTTGGAAAAATTACACACACACACACACACACACACACCTTCCCTATGAAGATGCCTTCCAGTTGTGTCAGACTACAACACCTGTCATCTCAGCTTGTAATCTAAAACTGGCTTGGTGGTGGTGGCGGAAAATGTAGCAGATGTTTCTCAGAATGAGCTCCTGAACCATTCAGGGATGATCCAGGATTTCCATGGGACAAAAAAGCAACAAGGTGGTAATTGTCCCCCCCCCTCTTTTGGAAGACCTGCAGATGGATGAAGCTTATATCCCATGCAAATCATTCAAAGAGAAAACGAGGCCAAGACCTGCCTCTTGGATGTGGCAGCCATATCCTGACTGTCCTGGAATTGCTGTAGGGAGCAAAGCCGTACCTGCTTAACCCAAAAGGGCATCTCGTGAGTGTTGGGTGAGCGGAAGTGCAGGTTGAGGTCCACCACGCTGAGGATGACCGAGAAAGTGACCAGGGTCATGGTGAACATGAGGTACTTGATGATGATGGGGACAGCCAACGACGTCTCCGGCACCTTGTCAGCCAACAGGAGCAGGAAGACGGTGAGAGTGAGGAGGGCAAAGATGGAGAGGGTCACCTTCTCACCTGGGGTCGGTGGAAGAAGAAGAGATGCGAAAGTATAGTTGGGCAGAGCTTCTCATGGTAGTCACCACTAAAGACATAACACAGGAAAGTCATCAGCCAGCCAGCCAGCCAGCCGTCAGTCAGTCGATCAATCGATCGATCGACCAATCGATTGGTTGGTCGGTCCTTCCTTCCTTCCTTCCTTCCTTCCTTCCTTCCTTCCTTCCTTCCTTCCTTCCACCTATCCATCCATCCATCCATCCATCCATCCATCATCAGCTCCTTCCTTCCTTCCTTCCTTCCTTCCTTCCTTCCTTTCACCTATCCATCCATCGATCCATCATCAGCTCCTTCCTTCCTTCCTTCCTTCCTTCCTTCCTTCCTTCCTTCCTTCCTTCCTTCCTTCCTTCCTTCCTTCCTTCCTTCCTTCCTTCCACCTATCCATTCATCCATCCATCGTCAGCTCCTTCCTTCCTTCCTTCCTTCCTTCCTTCCTTCCTTCCTTCCTTCCTTCCTTCCTTCCACCTATCCATCCATTCATCCATCCATCCATCATCCTTCCTTCCTTCCTTCCTTCCTTCCTTCCTTCCTTCCTTCCTTCCTTCCTTCCTTCCTTCCTTCCTTCCTTCCTTCCTTCCTTCCTTCCTTCCTTCTGCTTATGGGGACTCTCACAATGACTTCCCGCCTGTACATCAAAAGGGACCCCATCCATCCCCAGCTCAGGATAATGGAAAACCTGAAGGTGCCATGATGAAACCAAGAAGAGTGGCAGCTCCCACCAGGAGGGAGAAGGCAGGGCCCCACAGGAGACCTGAGGCAGAAGCTGGCTTTCAGGGGCACCCACCAGCGTCAGGCGGGAGGTAGAAGACAAAAATGGCCAGGATGGTGATGAGGATGCAAGGAATGATGACGTTGATGAGGTAGAAAAGGGGCTTGCGTCGGATGATGAGGTAGAAGGTGATGTCCTCGTACAAGGGGTCTCCAGGGAGGGTGTTCTTCCGAGCGGGCTTGTGCCGGATCTCCCACTGCCCGTTGTCTGCCGGAATGGGAGAACAGAAAGAATTCCCCGTTAACCCTCCGCCTTGGCTGTCCTGGTGAAGGAGGTCCTGCTTAGCACTGCAAGAATCCCCCCGGAAGGATCTGGCTGGCAGATGCTGCCACGGTTACCTCCGCACACCAACTTCCATCCCATCCCCCTGAAGACTGTCCTTGTCCAAAATGTTGGTCACACAAGTGCCAACTGGTGCCCTGTGGGGATCCCTGCCAACCCCATCCCATTCCCAAAGGGCAAGTGGGGTGGGAGGGAGACAAGCCCGCCCTCAAGGCAACCCTCTCCACGTGAAACCCTGACGTCTTTTTGTCCTGGGTGGAGGTTTTCATTTAGACCAACCTCTGGCGCGAAAATAAATAAAAATTCTAACTCCTTCTTTGCAACTCACCCTGAGCCCAGTCCTCAGAGGAGGAATGCATGCCCTGGAATGGCGGCCAGCCCCCCACCCCGGGAACCGGCAGATGTCACAAGAGTCCCAGGTGCTTAGAAGTCCCAGCGCTTCCACCCTGCAAGCCCTGGTTTCATCATGGTTCCAAACCGGACTCCTCGTTATCTGGCCTTCCTTTGTAGTGGCTAAAAATGCTTTGAACTATAGCTTCCATCATCTCCCAGCATGCAGAAAGGATACATCTGGAAGACTGGCAGGATGAAAGCAGATCAAAGCCAGCCTTTGAGTGGAGGGAGAAGGAAGGAAGGAGCTGATGATGGATGGATGGATGGGTGGATGGATGGAAGGAAGGAAGGAAGGAAGGAAGGAAGGAAGGAAGGAAGGAAGGAAGGAGCTGATAATGGGTGGAAGGAAGGAAGGAAGGAAGGAGATAATGGAAGGAAGGAAGGAAGATTGGAGATGATGGATAGAAGGAAGGAAGGAAGCAAGGAAACAAGCAGGAGCACACACCAATGTTTATCTTTATCAGCGTATCCGTTTATCTCACCAATAAAAGTGTTCTCATAGACTACGATCTCCTTCAACTCTTTCCCATTCTTCAGGGTGTGCAAGAGGGTGATCTCTGAAGAGTCGTACGTGTACGAGCGGAAGACCATGGTGCAGTTCTGCCAGTCGAAAGGGAAATAGGTCACCTGCCCCCCCAACCCACCCCCCAAGAGAGAGAGAGAGAGAGAGAGAGAGAGAGAGAGAGAGAGAGAGAGAGAGAGAGAGAGAGAGAGAGAGAAGTTAGCCCACAATATCGAGAAGGCAGTTGCTACTTTCAGAGGCCCATTTCATCTCACTGCCACAACAATGGAGACAGTGTGTGTTTACATGCCAGACTAGGCTGTAGGTAGGAGATGCCTTTATAGGCCACTATTTAAATGGTGATGATGATGACCCAAATGTTGTACAGTACACCCTAGGCCTGCAGAAATGGACGGCGACCCACACAACCAACCCCAGACCTATGCATCTTAATAGCTCCGCGCATTCCTGGATTGTTGCGGTGTTTGCTTTTTGATAGTAATCTTAAAAGCCACGCGCATATCCCCGTGCCCTGCTGGTTTTTCTCAGCGCCCCCATGACCTGCCCGACGACAGTGGCCTTCCCTAAGGGTGCCGCACCTTGTCCGTGCTCACCTGGACGCTGCAGCTGCTCCGATAGATGGCCGGAGGCTCCCACTTTACAGTCCCGTTGAAGCTCACCAGGACATTGACGGACAGAGCGATGTCAAAGCCCCCATCGTTGCTGGGCAGAAGGAAGGCAGAGAAGGGAAAACCAAGGTCAAACCCCTTCCTGTTTTAGAGGCGGAGTGGGGATACCGAATAATCTCTCCCTGAACACACACAGAAAAGCAAAGGAGGCCCAAGTGGTTTAGGGATCTGGTTCAGGGGCTAGACTGGATGACCTCTACAGGACCCTGTAAGAGGATGATGATGATGATGATGATGATGATAACAACGATGATTACTGCTGGGTAGCTCAGTGATTTAGGAATTAGATTCCTCCAAGGTGCCTCCAGTGGGTCCCTTTCCGCTATATGGTTCTAAGAGGTGATGAGGATGATTTATTTATTTATTTATTTATTTATTTATTTATTTATTTATTTATTTATTTATTTGGTTTATATACCACACCATCTAGCCTGAAGGCTGCTGGGGGTGGATGATGATCATCATATTTAGTACCGATATAGGAACATTACAAAATTATCTGCTGGATCGGATTGGAGGCTGAGTCCAGCACGTTGACCTGTAGTGAGAGTTACTTTTGGGGGGTCTACAGATCCTAGGTTTTGATCGTTTGGGTCAAAAACAGTGGACCAGCTCCGTATCAGCTCTGTACCTGCTCCTGCAAACAAAGCATCGATGCATTTATTTATTTAGGTTTGGTTTGGTTTGGTTTGGTTTTAATCTTGTGTCTAGTGGATACTGCAGGTAGCATTTTTTTAAAATAACATCAACAATTAGTTAAAACAAATTTACTGAGGTTAAGAACTATGTTATATACAGTATTTTTCCATGTATAAAATTGTTAGACTAAAAATCGAGGTTCGTCTTATACATGGAAGTAAACAGAAGAGAGCACCATGCAGTAGCAAAACTCTACTTTTGGTTTGGAAAAGTCTGTTACATGGGGGCATCCAGAAAATATGGTTCATATTTAAAACTTTGTTTTAAAAAAACTATGTGTTTTTAAAAAGTTATCTTCCTCTCCATTGGCTCCTTGGCTCCCTAAAAGCCTCCCTAAAGACAAACATTTTCAAATGCCAGTAGAAGGAAAAGAGACCAGGGGCCAGGCAGCATTTCTCAAAGGAGAGGATTCTCTCATATGAGAACAGCCACAGAGAACAGCCCTCCCAATAAAATATCCTGCCTGTAGTGTCTTCCATTCAAAGGTACACTGCTCTTAAATAAGGAGGCTCTACACACATAGACAAGATGACCGCAGCAGGCTGTGGCTGGAACAATCTTTGGCCACTTTCCTACCTGTCCACCCAGAAATAACAAGGATTTGTAGCTGCTCTGATGGAACAAACGCCAGACTACAGTCTCTAGAGAGAGTTGGGTTGTTGTTTTTTGTGGGGGGGGGGTTTACTGCTGAAGCCCTCCGTTGCCTCGGCCACTCACTTGTTCATAAGGACGATATCCGGGCGCCAGACATCCTCAGAGAAAATCCGGATGGAAGTGATGCCCTCATAGTCAGCAGGGTTCCAGGTGAAGCGGTAGTCGACCCACTCCTGAAGCCCCGTGAAGAGCCCGGGGTGATTACGTGCGGTGAAACGGCATGGAAAGGTAGGAATGAAAAGTTGAGGTGGTGAGGGGAGAAGAGATCGCATCACACCAACCGTAGCAACATTTAAGAACATGAGAACATGAGAACATAAGAAGAGCCATCATGCTGGATCAGGCCAAGAAAGGCCCATCTAGTCCAGCTTCCTGTATCTCACAGTGGCCCCACCAGATGCGTCTGGGAGCGCATGAGACTAGATCTCTGTCTCCTGATACCACTCCCCTGCATCTGGTCCTTCAAATACCCTGTTTTTAACCCTGGGGATGACACATCTCCATCATGGTTTGTAACCTGTGATGGACTTGTCCTCCAGGAATCTGTCCAGTCCCCCTTTGGAGGCATCCAGGTCAGATACCATCACCACATCCTAAGAACATAAGAGGAGCCCTGCTGGATCAGGCCAAAGGCCCATCTAGTCCAGCTCCCTGTATCTCACAGTGGCCCCACCAGATGCCTCTGGGATTGCACGAGACTAGGTCTCTGTCTCCTGATATTTATTGGAGTTTATTGTTATATCAGGCTCAGGAACACACCTCCTGTCGGTCACAGCTGGCTAAAAGTCACCAGGCACGCAGGTGGGGAAATTCTGTTGGAGTTTTTGCAACCTCTCATGCTGCCTTTAGAAGGCGTAGCTGGCTGGGGCTTTTTAAATCTTTCTTTTGTTTTCGAACTGATATGCTAGCACAGAGGAACATGGCTACATTTTCTAAAACTAGAAAGTAAACAGAGACACTGATGGAGGGCTATGAATACCCAGGAAGGGGGGGGGAAACATCTGGAAGAGTTACAAAGACAGACAGACCAGGATTGTAAATATTATGATTGTGTTTTACTCACCAGGTCCAAATAAACTTTTGTAGTCAGCTCTTCGTCTTTTTCTGTCTAAAAAAAAAAGTTGGTGGGGGGAGGATGGGTTTGGAGAGAAACAGTAACTGACAAATTGTAAATTTCCTAGCAGGATAAAAGCTACAGGTGCTAAAAACTACAGGTGGCCCAACGGATTTCAAACTACGAATAATTCAGGGCGAACGAAAGAATTTTGTGGGTCCGAACCACAGAACTAAGTTCCTTTTATTCAGCAGAATCAATTCACTTTATTTAAAGTCCTGCAAGAGCCTTGATGTTTTCGGCCAGGACACACACACACACACCCAACAAATATGACAAAGCTGTCTGGAAGATATTGGGAATTGTGGCCCCAAACAGTCACATTTCTGCATGCTGTGAGAGAAACACCCCCGGCATCAAGACAGACCTTTGTCTCGGTGTGACATCTCAAATGTGCTCTTGGCTGACACATTTTGAATTATTCTGTTGCTTTCAGCCAGTTGCATAATTTCACTCCTCTTGGCTTTTTATTGCCTTTTTATTGCTTTATGTTTTAATATTTTGGCACGGCTTTAAAATTTTTAGGTGGAACACACTGAAATCTATTCTGGGATGCCACATTTTATACCTATTTACAAAGGGGCGTGGTGGCTCAGTGAACTAAGGCTTCCGAAAGCTGTCGGCTACAAAGTCGTCAGCTCGGCGGTTCGAATCCCGGGTGCCACGCAGCGGAGCGAGCTCCCGCTGTTCACCCCAGCTCCTGCCAACCTAGCAGTTCGAAAGCATGTAAATGCAAGTAGATAATAAATAGGTACTGCCATAAAAAGAGGGAAGGTAAAACAGTGTTTCCGTGCAGCCCTGCCGGCCACGTGGCTATGGACTTGCACAACACTGGCTCTTTGGCTTGAATACGGACATGAGCATTGCCCCTAGAGTCAGACATGACTAGCACGCATGTGCCGGAGGAACCTTTACCTTTTTTAACAAAGAGGCAAGTGTCTGCCCAGAAGTATGATACGCTGAGCGGAGCAAGACTCGTTGCCTGGAAGGTGTGCCTCTTCAGAAGTTTAATTTTGTGTGTGTGTGTGTGCATTTGTATATCAGCAACAGCTGTTCCGCCCTCTGGGATGTGTTGAGATTAAGACGAAGAATCCCAGGAGCACAGAGGTGTAAAACACTGGAGGGGAAGCTCCAAGCCCCCGTTGACACTGGACGTCCACCGCGAGACGACCCCAGGCAGACGGACACCCCGTTCAATACTGGCCAAAGAAGGCGATCCAAAGCTTTTCCTAAGATTTAGTCCAAATGTCACTTCTTGTAGTTTGAACCCATGGCTTCAGGCCCCCTGGCACTGCAGAAGGCTGCTCCACCTTCCAGACGCCTGAAACACCTGAAGTCTCTCTCCTGCCCCTTCCACCCCATCTGCCTTGGCCTTGCTGCTGCAGGCAGTCATGACAGAGGAGGCAAGGAGAGGGCCCCCACAGGAAGGTCGGGCCATCTTGGTTGTGCCCCCGCCCCCCGCCCTCGGCAATGGCCCTCCATTAATATGGCAGGCTGCAGGGCTCCGGAGGGAACCCTTTAAAAATATCCCACCCCTTGTGCCACCTGAAGGCTTTTTTGGGTACTGTTCAATATGGTTTATGAGTTTGGGGTACCTTGTCTAATTTTTTTTCATGCTGGGAATGATGGGTGGGGGTTAGGATTTATATTATTTTGTAATGACCACCTAGACGGTTACTTCACGTCCTTCCGAGATTACGTTCGTTTCATGATAACGTTGTTTGCGGTCACGTGGTCTTGTCCCAGTTCTGTCCCTGTTTCCCTTTACCCACAGGCGTGATTGATGGTATCGTGACAACTGTTACTTCACGTCCTTGTTTCGTGACAATTGCTGAATTTTCCTGGTTTCATTTACCCCCTTTTTTTTTTTGGCCCGGGCTTTCGTTTTTGATATTTCGAATCTCCGCAACTTTGCCTTTCATGCGTTAAGTGGCAAAACTCCCGGTTTCATGCCTTCTTCCCTCTCTGCGATGCATTGTTTACGCCATTGGGATTGTACTGGAGAATGCAACTTCGTACTCCTGCCACTAGATGGAGAATGCATGTGTTGCGTGATGAGCCTTACTTTACGGGCACTTGTCTCGAAACAAGAACCGAGACAAGACAATTCCCGAGGCCAGGGAGAGGTATGTCTCATCACGCTCTGTTCCCAGTTCAAGAGACATGATCTTGACGAACTCCCACCATCACGCAATGGACGTGGAGTAACCTTTTTTCATACTGCTCCCAAGTGGGACAGCGAACCGCAAAGAGAGGGATGGGAAGTAACCGTCCTAGAGTAATGGTCCAACTGAGTCAGGTAGGATATAAGTATCTTAAAAAGAAAACAAACAAACAAACAAACAAACAAACAACCCCACCAGCCTTCTCTGCTCTAGGTTAAATGCGGTGAGGCCCTATGCCGCTTTGTGTCTAATGCCCCCCCAGAGGATCACACCAAATGCGCATTATTCGAACACAACAGGCAACAGAAATACAAAGAATTTAGACAGCAATCGCAGTTGTTTCTCAGCAGATTTATAGAACTATAATGTCAACAAACCAGGTAAAATATGACTAACTAACCTGTGTATAACCATTAATTCTATTTTGGCTTTGTGTGCTTTACAATTTGGTTTCCCTGCCTTTTTAAAAAAATGCATCCAGTTGTATAAAACCTGACATTTAAGTACAGTAGTTGGTTGCTTTTCAGCAGTTATGGGGTTTCTCCTATAATCTGACCTCAGATATTGTTTATTCAGTTATGATTGCATTAACCTAGCCTTAGTCTGTAACTAAAAGGTAAAAGAAACCGTATCTGGCTTTCTCCACATCTTTGTTTCGGTGTTCAGTCTTGTGTTGGGAAAGTGGCGAAATCGCGAATGTCAGTGATCCAAGCAACAGAGCAGCCACCGAGGGACAGACGGACCCGGCTGCATTGGCTGTCTCCCTGCTGCCCGAGAATTCAGTTATTAATAGTCGGAAGCCGCAGCTGTTGCTGGACGCTTCCTTTAACTGTTTCACAGCCGAGCTCCAAAGCCTCCCCAAACGAAATTCAAGGTGGGTTCTGCTAGGAACCCTGTAAAAGATGGATTGGCAACTACAGCATGTGGGAATGGGTTAGGGACCCTAACTCGCCCCAAGAAGACAACCAGGACACCTTGACTTGTGTTCGAGAACTCAATTCCTCAATGTCGGCCCCTGCTGTTACCTGGAGGTAGTACACCCGTGAGGAAAAGGAAGCTCTACCGCCCTCTACAGGCAAGCGGCAGGATTCTGATTGGCTGCATCCTCATCTGCTTCCCCCACCCCGCTCAAGAATCGATATTGCACCTTCTCCTGCCTCTGGACCGGGCTCAACTCACCAGGCTGATGAGCTGGGAGAGGGACATTCCAACCCTGACGGGGACTTTGTCGGTGATGCTCCGAGCTGGACGGACAGTTTTGGAGTAATTCTCAAAGAGCTTCTTCATCAGCTGACCCTCAATTTCAGAGGAGTTCACAGCTAGAGAAAGAGAGAAGAGACGCAAAGCTAAAAGGATGGAAGGCAGATCAGAGAGATGGTTGTCCAGCCTCCAAGTACTTCTCACCTCCTCAGGTAAGTGGATCCATTGTCATACTACTCTAACAGTTAAGAAGTTTTTCCTAATGTATTCTCGAAGGCTTTCACGACCGGGATCTGATAGTTGTTGTGAGTTTTTCAGGCTTTTTGGCCATGTTCTGAAGTTTTTTCTTCCTGACGTTTCGCCAGACTCTGCGGCTGGCATCCTTGGAGGGCAAGGAGCTCAGGGAACTAGGAGTTCTCTCTGTGCTCTGGGGTATATTTTTCCTAATATTCAACCTAAATCTGACTTCCTGAGGCTTAAGCCCATTGCTGGGATGATAGAGAACAGATACTGCCCCTCCTCTTGAAAGAACAAAAAATTTTTTTTTTACCCAGCGCGTTGTTAGTCTGTGGAACTCCCTGCCACAGGTGGTGGTGATGGGATCTGGCGTGGATGCCTTCAAAGGGGGATTGGACAGATTCCTGGAGGAAAAGTCCATCACAGTTGACAAACCATGATGGAGATGTGGAATCTCCAGGCTTTTAAAAACTGGGGCACTTCAAGGGTCAGATGCAAGGGAGTGGTATCAGGAGACAGAGATCTAGTCTCGTGCGCTCCCAGAGGCATCTGGTGGGGCCACTGTGAGATACAGGAAGCTGAACTAGATGGGCCTTTGGTCTGATCCAGCAGGGCTTTTCTTATGTTCTTAACAACATTTCAAGTACAGTGGACACTCGTATAACAAATGGTTCATAAAACATAAAATCTGTACAACATAAACAATTCTGGAGATAGAGGAAGTTTGCTGAACAGAATCACCTATGGGGCGAATCCGCACAACACAAACATGGTCGCAATTAAGGATTGCTCTGTTTTCAATGCATTCTTATGGGAAATTTGTATAAAGGAAATTTTGCTTAACAGAATTTCATATGGAATGAATTAATTCCTTTACACCAGGTACCACTGTATTTGAAAAGTCCTTCCTTCCTTCCTTCCTTCCTTCCTTCCTTCCTTCCTTCCTTCCTTCCTTCCTTCCTTCCTTCCTTCCTTCCTTCCTTCCTTCCTTCCTTCCCAAAAGTTATTATTTTTCTTACAACTTTACTTGTAGTAAAAGAAACTGCATATATTCTATGTGGACTTTGCTGTAATGTTTGCCTATTTCACTGACATGAAGAATACTGTATACATTCCTTTTCCTGTAAACAAGTAGGATACAGTATAAATGTATAGAACCATTTCCGGTGAAAAACATTTTTGAAAAAATCAGTTACAAGAAACATCCTCTTTTCCTCCTCAATAAGCACAATAAAAATACCTGCCTGGTTTTCAAGGCATAGAAGCCAACATTTGTCAAACCCCACCCCCATCAAGGACGAGAGAGCAGAAACAGGCAAAACGTTAATGCGCCTGGAAGGACAATGTTTGGGATGATTGCTGGTACCGTGGGACATCTTTTGCATGGCAAGACCTTTTAAATTTTGAAGAAGTCATGTTAATTTTTTTATGCTTGGCTGTTTGGGTCCTGGGACTATAAGATTAAGATTGCCTTGCCGGTTCTCATTAATTTTTAGTCGGGGTTTTTTTTTTTTTTGTCTGATTATTTTAATCTTATTTTCTATATACGGTTATATATTATTCATTCTGTACTGATGTAAACCTCCCAGATTTCCTTCTGGAAGATGGGTGATATAAATAAATAAATAAATAAATAAATCTGTGGATGAGTGTGGACGTTTGCCCGATGTGTCCGTGGCCTGCCTTTCCAAAGCAAAAAGAAAGAGTCAAGGAAACACTTACCCGTGAACGAAAGGATCCAGAGGAACCCCCAAATCGCAATCCGCCTGCCCATGACGCCGTGGTTCTTTTAGAGGGACAGACGTGGCCCTGCACCCATCCTGGCCACCCTCCTCTGACTCTGTCTGCCTGGGCGCACGTCTCATTGGCAACTGCGCCTGTCTGTCAGTGACCCCATGAAAGGAGTGCCAGGTTTGTGCCGGGGGGGGAAATATATAGGGTTACCACTGGCATGCCACAGCTGTCGGACGTTTCCGGCCGGGCCACCTGTTGCAGACAGGCCGGCCACCACCAGAAGCTCTCCTTTGACGCTGCAGATCTGGGGCAGAGAGAAGCAGCTTGCAACCCGGTGTTATTGTCTACCACCAGCACCACCACCATCTCCCTTGGAAGCCATGCCCACGGCCCCCTCTGGAAGCAGCCCCGGATGGAGCAAGGAGAAGTCGAGAGGACAGCTGGGGGGGAACTGGTCCCTTTGGGAAGCTGGAAGGGTGTCGGTGGATTGACAGCCACAGGGAAAGACTGGAAACGGTGGATTGTTTTTTCGTTTTTTGTTTTGTTTTTGTTGTTGCTTATTTCAATTTGTCTTACTGTTTATTGTTAATATTGCTGTAAACTGCGCAGCATGGCCTTGCTGTCATATGGGAGGTATAAAAGTGCAATAATTAAACACAGTAAATAAAATAAACCGGAGTCGCGAAGGTGAACCAACAGGCAGGGGGGCTATAGCAGCGGCCAGTGGTGCAGGGGTAGACCACAGAGTCCTAGAATCATACCACTGGTTCTCAACGGGTGGGTCCAGCCCCCTGCTCAGTGCAGGAATGCCAGTCAAAGGATACCTGCCAAGCGGTTGTTCAGATTTCCCTTGAATGCTTCCAGTGCCGGAGCACTCACCACCTCTCAATGGGTTCCATTGCTGGGATTTGTGTACAGAACAAATCGGGGCAATGGTTTCAAACGACAGGGAAAAAAAGATTCCATTGGAACACTAGGAAGATCTTCCTGACCGTTAGAGCTGTTCGGCAGTGGAATAAAATGCTGCCCCCAAAAGGAGGGTGGTGGAGTCTCCTTCTTGGGAGGTTTTTAAGCAGAGCCTGGATGGCCACACATACCACACAAGAGTCTAGTAAAAAGAGATACAGTGTGGTGTAGTGGTTGGAAAGTTGGCCATGCAAGGTGGACAGTCCAGTTTTCTGCATCTGCTGGACCATGAGAATCATGGACTTTGACTTCAGTCAGCCCCTTTCTCTTTCCCTCTCTGTCCAGCCTTCTTCACAGGGCTGTTGTGAGGACCCAATGCTTCGAAGGAGGAGTCTTCTAACCCACACTGAGCTCGGAAAAGCAGGATACAAAATATAAGGAACAGGTATGGAGAGAGGAACCGCAGGACCTGCTGACAAGTTGGACTTACAATTCACATGGGAGACTCAACTCAGACTAGTCACTCACTAGATTCATATTCTCCTCACCCCGATGACCCCCGTGACTTGGATTTGATTTGTGGTGTGCAACCCATCCACCCCTCCCTTTTCTCTGGGATGAAAAATTTTGCTTTTAATAGGGACTCAGATTTGAGGCTTGGGACCCGGACCACAAGAGCTGCCAACATGGCTGAAATGAATGGGATCAAGGCAACGCTCTTGGTTGGGGCAAAAAACTGGCTTCTTAAAGAAAGTGGTCCCGCCTCGAAGGAGGGGTCTTAAACCTCCATTGGAAGGAATAAAACCAGGTCCTGGACATCTCTGGGAAGGAGCGGGCAAACAGAAATCATGGGGATGGGAGTTCTGGTGTGGACTGCCCACTGTCATCCATCCCACCCTCAACTTCCAATCCCCCCTCCCCTGAGAGCATCACACACTGCACAGACAACACACCAAGACACGGCTAGGTAGAATAATATAAAGTTTATTTCCAGAGTGCAGGACGTAGGTGGGCCGGTGGGCAGGCAAGGTATTTCTTGGCCCCTGGCACCAGGTTGTTGGAGGAGACAAGTTATTGCTGAAAGGAGGAGGGGGGGTTGTTTTCTCATGCAGGGCGCCAAGGAGGGTGAAAGGCAAAGGGGGGGGTCAACCCCCCACCCACCTCCACCCACCCTTGCAGTCCTTATTGCTTTCTGTGCAGGAAAAACGCACAAGAGGGGAAAGGAGAGGCAGAACCGAGAAGGGCCGGCCCAACAAACCACGGCTGTTTGCATGGAACATGTACCTTGGAAGTTCAGGAGTTTGGCCCTTTGATAGGGCTGGAACACAAGACAAGATGCCTCCTCGCACACCGGGGGGGGGGTGTGGGGGTGGGGGCTCACGACAAAGGTGCCGTTCGCACCACCCAGAGGATGGCATGAAGGACGGGATTCGGGGGTTCATTGGGGCAACTCTGGGGGCAGGAGGCGGGGATGTGGAAACGCTGACCTCTCTTAAGTAATGGAACCAGGCTCTTTTTGTCTGCAGCTGGGGGTTTTAGATTTAAGGCAGTTTAAATCACTTTCTTTCCTTTTCTCTGACTTCAGAAGGTCAGAAATGGTCACCCATTCATCAAAATTTGGTCTGAAATTTGCTTCCTCAGTCGATGTCCTCTAAGCTGGTGGCCTCTAAAAGGACTTTTACACGACCACTAAAATCCACTGCAAAGCGCTTGCAGATGTGGAGTATAATTAAAAACGTTTTCACGTGAGCAGTGGACTTAAAAAAATAAAGTGCAACCATGCCCACTTAAGCGCCACCCAGCGCATTTTACAAGTACCTGGCCTCAAGGTGGTAAAATCCTTGTCGTTGTTCTGATGCAGATTTTAAACTGTTACTTGAGTCCGTGGGAACACAGAAAATCCACACCAAAACCTTTTGCCCCTGTTATACTGCCGTTCTCAGTTGTGGGATCAGAAAGGTTCCAGATTTTCAAAATGCGACCATGGGAACATCCGAACTGTGACATCAACCACGTGACCGCTCCAGATGTGTGTGTGTGTGATCCAGATCAAAGTTTGCTGCAGCTTTTAGTGGTCGTGTGAAAGTTAAGTCCTTCTTATGCCTTTAAGGCCGTTGGCATTCAAGACTTAGGGTAGGATCAGGCGGCTGACACACCTGATTGCCCCAGAAAGGGTGGCTTTGGGGGCATAATAATCTCCCTTAAAGTGACCCTTCCATTGGTCAGGAGATGATACAGCATCTAATGCTCCAGCCCAGCCACTGAAATCAAGAGTTGGACTCAAGAATCCTGCTTGGGGATATCCCCCGTGCATTGTGGGATCGCTGGGAAGGAGATCACATTGGATCCAAATCTGTCCTCCCAGGGGATCACACCCGGAGACCTCAAGAAAGCACGGGTTGATATGCCCTGGAAGAGCTCTGCCCTGACATCCTGAGGTCACCAGCATCTTTGGAATCGCAGCAGCCATGATGATTATGACGACGAGGACCGAGCCAAACGTTTCAGCAAATGGACTCTGAAACACCGGATCTGCCACTCAAGATGGCATCAGGGAAAACTGGACACAGCAAGGTTTTGGACTTGAACAAGGCCTGGCATGTGTCCCCCCCCCCCGATTCACAAATGAGGTTTGCACAGTCTGAATATTGAATGTTTACCTCAGGCATGTCCAAACTTTGGCCCTCCTGATGTTTTGGACCACAACTCCCAGAATTCTAAGCTTAGACTGCCAATGACAAAGGTTTGTGGGAGTTGTGGTCCAAAGTATCTGGAGGGCCGAAGTTTGGACATGCCTGGTTTACCTAAACCTCACTACCTCTTTTTTTTTTAAAGGGGAGAAGGGGAAAGAGAAGGGTTGGTGTGTTTTTCTAGAAAATAAGCTAGCCTCGTGAACATACACAGAGCCTGGGAAAGTCCCTGCTTTGGCTTGATCACCATTCCCAGAAGAATTATGGGACAACTTAGAAAGAGAAAAAGAAGGAAAAAATGGGGGGGGGGAGGAACCACACCCTACAACTGATATCAAGGTTGACGCCCAGCTCACTTAGAAATGCAGGAGGACCCCTGTATCCAGGGGAGGTTTGGTCCAAGCCGGCTCCCCATACAGCCCCTGAAAAAATGAGGATGATGGCAAAGTCAGTTTTAATTAGCAAACTCTTGTTGTAGCATGGTCTCTGTCTCCCTCTGGTGGCCAGTTCTGGTAACTTCATCATTAGAAATATTTATTTCTGGGATGTTGCTTTTAATATTTTCAGACTCACCATGGATACAGGGACCTTACTGGACACCAAGGAGCGTATTCTTCACTTACTCAGTGGCTCTCCTCTGCCTCCTGGTGGACGGGGTGGGAATGGCTCCTGTTATGGGTATTTCCACAAGGCGGTACCCTTGTACCTCTGCTTAATCTTTGTGAGAGATATGGTGTAATTCCTGAGTTCACGTGAACCCTGTAGCCATTTGACAAAAAAGAGGCGGGCAGAGTCTTGGCGCAGCTGTAGACTCAAAGGGTGGGTGGGGTGGCAGCAGTTTCAGATACAAGGGTAAGGGGTTTTGTTGCCAGCGGGGTGTTGGGGGGTTTTGAGCTGTGGCTGTCGGTATCACGGCCAGTGTCACATGGAAGACACGGATCAGAATATACACTGTTTCTGGATATGGCTGATTTTCACAGCTGGCCATCGACAGCCTCCCATCACGCACACTTGCTCAACAGCAAAATGGAGAAAAATCTCTCTTGCAAACATGGCCGATGGAGTTGGACTGGCGTGTGGTATTTTTCTTGGGGGGGGTAAGACCTGGAAAAGCCCCAAAGAGTGGGCCCTGCTTGTCAGAGGCTCCAGCCTCGGATGAGAGTGAGTGGAAGGGGGCAGTTGCCCGGAGGAAGGGGGTGTGAGCAGGGGGCGCTGGGCTTGGGGCAGCAGGTGGCAGTTCTCCCTAGTGGCTACAGGCAACTGGCTGAGTCTCGGCTGGGAACTTGGGAGGAGAGAGAAGGGCAGAAACCTGCTGCTGGGGGGGGGGCAGGGCAAATGAAAGAAGACTGCCTGGGAAAGTTCATTCTGGAACACAACTGAAAGAGATGGGGAGAGTTACTTTTTGGGGGACCCTAGCTCTCAGAATCGAAGGACCAGTATCTAACCGCCCCTCCGTTGATCCATCTGGCCATCTGGTCATCTCCCAAAGTAGCTTTCTGATATTTCTGAGCATGGGTTGCCATTTGAAAAAAAAAAGTAACTTTTCTATCCTCTGTGGTTTGGAAAACAGGAAGAAACAGTGCAGGAGGAGAGGCATCTGAGAGAAGAGGGAAGAGTCCCTGGGCTGGATATATTCAGAAGGCATCCCGAAGGCAATATGAGACAAACATTATAAGACCCTCTTTCACCTTGTCTCCACTACCATCACCGGATAACTGCACCCTGGAATCACTCACCCAGCTCCTAGTAAATATTAATTCACATCATACATCCCCACCCCACCCCACACCCAGAGTACAATCCCCTCTTTTCCCTCCCACTCCACCCTTGGAAATGTGTTTATTGCCTGTTGAAACCCTGTAAAGATAGGTATATGGACAATTTGGGCTGCTGGGATGTGGGGGGTGGGGTTGGCGAGGAGAACAGCACGGAGGGCGGGGTGCAGTCCTCTGGCATGCTCCCCCCATCCCCGATTAACTGGCTATTTGTTTCCCAAAGTTGCAGACGTCCAGAGCAGCGTTGCAAAACGCCCAAGAGCCTCTGCACGCCTCCCGGGTCTGGAGCTGACTGCATTGCCACTTAGTGGCCAAACAGAGGTATTGCATAGTCCTCCTGGGGAAGTGGTCCCACATATCGGTTACGAATTTGCAGCTTTCGTGAATGCAATGTTGCCGTCCAGTGGCCAAAAGGATTATTACATATTTGGGGAGGGGGCGGAGAGAGAGAGACAAGTTATCCTAGGAAGCTTAAAATATCTTCATTCCTGATAGGAAAAAAATGTCAACTCGTCGTGGTCAGAAAAGGTAGCGCAGTCTTTGCTTGCTGCAAGAGGTGCGGGGATCCAGTCACAAAAAGGAATTCTTTGCAAGAGGAAACTCCTGCGTTGGCATTGCAATTTGCTTATTTTGGAAGGGAGTAGGAACAGACAGTAATCACGTCCTTCCAGGGGGCCAGAAATGACCTCTCACTTTTAAAATTATTTTTAAGAAATCTGATTAGAATAGTGTTAATTAGCGGTATGGTTAGGCTTATCCCCTCCTTCTGGATCAAGAGGAGAGAACAGTGACCTGAGCTGGTTAAAGCAATACCGGATCTGATCCCTCTTCCCAAAGGAAGTTCATACTGGTAATCCTGGCGGTTTGTTACGATTCTTAAAATTTTGAGATTGCTTGCAATTTATCCGCAGTTGGAAAATGCTGCCACCTAGTGGGTGGAAAAAGCACAGCATCGGCATTTCTTAAAAATATATCTCTAAGGAAAGGTTCTTTTTTATCCCTGTAGTTGGCGACCGAGCATCCCTTTCTGTTAGCTGTTAAAAGATGATTAACACACCTCCCCTCTTCCGTTTTTCCCAACCTCCTTGTACTTGATGAGGACATTGTGTTGCCAACACAGGAGAAAGCACAAAGCACCGTAAATGCGCCATTTTGCTTCCTTGGAAGACTGGAATAGGTCCTTTTCAAAAGGAGCCAAGAATAATCCTCCTGATTTCCTGCCAAATGGACAGGCTGAACTCCTTCAACCAACGGATTTGTCACTCTGTAGGAAGTAGGTGTTGCCCCGAATCAGTGTAGTGGCTGGACACCTTATTGTCCCTATGGCTTGAAATGAATGCATGTAGGGTCTATGCGTAACTTCTCATCCAGAATTGGTTAAGTCGGGGGACAACGGCCGACACCTCTTCTCTCTTCTGGCCAAACTTTGTTGGTATCCAGAATCCGAAGACAATATGGGATGAAACCCATCCTGATGTGGGCAATCAAGGAGAATTTGGGAACGTGTGCTGAGGACATGGTTCAAAGAGTGGCCGTTGAAGGTGAGGTGCATGTGCCTGGGACTCGCACAAGGGAGGCAGGGGGTGGAGGAGAAGAGAGGCACCCCCCTCCTCTGGGCTACGTCGCTTCCGCCTTGGAAATCTCTTTGACAGGCGGGGGTCCAGGGGCGCTCCCGTCCTCGGATTTCTTTGCCAGGGCCAGCTCCACCACGTTGTGTAAGGAAGGCTCACGATACAACGCCACTGTGGAGGCAGAAGAAGACAGGGAAAACATTGTGTGTGTGTGATTATGTGAGTGAGAGAGGAGTGTAGAAATCAAAACCTATGAGGCAGGGGTCCCTGGTCTCACCTTACAGCTTTGCCCCACCCCCAACAAGTCCAGGCAACGGACACGATCTACCATGATGCATTCCTGTGAAAACCTGAGGGCCATTGCGAGAAGCCCATCACTGGAGACTACACATGATGCTATCCTTTTCATAACCGAAAGGCTGCACAAGAAGAGGTTCAGATTTTGCTTGACGTACTCCCTAGCCTGTTTGCAACTGAATTCTGCAAGCTACGCATCACCCAACGCTTAATTTGCCAACCTCGGAAGGTTAGAAGGCTGAGCAGAATTTGGGATTGAACCCCACATTGGGCGCCAAGTTTTGAGTGCAGGAGTGCAGTTGAAGCAGTGCACTGAGAGAGAGGCCATGGGAGGCAACAATCTGCAATAATCAAATGTTTGCAAGAGCCCGTGTGCATAGTAGTGGCTGTGCAATAGATAAGTCGCACAAGAAGCAACAGAACAGCCCGTTTATTTATCATTTGTTGATCTAAAGCATGTTTGCCCCACCTTTCTCCTAAGAAAGGACCCAAGGCTTATTTTTACCCCAGGGAGGTTTGCAACTGAGGAAGAAAAGACAAGGACAGCCCAAGGTGTTTTGCTCCCTCTCTCACCTTCCAGCAACTTGGGGAGGAAATGGGCCGCAGCTTTCGTCTTCTTGACTCGGTTTCCCTTCATCACCTGCCCGTCTTTGTTGATGCCCAGGTACCACGACCGGCCGGATTCCCGCTGTCGGTAGAGGGTGGAGGAATACATGACGTAATAGTTCTCAAAGACGCACTCTTTGAAACGGCACTCAGTGGTAAAGTGGGCCTGCCGGGGAAGGAGGAGAAAGAAGGGTGGTGGTCAAAACAATGGATATCACCCCCTTGGGGAGACACTTGTGTTTCTGCACCTAGTAGTGGCTGGCACCTTTACCACTGGATACGCAGGGTGCGAGCTGCAGCCCACCAGAACCCCAACCCCAACCCCCAACCCCAACCCCAACCCCAACAACAACAACAACAACAACAACAACAACAACAAAACAAACCTACACCCCCCATAAAGATTTCTGTCCCGGATCATGCACAAAAACCACCCACGGTTTTTGGGCCACGTTACTTGTCAGAGGCTCTCTGCTCGGAGTCATCTGCCCAATCCACCAGATCCCCACATGCTGGGCAACTCCCGGGAGCCACTCTGAAGGAAGTCCTCTATGATGAGAAGTCGGGCCTTTTTCGTGCTGGCACCTATTCTAGCCGATGGAGCTCCCCTGGCCCCTTCCCCGTGAGCTTTCAGAAGTCCCCACATGACACTGCTTGTCCAGGAGGCCTTTTGCACTGGTCTGGCCTGCCTTCAGGTTCCCCAGTCCTGCTGTTTCATAGTGAACCTGCCACCGGTGCCACATCCTTTATCGAACTGTTTCCAACCATCTGGCTGTGTCGTTTGTATACTTGTAGTTTAACAGCCTTTGCTTTGACGACTGTAAATGGTCCAGAATAGTGCATCGCACCAATGGGGCAGTATATAATTAAAGATAAAATAAAATAATTCCGAGCCCTATTGACAAATGTGGAAGCAGCAGAGAAGGAGGCCGGTGGTGGTACCTGCCACCACCTGGAAAGCCCCCCCACACACACACACATCAGCAAAACTGGCCTGCAGAGCTGCTGAACTTGCCACCCTCTGCCTCGGCATAAAGAACATAAGAACATAAGAAGAACTGTGCTGGATCAGGCCAAAGGCCCATGTAGTCCACCTTCCTGTATCTCGCAGTGGCCCCACCAGATGCGTTTGGGAGTGCATGAGACTAGATCTCTGTCTCCTGATACAACTCCCCTGCATCTGGCCCTTGAAGTACCCCCCGGTTTTAAGCCTGGAGATGACACGTCTCCATCATGGTTTGTAATCTGTGATGGACTTTTCCTCCAGGAATCTGTCCAGTCCCCTTTTGAAGGCATCCAGGCCAGATGCCATCACCACCTCCTGTGGCAGGGAGTTCCACAGACTAACAACGCTCTGGGTGAAAAAAATATTTTCTTTTGTCTGTTCTCACTCTCCCAGCCCTCAATTTGAGTGGATGTCCCCTAGTTCTGGTATTTTATGAACCAGGCAGGATGTGTGCTGGGTGGACAGACCAGGAATGGGAAGAGATGAGGGTGGCAGAGCTAGGCAAAGGGGTTGGGGATTGGGAGGGGGGAGCTCCCCCAAAGGTCCCCCCTCCCCCTCTCATGTTGACCTGCAATGTCCAAGAGAAGGGGCATTTGTGGGCACTGTAAAGACTTGGGACCCTGGTTCCCCCTAGCCAGTGGAGCTGCCTAGATGCCCTAGACTGGGCAGATTTCAGACTGGCGTTTGGCACACCACCCGCCTGTGTTTCATAGCTCGTTATTGTCATTCTATTAGGTTTGGTTGTTTTTTAAAATTATATTAAATTAATTATTCTGCATATTGGATGCAGTTTTCTCCTGGCTTGGAAAGAGCTGTCCTGTTTTAGTGGCAGGGCTGGTGCTGCCAGGAACTGACCTTTCTTTCTTTCTTTCTTTCTTTCCTTTCTTTCTTTCTTTCTTTCTTTCTTTCTTTCTTTCTTTCTTTCTTTCTTTCTTTCTTTCTTTCTTTCTTTCTTTCTTTCTTCCTTTGCTGTCTTGCTGATATCCTCCCCCCACCCCAATTAGCACTCTTTCAACAAGCTTCCCTCCTTCATGCATTGATTCGAATTGCATGTTCCATTTTTATTTTTAAAAGCAAGCAACAAGTATTGCAATCGGTCTTGGGGAGCATCCAGATGGAGCATGTGTGTTACTGGATGTGGAACAGAGACACCAGGGTTTTTCATAAAATCCAAGAATAATGGATCTCGAAGGGGCCTCAAAGGCCATCAAGCTCCCCCCCCCTCGTCAGGGAAGAATACCAACCAAAGTTTGTACTTTTATTCTTCTGATGTACGGCTCTTAATGTTTTTGTTCTTTTAAACTGTGTATTTAATACACTATTCTAATACGTTTTCAACTTCTGTAAACCACTTAGAATAGTGGGTGGCAGTATTGGGGTAGTATATAAATGGAATAAAACAAACAAACAAATCAGTGCTACTCTGCCAAAGCAAGACATTAAATTGTTTGAAATAGTTTTAAAGGATCACGAAGGGTTTTTTTTTAAAGAGGTTTTCTTAACAAAAGACTTCTCCTCCTTTAAGCAGGGAAGATCAAGCATTAAATCTGGATCAGTCCTGCAATTCTTTCTGAAGAAAGACAGGATTTTAAATCTCCCTCCCTCCCTCTCTCAAATACTGTATAGTAAAGTATGAAACATATATTCCACATGACATATTATATTGCACATCTCATTCTGGTGCTGCTCTATGTCTGAAGAAGTGGATGTGTCCAAGGAACATTACATTAAAATATGAAAGTTAGCCTTTAAGGTGCCGCACGTTTTGTGTCTTTTGTTTTGTTTTGACTTTTCTTTGATTTATTTTGCCTGGAATTCTAAAATAAAATAAAATAAACTGTGGCTGAATCTACTGCAATGTCTACTGTGGGCTCCACTGGTCATACCCGTCGCCTGCCACACGGTGGCGCTGCTCTCCTGGCCTGAGACCACCCCAAAACCCAGTGGGCATCTCCAGAACTCCTCCTGGGTCCTCGTCCCAGAACTGTGAGGTGGGTCGAGCCAAGGGATCCATAATGTTAATGAGAGCAAAATGTCCCAAGGAAACATTCCTCCCCCTCCCCCGGCGCCCCGTCCCCTACCTTCCTCACTGCCAAATTTCTTTAACGATATTGAACTGGCCTGAAAGAGGTCTCTCAAGAGCGGCCGAGAGATTGGGGGTGGCAAGAATCCGGTTCTAGACCAGCTTCTTTAACCTCCAGAATGGGCGTCCTGCTTCCAGCCCTGGAACAGAGCAAGCAGTAACAGCAGAAGAAGAGGAGGGTCTCTGGGCATGGGATGAGTGCCAGCAGCCAGGATTCTTCCGTGAGAGCACACATGGCTGACATTGAGCAGCAAAAAGCACCCCGAACCCCAAAACTGGTATGAAGAATCCCCAGAGCTGATGGCCAACTTTCCCTGGCATTGAAGGCAGACAGCTCTACAAACAAACAACCCACCCACCCCCCGCTGTCCCTGGCAGCAGAAACCAAGCGGTGACAGTAGGAACGGAATAACTGGCTACCTTTTGAGGCCATCCTGATCCTACTGCCTGAGGACACTGTCTCCCATTTGTATGCTTATTTATTTTATTTTATATATATATATAGTTTATAATAGACCAGTCCATTAGGGCAAAAGGGAGGCCACGCTGGCTGCCCACCTGGGGAGAAAAGCAGGATTAAACTCGGATCCAAACAAGACAAAATAAAGCAAAACAAAACATTCTATATATCTATGTATTCATGTTACAGGGGTTTATCTCTCTCTCTCTCTGCCTGGTGGCAGGACTATGAGTGGCCAACTTGTTTTTCCACGGATCACCTAAAAAGTCATCTTTAGGTGTGTTGGTAATGGTATTCATCATTTTGGGTCATGGTCTCTTTTTATTTTCATTTCTGATGGTCCCTATCCACCCTCAATCTGCCCCCCATGTCTATCTATCTATCTGTCTGTCTGTCCCTTCCTCCATTCCCTCCTCCATCAGTTCCTCCCTCCCTCCCTCCCTCCTCTCTCTCTCTCTCTCTCTCTCTCTCTCTCTCTCTCACTCACACACACACACACACAAAGCCATCATCCTCCACTTGCCTCATCCTTTCTGACAAGCAGCATCTTCCCAGGGAAAACTCTTCCGCTGCCAGCTCTTCCCCAGTTCTCTGTGCTGAGGACCGAAGCGGGCGACCTCTCCTCGTGCACAGCATCAATGATTCATCACAACCTCCTCCTTCCACAGCCCCCCCCGCCACTCCCGTGGCCAACTTGCCCTCCCCTCCCATCTCTTCCCCTGCTTGGGGGGCTTGGACCCACCCCTCCCTTCCTCCTTTCCTCCCTTCCTCCCTAGCAAGGGATGACCAAAACCATCCGGTCTCTGCCTGCCCTGCCCCAGCATCCCAGGGCAAACAAATGCTTATTTTTTTGGGGGAGGGAGGGAAGGTGTCACCAGGAACACTGGCTCTGGAGAAAGGTGGCCCCAGCTGACCGCTAGCCAGAAAGCCCAGAGAAGGGAAAGCATGACTGACCCCTGGAACGAGGTGGTGGTGTCTAGCCGGGTGTAGGAACCACAAAGGTCTGTGTTTGGGGGTCGGGAAGGGATGACACACACACACACACACACACACACACACACACACACACACACACACACACACACACACACACACACACACACACACACAAAGAGCCTATTTCCAAAGACACACCTATTCACGCCATGCTCATGTGCACACACAGTATTCATGGACATCTCTCTTCAGCAACATACAACTCTTTCTCACATACAGGTTGGCAGACACACACACACACACACACACACACACGTTTCACAGGCACAGTCAGTTTGTCATCCGTCCGCAGAGGCCGGCCGGCGCCTGGTTCCTCCTCCGCACGTGGTGCCAGGCTCAGGCTGGCCATGTCCCTCCCCCACCCCCCATCTCCCTCTCTGCTGCCCGTCTCCTGCACCCCATCACTGTTCGAGGGGAAGGGCGGCCCGTGAGGAGCAACCAGGGGTGGAAGAGGCTTGAACGTGACCAAAAGGTGGAGGCGGCCCGCCTGGCATCAAGATGGCTGGCTGGCAGGCGGGCGGGCGGGGTGGAGCGCTGCTGGAAGACGCACTGTGCTCCCTTCCGGATTGGGGTCAGGGAATTCTCCTTGGGGAGCCCTCGTTAAAGAGGGCAGCTTCTAATTGCAGTTCAGAGGGGGGGGGAGGAGGAGGAGGAGGAGGAGAGGGGGAGGGAAGGAGGGAGCCACCATATCTTCCCTTCCTCTTGGCTTGGCAGCTGTTTTTGCAACTTTAACCCTTCCTGCCCTCCGGTGCAGACCAGGGCAGGTGTTGCACAGAACAAAGGTCAGAGTTGGGGGGCCTGAAGGAGGTAGTGAGACAGGAGCCTGTGGGGAGGCAGGGAGGCAAGGCGTCCCGGGTCAGAAACAAACCACAGAGGTGGGATTTGGATCATGGTTGCCCCCCCCCCCCAAGTTCAGCTCTGGGGAGACAGCAAGTCTCCAAGACCTTCCCTCTGCCTCCCCGGTCAGAGGACAACCCACGGGTGACCCGCCATGCTCCTTCCCTACCGAGTTTTCTGCCCAGGGAGAGCCCAACTGAGGGGCAAAGAAGGGCCCCTCCCTTGGATATTTGCAACAGCAGCAGGGGGGCATGAAGCTGCTCTGCTCCCCTCTTATCAAATCCTGGCAACACGCTGGTGGCTGGTGGACCACGGAGAATGATGGAGGCACCAGAGGGATCCTCCTCTTATTTCCTGCCACGCAAAGGCCTCACCCAAATTTCTGATTGTCTTGCAAGCCCTGTTCGGGGGAACATTGTCAGTGATGCTGTTACTCTCGTTGTCATTGTGGCTTATCATCATAAGGAGGAATGTAGGAGTATCTGCTAGAGAAGTCACTAGCCCCAAAACTCCTTAAACTTTAGCAACATATGGGTTATATAGGATTTTTTCAATGTGTTAGCTGTTTCCTTTTTATTACTTCAAGGGACTCTGGCTAATTTAAGTGCTTCTGCGTTCAAAGCCTGCATTGCTATCTTCGGCCACCCGGTGGCAGACTTCTCTAACCAGCGCATAGCTCCATCGCCTATGCAGCTGGAAACCGGAGCGGATGCCCGTGGCCACCCGTGGAATGGGAAGCAAGTTGAAGAAGGGGCAGGGTTACTCACGGAGGTATAGAGATAGCCCTCGGCATTCATCGCGATGTACTGGCCTGATTTGGTGCTCTGGATGGCGACCACTCGGAGACCCACTGGAATCAGATTGAAGAGAGCTGTAGGGGGGAATAGAACAGAGAAAAAGACAAGGAAAGGGTTTGGTGGGCACAAATGGATAGGAAGCGAGAGAGAGAGAGAGAGAGAGAGAGAGAGAGAGAGAGAGAGGCATGCCACAGGGTGGAGAATGGCAGGGGGTTGGACTAGATGGCCCTTGAGGTCTCTTCCAACTCTATGATTCTGTGATTCTATGAATAGGGTTGGCAATGTACAGACCTGGCCCACCGGTGGCCCCAAGTTGCCAGAATAGGGCCCTTTGTCAGATGGGATCCAGGACTTCTGGGCTTCTCCTTCAGAAGGAGAGGAGGGAGAGGGGAGTTTTTAGGAACCAGCCTTGCCCTACAAATGTCTGGGGCCCACATCCGGCACAGCTGGTGGTGAGCAACTGTGGGGCTTGTAGCTCAAGCATCTGGAAGTCTGAGGTTAACAACCCTCGTGGTGTCTCAAATGGGGAGCAGCCATCTGAGATTTCTGGGGTCCTTTGAGATGTAAAATTTCTGGAAATTTTGAAGCCACGGGATGATAAAAAAATATTTGGAAGAAGATAGAAAATTTGGGGGGGGAACAGTCCTCCCACACCCCACAAAGATTCTATGAATCCTTCCCCCCAATTAGGAAACAAGACCTTGTTCTGGATCACAGCTCCCAGAATTCACCACCCTGACCCTGCCTGAACTTTTTAGCCCCCCCCCAAAGGAGACTTTCTTGTTGCGTCCACCGCAGGTGAGGTGTGCGCAGAAGGTTTGCTCAGCCCCTGGGGAGATGCTCCCTCCCAGGTGTGGCGGTTCTGCCAGGAGAGAGGCGGATGGCGCCCAGCTCCCTGGGGGCCAATTCTTCTAAATGTTCACTTAGACCGGCCACCGCCATCCAGGCAGCAGTGGTGGTGATCGTGGCGGTGATGTTGCTGGCCTCCTCCCGTGTGGTCCTTGGGGTGGCGGTGGTGGGCTGGAGGGGGCTTGGGCCTGAACCTCAGCCCTGCTTGCTGGCTCGCAATGGATGGAATTGAGGAAAGAAGCATCATCAATCATGCACCCTTCCTTCCTTCCTTCCTTCCTTCCTTCCTTCCTTCCTTCCTTCCTTCCCTCCCTCCCCCTCCTTCTTCTTCTCCTGGGTGTAGAGACTCAATTATACGAGATAGCAAACCAGGGATGGAAGCCAGAGAGAAGATGAGCATTTAGGGGAGGGGAGGGGGGAGAGAGAGAGACAGAGAAAGAAAGAAAGAAAGAAAGAAAGAAAGAAAGAAAGAAAGAAAGAAAGAAAGAGAGATAGAGAGAGAAAGAGAGAAGGAGAAAGAGAGAGAGGGAGAGGGAGAAGGAGAAGGAAGGAAGGAACCTAAGGGTGCAGAAGAAGGGCCAAGGAGGCCATGAGCCTGTAACTAGGAATTTCTTTTGGAGGCCTCTCTCCAAGCAGGAGGGTCCGTCCATCCCATCTGGAAAGAGACAAGAGAGCTCTCTCCACCCCAAAATACAGGAAAGCCCTCCCTGCTTTCAGCGCATCTCAGCAATGGCGCATCAGCCAGAGCAGGGGCCACAACTCAACCCCCTCTTGGAGACCCCGGCTGGGGAAGGCCGTCCGCTGCGACATCCTTGGGGCGGAGAGTCCACTCTGGATTTCAGTTGGCACTTGACAGGAGCTACCTGTCCTTAGAGTCCTATCGCCGCTTAGAGTCCTATTCTAGGAGATAAGCGGGATATAAATATAATAATAAATAAAATAAATAAATAAATACCAAAAGGGTTGCCTCTGTTGGGAAGGACCCCGGAGAGCTCCGGTGGAGTTCTGTCCAAAACGCGGACTGGATTTGCTACCCCCACTGACATCGGAGCCCTGAGACTCCTTCGCTGGGAAGTACAGTACAGCTGGAAACTTAAGGCAAAGCTTTTTTTTAAAACACCAACTCTCCTGCTGTTTGGAAACGTTACTTTTCAGGGAAGCATTCTGGAACCCTTTTGGAATGACGCTGAGGTGCAGAAATGTGGGACTTCTAGCACCAACAGCTTTTGAGAAGCCCCGATTCTCCTGGGCCAGGAACCAGAGTTCAGGCACCAGAGATGGTGCCAAAACAGGAGGTGGGCACGGTGTGACCCCACCTGGACCCAATCCACCGGGCAGCCCTCCCACGGCAGCAGAGGGAATTGCCTGCCTCTTGTCGTCCTCCAAGCCACGCCGGGCCAGGCCTCTCCGGGGGGGGGGGAGCCTCCCGCTGTCACTCACTGAAGCCATTGGTGTCCTCTCTCGTCCCGTCAATGGTGCCGTCCGGGTGGACTTGGAGGTAATAGCCGTGCCTGCAGAAGAGCTTGCTGACAATCCCTTTCAGTTGAGGTTCTGCAGCGGAGCCAAAGGAAAGTTCGGGGACAGAAAGAAACAAAGAGAGAAAGAGAATGAGAAAGGGGATGTCCCTGGAGAAGCTCCCAAGGGACATCACCTTCAGAATGCCAATACATCCCGCCCTCATTGGGACCCTGGTGCCCCCTTGGTGGGCTTGGGCAACCCTCGTTGGCTCTTCCCCTGCGTCTAAGGAAGCCACTCCCATTGGATCTGGGTCTTAGCAGATCTGTCCGAGGCCCAGGCGCCTTTACCAGTGGAACACAAGAACATAAGAAGAGCCGTGCTGGATCAGGCCAAAGGCCCATCGAGTCCAGCTTCCTGTATCTCACAGTGGCCACACCAGAGGCCTCTGGGAGTGCACGAGACTAGATATCTGTCTCCTGATCCCACTCCCCTGCATATGGTCCTTGAAGGACCCTGGTTTTTAAGCCTGGAGATTACACACATCTCCATCATGGTTTGTCACCTGGGATGGACTTTTCCTCCAGGAATCTGTCCAATCCCCTTTTGAAGGCATCCAGGGTGGCAGGGAATTCCACAGACTAACAACACACTGGGTAAAAAAAAAACTCTTTTGTCTGTTCTTACTCTCCCAGCCCAGAATTTGACTGGATGTCCCCTAGTTCTGGTATTTTGTAAGAGGGAGAAGAGCTTCCCTCTATCCACTTGACTCATGCCCTTTATAATTTTGTACGTCTCAATCATCTCTCCCCCAGGCACCTCTTTCTCAGACTTAGCCTTTCCGGATATAATCACCCCTAATGAATAGGAGGAGGATTAAACCTCCAGTCATGTCTTTAAAACTTTTAAAACAAACAAACAAACAAACAAACCCCCAAATCAAGTGGAACAACCGTGCTTTTGCTGTGTGCCTAAACCGCACCATAGAAGGCAGCTCCCCAAGGGTGTAAATGTTACTTCCCTGGAGCTTGTTACAGGATCCTGGGAGTTGTAGTCCCACCTGATAACTTTTACCCACTGTGGGCATTTCAGCAAGTGGGCAGCTGCCATCGGAGAGGCTGATTCTGCCCGACTGACAAGGCCCCGGGGTTGCTCCCTGGAGCTCAGCCTGGTGGTCAACGCAGGGAGGCTACAAAAAAGCCCGGCCTCGTGCCCCACAGAACTGAATGACCGGCCTGGTGGGCACAAGATTTTGGGATGCTAAGCATCTGTGAAGGCTGTAAAGGGAGGAGTCTGAAGTCCCCCAGAGGATATGTTTGTCTGCGACTCCAAGCCATTGACATCCTTGCAGGGTTTTTGCAGTTGGTATTGAATTCAGTGTGGTTTGCAACAACCAGCCCAGAGCTCTGGTTCTTGAGATGGCATCGTCCTTACCCTCTTAATGCCAGCATAAAGCTGAAGCAGGGCGATCCACCAATCTGATTTAACCCCCTGATACCTTTCTGGCCTTTTTATTGCACATGAGAAACCATTTGCACCCAAACCTTGGGAATGAAAGGCAATATTCTTTTGTCACCCACAATTCTGCAATGGGTTAAGCCTTTGCAGGCTTCTAAGGCAAATTGACATAGGGTCAGACACCAGCTTGTCAGATTCTGAGAAAGATTTTATTTTGAATGCACATTCGGGTGCTTCCGTAGAAGGACAAATTCCAAGTCGAACCAGAGCATTCTTATACCTTGTCAGACTTAGGATATGTAAGCGTTTCCAGCCTGTGCATGAAACATTCAGATGTTCTCAGTTAAGAAACTTCCTCATTGGACTGAAATATTTTCTTCTTGCATACATTCTAAGTTAAGAAAGAACAGCAGAAAGCAGAAAGCAGTAATTTAAAGTTTGGAGACCCAATGAGAACAGAACACCCCTCTGAAATGTAGTTTCAAGACCAGGGTTCCTACCGAACAGAGTTGCTCTGAAATGATCTAAGGGCCTTTTCACATGACCCCTAAGATTTGCTGGCCCCTTAAATTCGGACCAAAGATCTTAGGGGTTCCTTGCTCTTCCTTCCTCCCCACCAGAGAAAGAGAGGAAAAAATGCAGCTCACCTGGAGGAGCTTCCCATTTCTCTTGTTTCTCTTCCCTTTCTCTTCTTTTTCTCTTCTGCTTGCTTTTTTTCCTCCCACCTCTTCTTTTAAAGGGGCAGGAGGCAAAAAAAAACACAAGCAGAAGTCAGGAGAGCCCCGCACTGACCAGATTAAATCCGGACCTGGGGATTTTCACCCACCTCAAGCAGGTACAAGAAAGTGCAGCTGGGTCGCGCTTAGGTGGGCGGGGTCGCACTTAATTTCCTGCAAACTCCAGAGCTGGTGGGAAAACACATGTAAGGTCCGGAGTTTGCAGCCATTTGCTGCGGAGTTTAGGGGTCGTGTATAAAGGCCCAAGGTGGCTTATGTTACTATCAAACAGTTGGGTAGCGTAGCATCATTTACCCAGGATAAGGTGTTTGACAACTCTGAAAACTTCTGTATTATGTCTGTTGAAGTAGGAAACCTTTGTGTTGTTGAGATAACTTAAATAATCAAATAATCTTAGAATGGCAGAGCTGGCTGGCTGTCTACCTTGCTTGTTTACTTTTAGTAAACTGTGGGAACAGAAGCTACACAATAGCTGAGACTGACCGTTTGTGGTCGGCAGAAGGATGTTTGTCAAGCTAGGTCTCTGCCGTTTACCAGAAATCGCCTCTTAAGACATTTCCCAGTCTAATTACCATAGGTCACAACATGAACTTAGAGATCTTTTAATGATCAATGATAGAAATTAATTTTCAGTGCGTAAGTTTATGCTTTCCTGAGTCACAGAAAACTCAAGATAGAAGGAGAAAAATGGCCCAGATCCTCCCAACCAACGCCACCCGCACAAATAATTCTGGGAAGAGGGGCATTGTCTATGAAGGGCATTTACTGTAGTTTCTACCTCCAAGAAATAATCAAGTTTAGGACCCCAGGGTGGGCTGCAGTCCTCTGTTCCCACCCCTCCACAGCCACCCAAGTGGGTTGAGTTGTAGTGAATCGAGGCTTATAGGTTTGCCTTGCGGTGGTGGGGAAACAGACCCAGCCAGAAGTCCCAACATCTGGGGCTAAAATGTGCCCCTTGAACCGCCACTGCGCCCTCCCCAGCTGCAAAACCGAAATAGGGAGGAAAAATAATTCTCCCTCCACTGCAAATGGACACACAAGGTTTGTGTGCAACCTAGAAATGTGCATGCGGGAAAGAAGCGTGCTCCTCGCTCGCTCACACACAGCCACGCACACACAACAGAGTGACAAAGGCAAATTCAGACAGCTCTATCTGGAAATACTGTGTAGTTTTTCCCGCGGCCTGTTCTAGGCGAAAAAGGCAGGTTGTTCTCTCTCTCTCTCTCTCTCTCTCTCTCTCTCTGCCTTTTGACAGGCTTTGGAAATAATTCAGGAGCTATTACAGGGATGAGTTGAGGGTGTGTTTTTTCCCTCTCTCTCCCCCTCCCCTCCTTTTTTATCCCTGGGCACAGCATCTGGGAGATGGCAGGCGGGGAAGGAAAAGACTCTTAAGCAAATTGTACTTAGCAAAGAAAAATGGGCCCCTTTTAACGAGCCACCAAAGAGAATTTCCCTTCGATCAATGTCAGGAGACGGGGATGATTTTAATTTTATTGTTTCCGTAAAGTGGGAAGGCGGGGTGGGAGAGTGGCAGCTCCTGATCTGGGAAAGGACCCAAGTTTCTGAAGAACTGGAGGAGGAGGAGGAGGAGGAGGAGGAGGAGGAGGAGGAGGAGGGACAGAGACATGGGGGGGAGCAGGTTGGGGTATTTCCACCTTTTCCCCGATGTGTTAAGCAAATCATGGTTGGTTTGGTGCAGGAGAAGATTTTTAACAAGCCTCTAATGCCTTTCTAAAGTTACGATCGTTTTTAATGTTTACTCCTGTTTAATTATTCAATCATATTTTAATTAGCGTATGATTTAATGGTTTCACTTATTTTCTGGAAGTGGAGTCATGGCGGCTGGACTTCTTTTCTTGAGATTCTGAGACGTTTCGCTGCTCATCCAAACAGCTTGGTCAGTCTGAGTGTTCACACGACCCTAAGATCCGCTGGCCACTTAAATTCGGACCAGAGATCTTAGGGGTTCCTCGCTCTTCCTCTGTCCCCACCCCCTCCGCACTTCCTGGTTGCTGGCTGCCTGAGGGAGGGAGAAAAAAGAAAGAAAAGAATGCCGGTTTACCTCCGTTTTGTTCCCGGCAGCATTCAGATCTCTTAAAGGGGCGGGGGGCAGAAAAAGAACAAACAGAAGCCAGGAGAGCCCCGCACTCACTATCCTTACACCGGATCAAATATTTGTCACCTCCAAAAAGCAGGTACCTGAAAGCTGCGCTGGGACAGCTTAAAGTGGGCGGGGTCGTAATTTCCTGTTAACTCCGGAGCTGGTGGGTAAACATTTTTAATCTCCGGAGCTGGGAGCCATTTGCCCCGGAGTTTAGGGGTCGTGTATAAACGCCCCAAATTATGTTTTTAGTTCTGTTCTTTTGATAGTGTGTGTCTCCTTGGGTCCCATTATCGGGAGAAAGTCAGACTACAAACAAAACAAACAAACAAACACACAGACCTGCAGCCAAATTCATTTTTCAAAGCAGGTGCTTACAACTGTGTTGTGGTTGTTGACACAGAAGGGAGACACGTTGCACACAAGCATTCTCACGGACCTACCATGGTTTCCTATTTATCTGCTTGCATTTCCATGCTTTCGAAGTGAACTGCTAGGTTGGCAGGAGCTGGAGTTATCAGCGGGAGCTCGCTCCGCTGCGTGGCACCCGGGATTCGAACCGCCCAGCTGCCGACTTTGCAGCCGACAGTTTTCGGAAGGTTTAATCCACTGAGCCACCACGCCCCACTTGGTATATCTGCCTTCAATGCTGCAAGCCGCTTTCAAGGAGAAAGGTGGGGCTAACATGTTTTAAATAAATAAATAAATAAACCACAACATGGTTTATTGAAATTAAAATGTAGTGCTGCGTTTTGTGTGTGCCTTCCTCAGTCATTTTATCCAAAATACAGTGAGGGGAAACAAGGGGGATTGTTGGTTAATTATAAATACGTATATACTGTATTGTTGTTTCACTCCTCTGTGTCTCTTTTGCACAAGGTGTGAAGGGCGGAGTGAGAACGGGGTTGCGCTCTAAGGGTGCACACCATAAGCTGAGCTTTCAAAAGCAACAGAAACCCTAACACTTCCCTTTGTCTAAATTATAAAAAAAGAGTCTCTGCTTCCCCCCCCCCAAGGGGACATGCTTCCTCTGGGCACTTTTACACGACCCCTAAAATCCGAGGCAAAGGGCTCCCAGATGCGGAGCTTAAAATTGTTTTCCCACCAGCTCCGGACTTTTAAAAAATTAAGTACAACCACGCCCACCTAAGTGCGTCCCAGCGCATTTTCCAAGTACCTGGTCTCCAAAGGTGAAAAATTTTCTGATGCGGATTGCAAAGCGGTGAGTGCCGGGCTCTCCTCCCTTCTGTTTTTTTTTTTTTTTTTTGCCCTCCACCTCTTTAAGAGACTGGAATGCTTCCCGGGGGTAGCTCATGGCAGAGCGGAGGTGAGCCTGCATTCTTTTCTCCATTTTTTTCTCCCTCCCCTCACGTTGACAGGAGCAAGGGAGTGCGGAGAGGTGGGAACACAGCAAGAGGAGCAAACCCCCAAGATCTCTGGTCCGAATTTAAGTTGCCAGCGGATCTTAGGGGTCGTGTAAAAGCACCCTCTGAAAGGGGGGTGTTGAGCAGCACGGGACCAGGGGACTTCAGGAAGAAGATGGGGGGGCAGTTGTGTTGAGCTTGGGGGCCTGCATCCAGCTTCCTGGTTGGGGAAGCAGGGTGTAGCCTGCAGAATTACTTGTAAACCACCCAGAGAGTGCTTTAAGCGCTACGGGGCGGTATTGAAGCAGCACCCTTTGGTTCGCTTTTTTTTCTCCAGGGGTCAGAGGCTGAACCCGCTGAGCCCAATACCGTCAATGCTGACTGGCAGCCAATGCTGTCCAAGTTTTTCCTGGAACCTGGGTGAGGCTGAAGTGACAGATTCCTTTCCCAGCCGTCCCTGGGGTTCAGATTCTGCAGCTGCCCCCATAACCTCTCCTTCTCCTGTTAAGTCATCGGGCTATTCCGATAATGCACCCTTGCCGCTTGATGCACGTCGTATTATCTGCAAGTGGTGGCATCCACCCCTCCAAAGGAGCAGCTAGGTAGCTGTGCTGGAGGGTGAGGCATCACTTCCGATAATGTTCTTACTCCCTGATTCAGGGAAGCTGCTTCCTCGTCTCCTCTCCCTGCCTTTCGGCTCCTCGGAGCCTTCCTATCTTTTGCTTTGATGCCTTCTGGAAGGACCTGTAAGCTGATCAGATCAGTTACTCTAAATGTATCCCTCTAATACGAGATAATTTTAAGATTTCACTTTCCAGAGCTCCTGCCCTACAAGACTGATCAAATCCCCATTTCACAGATTGTGAAGACTGAGTCCAAAAGAGAGAACAGTGTTCATGGGAAGGTGAGAAGGGCCTGGTTGGAACCATTTGCTACACAGAGATGCTTTAGGGCAGGGGTGGGGAACCTTTGGCCTTCCAAATGTTTTGGACTGGAACTCCCAGAATTCCGAGCCAATATTGCCAACGAGAAAGGGCTGTATGTGTTGTGGTCCAAAACATCCGGAGGGCTGAAGGCTTCCCCACCCCTTCTTTTGGGAAACAACTACAGGCCTCAAGATGTTTTTGACTACAGCTCCCATCATATCTCACCGCTGAGAACATTGATTGATGGGGGGTTATGTAAAAATAAATAAACGGTGGCCCCACTGGGTGCCATTGCAGTAGGGAGCCCCTCCGTCTGTCTGTTCGTCTGTCTGTCTGCATCTCACTCCTGTCCTTCCCCCCTTTCTCTCTCCCCCCCCCTCGCTTCCTGGCTGGATCACTGCAGCAGCAGAGCCAACGAGCAAGCAGGCAGCAGAGCAACCTACAAGGTTACCTACAGATGCAGAGCAGAAAAAGGAAGGGGGAGGCTGGGGAATAGGGTGGTGGATGCAGGGGGGGGGGGACTCCCTGGAAAGAAGGAGTGACCGGAGAAGGAAATTCAGGGGGTTTGTGCAAGCACCTCTAGGAGAGGGAAAACGGGTAGGGGAGAGGGAAGGGGCTTGGGGGTGCTTATCCTCCTATGCCCCATCACACCGGGTAAAATCCAGATTTGGGGCGGGTGACACCTTTACAGAACGCTCCACTCCCTGAAAGGTGAGCCTGGGCAGAACACACAAGTCAAGCCTGCCTGTCCACAAGATTTTAGTGGCTGGATCCAGGTGTTATCCTGCCCAGATGCTGGTCCTGTTCATAATAGACACCTACCGCCCCCCCCAAAGGCAGCTTTGTTTGGGACCTTGAGGTGGGCGGGCGGAGGGCCTTTGACCCATCCCTGAGAGCTATTTAGGACAGGAGGCCTTCCGGGGCGGGGTGGGGTGAAATTCAAGGGCTGGGTGGAAATTGGAAGGGGAGGATGATGAAAAGAGGGGTGGGAAGGATTTAAAGCAGCTGCCAGATATGGGGAGTGGGGTGTCAAGGGTCCTGACCTTGAGTGAGTGTGTGTGTATGGGGGGGGGGTTATTGTAAACGGAAGCCTTTGGTGAGGAGTACATTTGAGGCCAGGCCAAGGAAACGTCCCCTTTTGTGGACTACAAATGCCAGTATCCCCTGCCACCACTCTGGTGAAGGGGGTCCTTAGAAGGTGCCAGGCTGGAGGAATGGAGGGTAGAGGAAAGGTTGAGATCCGCAGGACCCAATCCTGGGAAAACTGGCCTGGGATTCGATAGTAGTGGGTTCTTATTTGACTTTTTTGGGGGAGGCCTGTGGGGTGGCCTTGAGGGACCTTCCCCAGGCCAAAAAGGTGGGTCAGAAGGCCCTAAAGCAATGATGGCGAACCTTTTAGAGACCAAGTGCCCATACTGCAATTCAATACTCACTAATTATTAGCAAAGTGCCAATACAGTAATTTAACCTGTATACAGGTGGCATGAAGGGGTGATGTTGGGTGCCCACAGGAAGGGCTTTGAGTGCCACCTTTGGCACCCGTGCCATCGGTTCGCCAACACTGCCCTAAAGTATGTGCAGGGTGTGTGTGTGTCTGTGGATAGGAGGGAGATCACCCCAAAGAGATTTCTGCTGCTCATTTATTCTGTCCCGGCTTTCCCAACACAACTGCTGGTTTGGAAAACACACACAAACACACACACACACATACAGAGAGAGGCAGACACACTGGAGGGTTCCCTCCGCCCCCCCCATTCCTCCTCAATCCTTCCTTAATGCACGCAAATATATTTAAATGGATTTAATTTATTTTTATAGGCGTGCATTCCCACCCATGGCCTGGAGGTTGACAGCTTAAGAGGGAAGGAAAAAAAAAAGGGGGGGGGAATCAAGATTGACTCAGGATTAAGGCAGGGAGGCGCCTCCCCAGCGGTGAAACATCTGGGTGGCGGTGCTGGGGGGGAGGGAGGGAGGGAGAGGGGGGGATTAAGGGAAGGGGTGGAGGGGGGGCTGGGTGTTTTTTTGTGGGGGTGGGAGGGAGTCACTTTCAGGCTTCGCAACAGGAGACTCAAGGGCTGCCCAACCTACCCATCGACGGCTGGCTGCCTGGCTGGGGTGGGGGGGTGGAGGTCGTGGGTTGGGGGGGGCTGTGTTGGAGGAGGAAGAGGAGGAAGAGGAGGAAGAGGAAGAGCTGGTCGGGAGAAGATGGGGGGGAAAGAACCCCTTTGCCAAACCTGTTGGCTGGGGGAGTATGGGAGCGGTAGTGCCAACCCAAGCCACGCTGGTCGGGGGAACATGGGGGCTGGAGTCCAAAACTTGTTCCAAGCCAGGAGAGATGGGGAACGTTATTAGTATATGGGACGTCCTGGACCCACTGGGTAACTTTCCCGGCTCAGGGTGGTGGTGATGGGTAGTGATGGAGAATCCTGGCGGTGGCGGACTCAGGAGGGAACTTAGGGGGGGGGACACTCTTGCTGGGGGGTCGAGGAGGAGGAGGAGGAGGAGGGGGTCCTGCATCCAGGCGGGGGGTGGGGTGGGGGGCAAGGGCCGGGAGAGCCTGGTTTCTGCTTCTGTCGGATCCACGGACTCCAAGGCCCAGCAGGCGGGGCTCCTTCCCCGGACAAAGGAAACCCCCCGCCCCCGCTTTCCTTCATTTTCGACCCGCGCGAGTCTCGTGTGAACGCTCCGCAAAAGGAGGCAAGGCGAGAGGAAGGGAGTTCCGGCGCAGACCCGGGAGGTGGAAGCCCATCTTCCCCCATGGAGCTGGCCATGAACCCCCCCCCCCAAAAAAAGAACTGATTGGAAGGAGATCGCATTGGATTACAAAACCCAGTCTCCCTCGCGCAGCATAGCCTGCTGCTGGTATAGGATTCTGGTAGCTGTAGTCCTTAAAGAAACATTTATTCCCCTGCTAGCTCTGCTTTTGGGAGGGAGGGAGGGGCTGATTATGAAAGGGACCCCCCCTCCAGCACCAAAGTGTTGGATAAACCAACCTATCATGCTGATTTTCAACATAGATGAAAAGGGGGATGCATCCCACGACCTAGTTTGATCTATTTGCATGAGGACCAATTAGAAGCATTTATATTTCCCGGGGGCTTGCAAACCACACCTTTCTACTTCCTGCTCCTTTCCACGTGTAAGCCTTGGCAAGAAGCCATTATTTATTTTGGGGAACTCACAGAGAGAAGATGTATCTCTGTGATGTGTGTCCTTTCTTTGTCTCAGCACGTGGGCAAAAGGACACAGAGCAAAGCTTTTTTTTTTTCAGGAATATTACTTTTTCTTTACTTCATTCTTTCGACCTGCATTTAACCTGAGCCATATTAGTGCCTGCTAGAGAAATATGTAAGTGAACTCCCTTTTATATTCTTTTTAAAGGAAAGGAAGCCTCTTGCGTGTTTCTTGTTTAAAGTGCCAGGGTTTGCAGGAGAGGTGGAAACTGGCGGACTTCTGAGGTTGATTACTTTCTTGTAAGCAGGCCATATTTCTGTTGCACATGGAAACGAAATTCAAACAATTTTTAGCTTTGCCAACAAGTTGCCTGAGTTTCTTGTGATCTAATTAATTAATAAAGAAAAGCCTACAGAGAAAGATCAACAAAGAAGTATTTTTCTGGTTTGTTATTTTAAAAGTGACTGCGTTCTTTGTCCCCCCCCCCCACCACGCCTCTCTACATGCAAACTAGCTGAAGAGATTCCTTTGTTTGCTGCTGGTGCTGCTGTTTGTTTGAAAAGAAGAGGAGCAATATTACTGTTTTTTTCTCTAAGCATGGAAGGCACTGCTCAAAATTTTGGTTATGCAGGGATGTTACCTGAGCTAAATTCTAATAACTTTGAAAAATGGAAATTAAGGCTGATGCTGGGATTACAAGCCCTGGATATCTCCTCTTGTGTGAAAAATGAAAAACCCACTGATGCAGATGCAAGAATTGCATGGGAAAGGCAAGATGCAAAGGCTCAATATATCATTGTTTTCAGTTTAAAAGACAATCAGCTGCATTACATTCATGGATGTGAAACAGCAAAAGAAATGATTGAGAAACTAGAGGAGGCCTACGGTGCAGCCAGCCAACATTCTCAGATTGCCCTTTTCCAAAGATTGGTTGGGCTTCGTCTGCATGATAAGAAAGATTCAGAAAAACACATATCTGAATTTCTTGACTTAGTGAATACTCTGAATAGCACAGGCCTTGGGTTCACTGATGATCAAATGAGGCTCTTCCTCATGGCATCTCTAAGTGAGAAATTTAGTGGCTGTTGTTCTGTTATCAATGCCCCCAAATTGCCTTTTCATGCATGCATTAAAGCTCTCAGAGAGGAATGCAAGGAGAATGCAGCTTCCTCCTCCTGTGATCCAGAGCATAGTGGATCAGGTTACAACATGATTCGAACTAGAGGCCATAGCAAGGCCACACCTCGTGGTCAATCCTGTGATGCTTGCTGGTCTTGTGGCAAGGCGGGGCATAGAGCCAAGAATTGTTACGCCCGCAAAGACTCTTCAGCCAATGGCAGCTCTCCCAATCCTGTACCAAAGGAGCGCAGAAAGCAGCCTACGCCTTCAGGTCAGAAGAGCACATTTAAAAGCCAGAGAAGCAAAGCCACTCCATGCCATGCATTTATAGTTTGCAAAGCCACTCTCAGTCTAACTGACCATACAGATGCATGGGTTCTTGATAGTAGTTCGAGTCACCATGTGACAAACCAAATTAATTTTTTAAAAGCTTTCATTCAAATGCTGATGGAGAAATTCCAGTGGCAGATGGGATTCATGTAAAGATACAAGGGATAGGATCTGGATCCCTGGTCTGTCCTGTAGGAAATATGACTCATATAAACAACATGAAGGGTGTCCTATATGTGCCAGAGATACAGTCTAGTCTCCTCAGTGCCTTTGCTCTTACAGAAAAAGGCTTCAAAGTGTGCTTTTATAAAAATAAAGGAACAGTCGAAAAGGATGGCGTCGTAGTTCTAGAAGCATATAAATCTGATGGCATCTTCAAAGTTAATCTCTTAGATGAACAGGTGCAATTCAACACAGCACGGATGGTACAAGAAGACGAAACCAGCCTGGATCTGTGGCGTTGCAGGTTTGGACATAGAGACCAATGCAATCCTGGAACTGCATAGGAAAAACATGGCCAGAGGAATTCAGGTAAAACAGCCTGACACAAGCCAAACAAGCAGGTGTGTAGATTTTGCATCACGCAAAAGCGAGTAAGGCCCTCATTTCATTCAAATCCTGAGAAAAGAAGCACAAAAGTACTAGAATTGATTCATACAGATTTGTGTGGTTCATTTTGTGTTGATTCACTAGGTGGGAATAGGTATGCACTAATTTTTCTGGATGATTTTTTTGAGGTACCGTACCACCTGTCTGCTGAAGAACAAGAGTAAGACTTCCAGCTTTCTAAATAAGTATGTGGCACTGGTGAGCAACAAATTTGAGTCACAAGCCACAAACTTTTCTCTCAGATTCTCTGGTGAGTACGTTGGAGATGACACACAGACATTCTTAGAGGAATGCGGCATCACACATATTAGGTCTGTGCCCTTTAGTCCCAAGCAAAATGGTTCAGCAGAGAGAAAATTTGAGATACCTTGTAGAAATGAGCAGATGCATGGTCACAGATGCTGGATTGCCAAACCAACTTTGGGGTGAAGCAGTCATGACAGCAACATAACTTCAGAATAGATTGCCAACCAAAGGCACTGCAAAAACACCATTTGAACTGCAGCACGGAAAAGCTCCAAATGTATCCCACTCGCACATTAAAGTCTTTGGGAGCATTGCATACTCCTTCATACCAAAAGGAAAGAGGCACAGATTAGACTCTAGAACTGAACCAACAATCGTGGGTGGGTATGCCTCACAGATGCAGGGATACCGAGTGATGAACTTAAATGTTGGTCAGGTCAGCATACGTGTAGTCTACTTTGATGAGCAAAGAAAGGCTGACAAAACAGGAACTGTGCTAGACATTCCTACTGAAGCACAACAAAACAGCCAGTCTCTCCTGGACACATCCATGTCGGACCTCTTTTTCACAGAGGAGGATGAGACAGTGAAAGGAGATGAACAAGCGATAATAGGGACACCTTCAGAAGGGGATGCAGATGAAGCAGCCAGGGCAGCTGAACAAGGGACTGAGTTGCCAGAGGTTCCGGAACCAGCAGTCAGATGCTCATCACGACCCAACAGAGGTGTACCACCCCTTCGCCTGTCCTACCTTGCAACATCGCCGCGCACGGGTGAACCAGCGATCTGGGAAGAAGTTGAAGAATCCAAGCAGGTCGCTGCTGAAGAAGCCTGCAGAGAGCTACTTTGAATCAGACAACTGCTGAAGGATTTCGGGGTGGAATAGCTAGAACCCATCCGACTGCTAGAAGACAATCAACGTGGCATCAAGCTGATGGAAGGACTTCCAAGAGACCAATTCCAGACTCTTTGAGGCATGATGGGAATTGTTGAAAATCAATGCATGGCAGCTTGAGAACGGGTGTTGGATAAACCAATCTATCGTGCTGATTTTCAACCTAGATGGGAAGGGCGATGCATGCTACAACCTAGCCAGGTCTATCTGCATGAGAACCAATTAGAAGGATTTATATTTCCCGGGGCTTGCAAACTATGCCTTTCTAATTCCTGCTCCTTTCAAGGTGTAAGCCTTGGCAGGAAGCCATTAATTCGTTTTTTGGAACTCAGAGAAGATGTAGCTCTGTGATGTCTGTCCTTTCTTTGTCTCAGCACGTGGGCAAAAGGACACAGAGAAAACCTATTTTTTATGGAATATTCTTTTTCTTTACTTTATTCTTTCGACCTGCATTTAACCTGAGCTGTATTAGTGCCTGCTAGAGAAATAAATGTACGTAGACTCTTTTATACTCTTTTTAACCAAAAGGAAGCCTCTCCTGTGTTTCTTGTTTAAAGTGCCAGGGTTTGCAGGAGGGGTGGAGACTGAGGGGCTTCTAAGCTTGATTACTTTCTTGTAAGCAGGCCACACTTCTGGTGCACATGGAAACAGAAATTCAAACGAGGTTTTCTAGGCTCGGCCCAACGAACTCCCAGAATCAGCACGCTGGCAGGAAGATTCTGGGAGTTGTAGTCCCACAACATGACTTTCCCAGGTACCTATTATGGAACAACCCCTCCCTCATTCCTGCCACCTGCCCTGCATCTTGAATCCAGGCCTCGACTGCTATTTTTTTGATATGGGAAACCGTAGCCTTCACAATAAACATCAGCCATGGAGACCCCCTCCTTTCCACCTACTCCAGTTTATCAGACCTTCCTCCTATTAGGGAGGGCTGAGAACAGGGGAAAGGAGGTTGGGGGCACGCGGGGCACAAAAAAAGGCCCCACTTGATGGGACGGATCCTGCCCCAAGACTCTACGTGCTGTATTTTCCAATCCTGAGGCCTTTCCTGAATCCCAGATCAGGGAGGTGGTGGCATGTCTTGGAGGGGGGGGTGTCTTCTGTTTTAAGATTAATTCATGCCAACCCAGGGCTGAGGCCTGGCATGGAAAGCAGATTATGGGCCGATTAAGCTCTGATTCAGATTCCCCTGGGGGTGGGGGTGGGATGGGGGCTGGCTGCTGGGTAGAGGAGGATGGGAGCATCCATGGAAGAGGTTCCCTCTGCACACTTCCTCTCTCCAACCTACCTCTGGATCACATCAGGGGAGGCACAGCCTAGGAAATCCCCCCCATTGCCCCCTTATTCCTGCCCCCCCACAGCTCAGCCCAGCCTTGGGTCAAATTAGCAAGCATCCCTGAAAAGTCCCTAGGACAGTGTTGGCGAACCTCTATGGCACGGGTGACAAAGGTGGCCCTCGGAGCCCTTTCTGGGGGCACCCGACATCGCCCCATTCACCAGCCACCTGCATTCAAATTAAATTGCTGTATTGGCACTTGGCAAAAAAAAATGGGTTTTGAATCGCATTTTGGGCACTCGGACTCTAAAAGGTTCTCCATCACTGCCCTAGGATGCAACAACACACCGATGGGGTGACAGTACCACTCTGTTGTGCTCTGGTCAGACCCCCACCTGGAGTCCTGTGTCCAGTTCTGTGCACCTCAGTTTAAAAAGGATGCTGACAACCTTGAATAGATCCAGAGGAGGGCGACCAGGATGGTTGAGGGTCTGGAGGAAATGTCTTATGAGGAACGGCTTAGGGAACTGGGAATGTTTAGCCTTTCAAAAAGAAGGCTGAGAGGGGATAGGATAGCTATGTTTAAATATTTGAAAGGATGTCCTATTGAAGAGGGAACAGGTTTGTTTTCCATGGCTTCAGAGACTAGGACTCGGGGCAATGGTTTCAAAATACAGGACAAGAGATTCTGTTTGAACATTAGGAAGAACATCCTGATGGTTAGAGCTGTCCGGCAGTGGAAGATGCTGCCACAAAGGAGGGTGCTGGAGTCTCCTTCTTTGGGGGGTTTTAAGCAGAGTCTGGATGGCCATCTGTCGGGGATACTTTGATGGGATTCCTGCATGGCAGGGGGTTGGACTGGATGGCCCTCATTGAGGTCTCTTCCTTCCAACTCTAGGATTCCATGAAAATAGAGGATCTGGCAAGCTGGATGGGTGTGCCAGGGGACCTGGCTGTCCCAAGACCCCTGCCCCAGGCCGCTGGAATGGAAGAAGGTCTCTGCTGCCCCCACGACCAACACACACGCACACGCACACACACACACAGGCACAAAACCGATGCAGTTTTCTGACCCCCCCCCCGGCAAAATCCTTCAAATGCCTTTTAGACATATTATAGGAGCCTGCAGACCGTTGCCAGGTTCTTTCTGAAACACCCAACCCCACCTGGTAGGGAAAGCGTCTTGAAGGGTGGAGGTGATGCTCTGGGTTTCCCCCAAGCCACCCCCTTTCCTCAGATTATTCTTGAGAAGGGGGAAGAGAGTGGAATTGCATCCTGAGATAAGCCGAAAAGAGACGGCCCGCTGGAGTGTCAACGTAAGCACTTCAGGCCCGGTCGCGGGTGTGTGTTGGCTGCGTCCCACCGGCAAGCGCACTGCTTCGCCAGCTGCAAGGACACCCCAGGGTAATGAGTTGCAAAACCGGTGCCAAGAAAACCGCCAGGCAGAGGCGGAGAGGGAGGAAGGGGGGGGAGGATAGATCTCAGGTCGCTGCTGGCAGGCGGTGTACCTGGATATCCAGGCAGGGGGTGGGTAACTGGAGGTGTGTGTGTGTGTGTGTGTGTGTGTGTGTGTGCATGGAAGAGCGGGGAGGCAGGGAGCTGATTTCTACAAAGAACCCTGATGGATCAAACTGCACCCCCCCCTTGCAAAGTATCCACTTTCCATCAAAGAGGCAGCCAGAAGCTTACAAAGCAGGGCCTCCGAAGGAGTAAAACATTCCCCATCTTTCCCTCTGCCTGCCAGCATCTGGTTTTTAAGGCTCGGCTGCCTCTGGTTTTGGAGATTTCATTTGACCAGCACAACCATACTCCCCATTATACAAACCCCACCCCACCTCCCCAGTTCATCCAGTTGTCCTCCAAAACCACCCTCGCTGTGTCGTATGGGAACAGAATCTGGTGCTGGATCCTAGAAGTCAGAAGGGGCCAGCAAATCGTTTTAGAGCACTTCGGCCCTCCTGATGTTTTGGACCCCAACTCCCAGAATTCTAAGCTTAGACTGCCAATGGCAAAGGACTGTGGGAGTTGCGGTCCAAAACATCTGGAGGGCCAAAGTTTGGACATGCCTGTTTTAGAGTGTGTTATTCCAACTGGATTTGTGTCTTATTGTTGACCAGTGCTTATGTATTGGCTCAACTGTTAAGTTTTTTGTTCACTGTGCTAAGCCACCCAGAATGGCCTTTGCTGCCCAATGGGAAATATCAAAATCCTACCCAATCAATCAATCAATGAGGCCTTGAAGGCCAACCCCCCCTCCCCGGTCAAGGGGTCCCCTGCTCCCCCCCCCGGTCAAGGGACCTGCCTGAGGCTCCAGAAAGCACACCCCTGGATTAAATCTTCTGCTGTAGCACAACTCCAAAAGCCAGGATACTGCCCCATGTCAAGTCACCTGTCCTTCTACCTTCCAGCCCTGACTCGGGTTCAACGGACATGATCCTGCTGGACCTGCAAATTCCGAGAGAACAATGCCGGCACCTCCACAAATCTGCCTCCTCCACACCTCCCTTTGACCTCTTTGTGCTTAGTTTTTTTTTCTAAATCCCAATACTGTGTGTAACCCAGTGGTTCTCAACTGGTGGGTCCCCAGATGTTCCTGGACTGCAACTCCCAGAAGCCTCTACCACTCGCTGTGCTGGAAGGGGTTTCTGGGAGTTGCAGTCCAGGAACATTTGGGGTGCTTTTATGCATTTGCCATTCTCTTGCCTGATACACCCGGAGTACCAGGTCTAGGCCACAGGCTTATAGGCCCCAGGTAGGTGGATTTAGGGGGCAGGGGCTACCTGAATTGAAACCACAGGAGCTGGTCATGAACCTCCAAAGTGACAATGGCCTGGGAGAACTGGGGTGATTAGCTGACATCAATTAAACCGACAGCTGACGCACCATGATGCAGAATAAGTCATAGAATCAAAAGAGTTAGAAGAGACCTCAAGGGCCATCCAGTCCAACCCTCTCCCATGCAGGAACCCCCATCCCCAGTATTTCCGACAGATGACCGTCCAGGCTCTGCTTAAAAACCTCCAAAGAAGGAGACTCCACCACCCTCCGTAGCAGCATATTATTCCACTGCCGAACAGCTCTAACCATTATGGAGTTCTTCCTAATGTTCAAATGGAATCTCTTTTCCTGTAGTTTGAGACTATCACCCCGCATCCTAGTCTCTGAAGCCATGGAAATCAAACCTGTTCCCTCTGCAATGTGACATCCTTTCAAATATTTAAACATAGCTGTCATATCCCCCCTCAGCCTTCTTTTGTAAAGGCTAAACATTCCCAGCTCCCTAAGCCGCTCCTCGTAAGACATTTCTTCCAGACCCTCAATCATCTTGGTCGCCCTCCTCTGGACCCATTCAAGATTGTCAACATCCTTTTTAAATTGAGGCGCACAGAACTGGACACAGGACTCCAGGCGGGGTCTGACCAGAGCAGAATAGAGTGGTACTATATAACTTCCCTTGATCTAGACACTATGGTTCTGTTGATGCAACCAAGAATCGCGTTGGCTTTCTTGGCCGCCGCATCACACTGCTGCTGACTCATGTTCAATTTGTGGTCCACCAAGACTCCCAGATCCCTTTCATGGGTACTATTTTCCAGCCAGGTGTCTCCCATCCTATATCTGTGCAATTCATTCTTTTTACCTAGATGCACCACCCTACATTTCTCTCTGTTAGACAGACAGACAGACAGACACTAGACCACCTGAGGCTACCGTGTCCAAAGATCTTAACAGGTGGCCCACGATGGATGCCTTTCCCGTTACTGACCATCAGCTCAGACAGAAATGGGATCAACCTAGATTCCTGCACATTGGAACAGAAGAGCCAGGAATCCTACATCCCATCTTTTTATATATATCTCTCTCTCCCCCGCCCCCAAATCCCTGGGAGTTAAAATCCCCACTCTCAGCTGGCCCCCAATTTCTCCGCTTCTATCCAATGCCAGGGAAATGCTTTTCTCAGCTGGCTTCTCAGACTACAAACACGGAGGCAAGGGGTGGCGGCAGCTGGGGACGGCAGAGTGTTGGAGCGTTGATACGGAACCCACAGCCCGGCTGCCTGCGGCTCAGAACAGCCGGCGAAGAAGCCGCCTGGCCTGTCTTCCAAGGGGGTGGGGAATCCTTCCGGTGCTAGTAGCTGGGGGGACCAGGGGTGGTGGTGGGAGAAAATCTGTTCACAAGTTTGCAAGCTCACCCAGGCTCCTGCTCGATTCGCAAGCTCGCTCTTACCCTGAGTAAGGGAACCCGGTCTGCTCTTCATACCCCCCCACCCGACACCTTGTTCTTTCAGCCCCCTGGCCCATTGGGGCCCCGTGCTCCCCTCCTTATGGGCCCTTTCAACCCCGATGAGCAGCCCTCTTCTGACAGGATGGCGAACCAATCTGAAGCCAGGGCTGGCCGGTAAGGCAGGAGTCGCTGTCCCGGACAGCCTGCCTTGCAGGGTTCTCGTGAGGGCCTAAGCCAGGATGAGCAAAATCAGGACCGGGGGGGGGATGCACACCCCTCCCCAGCCCTTTCTGCATCCTCCCTCCCAAGCTCCTGCCGGTCAGACTCTGCCAACAAAGGGGTAGACTTCTTTCCAGCCAACATCATAAGAATGTAAGAAGAGCCATTGCTGGATCAGGCCAAAGGCCCATCTAGTCCAGCTTCCTGGATCTCACAGTGGCCCCACCAGATGTGTCTGGGAGCACACGAGACTAGATCTCTGTCTCCTTATACCACCACCCCTGCATCTGGCCCTTGAAGTACCCCGGCTTTAAGCCTGGAGATGACACATCTCCCCATCATAGTTTGTAACATGGGATGGACTTTTCCTCCAGGAATCTGTCCAATCCCCTTTTGAAAGCATCCAGGCCAGATGCCATCACCACCTCCTGTGGCAGGGAGTTCCACAGATTAACAACACGCTGGGTGAAAAAGTGTTTTCTTTGGTCTGTTCTCACTCCCAACCCTCAATTTGAATGGATGTCCCCTAGTTCTGGTATTTTGTGAGAGGGAGAAGAGCGTCCCTCTATCCACTTGACTCATGCCCTGCAGAATTTTGTACATCTCAATCACATCCTTGTTCTGCACCATCCATTGGTTGACGTGCCTCTCCTCCCCAAGAAGGGCAGGTGTGGGCAATCACCCCCCACTTCCAATGCCTCCTCCCCAGGTGTTCCCTCTGCCTTCCGTGTGCAAATTGGTCAAGAGTGGATGTGAAAAGATGCAACACAACCTGCAACGTTTTATGGGCTGGGGCTGGGGCAAGCCGGAGAGGGAAGCGGTGTTCTTTTTCAAAGCAGGGGCATCCTTATACCACCACCACCACCCCACGATGGCAATTTGAGCTCCTCTGGTTCATGCGCCCCCTGAAGAAGCCAAAATGCCATATGGGAGGTCATTTTCAGGACATCAGCCCTTTTCTTTCCTCCCAAAAAAAGAGAGAACCAAACACAAATGAAACATCAACAAACCATCAACAGTGTATTACAGTGGTCACCAAACTTTGACCCTCCAGAAGTTTTGGACCACAACTCCTACAGTCCTTTGTCATTGGCAATACAGGCTTAGAATTCTGGGAGTTGTCCAAAACATCTGGAGGGCCAAAGTTTGGCCACTACTGGCACAATGGATGTTAACCATTATAGACTCACATATAACTCTCATTCCCCTGTGTCATGCTTTATTATTGCGTCTCTGCATTCAGAATATGGTAGATTCAGAAATGTTTATGAATAAGTAGATCATCACTAAAAACAACAACAACATGAGATTGGGGTGAATGGGAGGCGGTGGGAGAGGGGGCACTCTGTATGTAAGCTTCCAGGCCTTGTCCTCTTCAAAAGCTGCCCAGAAGATTTAATTTGGACACCGTGGACTTGTAGTGTTGAATTCGACTGTAAAAGGGGAGACGGGGGGAGGGGGAGGGAACGGTTGCCACACCAATGCAAGTATTTAAGACTGGGTCCGTGGAATCAGATCACCATTCAGCTTAAAAACCTTTTCCCTCCAGTGGGGACCAAAGCAGTCTCGCACTACGGTGACTCTTTGGAGATGTCCCGGGTGATTTTCCAAGGAACGTACTTCTTTACAACACCCTCCTTGTCACACACGGGAATGATCTGTGGTGTGACGTCTCTCCCCACCACCCCCCCGGCTGCTTGCCGCCACCGCCAACACCATTTCACCTTGCCGAAGGACCTCCCCTGCACACCAGCCCCAATGACAACGTTCTGTTCTGGTTCCACTGCGACAGCCTGCCTTAGACGGCTTAGGAAGCCAAATGCCGGGGAGATTTTATTTATTTATTTATTTATTTATTTATTTATTGGATTTTTATACCGCCCATCTGGCAGCGAGGTCACTCTGGGCGGTTTACAACCATTAATACATTCAAACAATGTATACAATAAAACCATAAATAGTAACACAATAAAAATAAAAATAATATTAAAGTGACATAAAACAATATATTATCATTGGCAGGATAATCAGGGAGATCCCTTGCTCAAGAGACATCAGGAAAACGGGAGCACCCTCTAAGACGGAAGGACATAGCACGCGCGCGCACGCACGCGCACACACACACACACACACACACACACACACACACACACACACACACACACACACACACACACACACAGAGAGAGAGAGAGAGAGAGAGGGTAGCTGCAGCATGCACGACACTTCACAGACGGGTACTGGTGAGTTCCTTGGCTTGCCTGTCCGTGGGTGTTCCTTCCAGAGTACAGGACGAGACCTTCTGGCAGAGGGCTACCAACTGTAACCGTCTGCCTCCTTCCCCCCCCTTTCCACCCCATTCTCTCTTTGCAACAAAGGGGATGAAGGAAAAGGGGGGGGATCAGGGGGGGTGGACAGGGGGCCGCATTCAGAAGGTGTCACCGTGTTGGATGCCTCGTGAAATTGGTCCCTGTGTGATCAAGGGTAACTTCCAGAAGCTCTGTCAGGTCCCACTGTGGCCCCAGGCAAGAGGAACCTCCACATGGATGGGAACTGTAGTTCCATACCCCGGAGGGCATGAGAATGGAAAAGGCCGGTGGGGGGTGTCCCCAGAGCTTCAGGCAGGGGTATCTCCTAGTCTTAGCTGGAGACTGAGGTTGGAAGCTGTGGATCCCACAGTTGAAGAAGGATGTGGCTGACCAACTAGAGCAAGTTCAGAGGAGGGCAACCAGGATGATTGGGGGACTGGAAACTAAGCCCTAGTACAGTGTTGGCGAACCTGTGGCACTGGTGCCAAAAGTGGCACTCAAGAGCCCTTTCTGTGCGCACCTGACATCGCCCCTTCACCGCCACCTGGATTCAGGTTAAACTGCTGTATTGGCACTTTGCGAATAATTAGTGGGTTTTGAATCACAGTTTGGGCACTCGGTCTCTAAAAGGTTCACCATCACTGCCTGAGGAGGAAACAGAGAAGGAACTTGGCACGTTGAGCCTTGCAAACAGAAGAACCGAGATAAGATAACTCTCTTCAAAGACTTGAACAGCGGTCTTCTACACAGGAGGGGCAGGATCTGGTCTCGACGAATCCAGAGTGCATAACACACGGTGGGTTCAGGCTACAAGAAGACAGATTTAGGCTGCATGTCAGGAAAAAAACTTCTTAACTCTTAGAGCAGTACAACAGTGGAACCAATGACCTTTGTAGGTGATGAGCGCTCCAACACGGGAGGCCTTCAAGAGAAAATTGGACACCCCAATGTCAGATCTGCTTTTAATGGGATTCTGGCACTGAACAGAAGGTTGATGGCCTTTTAAATCCTTTTCCAACTCTCCTGTGATTTTATGATATACAGCTCCTCCTCATTTAGTTCAGCTCCTACCCATTTTGATAATCACGGGATGTCCTGATCTTTGTCTCTTCAACGCTGGAGGTTCAAAACGTGGTCCCTGGCAAAACCTGGATGGTTTTCTTTCTTTCTTTCTTTCTTTCTTTCTTTCTTTTTTTTTGCAAAAGGGAAGTCATTGTATTACTTCATGGGAGCCAGGCTGCCTAAAATTAACAGTGCTTGTGTTGCACTTTATTATTAGATTGCTCTGTCAGCTATGGGGGTATTCCATGGTGCCTTCTAGTGGCCAATTCTGATATTGCACATTGCAAAGTTTGCCAACTTTTAAGAAAACTTCCCTTGGCACTTAGGATTGATAAAACCTTGGCCTGACCAACCACCTCCAAAAAAAAAGCCTATAAATGCCCTTAAAAGTAACTTACAAAAGTAACTCATTGCACTCAGATCATATTTTTAAAACTACTTGACATTTTATTTTTACTGTCCTGCTGTAATTTCTCACAACATTACTTGTCAGGAGTTAACACCAACATTTGAGGGGATGGTCTTGAAGGCGATGGCACCCACATTTTGCCACTACAGGAAACCTTCTGGCACAAGGCAAGGGCTTCCTGCCATGTTGTGCCTTTGCTTAAAACCATCCACTGTTACTTTTCCGGATCGTTTTGTGATGTGGCTTCTCCATGGCTTCTTTCTTTATGAGGTCGCTTTTTATCCCGCCCGATTCTCCCAAAGTTCAAGCATTTAATTTGGCTTACTGAGAAGGCCCATTGATTGGAGCTTAAAGGCTGATACAAGAGCATTTAAATCAAGACAGGAGGACCTTGTTAACCACTGAGATTGTTTCTAAGTCAGAGGCTGAAAAACCTGGGTGTATGGAATGTGATGCATTGCATAGTCTTTGTCTCCACCTAGTGGCCAGTTCTGATAAATAACACCCTGGAAATTCAACATGCATTTCTGTTTTTTTTTTTTTTTTTGTTTTTTAATTTTATTTCCAAGCAGTGCATAATTGAATGAGTGGATACTTATCCTGCAGAGAGGGAGGTCCTACTGTAATTAAAGATGAGCAGGGTAAAAAGACTAAGCTGTTGATGCTTGCAGCCCCCAGGTACAGCATCCCTTCTTCCAAATTCTACCCCAGGTCTATTAGCTAAATTTGGTTCACCTCTCTTCGCAGTTGGCCTTTTTAATTCATAACCCACCACAGACTTCAATAAAAATAATGAGAATGAGTTCTCAAGTCAATTCTTTCTTGCAACCACCCCTTTCAGCGTTCTCCTGGTAGAGAATACTCAGAGGTGGTTTCCCCATCTCTTCTTCTGGGGTTGCCCTGGGACTGTGCCACTTGCCCACAAGGCTACCCAGGCTGGCTCTTCTCTCAAGAGACCCAGCGGGGAATCAAACTGCCAACCTCTGGCTCTATAGCCAGAGACCCAAACTCTTGAGCTATCCATCCAACTCTCAACCTCTCAGTGGAGGGGGAGAATGCGATTGCCCGCAGGGCCCTCAAAGAGACCCAGACCACCTCCACAGATGGAGGCTCTCTCCCATTTGTTTGTTTGTTTATTATTTTATTTTATTATTATTTTTTTGCTTGCAGCTATCCTTTAAAGGGCTTTTCTGCCAGTTTTGGGAATTTGCTGTTCAAGGGGGGAACAGAGCCTAGTGACGGCCCCGCTATACCATCTCATACTTGGGCACTGTCTGCGGTGAGCCCCTACCCTGCTGCGCAAAGTTGGGAGCCTGAAAAATAACCCTTCTTTGCTTAGTTCTCCATTACTAGTTTCATTAAGATGGCTCTACCCCATCGGCTGGTGGGATCCTGCAAGTTTTCATGCAAAAGAAAAGAAAAGAAAAGAAAAGAGTATTAAAAGAAAGAGGGATAGAGAAGAATTTTACGAAGCTGTCCCATGGACTGTGTGTGTGTTGTGCCATTGCGGTTGTGACCAACCCTTTGTGACCTCATATCCATGGAATTTTCTTGGCAGGAATACTGGAGTGGCTTGCCAGTTCCTGCTCCAGGCACCTACAGCACCTGGTATTCCCTGGTGGTCACCCATCCAAGTACTAACCAGGGCTGACCCTGCTTAGTTTCCAAAATCAGGCGAGATTGGATGTGCTTAGGGCATCTAGGCAGCTGTCCCATGGACTAAATGCAGCCAGAACCTTGTCCTGGGAAGGTAAGGATGGGTGGGATAACAGGTATCCACTCTCCACCGGTCCAAATGTTAATTAGAAGGGTCCCCGGACTCCATCCTACGCTCCTGTACATTTCCCCCCGAAAGTGGATGCCACCCAGTGGGAATTTCTTCCGCAGAAACTCCCAGAAAGCGGGGCTTGTGCAAGAGATCTTCCAGCGCGCCCATCCACCTGCTGGTCAGGCTCCCCTTGTTTGGGTCCGGGCGTCACCCACTGGTGATCCACCACCGTCTGCTTTCTTTCCTCTTTGATTCGTCCAAGGACCTTCCAGCCCCGACTCTTTGCGCCACTCGGGGCCTGGCGGTGGTGGCGGAGACGCCGCAGTCAGCTGAGAATGGCTGTGTTATCCCAGGATATCCGACCTGGTAAACAAGGCCCTTAAACACGGCTTAGGCTGCGGCAGCCCAGAGGGGCTGTCAGGGCTGGCTTTGAAGTAAGCCCCATTGAACTCCGAGAGAGGCTTAACATCCGATTAAAAGCCAGCGGCGTGGATTGGAGAAAACTTCAAGCATCCCCCTCCACCCCACCTCAGTCCTTTTTACTCCCTATTTCCGAAAGCTTTAATGCTGGTGAACGGGCAAGCCTTCTTCACCAAAGAGCAAAAACCCTGAAAGCAGGAACTGGAGGGATGCCCTTGGAGGGTTAGCTGCCCCCCCCAGCAAGCCTGGGGAGGGGGGCACAGATGGATAAAGCAACTGGGCCCTCATGTCTCTCCATGCCTGCCTGTGTGATCTCCAGCTTTTCCGGGTGTCCTCAAGATCCGCTGTAGTTTTTTGGCCTTGGTGTCATCACCACCGGTCCTTTCCTTCACAACAGATGTTAGGAGAATGTCTCCTTCTTACACCTCTCAAATTGTTAAAATAATAATAAGGACATGAAGAATCGGGGATTTCCCCTGAAACGGTGTCAAAAGGCAACTGTGAAACCCTCCTCATCAACCCCCCCCATTTGTAAATCAACATGTGGGGGAGACGTAGCATACACACACACACACACACACACACACACACACACACACACACACACACACCAGGGTGGGATAAGATGCACAGGCAGAACCACTTGTGTTAACACACCTTAATTATTATGATCATTTTTACCCCTCTTAGGCAGTGACTGGAGGAGAAGCACATCGGTTTCACCCTTGGTTTCAGAATTCATCAAGAGCTGCGTTTTCATTTAGAGGCCTTTAAAGTTAATGGACTATCCTTTTTTAAAAAGTGCCGTTAAAGCCTCAACGGGCTCCACCACATAATTCTGCTGTCAGCTCCCTGTAAGATTATTTACTGCAGTTTTTCTGCCAAGCAGGCCTGTGTGCTCAGCCCCTGAAACAGATGCTGTGATTTTTAAAAAGGAGGAGATAGTGCCTCTGGGCATGTGGAGAGTGAGGCAGGCTTCTCCCCACCTGGAGTTAAACCCCCCTCCCCAAAAAAAGAGCTGGGATTACAGTGAAAGCAACCGGGAGAACAGCTGAAACTTCCATTCTGGTTCTGAACCAGGGAGGCTGTGTTTTTTTTTTAAAAAGGCCTGATGAAAAATCATCAAACTCCTTGGTCCTGTGGATGTGCAAACTTTTATCGGATTTTTTTTTTGGGGGGGAGGGGTTGTGTAGGAAAAGTGTTGAAATTACATTTCCACCCCAGGTGGCCATCTTTCTGCATACCGCAGGGCCAGGGACACTGTGTGGCCATCCTGGTTTAATTAAGCTGGGTCATTTCTCTCCCAGAACGGCTGCTAGCTAACAGCCTCTGAGATGGAACGGGTACGAGGCTGCGATGCGTAGGTTCCTGCTGGGCTGATATTAAATGAAGAACAGCAAAAGACTCCTAGAGGCACAAAGAGATTTGCTACTTTATGAAGAACTTCCCCTGAATATGACACCGTAAGCACAGCTGAGCCATTATTTTGCTGGAGAGTGGGGTGGTCTGTGGATTTATTCCACATAAACATTTCTGAACCAGAGAGCCGAGCCAAGCTCTGTGAAATATTTACCTAAAGGAAGAAGGGTGATGCATTTCGCGTTGGCCGACGGCGCTGGAAATGCCAGCCACCTGCCTGTGCTTTGAATTTACCTCCCTTTCCTCTTTCTCATCAGCTCTTTGCCATTTTTATTCTTTAATTTGCTCCATCCTTCTTTTCCCCCACAGACGAACTTGACAGTATAAAACAATTTCTACCAATAAGTGGGTCGTAGATTAAATCAAGCCTGAATTCTCAGTAGAAGATAAAAGCAATGAAGTTCAAGTTATGGTACTTTGTACTTTGTACTTTCCGTGAGAAGAGCATAGCTCACACGAAAAGACAACTAAGCCAGGAAAAACAAAGGGCAGTGGGAAAAGAGGAAGACCAACAATGAGACTGACTAACTCAGTAAAGAAACCCACGGCTGCAATGTTGCAAAGCTGAACAGGACTGTTAACGAGAGGACCTTTCAGAAATCACAAATTCACATCTCAAGCCAGATGCAACCCGATGGCACATAATCACAATCATACGTTCATTGCTAGTTTTGATTTTCAGATTTACCGAAAGAGCAAAATCTCATTGTAATTACGTTTACAGACAGTAGGGGGCCCTAGACCAGACAGTCCATACTGGGAATTTTCCCCACAGGATTCTTATTGGTCTTCCAATCTTTCCTGATCTTCTTTCTCATAGTCCGGTCACTCTCACAGGCACATCACGGACTCCAGCCTCTAGGCTTCCCCATAAAGTGCTTTCTTAGAGGTGACCATGCACCCTCTTTTCTGAAACAATCCTACCCACCCCCTGTGCGTATCCATCAGAGAAGTAGCACATCCTTTTTAGGCATTAATACCAGTGTGTGTGTGTCAGGGTGGTGGTGGTGGTGGTGGTGGTATCTTTCCTGCCTCAGGAGCTAGAAGCAAACACAGGCACCAATCCATATTGCTTGAGTCTGCAACTATAAACAACTGTCAAGCCTCCCCCTACAGTTGAACCTGGGCCCTGCAATCACCAGACAGACCCCATGAACCCCTGGGAGTTCTGCGCCTCCCTTCTGTTCCCCATGGAACTGCAGCTGCTATCATCATCAGTTTATTTATTTAAATTATAGTATGCTGTGTGATAATTTTAAAATTAAATAAATAAATAAATAACCAGCTTTGCACTGCAAAACTGGAAGTCACTCTCTGGATCACTGAGTCTAGCTCCCCCCCCCCCAAGGAGGGCCAGTGAGGAACTGTACCCTACTTCCAAAACAAATCATTCCAGGCAAAAATCAAAATGAAACAAAATAAAAGACCAAAACATGCTGGCACCTTAAAGACTTAACTATTAGATTTGAATGTAAGCTATAGTGGCTTATGTCTGAAGAAGAGGAGTTCTCCATGAAAGCTTACCTTAAAATATCATAGTTAGTCTTTACGGTGCGGCATGTTTTTTGTCTTTTATTTTGTTTCATTGTGATTTTTTGCCTGGAATTCTTGCACAGACTATCCCGGTTCCTTCTCACAAATCGCCAAACAAATCAATGAGCTATCCGACATTTCATTGCGCATCCTCATCATATCATCCTCTTTTTAGAACAGCCGAACTGGGAAGAGACCCTCTTCAGGGTCATCGAGTCCAGCGGCTCCCCAACCAGGGACCTGACGCCCCCACCTTGCGCTCTCTACGCGCCTTGCTCCGAAACCACTGGGGGCCCGCTGGTGCGCGCATCCTCCCAGCCCCCAGGCCTTGGCATATTCCGGGCGGCTCCCCTGGGCCAAGGCGGCCCGCTCCCGGCCAGCCACCGAGGAGGAAAGTCCCTTGCGCCCCCCCCCCCCGGTCCACAATAGCCACCCCGTAAGTGGGGCCCGGCGCCCCCTGCTGTTGAACCGGAACCCCCGCGCGCCTTGCGCCAAAGCGCGTCGGGGCGCAAGGCGCGGCTTGCCGGGAGCGCCTGCAGAGGTCACTAGTAGCCGGGGAGCCCCCGCCGTCAATTGGGGTGGGGTTGGGGCCGAGATCTCTTTTCTCCCGCCCCCCACCCGCGCCCCCCCACCCCCTTTCCCTGGGCCACTCACCGGGCGTCTTCTCCAGGCGGCCCTTCCTCCCCCCGCACAGGCGGACTTTGGAGATGAGGATGAGCAGCTGCTTTTGGCACAGCGACTTGGTGCCCCGCGGGCAGACCTTGCGCTGCGTGGAGACGGGCCGGCTGGCCACCGGGTCGCGGATCTCGCGCTTCTGCCGGATCAGGGAGCTGGCGAGCGCGGCCATGCCTCCGGCTGCCCCATCCGGGGGGCGGACTCAGGACCGGGCTGCGCGCCCCGGAGAGCTCCGGCCGGCCGGCCGGCGGGCGGGTCCCGGCTCCTCGGTGTGCCCGCGCGGCCGCCGCTGATGCCGCCCAGTCCGCCCAGTGCCGGGAAAGTGGGGCGCGGCGGAGGGGAGGCGGGCGGCGTGGCTGGAAGAGGGGGCTCCGGGGCGCGCAGGAGCCTCCCAGCCTGGGCACGGAAGAACCGAGGGAGCGGCCGGGCGCGGAGAGCAGCACTTGGGCTGGGGTTGGGGAGGGAGGAAAGGAAGGAAGGGGGGGGCGGAGGGGGTCCCTAAAAGGACATCGCGCCCCTCCTCCTCCGCCCGGGCCAAAAGTCCTACGGCGGGGACAAGGGGGCTCTTCTCCGGCCCGGCTGGCCCTCGCCAAAAAGCCGATCACACCAAGGTGCCTCCTCCGCCGGCAGCTGCTGGGCGCTCGCCCTCCATCCCGGCTGCTGCTGCTGCCGCTGCCGCCGCCGCCGCCGCGCCCAAGTCCCCGGAGGGGGGGGGAGGGGAAGGCGTGGAGGGGAAGGGGAGGGGATGGTGGGGGGGAGGAGGAGGAGGAGGAGGAGGAGGCGGGAGACCCCGATGTCCTTCAGAGCCTCAGAGGTGAATGGAAATTGGGGGGGGGCGCAGCAGGAGGAGGAGGAGAGGGGGAGAAACCCAGGCGGGGCTGGGAGGGAACCCGGAGATCCCCAGCCACACGGGGAGGGGGGGGATCTCGTGTGTGTGTGTGTGTGTGTGTGTGTGTGTGTGTGTGTGTGTGTGTGTGTGTGTGTGTGTGTGTGTGTGTGTGTGTGTGTGTGTGTGTGTGTTTGGGTGTGCGGATGTGGCGAGGAGCAAAGAAATGGAGAAGCGGACAGGAGGAGGAGGAGAGAGGGCGCGATCGAGGGAAGAGTCCCATCGGAAGACGCCCGAGACAGAGCTCCGAGCGGGGATGGGTGCGGTGGGGGTGGGGGTGGGGGTGGGAGGCATTGGCAAATTGTAACACCCCTCCCTCTTCCGCCGCCCCCCCCCCCCCCGTTTTGGTGGTGAAGGCAAACGATTTAATCCACCCCCGCGGTGCCAAAGACGAGAGGCATCCTTGTCAGGGAGGTTCGCGTGTCCTTTACTGATCTCGGGGGAAATGAAGGTTGGGGGTTACTCGAAAGCCCCCCCCCCTACTTGAGGAGATCTGCTCCTTTGGAGTGCTTTCTGCAGGAGATCTCAAGAAAGCCGTCATCGCGCCAGGCGGGAGGTGCCAGCAGCCAGGAGAGGGGGGCATCGCACCCACCCACCCAGCCAGCCAGCCAGCCATCCGCCCGGTTTCTGCTTGGCATCGTAGCCCGCCCGCCCCCGCCCCCGTCCCGGAAAGGAGAGACCCACCCCTTGCAAAGGATGGGGAGGGCGGTAGGGGTGCGTGGAGGGTTTGCTGGAGAAGGGGCAAGGGTCCCCGCGTGGCCCCTGGCGGTGGGGTGGGGGCTCCAAAGTAGAAAGAGGTCGTCCCAAACATTGGAGTAACGCCTTGAGTAACTGTTCACAGAGCCATCGTGGGTTTGGGGGAAGCGGGGTGACGCCCAAGACAGGGGGACAGAGATTTGAATTGTGACCTTGGACGGAGGGAAAGGATAAATTGATAAGAAGGGGTTTGACACTACACACACACACACACACACACACACACACACACACACACACACACACACACACACACACACACACACACACACACACACACACACACACACGAAATAGAAGGAGCTGAGAAAGGAACGCAGCCTAGATTCCCAGAAGCCCCCTGTGCTGAGCCAGTTCTGGATGGCTGACAGCACCCCGTGGCTTGCACCTTCCAGACTCCAGCACCCCATGGGACCCATGCAAAAACCTTTGGCCCCTGGGGAAATGCCCCCAGAGGACCATGCACAAGCACACAGGGTTGCTTGTGACGGGGGTGGGCGGGCGGATTAGACACCCTAGGTCTTGGAACCTGATTTAGGTTCAAGGGGTCAACCACAGAAAGGTGCGGAGTCATGGCAAAGAGCAAAACGGGAAGTGAGCATGCACAGAGTTTTATTTTATTTTTAAACCTATCTGAGCACAGAAAGAATTTGGACCTGGGCCCTCAGGCTTGGTCCCACTTCTGCCCGGTCTAGCTAAGGGTCTCTTAGCTAGTGTGTGTGCGCTTGTGTGTCTGGTCCTCATTTGTCTCATTTGCATAATGGTGCTAATTGCCATCTATCCCACCCAGCTCTGGCACAAACAGACCACGGGTGCATTTAAAGGCATTTCACCCATCAAAGAAGCGTTTGTAAGTGATGCAGTGGTGCCTTGTATAAAGGAATTAATTCGTTCCAAATGAAATTCTGTTAAGCAAATTTTCCTTTGTACAAATTTCCCCTAGGAATGCATTGAAACCGGATTAATCCCTAATTGTGACTGTTTTGTTGTTGTACGGATTTGCCCCATAGGTGATTCTGTTAAGCGATTCCCCCTATCTCCAGAATTTTTTTCCTTTAAGCGGATTTTCTGTTAAACAAACCACTTGTTATACGAGGGTCCCCTGTACCTCAATGCCATTCAGAGCTCAGCTCTCTAGAACTTGTTTTCGGTGCCCAGACTGAGGAAAGATGTCTCTGGGCCATAGGCAGAGTGCCCTTCTTCCAGCCCTCTTTACGTTCCCACAAGCAGTCAGGATGAGAGCCCAAACTTGTACTGAGAACCAAACCAAACAAGAGGCTGTTCCTGGCCTGGACTGAGTCCCAGAATTTCACTCGGATTTTCTGGTGTACAAATTACGCAGACGAGCACCCCTTAAATCACCTCGCCCTGCGCTGAGTTGGGGAGAGAGGATCAATGCAAGAAAGACAGGAACTGCCTGCTTATTCTCCCCTGGGAGCGTTCGATAGAAACAATGCCGTAAATTAGAGGATCCCACAGACAGCCATAACTCGGGGGGGGGGGCTTGATCAGAGCTGGGCAAGCCTTGGGCGAACCTAAACAGACCACCTCCTCTTTGCTCCATCCTGGCACACAGTCGGAGAGAAAGGCAGAGCTAATCTGCTCCTGGCTGCCCGAAAAGTCCTGATTTATGAGCTGTCTCGGTTGAAATAAGAGGCCAAGCGCTGTTGAATTATGCAAGAAGAGGTCTATCTTTGCCGCACCTGCAGGAGATCCACCGCAGGTCTGGAGAACCCATGGTGGGGTGGGTTTCGTCTTCCGTCAACCGGATCCGTTTCATGGCGCCTGGGGGGCTCTATGGGGCTGGGAGGTGGCAGGAAAGCGGCTGTGATGATGGGGCTGCCGCTCCCCCAAGCCCACCGGCCTCCCCCATGGAGTTGGAATCTAGGCCACGTTTTGGTACTGCCCACTGGAACTCTGTCCCCATTCTTTTTTTGGGACGAGTCAGTTTTATCACAAGAACTGACTATTTGGGTGGCGGGTTCAAATCACTATCAGAAACACACCCACATCATCCAACACTGCTCTTTCAAAGTCACGGTTTCTCCAGAGCACCCTCCTCCTGCCCACTTGGTTTCTCTTCTCTTGTCATGGGTTCAAAATTTTCCCCCATTGCTGCCGTGGGGTCCTTTTGGGGAGATTAAGGTGGGATCGAACTATTTTTAAATAACGAAATAAAAATAATAAATAAACAGACCTTTCCCTTCCCTCCCAGAAGCTGCACTGTTTGTGAGCATTCCGCGGCTGCTCCAGGATGCTCTGACCCTTCCCTGACATCACAGGACCTCCTGCAATAATTCAAGGGAGGTGAGATGCATTTCAGGCCTGCCGGACCTGGCCTTGGCACCACGTTGTTTGAGCCCGCCCAGGATCCGTGCTTTCCTCTTGCCTACAACCGAAACCTCAGACGTCCACGGGGAGGTGCGGCAGACAGATGGACGGACATCTTGCCCTTTGCGAGAGGTGTGTGACTCCGTCCAGGGCTTCCTGACTTCTCTTTCTCCCCCGCCACACCCCCATTAAAATTTCATGCAAATCTTAAAAACAAACACAACGCAGTAAAAAATTACATAATGCCAATGAAATAATCACCGAGGGTTTGCTGCACATGAAAGTGTGTGTGTGTGTGTGTGTGTGTGTGTGTGTAATTTTGCCCCCCAGTTGTTCTGCATGGGGAGGGGAGGGGATGCACATATGTGTAGAAGAGGGAGAAGTCCCCAGAGAGAGTCAGTTCGGATGAAAAACAGCCACGAAAAGAAGCCTTAAATAACCCCAAGTTTCTACTCTGGCATCAAGACTAAAAAAGCTGTGCCTGCTTTTCCCACAACTCGGTTGCCTCTTCTGCTAAAGAGCGGGCCAGCAAGGTTTGTACTTGAATCATTTTCAGGCATCCCTGAACCGCATTGCTTAGGCTTTGGGGGAGGGTGGGGTGGGGGGGGACCCTTTTTCTTTTTTGCAAAATTTAAAAAACACTGCTACCTCATAACCACTTTTTTCCATCTTTGGGAATAACCCAGGATCGGAATTTTATTGAGGTATTTGCGGTAAAAAGAATGGGGCAAGATTTTTCTCCGAATAACTGGAAGGCCGGATCACCGAGCAAAGAAATTGAAATGTCAGAGGTACAAGGCAGATAAAAGGAATTTCTCCCCCCCCCCGCCACCTTTTCTCATTCTCTCTCTCTCTCTCTCTCTCTCTCTCTCTCTCTCTCTCTCTCTCTCTCTCTCTCTCTCTCTCTCTGTGTGTGTGTGTGTGTGTGTGTGTGTGTGTGTGTGTCTAATCTACAGAGCTTTCTGGCAAAGGACTTTATCCCAGGCAATTGTTACATCATTAGAAGAAAAGCCTTCAGTGTTCCCAGCTATCACTCGTGGCCCAGTAACAAAACGGGTGTTCAACTTATGACAGCCAGACCAGTCACAAAACAAAGGGAGCTGATTTGCAAAGTACAGGGGATGAGAAAAGCTTGTGGGGTGGGGGGGGTGGGGGAGGCCATCAGATGACTCCTGACACTTAAGGAACTGCCACCAAGAGGGACTAGCTCAGGATTTGGAAAGAGTTGAGTAGACATCACGGGCTACCCAGACCCACAACCACCTCCTCACCCCACAACCCTGCAATAAGAAGACAGTACTGTCTCCAAAAACAGTCTCTAGGCCAGGGCTGTCTAAACTTTTTGCAAGGAGGGCCAGATTTTGGTGAGGTGAAACTGTGCAGGATCAACCATTTGGCCCCCCCCCAGGCCGGACTTTGGACAAGTCTTTATAACCTGCAGGGAGGCGGGGAGGACGCTAGAGTAACAGAGCCAGGGGCGGGTAGGCTGCAAATGTGGCTGGGGTGGTGGGGTGGACAGAGGCAGGGAGGGCAGGCAAACCGTAAAAACTGCAAGCTGATGTCTCCATCTGGTATGGGGAGGAACCGTTTGGGAAAAGAGGCTGCGGGCCGCTCGAAATTCAAAAACAGACCACATTTGGCCCCCAGGCCTTACTTTGGACACGTCTGTTCTAGGCTCTTGCCTAAAGAAGCTTTTGGACTTTTTCTCTCCTGCTGTTTTCTGCTTTATTTCCACCTTGAATGATCAGCTGTAACAATCCGGGCGTTTTGCTTCTCGTGATGAGACCAGAGTATTCTAGGTCTCTGCCCATGCAAAAGCACACCTCAAAATGTCTGTGAAGATTCTCAGTCATCCAGGTCAGTTTTTCTGGAAGTTGAGTCACGGCAACTGGATTTCTATCTCTCAAGAAAAAGAAGTCCAGATGCCATGACTCAACTTCCAGACACACCTCAAAATGCTTCTTACCTAAAACCCCTCCTGTCCACCTGCAATGGGTGCCCCCTTGGGCCACATCCGCTTATAGGGCAGCCCTCCTCCCCACCCTTGGCCTCAGATTACAGCTGACTCAGGTCAAGACTCCGAGGAGCAAAGTTTCAGGCCAAGAATATATTTGTTTCATTTCTTTCTGGCTATAAAACCGAGGGAGTTTCATGCAATATTTTCCTTCGCGGAGGCAGGGAAATTACAGTGCATGAATGTATGCATGAGCCAGAGGAGCGCCATGCAAAATGAATGGTGTTAGAAAGACCAGCCCTGTTCTCTCGCTCGCTGGGTTTGGGATTGATCCGTCGGTTTGCCAAAAACCTAAAGATCCTCGCCACGTGACAGACGGGCCGGCGGGCAGGCCGGGGAACAAATAAGCCCTGCCATAAGTCTGGGTTTTCCCTGCGCTTTCTCCACCCCTCTTCGCTGCTGCTCGGTCTCCCAAAGACGTTCGGCCCCACAGCGCATGTTCATTAAATTCTCACACATCAATGCACTCCTCCTGGCCAAAAGGAGAAGTGAGCTGGTGATGGCAGCTGGCTCGCCCACCCGCCCACCCCCCTCGTGGCTCGCCCAGGGCCTTGGGTGACATTTGGCACGCTCCGTGCAGGTGCTCAGGGCGGCTGAGGAGCAGAGGAGAGGGCGGCCTCACACGCCCGTCCGCAAAGCGGCACATGGCCAGCCCACAGACGACACACAGGGTTGTAGGGAAGAGGAAGCATTGCCGAGTTGCGGAGTAGAGCTGACCCGCGTGATTAGAATCCGGGACCTTCGGCACGCCAGGTGCCTGCCTGCTCTGCCCACTAGGCCACAGCCCCCCTGCTCTGCTTGAGTCACCACAGCCAGGCCGAAGCTCCGGCAGAACACTGGATCTTTGCAAATGGAAGGCAGCCCTCTGATTGAGACCATCCTCCCTTTGAAAGGCCGCCTCCTTTAAAGTTCAAGAACAATATACAGTGGACCCTTGTATAACAAACAGCGTGTAGAACATAAAATCTGTACAACATAAAAAATTCCGGAGATAGGGGAAATTTGCTTAACATAATCGCCTATGGGGAGAAGCCGTACAACATAAAAATGGGATTCCTCCGTTTTCAATGCATTCCTATGGGAATTTGGATAAAGGAAAATTTGCTTAACATAATTTCATTTGGAACCAATTGATTCCTTTATACAAGGTACCACTGTACAGTATAGAAGAATGGGATTTTTTAAAAAAACGGTCCATTCCCAGGGAAGCAGCATCCGGTCAGCCAACTTTCGGCTCAAATCCTGCATCTCTCTCTCTCTCTCTCTCTCTCTCACACACACACACACACACACACACACACACACACACACACACACACACACACACACACACACACACACACACACACACACACAGGGTTGGATCCAGATGTAGCCGTGGCTAGAGGAAACCCCTGGAAATCAATATCGGGCAAAACCCAAAAGGAAATTTAAAAAACACAGGCAGCACCTCAAAGACCAACTGCTCAGTTGCAAAGTCCTTGGCTGTCGTGTCTTCTTCAAGGCAGCATCTCTTAAGTCTGAATTAGAACCCTCGGGCGAGACATTGGCCCTTGTATTTCTCTTAAAACTCTTTTCTAAAAATGCCCCAGTCCACCAACATTACCATATGCAAATGATGTGCAGATCCATGCTGCCCTTCTTTGATTGAGACGTACAAAATTATGCAGGGCATAATTAGTGGGCTGGGGCACCTCCCTTATGAGGAAAGGCTAAAACATTTGGGGCTCTTTAGTCTGGAAAAGAGGCACCTGAGGGGGGATATGATTGAGACGTACAAAATAATGCAGGGCATCAATCATGTGGATAGAGGGAAGCTCTTCTCCCTCTCACAAAATACCAGAACTAGGGGACATACACTCAAACTGAGGGCTGGGAGAGTGAGAACAGACAAAAGAAAATATTTTTTCACCCAGCGCGGCGTTAGTCTGTGGAACTCCCTGCCACAGGATGTGGTGATGGCATCTGGCCTGGGTGCCTTCAAAAGGGGATTGGACAGATTCCTGGAGGAAAAGTCCATCCCAGGTGACAAACCATGACGGAGATGTGTCATCTCCAGGCTTTAAAACCAGGGTACTTCAAGGGGCAGATGCAGGGGAGTGATATCAGGAGACAGAGATCGAGTCTCGTGCGCTTCCGGACGCATCTGGTGGGGCCACTGTGAGATACAGGAAACTGGACTAGATGGGCCTTTCTTGGCCTGATCCAGCATGATGGCTCTTCTTATGTTCTGTTCTCTCCTGCTTTTGGCGCTCAGTGAGGCCACCTCCGTTGGCTCGGGATGAAGCGAGCTGGGAGGCTTGGCGTGCCCATTTTCGGACAGCCTGGTTTTGGGAATGAGAAAGAACCCGGTAAATCGCCTTCCCGAGGAGAGTGGAGCCTGGAAATATTTCTTTCCTAGACTATAAGGGCTGTCTTTTATCTTGCATGGCTTCTCCTTGGACCTTGTGTCCGTTTTTGTACTTCACTTGGCTCAAGAGACCACCCCACCGGGCTGGGCTCAGCCTGCGTCACTGGGCACAGCCAGACATTAGATAGAATCCTAGAGTTGGACAAGACCTCAAGGACCATCCAGTCCAACCCCCTGCTATGCAGGAATCCCCCATCACAGGACTCCCAACAGATGGCCATCCAACCTTTGCTTAAATGGCCATCTTAAATGGGTGTTGCAGGTGATCAGGTTGGCGCCTTATCATAGAATCATCGAATCATAAGAGTTGGAAGAGACCTGAAGGGCCAGCTAGTCCAACCCCCTGCCATGCAGGAACCCCCATCACAGGACTCCCGACAGATGGCTATCCAGCCTCTGCTTAAAAACTTCCATAGAAGGAGACTCCACCACCCTTTGTGGCAGCATATTCCACTGCCGAACAGCTCTAACTATCATGAAGTGCTTCCTAATGTTCAAATGGAATCTCTTTTCCTGTAGTTTGAAACCATTGCCCCAAGTCCGAGTCTCTGAAGCCATGGAAAACAAACCTGTTCCCTCTTCAATATCACCTCCTTTCAAATATTTAAACATAGCTGCCATATCCCCCCTCAGCCTTCTTGTTGAAAGGCAAAACTTTCCCAGTTCCCTCAGCCGTTCCTCATAAGACATTTCCTCCAGACCTTCAACCAAATGCACATCAACTGGACATGCGTAAGGAGCTGTACAGAGCTGTGGAATGGTGCTGGCTTATGGGTGCCAAAGCAGAGTTCTCTGCTTGGCCATACTCTTCATTCCCTTTGCTGATTGTTCCAGAGGTGGGGGTACCGGGGGCAAAGGCCCAGCAATAGAGATGGGCATGAATACAAAAAATGGAGTTTTGTTTGTAGTTTGTCGTTTGAGGGTCCGTTTCGGTTTTTCGCGAATTTTTGCAAAAAATTGTTTTCTTTTTCGTTCGTTTCGTTACCGTTTCGTTACCATTTATTTCAATTTTTTTGAATTTTTTTTAGCAATTTAAAGCAGTTTACTGTATTGCAGTAATGGAAACAAAAAACAAATTTCCGGTATTTCTGTTAGTTTCGTTTCATTTTGGGGACAAAATTCGTTTGTCGTTTCGTTACGCAATGAAATGAAAAAAAACAAAAATGGAAACGAAAAATTGTTCGTTTCGTGCCCATCTCTACCCAGCAATGCACATGCACAGAGGCACTCTTTTCCTTCTAGTTTTAGTGGCCGGAAAGCAGGTCCTCCATCAGACTGGCCTCTGTCTTGGGAATCTGGCTCGACATGGACATCTTCCAGTGATGGCTACTGGGGCACCCAAAGCTCCCGAAAGCATCATAGCACTTCCCAGCATCTTTCAAGCCACGGTGGCCCTTACTCCTGCAGGAAACAGAGAGGGTCTGTTCCAACCACAGGACCTAGTCCACGGGGGTCGGGGGCAGGTCGGTCATCTGGCTGGAGCCCCACGGGAAGAGATGGCCACGCTCTTGGCCACGTCCAATTTAATTTAATGAGGCTTTTACGGGAAAACAGTTCACTGGGTTTGGCTTCCTAGCTGGCAGGCGATTTAGATTTTCTGCCCGCGCCCTGGCTGAAATATCTTAGGTCAGCCTTGCTGCTCCCCCCCATCCACCTTCCCCCCCCCAATGGCCAGAAAAAGCAAAAAGGGTGCCTCCTGGCATCCTCGCCTTTTTGCAACCCCGAAAACCAAGATGTGGGAGAAGCGCTCTGCGGAAGACAGCTCTCCGAACGGCTTTTAATTAATGGGAGCTTCTATCAAATTTTCATAAGTGTTTCTGCGCTCTGACAGCTCCCTGTCTGTTGGCCAAGCCGGGAGCCCTGGCCCTGAAGGCTTCTGGCCTCACACCAGCTGCGGACAGGGAGGGAAAGCTGCTACCGCCCCCTGATGGCCTTAGGAAGGATCAGCAAACTGTACCACACCCGTGGAGTGCTGGCAAAGTTGTCCCTGGGGGCTCCGGAGCCGGGCAGAACCAAAGGGCTTCCACCGGACACAGAGGGATGGATTAGTGGTTCCACATCATGTATTTTCAGTTTATGAGAAAAAAACACAGGAGCATCTGAGCCTAGGCAGAGTGTGAGCCAGATTTCCCTTCTCTAGCACCCCCAATCTGCCCATGCCACCAGATTTCCCTTCTCTAGCCCTCCCGATCTGCCCACGCCACCAGAGGATGATGGGAACTGTTGTGTAACATCCCCAAGAGGGCTCCCAGTGGCCTATCGGGGCCATGACCAGATACTTCATGAAAATTGAAGCTGTGTTGGCACCTGTTTGTGCACTTCCATCTTTTCTGGACCTTTCAAGCTTCTGTGAGGGTCAACGGACGCATCTAAACGCACACAAAATGTCGCTTGGTGCTAACAAGGGGCTAGTCCATAAGAAGGCAGGGAGAGCCTTCCTGGATGGGTCCAAAGAGTGTCTGCTGAGCATCCCAAAGGAGCCAGCTAGCTAGGTGCCCCAAAGCTACAAACACGCAAAAGCGAGGCCCTCGCCTTGCACTTTGTGATGTAGATAGACTACCCCTGGAGTTGGAGGTTTGCTCTAGCCCCTACAAAACTGCACTCGCGGGGCTTTTAATATTCAGCCCTCCTTCCTCCAAGTCGGCGGCATTGGAGAGCCACAGAAGAAAGGAAGCCTGGACAAACAGCCACCTCACAGCCCAGAAGGGAGCGAAGTCTCTCTCTCACACACACAGATGGGCACAGAGGCGGTAAATGCCTCCCTGACTGGTGTATATGTGGGTGTGTTTCCACCCACCAAAAAAATATTTGACAAGAAACCTCCTCCACACCTGTTAGAGAAAAAAAAAGTTCCAAGCTGGTTAATGAAATCCATTAGGTGAATAATGGGCCTCATTCAGCACTTATGCTCATGCTATAAAATCCTCATTTGCTCTCTCTCCCTTTCCTTCCCTCGCCCATAATAAATCATACTTCTTATTTAAAAAAAAATAAAAGAAAAATTGCTGCTTACAGCTCCTGGCTGGTCCAAAGCAATTTGCTAATTGCCTCCCTGTTCAAGACGGGAACGCGCTTTGACCAGAGCTGAGACGCTGGGCTCTCTCTGTGTGTGCATGCACAGGCAGGCATGGGCTGAGGGGTGCGATGCGATGCGGGAAGCCCCACACCCAAGGCACCCCCCCTGCCCACCTGGGGCATTCAGAGGACAAGGCCAGCTGAGAGAGGAACGGGGTGCATTTCTAGCAGAAGGTGCAGCAGGGACCGACAAGTGTCTGGGCATAGAGAGGGCAATGGGCAGCCCCTCCGACCACAATTCATTCGGACAGCCAGGTCTAATATTTATTTTCTGCAACAGATGCTGAATCAGGAGCTTCTGAGACTAGCTAAAAAGATGTAATAAATATTCCTGCAGCCAGCAGAGCTGTGATCAAAGGCCATCTACGCTGGACCCCAAGAACCAGCTGACGTGTGTGTGTGTGTGTGTGTGTGTGTGTGTGTGTGTGTGTGTGTGTGTGTGTGTGTGTGTGTGTGTGTGTGTGTGTTTGTTTGTTTGTTTGTTGTGCAGGAGAAAGGGCAGGTGGAGGTTCACCAGGGTGGGCTGCCCCCAACTAGAATTTCTCCCAATTTTGGCTGTATTTATTAGAGATGGGCATGACTTAGTGGTATTCCCGTTTCCGTTTCCGTTACTCGTTTCCGTTACTCTACGGCAGTGCTCCCCAACCTTTTTGTCCCCGCGGACCGGGAAATTTTTTAAAAATTTTCTGTGGCCCGGGGGTGGGGGTGGGGAGGTGGGGAGAATGCGAAAGGGGGGTCCGGCGGGGAGGCAAAAGGGGGGGTGAAAGCAAATGATGGGAGGGAAGGAGGAGGGGGAGGCACGAGACCGGCGGCGGCACTCACCGGCTTGGGGCGTCGGGGGTGCCACTCCCCCCACACACGGGCGGGGGGGGGGAACCCGCGGCTCCTGGGCAGGCGGGCCCCCGCCTCCTCCTCCGGCGCCGGGAGTCGCGCGTGGGTCTCGCTGCTGGCGCCCCGCTTGCTCCTGCTGCCGCCGCCGCCGCCATGGGCCTCCTCCTCCGCCGGGGAAAGCGAGCGGGGCGCCAGCAGCGAGACCCGCACGCGGCTCCTGGCCCCGGCGCCCCGCGCGCAGCACCCGCCCGGCCGCACCGGGAAGCGCCCTCGCGGCACCAACGAGCCGCCGCCGCCGCCTCCTGCTCCTGTTCCTCCTCCTCCTCCTCCTCCTCCCGCCACCACCGCCGGAGGAGCAGCAGCAGCCCCCCGCAATCGCCCTCCCGCCGCCGCCGCCCGCCGCCGCAATCGCCCCCGTCCCGCCGCCGCCACCAATTTCGCTGGCTTCGGCGGCGGCAGGAGGAGGAGGAGGAGGAGGAGGAGGAACCGGAGCAGGAGCAGGATTTCGTGCCGCGAGGGCGCTTCCCGGCGCGGCCGGGCGGGTGCCGCGCGTGGGTCTCTCTGCTGGCGCCCCGCTTGCTCCTTCTGCTGCCGCCGCCGCCGTGGGCCTCCTCCTCCGCCGGGGAAAGCGAGCGGGGCGCCAGCAGCGCTTTTCCCGGCGGAGGAGGAGGCCCACGGCAGCGGCGGCAGCAGGAGCAGGAGCAAGCGCGGCGCCAGGAGCGAGACCCGCGCGCGGCTCATGGCTCAGGCGCCCCGCGCGCGGCACCCGCCCGGCCACGCCAGGAAGCGCCCTCGCAGCACCGAGGAGCCGCCGCCGCCGCCTCCTGCTCCGGTTCCTCCTCCTCCTCCTAAAAGAAGGAGCAGCAGCAGCAGCAGCGAGGACAATTGTGGAGGGGTGGCAGCGGCGGCGGCGGGATGGGGGCGATTGCAGCGGCGGCGACGGGGGGATTGCGGGGGGTGGCTGCTGCTGCAATCGCCCCCGTCCCGCCGCCGCCGCCGCCACCCCTCCGCAATTGCCCTCGCTGCTGCTGCTGCTGCTCCTTCGGCGGCGGCGGCGGGAGGAGGAGGAGGAGGACGCGCTGCCGCTGCTGTGGCTGCTGCTGGTGGTGGTGGTGGTGGAGGGCGAGGAGGAGGAGGGCAGAGGAGGGAGGCGGCAGCTCCTCCTGCGCTCCTCCAGCCTTCCTCCAGCCTTCCTCCTCCTCCGGCCGCCCGCGGGAGAGAAGAGGAGGAGGAGGAGGGCGGCGGAGGAAAAGGGGAGGAGCCTCCCCGGCCTCCCCAGGCGGCCCGGTGCCGACCGGTCCACGGACCGGCACCGGTCTGCGGACCGGGGGTTGGGGACCACCGCTCTACGGAAACGGTAACGGGAATTACTCCGCCAGACTTCGAGCTCGAACCGACGAACGAACAATTTTGGTCTGATTTGTCGTGCTCGTTCCTTGCATCGCGCGATCGCGCGATGCCACGCGGCACAGAAAAAAGTTTTTAAAAGTGAAAAAAACCCGGTTCCCGGCCGAAAAGCAGGCGGAAAAATGCCTGCCGTGCCTCAGGGCACCTACCAGAGGGGTTGTTTCTGGAGGTCCCCGGCCTCCCCCCCCCCATCCCCCATCCTGGGCTGCTCTGGTGGGACTCGCCGCAGGCTCGCAGCCAGCAAAAAGCCCAGTCTCGCCGCCGGCCGCCGCGATTAAAGCGCAAGCAAGCGGCATGGACGGCACAGGAAAAAACTTTTAAACTCTCCCCCCACCCATTCCCGGGCCAAAAATCAGGCGGAAAAATGCCTGCTTGACTAAGGGCGCAGGGCACCTACCGGAGGGGTGGTTTCTGGAGGGGGGGTCCCGCCTCCCCCCCGTCCTGGGCAGCCGGACTCGAGTCGCCATGCCATGCAGTGCGGGCGGGGGATCCAAAATGGGGCGGTGAACGCAATATTGTTTTTGAAATCGTGGTCCAAAAACACACAAGCACAACAGAAACACGCGAAAATTTATAAACTGCCAGATTTTTCACAGTAGCAGTGGGTTTTTTCTTGCAACAAAATGTCTCTCCTCTCCTCCTCTGTCCTCCATTGATTTTTTTTTTTTTACACCTGCGCAATGATGGGCTGGCCGAGTGGCCAGCCATGTGGGAGTGGACAACCATGCAAATTTTTGGAGCCATCCCACCAAACGCATGGCCACTTGGCCATGGAGACTTCTGGGATGTGCCAAAAAGCCCCTAAAACCTGCCCTAGCCCCCTAACCCTAACCTAATCCTTGACTCCTTACCCATACGTCACAGACTGTCTTCTTAGTGGGTCAGAGAGGCACCCAGAGGTGCAACCCACTAGCCCACCGTAACCTTACCCGTCACTAGCCTAACCCTAGCCCTTGCACTAACCCACCTTAACCCTAAGCCAGATCTACTTGCACTGCACTACACACAAGTATGATTCCCTTCTTTGTGAGACATGGTGGTGCGAGAGCCTTAGTTAGGCATCACCCTATGCCTCTGGCGGGTTCACTGGTCAGTCACTGTCTGCAACTGGTATGCATATCCATATGGCTATTGCATGCCATTTTGCAGCAGCAGGTGAGGAGGGGAGACCCCCATGTTGAGGGGTCTCTTGGAGCCTGCTTCCCCTTCCTAGTGGGTGAGGATAGGAGGCACCCACGGGTGCCTCCAGGAGCCCACTTTCCCTTTATAGCGGGCCAGAGGAGGCACCCACCCCACAGAGGTGCCTCCAGGAGCCCACTCCCCCCCAAAAAAAACCAGTACTAACAAAAACGAAAAATCAAAAAAACAAACCAACTAATTTTTGCGAATTTTCGCGAAAAACGGAAACGACCCGAAACGGAACTGGCCCGACTAACGACAACTCGAAAAAAATTTTTTTCAAGTCATGCCCATCTCTAGTATTTATTATCCCTGGAATGATCCTTGGGGGGGGGTAATCATCTATTATCCCAGAGCACTTATACTTGAGAGGGGGCACAGGTTTTTTGGGGGGGGAGTTTGGACAACTTCCAGAATTTCACAGGCCACACAATCTGCATAGCCTGGGTGGGATTTGAGAAAGTGAATTCTGAACATACAAATCTGCCCCACCCCGCCTAACAAACACAAACCTTTCCAAATTCTGAGAAGGAGGCAGCAGGCAGAGTATACTCTGTGGCAGAGTATTTGTATCTCTGGTTAAATTTCCTAGCCACATGGCAGAAGTGCAAGAATTCACAGATCAGAATGGCTTCCACTTCTCCAGAGTAGTCCACCCCTTTTCTCTTCATTAACTGGCGCTTACAGTCTCAGTAGCTCTGTGCTCTGTGAAACATGACTAGAATAAAAGGTTTACTTATACTTACAGTTGAACTGATTGAGCAGCAAACTTGCAAACAGGACTGCTCTCAGTAACATACTTCAACGGACGTCCTGTTTTTTCAGTAGAGTCAGGAGAAGGAAAAACCCATTGAGCAGAGAGGTGGGTCTCTCTTTGAATTCAGAGGTGGGGAAGGACCAGAGAAGAGATCAGCAACTGGAAGGATGTGTCATTGGAAGACAAGGCCAAGATCATCCACACTCTTGTATTTCCGATCACCCTGTATGGGAAGGAAGGTTGGTCATTAAGGAGGCTGAGAGGAAAAAAAATATTGATTTGTTGGAAATGTAGTCCCGGAGGAGAGCTTGGAGGTAACCCTGGATTGCCTTGCCAGGAAGACAAATCAGTGGCTCTTAGACCAAACCAAGCCTGAACTCTCTCTGGAGGCAAGAATGATGAAACCGAGTCTGTCGGTTTCTTCGGGCACATCACGAGACAGCCGGATTCTCTGGAAAAGAGCAAAAAGCTTGGGAAAGCCCAGAACAGCAGGAAAAGAGGAAGACTAAATACAAGCTTGGGTTTTCAAGAGCTGAGCAAGGCAACTCAGGGCAGGCCATGTTGGTGAGCACTCATTTGGCGGATCACCGGGTGGCTATCCGATTTAGCCTGGAGATCAGGGGAAACTTTCTAACTTTTCGAGCAGTACAACGATGGAGCCCATGGCCTTGGGAGGCGGTGAGTGCTCCAGTGCTGGAGGCCTTCAAGGGGAAACTGGAACAGCACCTATCAGACCGGCTTTGATTTGGGTTCCTGCCTTGAGTCCAGGGTCAGACTGGATGACCTCGCGTGGCCCCCTTCCAACACTGTGATCCTACAAAGCTGCCAGAGAGGCAGAGACAACAAAAAGATAAGACTGTGAGGCAGGGCGATGTTATGCGTCAATTTTGCTCCCTACTTTTGCACTTTTATTCTGCAAACCCATCGTGAGAAGGCTTTGCCTCAAAAGAACAGATAACATATTTTTGAAACAGATATAAGAGGAGACTGAGGACAGCAGTCTTTTTTCAAAGACTGGGCAATGGAGAGGAAGGGGGGGATTAAAAGGGGGAGCTGTTATAGAAGGAAGCGTATGTTGCCACAGCAGGCAGGAAAGGAGAAAGGAAGCCAGGCAATTGGCAGGGTGGGAGGCAGGAGGGACAATGGGTGGAGCTGGAGAAGAAGCAGCAGGAGGGGGGGGGATAAACATGTTCTTGGAGGAATGTGGGAATGGGGAGAGAAAACTTATTTATTTATTTATTTATTTATTTATTTATTTATTTATTTATTTACATTGACCACCCAATTTTCCCATGGGAACTCTAGGTGGTTTACAACAAATTATAACAGAACAACCTATAAATAAAATATTCCTTATTTAGAGGTCACTGGAGGCCTGAAAGGAGGAGGTGGTAGGAGTCTTGGTACGTTTGGAGCCAAGCTCTGCACTAAAGGTCACGGAAGTTGAACTGTGGAACTCCCTGCCCCAAGAAAACCCAGGTGAACCTAACAATTTTCCAGAGAAGGCTTAGAGAGGAGAGGCAGTAGCATCTGTGGCTCCTGATGGTGTGAAGAGTTACGCCTTTGCACACACCCACACTGAGTGATCCATGGAAGCTCACACTGCAATAAATCGGCCTCCAAGTTTGGCAGGTTTGTTTATTTTGTTGTTACGCCTTTGGGCTGCCTAGGTGCCCTAAGCTCATCCGATCTCGCCTGATTTCGGAAGCTAAGCAGGGTCAGCCCTGGCTAGTCCTTGGATGGGAGACCACCAGGGAATACCAGGTGCTGTAGGCACCTGGAGTAGGAACTGGCAAACCACTCCAGTATTCCTGCCAAGAAAACTCCATGGACACGGGGTCACGAAGAGTCAGTCACGACTGTAATGACACAACACACACACACACGCATGCCTTTGGGCTGCTTAACCATCTCCTGTCCTCATGGGTAAGGGATGCAAAGACTGATTCCGGCATTTCAAGAGGTGGGTTCCTCTCTTGGGCCGTCCCTACCATTAGGTAGTTAAGAACCTAAGAACCTAAGAAGAGCCCTGCTGGATCAGGCCAAAGGCCCATCGAGTCCAGCTTCCTGTATCTCACAGTGGCCCCACCAGATGCCTCTGGAAGTGCATGAGATTAGATGCCTGTCTCCTGATCTCACTCCCCTGCATCTGGCCCTTGAAGGACCCTGGTTTTTTAAAGCCTGGAGATAACACACATCTCCATCATGGATTGTAACCTGTGATGGACTTTTCCCTCCAGGAATCGGTCCAATCCCCCTTTGAAGGCATCCAGGCTAGATGCCATCACCACCTCCTGTGGCAGGGAGTTCCACAGACCAACAACACGCTGGGTGAAAAAAATGTTGCTGGTGACTGCACCTGCCGGGTGTCAAGACAGGGCAGGCCACCGTCCGTGCATCACTTTGATGCTGTTACCCTTCAACTGGGAGGGATGCTGGTGTCGTGGGTGTCGTGCATGTTCTGGCCCCAGCTAAGCAGCCACACTCAGAACGCCTGGCACCGTCCCTGGATAGATGCTCCTTTTGGGGTGAGATGGGGAGCGAGGTTACATTTGCCAGCTTCTGAGGCATGCCTGCCCCCTAAGGTGGCCAGGTGGACTAAGGCCCTTTGTACACGACCCCTAAACTCCGCCACAAATGGCTCCTAGCTCCGGAGCTTAAAATTGTTTCCCCACCAGTTCCGGAGTTTACATTTAAGCACGTCCCAGCACTTTTCAGGTACCTGCTCTCTGAGGCCTGGCTTCTGTTTGTTCTTTTTTGCCCCCACCCCCTGAATGCAGGATGGCCGGAGGTGGACTTCACGCAGCCAGCAGCCAGGACTGCGGAGGGGGTGGGAACGCAGGAACAGCGACAAACCCCTAAGATCTCTGCTCCGAATTTAAGTGGCCAGCGGATCTTAGGGGTCGTGTGAAAAGGCCCTTAGGCAGCCTGAATAACGTACAGGGCAACACAATAAGCAGACCTGGATTCCTCCACCACCCCTTGCTGTGTTTATTTTTTTAAAAAAAGAGACCAGCTCATGACACGGCAGCTCCTGCTGGGATTTGTGCCAGGGTGCCAGGGGGTCACAAACACTCTTTTCCGGAGCGATGCCAATGGGGCTTTAGAGATTAAGCGTGGAAACAGGGGATTTAGGCGTCACCCAGAAGACATCCACAAGACCAAGCTGGCGATTATAAAAATAAATAAACAAATCAGGATCCCTCCCTCTGGCCGGGGCCGGGATGAGGCACAGCACCCGGATCCCCTGACCACCTTGCCCTCCTTGGTGCCTCAGCAGCAGCCTTGGTACTGACGGGGGTGTGGCGCTCCTGGGCGCGCAAGGGCCAGCCCAACCCGAAGGCCGAAGGAGGCACCTGCCACTGGTGGCCGACCGTGGCTCAGAGTGGCCTGCTCTCGGCCTTTTCAGCTGGCCACCCGGCTTGGTTGTAATCCAGGATGCTCTTGCAGGAAGCGACAGGTTTTCCAGACATGTGTTTGGTGGAATGCAGCTGGCATTTTACCTCGGGCAGCTCCAGGTCTTGGGCATCTCTTGTTAGCTGGGCACTGCAGGCTGGTGCAGAATTCCAATGCCCATGGGCGGCGTTTACACCAGAATCTGAAAAGCTGCCTCAAATTCTTTCCACACACAACTTCTGTTGCTGCCATGAACAGCTTCCCACGTGGCTTCACCTGGATCTTCAACAAGAAAAGACTGGGTACTTTTTTGCACGTGCGCACACACACACACACCCATTCCCCAGGAGGGAAAAGATGATTTGCTTCCTGTATTTGCATATGCAGATCTCATGCTGCTTCCCTTTCCCCGTTCCTCTCTCCCTCCTGCAGCTTCCTGCTTGCCTTTCCGAGTGTCAGGGGTGGACTTTTTGCCAACACAGAAAGCTCTAACAAGCTCAAGTTCATAATCCCAGCCAGCGCTGGCTTGATCCCTGCTCTCCTGACAGACATTTGGAGCCAGGCAGGGCTCACCATAAGCCCTGGAGTGGGGGACTTAGGAAGTCTTTCCCAGAGATGCTCCCTGTTTTGGGGGGGTGAGAGAGTGAAAAAAAAAGAGAGGATGTAACCCAGTCCCTGAGCATTGGCTAATCAAAATGTCCATCTGAAAGAGTCGCATGTTTGTGAGGAGAACGAAATGGTTGTTGCGTGACAGTTGTTACCACATGGTCCCTTGTCTCAGAACAGAAACCGGGAACAAACCGTGACAAGGGAAAACCCTAACCCAGCACCAGGTACAGTATTGTCATGCTCTGATCTCTCTTCGGGGGTGTTGTCGAGACAAATTTCAGCTGTTGTGCGACGGATGTGAGGTAAGATTTTTTTGTACCGGTCTGAAGCACAACACTTACAGAGACAAAACAGGCATGAAGGGCTCTTCTAAATGATGAGGTATTCCCCCACTGCATCTCAAAAATACCAGTGAGCCCAAATATCTGGTGAGGTCCTGTAAGACAAAGAGGTTTATGGCTGGCCTGAGCTTTCCTGGAACACAAATGTCATCTCCAAAACCACACGAGGGTCACCTCATGCCCGATGCTACTGGACAGCACATGGTAAGACTACGAGGGCACGCGGACCCTCAGAAGCTCCTCCTTCCATCCTGGCTGAAATGCTGGAAGCTAGAGGGTGCTTTCAGTTGTGAGCAACAGCAACCGGCATCCCAGAAACATCTCTCTGCTGTCCATTCACACCCTTTGGATTTCACCCTGATAAAGTTTAAAATGGACGTTTGGCGCCCCTTGGTGGTGTGAGGTAAACTTCCTACATAAGAACATAAGAAGAGCCATTATTCTGGATCAGGCCACGGCCCATCTAGTCCAGCTTCCTGTATCTCACAGTGGCCCCACCAGATGCCTCTGAGAGCGCACAAGACTCGATCTCTGTCTCCTGATACCACTCCCCTGCATCTGGCCCTTGAAGTACCCCAGTTTTAAGCCTGGAGATGACACATCTCCATTGTGGTTTGTAACCTGTGATGGACTTCTCCTCCAGGAATCTGTCCAATCTCCTTTTGAAGGCATCCAGGCCAGATGCCGTCACCACATCATGTGGCAGGGAGTTCCACAGACTAAGAACATGCTGGGTTAAAAAAATATTCTTTTGTCTGTTCTCACTCTCCCAACCCTCAATTTGGGTGGATGTCCCCTAGTTCTGGTATTTTGTGAGAGGGAGAAGAGCTTCCCTCCATCCACTTTACTCATGCCCTGCATTATTTTGTACGTCTCAATCATATCCCCCCTCAGGAGCCTTTTTTCCAGACTAAAGAGCCCCAAATGTTTTAGCCTTTCCTCATAAGGGAGGTGCCCCAGCCCAGCAATCATTTTGGTCGCTCTCTTTTGCACCTTTTCCAGTTCCACTATGTCTTTCTTGAGATGCGGTGACCAGAATTGTACATAATACTCGAGGCATGGCCTTACTATCGTTTTATACAATGTCATTATAATGTTGGCTATTTTATTTTCAATCCCCTTTCTGATGATCCCTAGCATGGAATTGGCCTTCTTCACCATTGCCCTTCTTACCTTAGAAAAACTTCCCCTCATCCACCAGTGCCCCAAACTCGTCCGTCTCCCCGAAATCACGAATTCCACTCCTTTTTTTCATGCCTAGAGGATTCCTTCCCATGATAGGACAAAAACAAGGGTATTTCAGCTGATATAAATCTTTATTCATAGTCACCTTGATTACAAAAATTGCTGCTTTCTATCAAATAGAATTTATTCTCAAGCCTGCAAAACACCTCCTCCTTTAAAAACAAAACAAAACCCTAGCCAACATGTAACGATATTACATTTTATGTAGATTTTATAAAATCTGCAATAAAAATTACCTTGATTAAACTAAAAAAGGGAACTAGCAACTGAAAGTTGTGCATTTATGCTTCTTTGGACTACAGAAACACAGGGGTGTGGTTTTTTGTTTTTTTGTTTTTTCCAAGTCTGATTTTAAAGTTTCAAATGCTTTTTAGTTAATGAATGGGTTTCTAATTATTAGTACAGTATGTATTTAAGTGCTGTTTGATCATGTATAGTGGTGTTACTTGTTTTTTAAACATTGTGAGCCACCTTGGGTCTCCTTGCCTGGAGAAAGGCAGCCTACAAATAACCTAAAATACAGCAAAATGAAATAAAATGAAATTTGTACCCTTGACTACCAAACTATATTTAACTACAGATTTACAATGCTGGTGTATGAGCTGCAGACTACCGTACTTTAAATATATTTATGACTATTGCATAGATGCCCATAGGATGTTAGGATATGATACCCCAACTATTCTGTATTGTATAGGTTCTATTGCTATTAGTTGTGTTGCATCAAAGGGATTTTAAATTCACAGGCAGCCAACTAAACAATGTTTTTTTGTTAAGTGTAAATGTACGAGTTTGGAAACATATTTTTGGCCTTCCATCTATTTTCTGGAGAAAATGAAAGCTTAAGCACTATGCGAAATGTAGTTTCATTATAGTTGCTTCTACCAGCTTCTGGATTCCACGTTCCTTTTCCCCATACTTTTATGGCAGCTTAACCCCATAGCACTGGAGTTAAATGGCAAAAAAGCAAGCATTGGAGAGGGGCACTTGTGTGGTTGTGTGTGTGTCTGTGTGGCATTCAAGTACAAGGCTGAAGAGACTTTCATTTTGGAAGGAACACAAACTGCCCACATGGAGAGAGGTCCGCAAACACTTCGAACAATCCTCCATTCTGGCACAGAATACCCCCTGGGTTTTCCCTGCAATAGCAAATAGCATCCAAGGTCAAATGGCAGGCCTGGAATCAAGGGGAGGATTCCAGACACTTGATCCCCAGGGATCTTGATGTGAATTGAAGGTAGGATTTAAAGGCACTGGGCATACATTCGCAAGTCCTTGGTCCTCACGGTCAAGTGACCACCCCGTAGCTTCCTCTACTGTTCACGACACCAGTCTTTCTCCTCTGGTCTCCGCCCTTTGTCATTCACAAGGGCCACCGCTATTCCAAGGAAAAGAGGCATTTTGGCATTCCCACCCACAGATGTGCAGAGGATGGGGAACCGTTTCAAAGGACCCACTTGCTGGGTCGCAATTACTGCTGGGTAATATCGGGAGGAGGACTCAGGTCGCTTTTACACAACCCCTAAAATCTGAGGCAAAGGGCTCCCAGATCAGGAGCTTAAAAATGTTTTCCCACTAACTCCGGACTTTAAAAAAATTAAGTATGACCACGCCCACCTAAGCACGTCCCAGCGCACTTTTCAAGTACCTGGCCTCCAGGAGGTAAAAAATCTTCCGATGCGGATTGTAAAGCTGTGAATGCCGGGCTCCCTTGCCTTCTATTTGTTTTTTTGTCCCCGCCGCCCCTTTAAGAGACAGGAATCCCTATGGGGCTGCTTGGGGCTGCTTCCACAGGCAGACGGAGGTGAGCCTGCATTTTTTTCTACCTGTTTTCCCTCCCTCCTCTCACGCAGACAGGAACAATGGAGTGTGGAGGGGTGGGAACACAGGAAGAGCAACAAACCCCCACAATCTCTGGTCCAAATTTAAGTTGCCACTGGATTTTAGAGGTCGTGTAAAAGTGGCCTCAGAAAGGCCACCTCAGTGTCAGGTCCCTTGGTGGAGAACGTGGCCGGTGGCGGAGGCAGGGTGGCTCAGGAACATCCAAGCCACCGCCCAGTCCAGGTTCAAAGGCCTTCCGAAGCGGCACAAGACGGAAGCTGGTCCCTGAAGGCCTTGGCGAGCCGCTTGCCTTCTTTGGCTGTTTCCACTGCTTGGCGGAGGTAGCTGGCAGGGTCGGCTCTTGCCTGGGCCACCCCCTGGGTCAGGTTCTCCAGGGCATGCCGGGAGAGGCCTTCTAGAAGGTTCCACTGGGGAAGAAAGTAGCTCGGAAGCTCCCGTTGGACCAAGCTGGCCAAAAGGTCATCCAAGAGGCCGAGCAGCGCGTGGGCGGCATTCTCCTCCCGGCCGAGATAGCTGGTGGGCAGCCGTTCGCAGGACCAGAGGCACAAGGAGAAAAGGTGGTAAGGTCCTAAGCCCCACAGGTCTTTGCACCGGAGGGCGGCCATGGCGGCCCGGAACGCCTGGACCAAAGGCAGAGGGAGGACCTTTCTGAGGTGCAGCTCGCTCGCCGAAAACGCCAGGCGCCAGTGCGGGCCGGAGGCGGAAGGGGAGAGGTAGAAGCCTCCGGCCACCTCCTCGTCCGTCAACTTGCCATCCCAAAAATGAGCCTGGGCCAGCCACGACTCGCCCACCTCCGGCCAGCCTTTGAAGGCCACCACCGGGACGATGTCGTAGAGGATCCGGAAAGTTCCGACGCGGAGGACCGCCGAGGTGACGCAGCCACGGCGCTCGACTCGCACGTTTTTGGCGCAGGAGGCAAAGGAGCGGAAGAACCAGTCAGAAACCCGCTCTGCCGACAGGTAGGCCTCCTCTCCCGAGCAACATTCTGACCAGCGGGAGAGGGCCGGGGCCCCAAAAGGATGGAGGCTGATCCGGGTGTGCCCGGGGGGGCTCTGATTCATGTCCAAAGTGACGGGCACCCCAGCCGCATCCAGGACAGGCACCAGGAGGGTGAAGTCAGTGTCGTAGTCGCTGCCAGGAGAAAGGGGACGCAGGGTACCGGGATCCACATGGAGGGTGCCTTGCTGAACCCCGCCGGACAGGAGGAGGTACCGGTTGATCTGAGGGAGCCTCCCGTCCTGTTTCTGAACCTGACCTGGAAAAAGAAGAGATGGAGGGGGGGAATCACAGAATCATGAATTTGGAAGTGGGCAATAAGGCCATTGAGTCCACCAGCCTGCTCAAGACAGGAATAAAAATCAAAGGATATCTGTCCAGATTTCTCTTGAATGCCTCTAGCACTCGCCCCTCCCGAGGTCACTGGTTCAGTTCTTGTACTGCTCTAACAGTTGATAAGTTTTTCCTGATCCATAGAATCCTAGAGTTGGAAGAGATCTCAAGGGCCATCTAGTCCAACCCCCTGCCATGCAGGAACGCCCATCACAGTAGCCCTGACAGATGGCCATCCAGCCTCTGCTTAAAAACCTCCAAAGAAGGAGACTCCACCACCCTCCTTTGTGGCAGCATCTTATTCCACTGCCGGACAGCTCTAACTGTCATGAAGTTCTTCCTAATGTTCAAATGGAATCTCTTTTCCTGTAGTTTGAAACCTGAGTCCTAGTCTCTGAAGCCATGCAAAACAAACCAGCCCCCTTTTGATATGACGTCCTTTCAAATATTTAAACATATAGCTATCATATCCCCTCTCAGCCTTCTTTTTGAAAGGCTAAACATTTCTTCCAGACCCTCAATCATCTTGGTCGCCCTCCTCTGGACCCGTTCAAGATTGTCCATCCCCCCCGATCATCCTGGCTGCCCTCCTCTGAACTTCTTCCAATTTGTCAGCATCCTTCTTGAAGTGCAATCCCCACACTTGCAGAGGGCAGAAGGACATTAAAAACAAACGGACCGCAAGCCCCAATGAGAATCTGCAATCCTCACCCGGTGTGGAAAAGTTCCTTTTAATAATTAAAAAAGAACCTACGACTCCTATAGTGCCACAAATCTTGGAGCTGCGTTCTAGAACCTTATGAATTTGCGCTTTAGCCTAGATAGGCTGAGGAGGAATATCAAAATAGAGACACTGTGGAAATGCAAACGAATTGATAGGTTTGAAATCCGGCATTTCTGTTGCAGAGTCTGCAGTTTTTAGAGAGAGTTAGCAACCACCACCATCGCTGTCATCCTCTCAGAAGTGAAAAGCTGGAAGGGTCATCAAGCCAATTCCCTCGGCAAGGAGGTGAAGTGGCTAATTTGACTGAGAAAATGGCGGGTCCCCCCCCCCGAGCTATTTCTCTCTCCTGCTGTTTCCAAGATATTAGAAAAGCTTCGTCTCCCAATGCATACATCTCCCTGTGAGTTGCCAATAGCACTCTGGGTGGAAATATGGAAGCAGGGAAGCTGAAGGGAATAATGGTCCCATTTCTGCATCGGGCAGAACCGAGGATTGTGGCTGGAGGCAGCAAAAGGCAGAGTACAATTTGGGCAAGTGATGTCAGAGCCTGGTGCCCATCTCCGCTCCGGACTCTTTCCCAGAACCTGCTGCAGTGGCACAAAGATTCGGGATGTTCACTGCAACTTATCCCAGCTCTGGCAGGAGAAGACATTTAGATAAAGGGAATGAGAAAGCAAGCTCTGTTTCTTGGCCCCCTACCCACCCACCAAGCCCCGACTCACCCAGCAAGGAGAAAATGAGATTTTTAGCTCGGTGCCATTCCTTGGCAGGGGCATCCCAAATCCCTGAGCTCTTGGCTTCGTATTCCTGGATCAGTTGGTTCAGCTCCTCGATCCGTGCCCCGGAGCGAAAATCCAGGTCCGTGAGTGGTTTGGCCGGAGCTGGTTTGGGTGGGGGATGGTCCCCCAGAGAAGGAGAAGCCATGACCCCCCCCTCCACCCTCACAAGAGGTGTAAAGAGCCAGAGAGAAAAAGGATCTCCTGCTAGGGAGGGGGAAAGGATAGATTAGAGGCAATGGGAACTTGGCCTGCCTAGCCACTTCCAAGTCGGCTGGAGCTGCCTAGGTGCCCTATAAGCACATCCGATCTCGCCTGATTTCGGAAGCTAAGCAGGGTCGGCCCTGGTGAGTCGTTGGATGGGAGACCACCAGGGAATACCAGGTGCTGTAGGTGCCTGGAGTGGGAACTGGCAAGCCACTTCAGAATTCCTGCCAAGGGAACTCCATGGACATGGGGTCACGAAGAGTCGGTCGCGACTGTAATGACACAACATCAACAACAAGTCCTGTCGTTCACCAGCTAAGGGCCTTTTCACACAACCCCTAAGATCCGCTGGCCACTTAAATTTGGACCAGAGATCTTAGGGGTTTGTCGCTGTTCCTGCGTTCCCACCCCCTCCGCACTCCTGGCTGCTGGCTGCGTGAGGGGAGGGAGAAAAAACAGGAAGAAAAGAGACGTGGTTCACCTCCGTTCTGCCTCTCACTCTTGCCGCGGCAACATTCCAGTCTCTTAAGTAGCTCTTAAAGGCGTGGGAGCCAAAAAACAACAAACAGAAGCGAGGAGAGCCCCACACTCACTATCGTTACACTGCATCAAAGAATTTTCACCTCCAGAGAGCAGGTACTTGAAAGGTGCGCTGGGACACGCTAAAGTGGGCGTGGTCGCACTTAATTTCCTGTAAACTCCAGAGCTGGTGGGGAAACATTTTTAAGCTCCGGAGCTTAAAGCCATTTGCGGCGGAGTTTAGGGGTCGTGTACAAAGGGCCTAAGTCATTTATTTATTTATTTATTTTTACAATTTATATGCCACCCACTAACCAAAGGTCTCTGTGCGGCTTACAATCAAAGAATTAAAACAGTTAAAACATCAAATGTCAATAAATAATTAAAACAATAATAATTTTTTTATTTATTTTATTTATTTATTGGATTTTTATATCACCCATCTGGCAGCAAGGTCACTCTGGGCGGTTAATAAAAACTTACACTAAAATCATTATACTAAAATTGCCATCAGAGGACCCACAGTCTATGTTGTATCAATTAAAAAACTTCTGCATGGAATGAGACTGGGTCCCCAGACTGGTCGGACTACAAGCCCCATCACTCCGAACCGGAGTACAAAAGTCATGCATGACAATCTGAATTTGCCCTGTAAAGTCTTAAATGGCCTGGATGCAAGCCATCTCATAGACTGCATTTCCCTCCATGAGCCTTCCTAGGTGTTAAGATCATCAGGAGCGGCCTTGATCTCGGTCCACTACCTTCATGTGTGCATTTGGTGCCAACAACGGGAGAGGGCCTTCTCTGTGGCAGCTCCCGGACTCTGGAACTCCCTCCCACTGGAGACCCGGCTGGACCCCATCTTTGCTCTCCTTCCAAAAGCAGGCAAAGGCCTTTCTGTCTGGGCAATCTCTTTCTTTAAATAACAGAGTTCCGCTTTGAAAGATGGGCGGGGTAAAAATCCAATAAATAAATAAATAAATAAATAAATAAATAAATAAATAAATAAATAAATAAATAAATAGTTGACCCAAAGATTTTTTTAAATTTTAACACAGAAGAAAGAACTATATATACAAAACAATATGCAGAACAACAGGACCCATATTTAACACAGAACATCTTTCCAAAACCAAGAGGTTTTTTTTTAAAAAGGATTATTTTATTCTGTTTGTTTTTTTTTTTACCTGGGGTTTTTAATCTTCCTCTTATGATGAGTTTTAATAGGAATACTTGTTTAATGCTATTTTAACATTGTAACAATGTACAATCCAGCTTTTAACTTTGTTTCTTTTAATGCTGAAAAGCCGCCTTGGATCCTTCAGTGGCAGAAAGGAGGCACCTAAACAGATGAAATAGTTTCTATCGCCCATTCCCCCATAATGTAACTTTTTCATTTAACTGTTTCATTTAACTCTTTTTAGTTTTAATGTTGCCTTTTAATGTTGCAAGATGCCTTTTCCAATTCCCTGTTCTGAAGCTTGAATATGTCTTAAATGTTCTGGGCTGTATATTGCCCTTCAATATTGTAGGCCGCCTTGGGTCCTTTGCCAAGGAGAAAAGCGGGGTATGTATGTATGTATGTATGTATGTATGTATAAATAAATAAATAAATAAATAAATAAATAAATAAATAAATAAATAAACCCTCCAGCCCGTTAGGAGGGCGACCCCTGGTGGACGGGTCGCCCTTCAGAGTTTCAGTTTGGGACGGCTCATCAGAGTACTCAGTCTTTCTCCTCCTCGGTTGGGAGTGATGGGACTTGTAGTCCGACCCACCTGGGGACCCAGCCCCGTTCCTTGCAAAAAAAAAGGGGGGCTAGTCGCACGGCGCTCCTGCTTCACCCCCCTCCCACTTTCCCTGTTTCCTCCTTTCCCGCGTTCCCGAACACTCTCCGTGGCCCCGCGTGGGAACGCGCATCGAAGGGGCTCCCCCCCCCCAGCTCCAACCCCCCATATCCCGGGCCCCTGGCCTCGGGGATCCCGGCCTCCCCGCCCGGCGTCTCCCCCCACCTCGGGCGCGCCCTGTCTCGCTCACCTGCGGCTACCTGGGCGCTCCGAGGCCACGCCCGGCCAGCGCACCTGCGCCCCCCCAGGAGGTTGCTGGGAAATGTAGTGCGTGGCTTTCCTTTCGGACTCCTGCCCAGGTGAGCTTCGGAGCATGCTGGGAAATGCAGTTTGTGTGTGTGTGTTTGTGAGTCCGCGCGCGCGCGTGTGCGTTTTTTTTTTTTTGGAGACATTCCAGGGTTCTTGGCCTCTGCTTCGCAATGCATTTTGGGTAATGTAGTCTTTCGGGCAGACGCCCCCCTCCCTCGCCAATGAATGAATGCATAAATAAATTAATAAAAAGGAAGATTTTTGGAAGAGTCGCTCCTCCGGAAGAGCCCTTTGGAGGAGACGCCGGACTGGGCAGCGCCTAGCGCCGGTTGCCGAAGCGCCTCCAAGGGCGCGCTCGGGGCTTGCGTGGCATCCTAAGCCCCTCCGTTCATCGTGAAGAATCGAGGTTGGGGTTGTGGTTTAGGAGCCCCTCGGGCCTCGCCTCGACCTGGGTTCAAATCCCCACTGGGCTTTGAAATTCCCAGGATGACCTGTCTCTGACTTGCTTCACAGGAGCTTTTGTAAAGATAGAGTGGGATCCCTGTGTCCGCGGGGACGCGTCCCGACCTCCCCTGGAAACCGCGGATCAGAGCAACCGTTCTACATCGCATGGTCTCTGGCTCCCTCTAGTGGTCAGTTCTGCTAACGTCATGTATATTTCCCTGATTTTTCTTTTAATATTTTATAACTGTGGATAAATTGACCAGCATATTCTGATCGATTGCCACAGATACAGGGGTCCTACTGAATGTTTGTGTGAGACAGAGGGCCTTTTTACACAACCCCTAAGATCCGCTGGTCCCTTAAATTCGGACCAGAGATCTTGAGGGTTCGTTGCTGTTCCTCCGTCCCCACCCGCTCCACACTTCTTTGTTCTGTCTGCGTGAGGGGAGGGAGGGGAAAAAAAGCCTTAGACAGGGACAAAAGAATAAAGCCTTACCTCCAGTGCCGGTGGAAGTTGCTCCGACCTCCGTTTACTTCCTGGTTCCTCTTTAAGGGGCGGAGGCAAAAGAAAAACAACAGAAAGAAGCCAGGAGAGCTCAGGCACTCTCTGCATCAAAGATTTTTCACCTCCAAAGAGAAGGTACAAAAAAAGTGCGCTGGGTCGCGCTAAAGTGGGCGGGGTCGCACTTAATTGTCTGCAAACTCTGGAGCTGGTGAGGAAACATTTTTAAGGTCCGGAGTTTGCAGCCATTTGCGGCGGAACTTAGGGGTAGTGTATAAACGCCCAGAGAGAGGGAGAGAAACAGATCTCATTGTGTAAACAAGCAAAGTCAAGATATGAAATGTAAGATATAATACAGTAATGCTAATAATAATAATAATAGGGATTAAACCATCATGATTTTGATTCAGGCCAGAAATGACAAAACCAAATTTTCTGAGTCCTTGCCCTCAAATTGGCTCCGCACCACAGTGAAAAATGCCTGGGACCGGGTTGCCAACTTTATTCCCTGGCCTGGCTCCTTGGCGCTCTCTTTTCTCACTCTCATGGACGTGCCTGTTCCTTTGGCTTCCAGGCACATAAATGTTTTAACTCAGCGGTTTCTGCCCGTTCAGCTTCTGACGGGCAGCAGAAGAGGATGCCAGACCCACAGCCCCGGCTAAACCAGGTGGAGGGTGGGTGAGGGGTGGCAATGGATTTCCAGCATTCCACTCAAGAGGAGGCTGGAGAGGTGGTGGCTGGAGGGGGAGGAGAGCCAGAGGAAAAAACAGGAATAGCTGGGTTATCTTGCCCACCCCAAACTGGATTGATATGACACCGCTTGGTTCTGGAGGTTGCCACCACTGGGGAAACTGAGGCTGAGAATCTGGAAGATTCTGGAAGCGTTGGGAAGAATGGAAGCCCGGATATGTGTGTGTGTGTGTGTGTGTGTGTGTGTGTGTGTGTGTTTCTTTTTGCTGCCTTCTCACGAGATTCTGAAAATGCAGTGTTAAAAAAGTAAAGTTTCCCATTTCTCTCACCTGTATACGACACCGGAATGCATCGATCCCAGAATTGGAAACAGCATTTTTTGAGAACTACCTTTTCCAGAATCCCCAGCCATTTCTGAATTCTGGGAGTTCAATAAAACACCGGTGTGCTTTGAAGCTCTTTAAGAAATCCATCCTGTGTGTTGGATATGAAACCCATTTCTTGTCATTGAGAGCCTAGGGGCGTTTTCTGGTTTTAGACCCTAGTTCTCCCACCCACCCAATACCCCCAGGGGATTCTGAGCCTTGTAGCTTTTTAAATCATTGTGATTTTCTCAGGCTTTGGAAGTGAGACTTTTGGTAGCCTTCCTGGGCCTGTGATTTTGCTGCAAATGGCCCAGGAGCATCCCTTGCCCCCGCTCGAAAGTTGGCAACCTCCAGCCTCGGGACCTTCTTGGAGAGCTCGGCCGACCTTTCCCCGGCCTGATCATTTTGAAGGGGTCCCGACTCCAGCGCCCATGTCCCCCAGCCTGCACGGCTGGCCGCCCATGTGGCGGGGGCGGGGGGCGATGGGATCTGGAGTCCAACCGCAGCAGGGCTCCCAGGGTTTGCACGCCAAGGTGGCAGAGAACAACGGACGGACTTGAGTGGCCAACGAGGGGCGCCTGGCCTGGTTTATTGCCTTTCATCCCCAAGGGGAGCCCGGCGAGGGTCCCTGGTCTTCCTCCTCCTTCCTCCTTCCTCCTCCTCCTCCTCCCTCCGCCACCGCTGCTGCTGCTGCTGCTGCTGCTCCTCCTCCTCCTCCTCCTTTGGCCCGTCCGGGCTTTTGGCCCTCGACGGCTACTTCACCGGATGGTAGACCCAGTCGGAGCCGGCCGGTGACTCGGGCCAAGTGCGCGCCGTCTTGGCGCCGGAGCCTTCGACTTGTTGGGCGGCCCGTTGCAGGACGCTGGTGGCCACGGTGCGGAATCGCCCCCCTCGCCCGGCCGGCGGCTCCGGCTCGCGGGCTTTGCGGGGCGCCTCGCGGGGCTCGAACTCTCCCGGCGCCTCTTCCTGGCTGCTGGTGAGGGCGGCCCGTCGGCGGTGGATCCTCTCCGGGCTGGCCGAGCGGCTCCCGGGCGGCGTCTGCGGGTGCACCGGGTAGATGTAGACTTTGGTGGGCCGCCGGGAGCGCGCCGTCGGGCCGTCCGGGTAGTCGGCCTCCGAGCCGGCCCCGACCAGGCGGTAGTGGGTCTCGCCCACCGGCGCCCGCGGGTAGTACTCGGTGGCCACGGCCACGTCGTGGTTGCGGCGATCGTGGCTGCCGACGGGAGACAGCATGGGCTCCGAGGAGCCGACGGCCACGTCCCGGTAGCGGAGGACGGGCGCGTAGCCCGACGGGGCCGAGGCGGTGCGCGGGCGGCAGCGGGTCTCGCACTCGCAGGGGTGGCAGCAGCGGAGCAGGTGGGGGTGGTGGTGGTGGCACGGAGGGGGCTCCGGCCAGGGGCGCCGGCCCACCCGAGGGGGCTCCTTGCACGGCGGCGGCGGCGGCTCGTTCTGGACGTTCATGGTGAGATGGACGGGCTCGAGGGTGCAGCGGAGGCAGCGTCGGGGCAGAGAACGGCTCCGCTCCTCCCGCCGCCGCCGCCGCCAGCGTGGGACGTCCCGCTCAGAGGGCTGCCTGGACGGCAGCTGGGCGGGGGGCGCCTGGAGGGCGGGGGCCATGGCCCCGGGCGTCGTCTCCAGCTCTGCAGGGAGGAGAGAAATCGGAAGACAGGGGTGAAGCTTTTTGGCCAGATGGGCGATATAAAAGTTCAATCAATCAATCAATCAATCAATCAATCAATCAATCAATCAATCAATCAATCAATCAATCAATCAATCAATCAATCAATACTTGTGGCCAGATGGGCGATATAGAAGTCCAACCAACCAACCAACCAACCAACCAACCAACCAACCAATCAATCAATCAGTCAATCAATCAATACTTGTGGCCAGATGGGCGGTATAGAAGTCCAATCAATCAATCAATCAATCAATCAATCAATCAATCAATCAATCAATCAATCAATCAATCAATACTTGTGGCCAGATAGGTGGTGTAGAAATCCAATCAATCAATCAATCAATCAATACTTGTGGCCAGATAGGTGGTATAGAAGTCCAATCCATCAATCAGCCAGCCTGCCTGCCTGCCTGCCTGTCTGCCTCAGCCAGCGCTTCTGCAGCTGGTTGTTTTAATAGTAAACAATAAGATGACAAAGAAAAAGACCTAAAAGTAAAAGATAGAAAATATTAATAGTAAATACAGTAGTACCTTGTATAACAAACGGTTTGTATAACATAAAATCTGTACAACATAAAAAATTCCAGAGATAAGGGAAATTTGCTTAACAGAATTGCCTATGGGGCAAATCCATACAACAGTTGCAATTAGCGATTACTCTGTTTTAAATGCATTCCTATGGGAAATTTGTATAAAGGAAATTTTGCTTAACATAATTTCATTTGGAACGACTTAATTCCTTTATACAAGGTAACACTGTAATACGGTAATAAAGAATAAGATTAACAAAATCAAGAGTAAACGATAAGATAGCAAAGAAAAAGGCTGAAAAGATAAATAACCTGCGACGAAAACAAAAACTCAGATTCTAATCAAAACTCATATCATCCTGTTTCTTTTCCCCTTTAATTTACATGCCCAATTTCTTTCCAGAACTATATTCTTGAGATTGACCTTTCCCAAATACTGTACAGGTACTGAAAAAACATTCCACTCCTTAAAATAATTTGCTTTTCACATTTGTTTTCTAAATTTCAATTCACACAGTACTTTAATCCCCCCCTTTTTATCAGTCCTTCATATTAAACCAGTTCTTGTTATCCCAAATTCCTTTCAAATATCAATGTTAGAACTGTTATGGGAATAACAATTGCCACATTTTTCCATCTATAAGACTCCCCCTTGTATAAGATGACCCCACTTTTCCAACCCAAAATTACAGTTTCAGAACCACTTTCCGTGTATAAGACAGTCTTCAATTTTTAGGGTCACAATTTTAGACAAATATGCAGCCTTATACACAGAAAAATTCTGCAATTCCACACACACACACACACACACACACACACACACACCAGTTCTAATTGGCTCCTTCCAAACCTATTTAAAAGGGCTCTTATCCATAATTTCCTTGGAGTTATATTTGACTACAACTCCCATCACTGTGGGATGGGATGTGTAGTTCTAAATGTATCTGGAAAATTCCTCCTTTCCCTCCTTCCCGTTGGGAAGCTTGCTGGAACCTTTGGGCCCTAAGAGGAATGTCTCAAAACCAAGCCAGTTTCAAAAACAAATTTTAAGGTTTTGTTGGTGCCCCATGGAGAAAAGGAGGGACTCATAAAAGGGGAGTGATGCGATGGGAAAGACAGCAGGAGATGGACCTCTAATAAGAAAGTCATCTGTTTCCATTGCAGACCTTTTGGAAGGAAATTATGGCTGTAGACTCATTTTTCATTTTCATTTTGAGGTCTTCCCTGTATTTTTGTGGCCACCGAGGCACAGTTGAAAACTAGATAGGCTGCAAAAAAACACGTTAGAAGAATATGACACTCTTGTTTTCCAATTGAAAATCCTCCCATAGGAGCATGCAATAAATTGAAAAAGAAACTCCTATTTCAAATCTATTATAAGAGTCTCTCTGCCTGAATGTGCATCTGTCTTGTGAAACCAAGGCACCTGGAGCTTGATTTGGGTGCTAAGAGCCCCTGTAGAAGCATGCTCTTTGGGAGTATTCAATTAAACAATAATATTAATACAGTAATTCTTTAAATCTGTATGCGATCTGCAGTACTGTGTTCTGCCAGTAATTGGCAGACTTCTCTAATCACAACATAGCCATGATTTCAGATAAAAAAGTAATAATAAAACAGAACAGGGGTGGGAGTGGGGCAACAGGGTGAAGATGAAAACAAGAAAAAGAAGCAAGCAGCAACTATGGCTGCAACTATATAGAAACCATTCTGGATGGGGAAAAGAAGTTAAGCTGTGTTCTCCTGCAATCCAATATGGGACATCTATGCAGAACAGATGAGCGCGACAGAATTAGAGGCGTGCAGCTTTGCGCTGTGGTGCAAAGCGCACACCCAAATCTGCACACCTCTGGCTGCAAGGCTTTATTGGCTTGAGCTCAGGGATGGCGCTTTGCATGGATGACAGAAGGCAGGACACAGGATGGTTGAGGGTCTGGAGGAAATGTCTTATGAGGAACGGCTTAGGGAACTGGGAATGTTTAGCCTCTCTAAAAGAAGGCTGAGAGGGGATATGATAGCTATGTTTAAATATTTGAAAGGATGTCCTATTGCAGAGGGAACAGGTTTGATTTTCCATGGCTTCAGAGACTAGGACTTAGGACAATGGTTTCAAACTACAGGAAAAGAGATTCCATTTGAACATTAGGAGGAACTTCATGACAGTTAGAACTGTTCAGCAGTGGAATAAGATGCTGCCACAAAGGAGGGTGGTGGAGTCTCCTTCTTTGGAGGTTTTTAAGCAGAGGCTGGATGGCCACCTGTCGGAAATACTGTGATGGGGGTTCCTGCATGGCAGGGGGTTGGACTAGATGGCCCTTGAGGTCTCTTCCAACTATGATTCTATGATTCTATGACCTATGTGTCCCACCAACTACTGCCTTGTTTCCTGGTGAAGAGAGGTCCCCTTCCTCCACACCAGCAGCTGCATAAGATTGCCTGAAGTCTGTTATTCTTTCTGTTAAGCGTTGCTCCAGTATAAATATATTTTTAAGGTGCGGGGGCGTAGGAATGTGTGGCCTGGGATATTAATTTCCCCAAAGGGCTTCTAGCCAGCTCCATGACTTAAAAGCGTGGGACCACCGGGTGTCCCCGTGGTTCCCACGCAAAGGCAGATGAGAAGTCAGGAAAAAACCAAGCGCTGACAGGATGCTCAGGAATGCCACGCAGGGTCTCCGACTTTTCAGACAGTTGAGTGAGAGCAAGAGAGAGCAACCTGCAGCTTGGTCAGGACAGAGGTTGTGCTCTGAGCAAGCAGAGGGAAAGACTGATGGATCAGTGGGCTGGAGAGAGAGAGAGAAAAGCCAATTGGGGGAGGGGGAACAAGAGGTGAAAGAAAGAGGATTTTTTTAAAAAAAAGCAGCAGGGCAGGTGGGCTTGGAAACTCAGGGATTTCTAATCCTTGCAAAGCTGCGCCCTGCTAAGAGTTCAGCCCTCAAAGCAGCATCCGCCTGTTTCTAAAACGGCATCCGCTTATTTTCCGCCGTCCATAATTGGTGAGCGGCTTGGAGCGTTTCCAACTGGAGGGCTGTTACATAATTTTTTTACATAAATGGAGCCAGCAAACGGGCAAAACAGCTGCATAAATAGACAAACCGTTTAAGCAGCCGCTCCGGCGGCTGAGGAAAGCGAAGGAGAAGAAGCCGAGACGACACTGTGGTGCCGTGTCGGTGTGGATGCAAACTGGCTGGGGAGGATGGGTTGGGAGTGAACCTAAGAACAGCCATGCTGGATCAGGCCAAAGGCCCATCTAGTCCAGCTTCCTGTATCTCCCAGTGGCCCCACCAGGTGCATCTGGGAGCGCACGAGACTCGATCTCTGTCTCCTGATACCACTCCCTTGCATCTGGCCCTTGAAGTACCATGGCTTTAAACCTGGAGATTACACATCTCCATCATGGTTTGTCACCTGGGATGGACTTTTCTTCTAATTTGAAGGCATCCAGACCAGATACCATCACCACCTCCTGCGGCAGGGAGTTCCATAGACTAACAACACGCTGGGTAAAAAAAAAATTCTTTTGACTGTTCTCACTCTCCCAACCCTCAGTTTGAGAGGATGTCCCCTAGTTCTGGTATTTTGTGAGAGGGAGAAGAGTGTCCCTCTATTACTCATGCCCTGCATTATTTTGTATGCCTCAATCAATATTCCCCTGTCTGGGTAATTATTCTGTTTCCTGTCTGTGCAGTTGTTCTGAAGGTGGACACCCTGGTTTATCATTTTTTTATTCCTGAAAACGGTTCCCGGGCCAAGGGTAAAAAGACCTGGAGAAAAGAGACACCCCTGTGCCAGCAGCTGGTTCTGGAGCAGCCAAGGGGATTATTGTGTGGCTCATGATATGTTTCTGGACTACAAATCCCAGCATCCCTCCTTCTTGACTACGGTGCCCGGGGGAGCTGTTATCAGAACTGCAGTCCAACAATCTCTGGAAGGGAATTTACCTTCCCATCTTCAACTTAGAGCAGAGTTCAGGAAAATTTCCTTGTTGGGATGGAGTATCACATCGTGTCACTGGAAGTTCAAGAACAGTTATATACCTGCTCAGCAAATTAACTTAGAAACAAAGGCTACACCAGTGAAACTTTTGCCTGCTGTGTTAAAGGCACAAGAACTTTGATAGATAGATAGATAGATAGATAGATAGATAGATAGATAGATAGATAGATAGATAGATAGATAGATAGATAGATAGGGAAGGAAGGATAGATAGATGATAGATAGATAGATAGGGAAGGAAGGGATAGATGGATGATAGATAGATAGATAGATAGATAGATAGATAGATAGATAGATAGATAGATAGATAGATAGATAGATAGATAGATAGATAGGGAAGGAAGGGATAGATAGATAGATAGATAGATAGATAGATAGATAGATAGATAGATAGATAGATAGATAGATAGATAGATAGATAGATAGATAGGGAAGGAAGGGATAGATAGATAGATAGATAGATAGATAGATAGATAGGAAGATAGATAGATAGATAGATAGATAGATAGATAGATAGATAGATAGATAGATAGATAGATAGGGAAGGAAGGGATAGATAGATGATAGATAGATAGATAGATAAATAGGGAAGGAAGGGATAGATAGATAGATAGATAGATAGATAGATAGATAGATAGATAGATAGATAGATAGATATAGATAGATCCTCCCTTACCTGTGGCAATCATGGTTCTGCAGAATGACCTGATGAGACAGCAAACATTGTGGCAGACCTGGATGGACACACACAGAGAGAAGGCCAATCATTAAGACCCCAAGAAGCATGTTGGTTCTCATAGACCCCAACCAGGGCTCTGTCCCCCAGCCATCCCGCCTCCATGGCAGCAGTCTGAGACCCCTCCGTTTCAATCCCACCGCCCGGTCATCCTCAGGGGGCCTGTCCTCTGCTAGGGTCACTTCACAAGGTGTCCCACAGTGAGAGGTGCACATGTGTTTGCTTTGGACGACACCTCCTAAAATCCCGCCGGGCAGCTAAGTCTGAAAGCAGAGATTCCCCTGTGTCAGCTTCCGGGCAGGTGCAGTGGAATGTTAAGTCACCACAACCAACGGAACGCCACGTCCCAGCACTGGCAAGACGGAGCCTTTCAAAAAGAAGGCTGAGGAGGGGATATATGATAGTTGTGTTTAAATATTTGAAAGGATTTCATATTGAAGAGGGAACAGGTCCGTTTTCCATGGCTTCGGAGACTAGGACTCAGGACAATGGCTTCAAACTACAGGAAAAGAGATTCCATTTGAACATTAGGAAGAACTTCATGACAGTTAGAGTTGTTCGGCAGTGGAATACGCTGCCACAAAGGAGGGTGGTGGAGTCTCCTTCTCTGGAGGGTTTTAAGCAGAGGCTGGATCTGTCAGAAATACTGTGATGGGGGTTCCTGCATGGCAGGGGGCTGGACTAGATGGACCTTGAGGTCTCTTCCAACTCTAGGATTCTATGTTTCTATGATTCTAAAGGCCATTTCAAAGGCCACAGAATGGCTCCAGGGGTGTCGTGTGGATGCACGGGTGCAACAAACCCGCTGCCTTTCCTCCCCTCGGCGGTTGTGCCCCCCTCCCTCACCAAACCGGCCAGACGGAGGGCCAGCTCCACCAGGACAATCAAGGCGACGAGGATGGCGATGGTTTGGTAGAGCTCCAGGCAGGAGCCCTCGCCCTCGGGGGCCGAGGAGCAGGCGGGGCTGTACTCCCCCATGGGAGAGGCAACGGGGCCGGCGGCTGGACGGCCAGGCCCGACATCCCCACTGCACAGCCCTCCTGGTGGTGGCGGCGGTGGCTGTGGCTGTGGCAGGGGAATGGCTTACTGGGGAGGGGGAGGGGGAGGGGAGCTGGGGGCACTGGTGGGGAGGGGGGCACCTCCCCTGGGGGTGGGAGGGAGGGTTTGTGATGCAAGGGGCCTGGCAGCCTGTAAGGAGGGTAGGCACATAGAGGGGATTGTGACCCGCCTGAGGAGGTGGGGCGGGAAGACAGGGGCGTCTGTGCACCAGAGAGCAAAAAAGGCCCTGCACTACCAGTGATGTCTGTCTGTCTGTCTGTTTGCCTTCCTTCCTTCCTTCCTTCCTTCCTTCCTTCCTTCCTTCCTTCCTTCCTTCCTTCCTTCCTTCCTTCCTTCTTTCTTTCTTTCTTTCTTTCTTTCTTTCTTTCTTTCTTTCTTTCTTCCTTCCTGTTCCTCATTCATCTTTCCCCTCCCTCCCTTCCTCTGTTCATTATTATTCCTCCCTTCCTCACCTTTCTTCTGATGAACACAAGAACTCCCTGCCACAAGATGTGGTGATGGCCTCTGGCCTAGATGCCTTCAAAAGGGGACTGGACAGATTCTTGGAGGAAAAGTCCATCCCAGGTGACAAACCATGATGGAGATGTGTCATCTCCAGGTTTAAAACCAAGGTACTTCAAGGACCAGATACAGATGGTATCAGGAGACAGAGATCTAGTCTCGTGCACACTCAGAGGCATCTGGTGGGGCCACTGTGAGATACAGGAAGCTGGACTAGATGGGCCTTTTTGGCCTGATCCAGCAGGGCTCTTCTTAGGTTCTTATGTAATGTCTGTAACTCTCCTCCACACCTATTTTACCCTCATGACAACCCTATGAGCTGGGTCCAGAAGGGGAGAGCCCACCTGAGTCCACATCGCGCAGTGGATTTTTATTTTAAAAAAATCATGTATGATATTTTATTCTGTTCCATTCAGCCTGCTTTCCCCATCTCTTCTCTCCCCTCCATCCTCACAACAGCCAGGTGGGGAAGGCCAGGCTGAGTGAGCCCCAGTGGCCAGCCTTAGATCACCTGGCGGGATTCATTGCTCGGTCTGAATGATGATCAGTTCAGGATCTCCTGAATCTGGGCCCCAACTCTAACCACGAGAGCCAACCTGGCACCTCTTCCTCTGTTTTTTCCATGGGGGAGAATGGAAGATGTAGTCCCACAAAGCTCAAAGAGATTCAATTACCGGAGGCTGGGTTGTAGGATGTGGCGCTGTTTGCCCGTAGCATCCCCAAAATATTCGGTATTGCCACCAGATGGCACTGCGATGCCAGGAACAGGAGTGATGACCCTGGACCAGCAACATCTTCACATTATTGGCTAGGGTTTTAGAAACACCCCCCTTTCTTGACTACACCCTGCAGCTGCAACAGCCTCTCATACCCCCAGGTGCATGGCTAATGGGGCCCACCCGAGAGGCCAGGTGCCTTAATTTCACCCGGTTTCTAACCATTAGGCTTCTTTGGACCCGTTTGCTCTCCTTCTGTCAGCCCCCCCTTTCTCCACCTTCACTTGCCCATGTGGCCTTTCTCCTGTTCTAGGCAAGGGCGTGTTTTACTGCCACTCCCATTGTCCATCACCATTGGTTCTGCTGAGGAGATCTAGGCGGTTACTTCACGTACCTCTCTGACCTCTGTGCCGCCCCGCTGTGGACCAGTTAGCCTTCAATGGAACCTCACGTATCTGCGAATTCAAGGCGAGGTCGCCCCCCCGACCATGCCCCCTGAAGTGCGCTCCAAGCGGGCTGACTGATTCCCTTCCTTGACCTCAGGAATCTGCTCAATCCGCTTTCGGATTCAAATCGATGGAACGTGTGGTTCTGTTCGATTCGAATCCTGAACACATCCGAATTCAGATCGGAGCCAAGCTGAACGCAGCACGCGGAGGTACGTGAAGTAACCGCCCTAGTGGGAATTGAAGTGGAATTGCGTATCGGGAGGGTTGCGCTTTCCCCTGGGTTTTGGCAGAGCCCGGCAGGCATCCCTAGCGCCCCAGATCCACGGATCTGACTGAGCAAAGAGCAGTGGCTGATGCCTCATAAATCATATTCTCTGCCATCACTACCTTCATCTCCTCATCTGTCTTTTTTTTTTTTAAAATGCCTCTGAGAAATGTAATCACTGGATCTCTTAGAACCCAGTAGCTCTGCATTTTTTGTCCATACTGTCCCCTACTTCATTTCTGGCATTCTGGGAGTTGTTGGTTGAATCAAGAAGACTGAAGGGGAATATGAGAACCATGTTTAAATATTTGAAAGGATGTCACATGGAAGAGAGGACAGGTTTGTTTTCCATGGCTTCAGAGACTAGGACTCGAGGCAATGGTTTCAAACTACAGGAAAAGAGATTCAATTTAAACATTAGGAAGAACTTCATGACAGTTAGAGCTGTTCGGCAGTGGAATAAGATGCTGCCCCAAAGGAGGGTGGTGGAGTCTCCTTCTTTGGAGGTTTTTAAGCAGGGGGTCAATGGCCATCCCATCGGAAATACTGTGATGGGGGTTCCTGCATGGCAGGGGTTGGACTGGATGGCCCTTGAGGTCTCTTCCAACTCTAGGATTCTATGATTCCATGATTCAGTCTACTGCCACTCTGCTTTAGTCCAGGAACTACAAATCCCATGGTTTTCCATTCGGGGATTTCTACCTGACTTACCCACACCTGACAGACACCTAAATGAGGTTCACCTGGGAGGGCAAAAACAGGCCCAAAGACGAAGGGACCGAGGTTTAGTTAGGCCTAGCTTCCACTTCCTTCCTGAACAGGAAGCTAGGAGGTGCTTGGCCAAGCTGAGCCTCAAAGCCTTGTCCTTGAGGCTTTCCTCACATATGACCTCCCTTTAGGTGTCCTCTGTCAGGTAGGACTGCCAGAGCAGACTGTTATGGGATTTGTAGTATAATAAATACCACTCCTAATAGTTGTAACTGCTGCCTGTCAAGTGCGGGTTGGAGAAAATTCTGCAGAGGCATTTTGGGACTTCTGTGCCTTTCATTAAGCACTTCTTGTGTTTTTTAACTTTTATTGCTTCCAGCTGGGTGTGAAAGAAGGACAGACATATTAAGTGCCTTTCTTAAACACCCCCTCCCCAAGGTAAGCCTTTCCACCTTGGAGAAGGAAGTGATTATGGCTTACTAGGGCAATTTCTCCTGCCCAGTAGAAGGTTAAAACAGAGTCGGGACCAATGAGAAGGAATCTTTTAATTAACATTGTTAATGGAATCTCTGTTGAATGAACAAGGACGTTTGAGGAAACAGGGCAGGAAGACTTTGGGCATTTATACACGACCCCTAAGCTCCGCTGCAAATGGCTGCAAGCTCCGGAGCTTACAATGGTTTCCCCACCAGCTCCGGAGTTTGCAGGAAATTAAGTGCGACCACGCCCACCTAAGCGCGTCCCAGCGCACTTTTCTTGTACCTGCTCGAGGAGGGTGAAAATCGCCAGGTCCGGATTTAATCTGGTCAGTGCGGGGCTCTCCTGGCTTCTGTTTGTTTGTTTTTTTTGCCTCCCGCCCCTTTAAGAGAAGGGGCGGGAGGAAAAAAAAGCAAACAAGGAGAAGGAATCAGCACAACGGAGCTCCGGCAGCTTCTCCGAGGTGAGTCTGCATTTTTCCCCACTTTCTTCCTCCCTCCCCTCAGCAGACAGGTGCGGAGTGGTGGGGAGGAAGGAAGAGCAACGAACCCCTAAGATCTCTGGTCTGAATTTAAGTGGCCAGTGGATCTTAGGGGTCGTGTGAAAAGGCCCTTTGTCCATAAGGGAAGACCCTGTTAGATAACACAACTCTACACCACACGTTTTTGTCCTTGGGATGAGGCTTCCCCTTGGGATGATGCTTCCCGCAGTATTTATTTATTTATTTATTGTTAAAACCAGCGCTTATCTCAGCAGCGAACCAACTGCCAGCAGACCAGCAAAGTTGTGTGTGGTCAGGGCGGATTTATACCATGTGATATCACAGAGGAAAGGTCAAGGCAGTGATTCTTTCCTTGAGTCTTCCTCAGTCTGGCCTCCAGCTGGCATGAGCAGACTACAACTTCTATCATCCCCGGTCAGCAGAGCCAGGAAGAGGATGAAGCCTGTAGTGCAAGGCGTGCCAGTGTAGAGAAGGATAATTTACATTCTCCATGGAAGACAGAAGATGAGAATCAATGGGTTTACACTTTGGACTCGGAATTAGAGATGGGCACGAAATGATTTTTTTTTCATTTTGTTATTCGTTATTCGTTTTGTTACGTAACTAAACGAATAACGACACTAGGGGCAAATTTAACACGAAATGAAACAAACTGAGAAAATGGGTTCGTTTCGTTTCGTTTCGTTAATGGGCAGCGCAGATGTCTCCTACTTGGTGCTGGTCCGGAGGTTCTTTTGCGCCGAGCTGCGCGGAGGCAGCACGTACCTCGTCAGTGCCATCAAGGGACATGGCGGGCTCGAGCCTCAGCCCAATCCCAGGAGGAGAGATAAGAAGCAGGCTGCGTTTAGGCGGCCAGAGCAGCACGGCTTCAAAGCGCCCCCCCCTTGCGCCTCCCTCCCACGGCCCGTTATTGCGGGGCTGATCAGAAGGGGAGATAAGGAGGCCGCGCTTAGACAGCCAGAGTAGCGTGGCTCCGACGCCGCTCCCCCTCTTTATTCCTCCCACGCCCATTCGTAGGCACCCTCCAGTTCCTACTGGGACCCATGAGCCGCACAGTGGGCACTGGGGAAAAAGCGAGTAAAAACAAATAACAAATTAAAGAAACAACAAAATGATTTTTCGCAAAAATTTGCAAAAAGAAAAGAAACGAACCAAACTCCTTAATGAAACAAAACAAAAAAATACCATTTTTTCAATTCGTGCCCATCTCTACTTGCAATACTAAGGTGAAACATGGAGAAGAGTTTGGAAAAGTTTCTTTTCTGAACATTCCACCATCTTTCTTACTTCTGGGAACTTTCTTAGGGCCTTTTCACACGACCCCTAAGATCCGCTGGCCACTTAAATTCGGACCAGAGATCTTAGGGGTTTGTCGCCCCACCCCCTCCGCACTCCTGGCTGCTGGCTGCGTGAGGGGAGGGAGAAAAAAAGGAAGAAAAGAATGCCGCTCACCTCCGTTCTGCCATCTTGCTTTGCTCCCGGCACTGCATTCAGATCTCTTAAAGGGGCGGGGGGCAAAAAAAGAACAAACAGAAGCAAGGAGAGCCCGGCAGTCAGTACTGTTATATCCGCATCAGGAATTTTCACCTCCAGAGAGCAGGTACCTGAAAAGTGCGCTGGGACGCGCTTAGGTGGGCGTGGTCGCACTTAATTATCTGTAAACTCCGGAGCTGGTGGGGAAATAATTTTAAGCTCCGGAGCTGGGAGCCATTTGCCGCGGAGTTTAGGGGTCCTGTGAAAAGACCCTTAGTTCTCCTTGGATTGCTGCTTTGTGGAGGGGATTGGAATGGATGGTCTTATAGCCCCTGCCCCCGCCAACTCCATGAGGCTATGCTTTTGTGATTTTATGACTATTGCCTAGCCTGACCCTTCTGCCTGTGTCTGCGGCAGGAGAAACGGTCCCTTTGGGTGTGTTTTTTTCCCAAACGGAGAAGGTGCAAGACTCGGGGGTGGGGGAGCACAGACCTTGCGTACAAAGCATTCTTCCTACAGGCAAAGAGCTGGACTAGAAGACCTCTGGGTGCCCCTTTAGGGGATCCAGCTGTGACTGTTGACCTGACGGTAGAAAAGTCTGCCCCTCACCACCACCCTGCTCTGCCGCATGCACTTTCTCACTTCTGAGTTGGTGTGTGTGTAAAAAAGAGAGAGAGACAGAGAGAGATTAAGCCTACAGAGGCACCTCCACACAGTGGTGTGATGAGGTGTGAGGGTGCAGAGAAGGGAGAAAGAAACAGCCGTGGGGCTGGAGGATGGGATGGAAGGTGGTGGTGGGGAGGGCGAAGGCACAAAGAGAAAGAGAGGTAACATCTGCACAGATGGGCGACAGCATCGGAGATGTGAGAAGCAGCTGCTAATTATACACACGCACGCACGCGCACGCACGCACTGTGGGTGCCTCCAGGCCGCGAGAAGTGGGGCAAGCAGAGAACGGGAGCGGAGAAGTTACCGATCAAATGCAAGCATCATTGAGGGAGAGGGAATGGGTTGTTTTCTGGTGAGTGGGCGTGGGGTCGGTGGAGCAGGAACCATGGCCTTGGGGAAAGTGCTCAGAAGAAGGGGATGCCTCTCCCCTTAGACCCAGGACCCTTCCTCTGAGAAGCAAATTTCCTTGCAAAAAAAAAAAATAGAGAGAAAAAAAGCAAGTGCTATTTTCAGGGGCATTAATACATAGTCTCCGAATCCCATGCAGAGATAGTTTCCCCCCTCTAATTTGCACTGGTGAGGCCTCCTCTAGAGTCCTGCGTCCAGTTCTGGGCACCGCACTTCAAGAAGGCACCATTCTCAGCGGAGGCTATTGTACCCTTCTATTTTTACTGGTGCCTCTGATTTTTATGCTTGTTTGTTGTTGTTTCATTCTTTTTTTAGTGTACACCGCTCCGTGTTCCGTTTATTCGGAAGATGGGGCGGTATATAAATATAATAAATAAATAAATAAATAAATAAATAAATAAATAAATAAATAAGGATGATGGGAAAACTGGAGCAAGTTCAGAGGAGGGCATCCAGGATGAAAGCTGGGAAGAGGGAGAGGACTTCTCAGATCCCCTCCTTGCCGAGGCGGGGCGGGGTTTGTTCTTTGATCGACCCAGAATCCAGGACATGCCACAATGGCCTCAAGATATAGGAAGCCAGGTTTAGGCTGGATAGCAGGAAAAACTTCCTAACTGTTTGAGCAGTATGACAACGGAAGTCATTGCCTCGAGAGGAAGGGAGCGCTCCACCGCTGGAGGCGCTCAAGAGAAATTTAGACAAACACCCGGCAGATATCCTACGATCCGGGCTCCTGCCGTGAGCAAGGGGGTTGGACCGGATGGCCTTTGAGGGGACCTTCCAATATCATGATTCGGTGGTTCTGTGACTGGATCTGCAGCTGCTGAGATGCTTTCATGAGAAGAACATCCTCTTGAATGCTGGGGGGGGCAAAATCCTGCCCCCTCTAAGCTTCCAAAATTTTACATGATGAACATAAGAACAGAGCCCTGCTGCATACGGCCAAAAGGCCCATCTGGTCCAGCTTCCTGTATCTCCCAGTGGCCCCACCAGATGCCTCCAGGAGTGCATGAGACTAGATCTCTGTCTCCTGCAGTCACTCCCCTGCATCTGGTCCTTGAAGTACCCCAGTTTTAAGCCTGTTTCCTCTGCCTCCTCAGCCCTTGCTCAAGGGCAGGCATGTCCAAAGTCAGGCCCGGGGGCCAAATGCAGCCCGTTTACAAATTTCAAGTGGCCCGCGGCCTCTTCTCCCCACCGGCTCAGCCTGTCATGTATTCCCACCAACTGGCCCTTCCCCATACCGGATGGAGGCATCAGCTTGCAGTTTTATGTTTTGCCTGCCCTCCCTGCCTCCGTCCACCACCACCCAGCCACCTTTCTGGCCTACCTGCCCCTGGCTCAGTTGCTGCAGCGTCCTCCCTACCTCCTTGCATGTTATAGAGACTTGTCCAATGTCTGGCTCGGGGGCCCAATGCGGCTGAATGGTCGCCCCCACACATTTTCACCTCACCAAATCTGGCCCTCCTTGTAAAAAGTTTGGACATCCCTGCTCAAGGGTCTCCCGGCAGCCATAGGTCTCCCTATATTACCAGCACAGACTCCCTTTATCCCTGAGAGGGATACAAAGCTGAAGAGAAAGGCAGTGCCAGAGATTTAAGGAGAGGAGCAGCCGTGGCTTACTCGGACTTAATTAAGCAATAAACAATTAGCAACCCAAAGAAAGAACAGAGAACACTAGTAGTGAGGGTGTGAGGGTGTGCTTTTTATGGTGTCATATTTTAATTTGTGGTCCGTTTGTGAATATATTTTTTTTTGGGGGGAGGACACATGCCTCTCGTGGTGGGCTGTTGATGTGGGTCGGTGGATGCCACCTGGATAAGGAGGCCAGCAGGGGGGTAATGTGTGGATACTAAATGGATGCCAACCGGGAATCCTGGAAAATCTCCCCTTTCTCTTGATGTGTTGGACTCTCAGTTCCTGACAGCGTGGATGTTGGCCATGACTGCAACGTGGAACCTCCGTGGATCAGAGGCAGTCTATCTGGGAGCACCAGCTCTTGGGAACCTCTTGCCTCTAATGCCGGGAAGTCCCCTTGGGACATCCAGGAAAGAGGATGTTGTGCTAGACGTGGTGGTACAGCTTGTGTTCCTCCAGCTGTTTCTGGCCTTCCAGCTTCCATCGGTTGCAGCTTCCAGAACTGCTGGACAGCTCCGTGGTTTAGGTCTTTGGCTGCGGATCAGAGGTCGGGTGTTCAGTTCCCCTCTGTGCCTCCTTTGCAAGGCTGGACTGGATGATCCATAAGGGCCCTTCCGGATCTGTTCTTCTCCTCCTCCTCCTCCTCCTCATCATCATCATCATCATTATCATCATCATAAGACCGTAAGAAGAGCCCTGCTGCATCAGGCCAAAGGCCCAACTAGTCCAGCTTCCTGTATCTCCCAGTGGCCCCACCAGATGCCTCTGGGAGCGCACGAGACTAGGTCTCTGTCTCCTGATCCCACTCCCCTGCATCTGGCCTTTGAAGTACCCCGGTTTTAAGCCTGGAGATGACACATCTCCATCATGGTTTGTAACCTGTGATGGACTTCTCCTCCAGGCATTTGTCCAATCCCCTTTTGAAGGCATCCAGTCCAGATGCCATCACCACCTCCTGTGGCAGGGAGTTTCACAGACTAACAACGCGCTGGGTGAAAAAATATTTTATTTTGTCTGTTCTTACTCTCCCAGCCCACAATTTGAGTGGATGTCCCCTAGTTCTGGTATTTTGTGAGAGGGAGAAGAGCTTCCCTCTATCCACATGATTGATGCCCTGCATTATTTTGTACGTCTCAATCATATCTCCCTCAGGTGCCTTTTTTTCCAAACTAAAGAGCCCCAAATGTTTTAGCCTTTCCTCATAAGGAAGGTACTTATCATCATCATCATCATCATCATCATCATCATCATCATCATCATCATCATCATCATCATCATCATCATCATCCAGACCATTTTACGACTTGTAATGTGCTTAAATTGCAACTTGCATTTCAATAGAGTTGTGTTTGTTTGTGCTTATCTTAACTGCTTTGTTGTTTTGTTGTCAATATATGCTGTAAACTGTCTAGAGTGGCCCTGCTGCCAGATGGTATAAAAGTACAACCAACCAACTAACCAACCAACCAACCAATAAAATAAATAAATAAATAAATAAATAAATAAATAAAGAAAGAAAGAAAGAAAGAAAGAAAGAAAGAAAGAAAGAAAGAAAAAAAAAAAAAAGAAAGAAAGGAAGGAAGGAAGGACGGAAGGAAGGAAGGAAGGAGAAGAAAGAAAGAAAGAAAGAAAGAAAGAAAGAAAGAAAGAAAGAAAGAAAGAAAGAAAGAAAGAAAGACCAGCAATATCAAGAGGAAAAGAAGGTACTCACCAGAACACCCTTGGCAATGTCAATTCTTCCAGAGCCTAGAACTGTCTCTTTGTTAAGACTACAATTCCCACAATCCCCTGGCTAGCCTGACGCAGGTCCTTTGGGGACATCAGGCAGAAGGGTCCCTTTCCACATTCTGGAGCTTCTGCTCTGCCAGCAGTTCTTCCCAGTTCTCGCCAGATGTTGCCCTGATCCTGGCCGTGCCGTGTCCTTTGGAGTTCCTATCCTAACACCTGGTCGCCTCTCGTCTGAACGGCTGTTGTCCAAACACCAGATACCACCCTCACCCTCTCTCAAAGGCCACCAGCAGCCCTCACTGAGGTGCCCGGGGCGAGCGGCACCTTCTCTTCCCCACCCTGATATGAATTTGGGAAACAAGCCCTCCACCCACCCCAACCCCCCCAAAAAAGAGGAGGGAAAAAAAGTGGGAATGGGATGCTGTTTCTTCTCAAAGAAAGCAAAAAATCCTGCCTTCCAAGTTTCATTATAAACTGGAAAAGCAAACACAGCCAGGAAGCATTTTTTTTATTTATGTCCCTAACCTTTACCCACTAGCATCACCATCCAGAATTTGGCACCCTTGAAATTTGGAGGCCCTGGAAGGAAAGATGCCCTGGTTGTGTGTCCCCCACCCCACCCAGACTTGCACCACCAAAGGAAGCAAGCGCTATAGCGGCTCAAAGCAAGGGTCCTTTTGGATGGTGGAGATGCCTTCTCTTCTTCCTCCTCCTTTTCTGATCCTTCTTTAAGGGACTGCCTTCTGGCTGGACTGGGTTCCTGGCCTCCTTTGGCTCCTGGCAAGCCAAGGGGAAGTGTGGGGGGTGAGGGTGGCTATTGATGGGAACCGGTTTGTGTTCATCATCTATTCTCCTTTCCCCATTGATTTTTAAGCTCGGGATCAAACTCCTGCTCTGATGGCGCTTCCCCTTTCTTACACCGTCAGCCGTTTGGATACCCGCAGGAGCCATGAATATGCATGCCAGGGTCTAATCGATGCTGACTCTTACATGCCCTCTGTCTGGTTGGTGCAAGACGCTGCTGGCACCTCTGGGAAGGAACACCCCCCCGCTCACCACCATCTCTAGACCTTCCCACCTCCCTGCGTTGTTTGCGTATGGGGAAAGTAAGCTCCTCTCTCGTTCCTCCGGGGACCCAGATAGCGCTATTCATCATCAGCGCTGGACAACAAGGGAAGGAACCAGGACCACTGCTCCATGGACAAGGTGGTCCACATTGGCTGGAGGCTTCTGGGTTGTGTAGTCCAAAAGATTAGCCTTCCCAGCCTTTCTGGGGAGGGGGGCACCCCGCCCTGTTTGGATTTTTGCTGGCTAAAACTCTCCGTCCACAAGATGTGGCCCTTCTTTCTATCCACACTGCCTTTGCTCACAAGGGAGTTGTCGTGATTTCGGTGGAACACGCTGGCGTGACATGCTGCCTGCTCCACCCAAAGAAACGGGCTGCTGTCTTAAGTGAAGTTGTCATATAAACACATATAAACGTCTGTGTGGCTTTGTGTGTGTGTGTGTGTGTGTGTGTGTGTGTGTGTTTCTTCAGGCCCTGAATTATCGTGAAACAGTTGACAGCTCGAAATACACAATTTGTCACTGATGCCGCTGAATTCCCAGCTTAAATAACTGGTAGATTATATCTCGGAACTGGTTTCTCCCAGGGGCCCAATTTTGCTTCCTTCCTTCCTTGTTTGTTTGTCCTGAACGATTTCTAAATTGGCGAGTGCTGGAAACACATAATTTTACACAATGCTATAGATTTCCTGGTTTACATCTGTTGTTATTAGGGGCCATCAAGCAGCCTCTGACGTACGGTGAGTGTATGAACAAGAGGCCTCCAAAATGTCCGTTCCTCAACGAATCTGCTCAGTCTTTGCAGACCCAAAGCTGTGGTTTCATTTCGAGGGTTAGCCCATCTCATATTGGGTCTCTCTCGTTTCCTGCCGGTGGTCTTTTCCAGAGAATCCTACTTTCTCGTTGTGTGCCCAAAGGTGGACAGCTTCAGTTTCAACACCTTTGCCTCCTGAGATCATAGAATCACAGAAAAGTGATGTTGGAAGGGCTCTGCAAAGCCATCAAGTCCAATCTCCTGCTCGATGCAGGAATACAGATCAAGGGGTACCTGCCAGGTGGTTGTCCAAATTTCTCTTGAACGCCTTGAGCGTTGGAGCACTCACCCCCTCTCGAGGGCATGTGCCCCGTTGTTGTACCGCTCTAGCAGTTAGGAAGTTTTTCCTGATATTCAGCCGAAAGCTGGGTTCTCTTATCTTGAGCCCATTGCTGTGCGACCTGCACTCTGGGATGATTGAGGACACATCATATACCTCCTTTGTATGGCAGCCTTTCAAATTTTTGAAAAGTACTATCATATCACCCCTCAGTCTTCTTTTCTCTAAGCTAAACATTCCCAGTTCTTTCCATCTTTCATTCACTATGGCTTAGTTTCCAGCCTCCTGATCATCCTTGTCACCTTCCTCTGAACATATAATTATGCAGCCCAGCATGTATCATTGTGTAGAGGTGGACACAGGAATGCATCTGCGATAGAGAATAGTTGCAATCCATCAGATTCTGTCTAGTGTCAGCTGGTAGGTGCTTAGAGGATTAACTGTCAAATATAATATATATATGACATAAGAACATAAGAAGAGCCCTGCTGAATCAGACCAAAGGCCCACCTGGTCCAGCTTCCTGTATCTCACAGTGGCCCCACCAGATGCCTCTGGGAGCGCACGAGACTCGATCTCTGTCTCCTGATACCACTCCCCTGCATCTGGCCCTTGAAGTTACCCTGGTTTTAAGCCTGGAGATTAAGATGACACATCTCCATTCTGGTTTGTAACCTGAGATGGACTTTTCCTCCAGGAATCTGTCCAATCCCCTTTTGAAGGCATCCAGGCCAGATGCCATCACCACCTCCTGTGGCAGGGAGTTCCACAGACTAACAACGCGCTGGGTGAAATAATATTTTCTTTTGTCCATTCAATCTCAGGTAGCCGGCTCCTGGTTTACTCAGCCTTCCATCTTTCTGAGGTTGGTAAAATGAGTACCCAGCTTGAGGGGCGGGGGGGGCAGTGTGTAGCCTGCATACGGTTATTAAACTGTAAACTGCCCAGAGAGTACTTGAAGTGCTATGGGGCAGTATATAAGCAGAACACTTTTATTTAGCCACCACTCTCTTTTTCTCCAGGCTAACCAGGCTCAGTTCTTTCAGTCTTTCCTCGCAGGACTTGGTTTCCAGCCCCCTGATCATCCTCTTTGCCCTCCTCTGAACCAGTTCCAATTGGTCAGCAGCTTTCTTGAAGTGTTGTGGGAATTTCCTGTAGTCTTATCATTCCTCCAAAGTGTGGTCTCCAGAAATGGACACAGTACTCAAGATGACGAGGCCTAGCTAGGGCCGTGGTGGCTAAGCAGACTAGAGTGCTGAAAACTGTCGGCTGCAAAGTCAGCAGCTCGGCGGTTCGAATCCCAGGTGCCACGCAGGGGGTGAGCTCCCGCTGTTCACCCTGGCTTCTGCCAGCGTAGCAGTTTGAAAGCATGGAAATGCAAGTAGATAAATAGGTACCACCATAAAAAAGTGGGAAGGTAAAACAGGGTTTTCTTGCAGCCATGCCGGCCACGTGGCCATAGACTTGCACAACACTGGCTCTTCGGCTTGAAAACAGAGATGAGCACCACCCCTAGAATCGGACACAGCTAACACACATGGGCGGGGGGAACCTTTACCTTTACATTAGTGTTGATGAATAGAGGGAGACGAGCACCTCACAGGATTTGGAAATTATACTTCCGTTAATGCATCCTAAAATAGCATTTGGCTTTTTGGTGGCCACATTACACTGTTGGCTCATATTCAGCTTATCTACCAATTTTGTGTCAACTGTAATTTGACAAGCATTCCCTGTGCTCTCTTGTCCACATCATTAATGAAAATGTTGAAGAGCACTGGACCCAGGACTGAGCCTTGGGCTACCCTACTTGTTACCTCCTGCCACTTAGAGAAAGAGCCATTAATCATTACTGAGTACGATTCTGTAGCCAGTTGTGTGTCCACCTTATAGTTGATTTATCCAGCTGATCAGGATATCACGGGGAACTTCATCAAAAGCTTTGCTGAAGTCAAGATATATTACATCTACAGCATTCCTTCTGTCTACCAGGGAGGTTATCTGTTCAAAAACCAGATCAGGTTAGTCTGGCAGGATTTGTTCTTGACAAGTTATTGTTGCATTGTTTTCTAGGTGCTTCCATAGTGAGTCCTTCATAATTTGTTATAGGATTTTTCCTGGGACTGATCTATTGTTCTCAGGTTCCTCTTTTTTGCCATTTTTGAAGATAGGAACAACATTAGCCCCCTTCCAGTCACCTGACACCTCACCCATTTCAAACTACAGGAAAAGAGATTCAATTTCAACATTAGGAAGAACTTCCTGACAGTTAGAGCTGTCCGGCAGTGGAATAAGATGCTGACGCAAAGGAGGGTGGTGGTGGAGTCTCCTTCTTTGGAGATTTTTAAGCAGAGGCTGGGTGGACATCTGTTGGAAATACTGTGTTGGGGTTCCTGCATGGCAGGGGGTCAGACTGGATGGACCCTGAGGTCTCTTCCAACTCTATGATTCTATGATTTCCAGAAAAGAATGGACCATGGTTCTGAGAGTTCTTCAGCCAATTCCTTCAGTACTGTTGGATGCCTTTCGTCCACCCCTAGAGATTTGAACACGTTCAAAGTGGAAACGTATTCCTTGACTATTTCTTTATTAATCTTGAGCTGCAAACCTGTCCCCTCCACTTGCACTTGACTTATGTCTGTAGGTTCAAAGCCTATCTTATGGGAAAAGACTGAGCTAAAATAGGAATTGAGCACCTCTGCCTTTTCTTGGTCACCTGTTGCCATTTTTTGACCTCCATTGAAAAGAAGTGCTACTATTTCATTTCTTTGTCTTTTAATCTGCCCATATCTGAAGAATGCTTTTTAAAAACTGAGATAGTTCAGGCTTGGTTTGATCTAGGACCCACTTGTTAATGTTTCTGGTTGCCCAGGGTATCTCCAAAGGTCTCCTCCAGCACTACATTTCAAATGAACCAATTGTTTTCCTATCAGCTTTCTTTACTGTCCAGCTTTCACGCCCACATATGCTGATCGGAAATACAAAACTGTGGATGGTCTTGGTCTAGGGGACGCATCCTTACACTTCCAGCTCCTTCATGGCAGTCCTTCCGAGTCTAGGCCTTCTTCTGATTTGTTGGCTGCAGGCTCCCTTTGGATTGATAATTGAACCAAGGGATACAAAAATATTTTAAATGTTTGAATGGTGAACATTCAAGATGTGTAGTTCCTCAATAGCCATGTTTTTGGTCTTCTTAATGTTCAACTGTATCCCTGCTTTGCCACTTTCTTTTTCTTTCGCTTTCACCAGAAGCCGTTTTCAAGTCCTTGCTGCTTTCTGACAGAATTTGGTGCCACCTGCACCCTTTAAATTATTGATGTTTCTTCCACTGGTGTTTCACTCCTCCTTCATCTGAATTCTGTAGATTCTCCATCATTGGATTCCTCTTCAGTTTAGGCTGTCATTCTTTTTAATTCTTTTGCATAAGCTATCAGTATACTGTTTATTTATTTTTTTCTTGGCCAGATAGTGCATTTCCTGTAGGTCTTCCAGCATTCTTCGTCAAAGTTTAAATTTCCCTTTGATTTCTTGGACCTTCTGGAAGAGATCTCTTGTTTTACCTCTACACTTGTTATACCTCGAAATTTGTTCCTCCATTTTGTTTTCTCCTGAAAGGTTCCCGAAACATGAAAATCTGCATCAATGCCCCTCATTTACCAATTAATCTCAGAATCTGCTTTCCTGGGGACCCATTTGGTCAGTCGGTCGGTCCCAAAAAAGCTCACCAATGGGAAGAGCAATGAAACATGGAAAAGTGGGATGCAAACCATAAATTTCCCAGCGGAAATAATTGGCTAGCTGATATCTTCCTACTGGTTCCCATTGGACCAGTTTTTGCTTCTCTGTTTCCTTAAATGTTCCGTAAGAGGTCCAAATATGCTAAGACCAGGAAACATGGAACTTAACATGGATGCAGACATCTTAACTTAAAGAAGCAGATTGCTTATCCCTCACTGATGGTTTCCCCCAGAGCCTGGTGGGTTCTTATGGGCTGTAATATCTCAGAAGGCATCAACGCTGGAGAGGCAAAAATTTAAAGGTACGACAGATGCCATAATTTAAGTCACAGGGCTGATTGTGTCTCAAAAATCATGTGATTTAGACATCATGACATTTAAAAGATTGGGAATCTTATTGATTCCCCAGGACTTATTTTTCTGACGAAGCAGTCTGGAGAGCCTGCATGCATTTTCCTAAGACATGTGTAAAGCACACATATTAAGAGTTAGCCTTTACGGTGCCGCAGGTTTTTGTCTTGTTTTGTTTCTTTGAATTTTGCCTGGCATTCTTGCACAGACTATCCAAAACTCAGAGGAACTAGTTATGGTTCTACTTCTCCAGATCCTACAAGCGTTGATCTGAAAGCTTATAGGCCCATTTGTTGTGACCGAAGCTGCCCCAGGAAGCATTCAAGTCTCTTAAAGTGGCTGGGGGGGGGGCAGAAGGCAAGGAGAGCCCGGCACTCACTGCTTTGCAATCCGCATCAGAAAATTTTTCACCTTTGGAGACCAGGTACTTGGAAAATGCGCTGGGACGTGCTTAGGTAGGCGTGGTCGTGCTTAATTTTTTTTTTAAAGTCTGGAGCTGGTGGGAAAACAATTTTAAGCTCCGCATCTGGGAGCCCTTTGCCTCGGATTGTAGGGGTTGTGTAAAAGCGCCCTAAGTCTTCCAGTTGCAGGTTGGTGCCTTGGTTGCTCCAAAGCATTTTCCTTACAAGAATTAGCGAGGAGATGGTTTTGGATCCGTGTGATAAAACTGTGGGAGAAACAAGATATTATGGACAACACCTCCGACTTGTTATGTCTGGAGAAATATATCTGTGGAGGTATGAACCCAAGTTTTTCTGGTGCCCCGTGACATCTTCCTGGTGTGCCCTTCTGGTGCACAATTCCCCTGAAAACTCTCCTGCACACTGAACAGGCAAAGAAAAAGGCAATCCCAGTGGAGATAAGCACAAACCGGACCACATTCCAAATTTGGGCACGCTTTCCAAACGCGAGTGCCAACTTTTCATATTTGCAATTTTCAGCTCTTTTAATTCCCGAGTTCATTTCCACGCATGCCCTTTGAAAGCCAAGCCAAGCATTCTGGAGCCATCCTTGAAGCAATTATGTTAAGTATCAAGCAGACCTCCCCAACCGTGCCTTTTCCACTTTTGCTGCTTGCGTGCGTATTCCATCCTCCCTCCCTCTTTTTTCAAGTCCCCAAATCCAACAACATTCATTTATTAAAATATCGGATAGGGGGAAAAATCAGATTAGGAAACTAAAAGCCAAAAACGAAATCAGATTTGTGCAGGGAAAATTCAGCATAATTGGCCCAAGAAAACTGCCCTCCATCCCCGGGTCTACTTGCAGAGCGAATAAACAGAGAAGCAGAACTTTCCTATTACAAAAAATAAAATAAAATAAAATAAAATAATGCTTTCTGCTCTACCTTCTGTGAGTATAAGTAGTCTAACCTAAACTCCTATGAGAATAAAAGTACATTTTATTTATTTATAAAGTCTATCATGGCTACTGGACTTCTTTTTTGAGAGATAAACGTTTCGCTGTTCATCCAAACAGCTTCATCGGTCTCAACTCCCAGTTAAACGAACCTGGATGACTGAGAATCTTCACAGACGTTATAAAGTCTATATCTTTCCTTTCTGCAACTCGGTACTTGTCTGCCTTGGGGAAGGTGTCCTCGGTCCCACACCTTCACAATAAACATGCATTTATACCAAGCTTTGCATAATGCCCCAAATCCTGTTGATTAGTATATAGTCAACAGCCACTGGAAAAGGCATACCTGAATCCATGAAACTTACAGAGGAGTTGACTCACCTATAGTCTCTATTGATTCTAAGGGCCTACTTGAGTGTGATTTACTTTACCAGGCAAATAGATTTTATTGGTTTATTTATTTTAGAGTATTTTTACCCCACCTTTCTCCTTGGAAAAGGACCCAAGGCAGCTAGTTGGACCAGGGCAGGGGCCAGAGGAGAGGTCAGCTGGAAGCCGGACTGCCTTAGACTTGTCACTGATAGGTGGTTTCCCTAAAATGTTCTTTCTGATTGTCAGGGCATAAGAACATATAAGAACCTAAGAAGAGCCCTGCTGGATCAGGCCAAAGGCCCATTTAGTCCAGCTTCCTGTATTTCACAGTGGCCCCACCAGATGCCTCTGGGAGCGCATGAGACTGGATCTCTGTCTCCTGAATACCACTCCCTCCTGCCTCTGGCCCTTGAAGGACCCCGGTTTTTAAGCCTGGAGAAATGACACACGTCTCCATCATGGTTTGTAACCTGGGATGGTCTTTTCCTCCAGGAATCTGTCCAATCCCCTTTTGAAAGCATCCAGGCCAGAGGCCATCACCACATCCTGTGGCAGGGAGTTCCACAGACTAACAACGCGCTGGGTGAAAAAATATTTTCTTTTGTCTGTTCTTACTCTCCCAGCCCACAATTTGAGTGGATGTCCCCTACTTCTGGTACTTTGTGAGAGGGAGAAGAGCTTCCCTCTATCCACTTTCCTCATGCCCTGCATAATTTTGTACGTCTCAATCATATTCCCCCTCAGGCACCTTTTTTCCAGACTAAAGAGCCCCAAATGGCTCTGCTTTGTGTGTGTGTGTGTGTGTGTGTGTGTGTGTGTGTGTGTGTGTGTGTGTGTGTGTGTGTGTGTGTGTGTGTGTGTGGTTTCACCGTGAGTTTTCTTCTACCACCAAGGGACAGACTAGATGTCCTCTAAAGAACTGAGCTACTGTAAAGCCCAGAGTGTCCGCCTCTAAGCCTTGGGGTGGCCCTGGCCGAAAGAAGGATAAAACCCACTTGGATTTAACCAGAGGCAGAAAATCCCTGACCTGCAACTGAGCGTAGGTGGGCGCTGAGTCCCAGCCGTACAAGCATCCTCCGCCTTGGCCAGTGGAATCCCATTGGCAGCAATTTCCCCAGGCCCAGAGGCACTGAGATCACGCCCCAGCTCACTGGGCTTTAAAAGTGCACTGGGGTGGGTGGGTTGGGGTGCAAGGAAGGTAGGCAGGAGACTGGCCTCCCCCCCCCGGCTCACCGGCTACAGCCCCCACCCCCACCTTCCTCCAGCCCAGATCAGCTCTTTCTTCCACTGTATCTCTCTGTCATCTCTGGCTGGTTTCACTCTCCTCTGTTGACATCCCGTCCAGGTTTCCCGTATCATATTCCTTACTGTGGGCTTTGGCATTTGATAGCCTGCTATTTTATCTTGGCCAACAGGTTGGGCAGAGATTCATTCTCTCTCTCATTCCCTCTCCTCCTTTTCTTTCCTTCTCCCTCCTGCTTTCCTCTCTTCTGTTTTTCTCTCCAGCCCTTTTTGCAGTTTCTTTTTACTTTTACTTTTTGGGCTCCTGTCTGCTCCTCTCCTCCTCCTCCTCCTCCTCCTCCTGGTCCTCCTCCTCTCTTTCCTTGACTCCTCTTGAGGCACGAGGCCCACCCTCTGCTCCCTGCCCTTCTCAGCTCTCTCCTCCCATCGACAGGCTTCCTCCTGCCCAGTCTTCCTCTAGTAGCTCCCTCTTTCCCGCCTCCCCTTCCTCCTTCATGCCTTAAGAAGGGATGCCTCCCCACCAGGGTCCCTTTCCATCTGCCCCCAAGCCACCTGGACTGGGGCTGAGCTGGAGGATCTCTAGGGACCCTTTGGGCTCTGAAGTTCTAAGAGTACTCTTCCTTCCTTCCTTCCTTCCTTCCTTCTATCCATCATCTCCTTCCTTCCTTCCTTCTTCTGCTCAAGCTTTTTCCAGTTCTTGCTTTCTTTTATATTCTACTCTTCTATCCTCTCTCTGCTATTCTTCTCTCTCTCTCTCCATCTGGCTCATTCTTCCCTACTCAACTTTCTTCTTCCTTCCTTCCTTCCTTCCTTCCTTCCTTCCTTCTTCCGCTCAAGCTTTTTCCAGTTCTTGATTTCTTTTCTCTTCTACTTTTCTATCCCCTCTCTGCTATTCTTCTCTCTCTCTCTCTCTCCATCTGGCTCATTCTTCCCTACTCAACTTCCTTCCTTCCCCTTCCTCTCCCTTTCCTGCACCTTTGGCCCCTTCCTCTCAGTTTCCCCCTTTGGCTTCTTCCTCTCAGTCCCCCCGCTTGGTTCTCCCCCCGCCTCCTCTCCTCCTCCTCCTCCTCCTCCTCCTGGCCGGGGCACCCATCCATCCATCCATCCATCCATTCATCTCCCGCGGCTCTTCCTTTTCTTCCCGGCCCGGCCACACCCCTCCTTCCCTCTTCTGGCCCGCTCTCTCACGCTCATCCTTCCTTTGACAGCCGCCCTCCGTGTCTCCCCCCCCCAACCGGTCTTCCTCCTCCCTCTTCCTCCTCCTCCTCCTCCTCCCCTCCGCCCTCCCTTGTTGTTGGACGCGGCCGCCGAGGCCGGCACGGTGGGCGAGGCGAGCGGGCCGGAGGGGAGCGCAGCATCCAGGGCGGGCGGGCGGGCGACGAGAGGAGGAGGAAGGAGGAGGAGGAGGAGGAGGAGGAGGAAGGCTTCTGCCTGCCTGCCTGCCTGCTCGAGGGGGGCGCTCCCGCCCTGCCTGCCGCCTCCGCCGGTGCGTCCGTCGGTCCAGCCGGCACCGCTTCGGCCCTTCCCCATCGAGCCCCATCGAGCCCCGGACCGCACCGGATCCTGATCCTGCTCCGCCGCCGGATCCCCCCCCCACACACCAACAACCAACCTCCCCACCCCCGTTTCCCCGCAGTCTCTCTCCAACACCCCCTCCTCCCCCCCACCACCCCACCCTCTCCCCCCCCCCGCAGCCCCGGCTCCCCGATGGCCTTCGGCTGAGCCCCCCCCCTTTCCTGGTCTCCCCTTCCCGCCGCCCCCCCCCCCTCTCTCCCTCCCTCCTCCCTCCCGTCCCCCTTCCGCCCCCCCGGGTCCCTCCCAGGATGCGGGCATCGCGGGCCCAGGCAGGCGGCGGAGACCCCCGCGGGGCGGCGGCGGCGGCGGCAGCAACGGCGCCCCCCCGAGACCTCGCCTCGACGCCGCGGCCCGAGAGGCGGCGGAACCCCCGCGCCGCCGGTTCCAAGTCCTCGTCGTCTTCCGCCTCCTTCTCCTGCTGCCTGTGCCGCTGCTGAGGCCGGTAAGGATCCCCGACCTGTGCCTGCATGGGTGGCCTTCCTTCCTCCGGGTGTGTGTGTGTGTGTGTGTGTTGGGGGGTCCCTTTTCTCCCTACCCCCCCGCAGATGCCTCCGCCATCCCTGCTTCATCCTTTCTCTCCATTGCGCGCTCGATCTTCCCGCGGGCTCCTCTCCTGCATCCATCCATCCATCCATCCATCCATCTCCGCCTCTTCTCTGCCCCCCCCCACAGCAATTGCCTGGTTCTCCCCCAATCGCGAGTCGAATCGCGCGCGCCCCCGGCCCCAAATAAACCTTCCCTCCCCCTTCATTCCACGATCGCCCCCCCCCCAAAAAAGCCGCCGCTCTCCCAGCGCTGGCACCTGCCTCCCCCTCCTCCTGCCGCCAGCCTTTCTTTCTTTCTCTCCCAACCCCCCCAACCCCCCAACCCCGGTAATCGCCCACCGCGGTTCTCCCACCGCCAGCCGCAGGAAACCCGGGTTGGAGGGAGCCCAGGGAGGGCGGGTTGTAGGATGAGGGGGTGGGGGGGGGGGAGAAGAGAGGAGGGGGAGGGGAGAGGAGGTAGGCCGCAGGTGCGGGTCGCCGCACGTCCCCCTCGCCTCCCTGGCCCGCCATCTCTCCCGGAGCCTATAAGCCCCCGGAAATCCTCGCCTCCTTGCCCAGCCGCCGGGCCCCCCACCAACCCCTTTGCCATATAGCGAAACTCGCATCGTAAGGTGGAGCGGGGGGGGGGAGCGAAGCAGCATCCCCAGGACCAGCGGTGGCTGCATCCCGCAGGTAATGTCTGTCCCTGGCTTGATGGCAGGTGGACCCGGCCATCCGGGCGCTGCTCTCTCTCTCTCTCTCTCTCTCTCTCTCTCTTTCTCTCCATCCATCCCTCCATCTGCTTTCTCTTCTCTGCCAGGGAGGCTTTTGTCCCCGAGATGAGCCATTTTTCCTGCCGCCTCCTCCGCGCGCCCCCCCCCCGCCCCCGCACCAGCACCTTTGTCGTGTGTCCTCCCATCCCCGGTTCTCGCCCCCCCTCCACCTCTCTCCCTTCCCGAAGCACCTGTGCGTCCCCCCTTCCCCCCCCCAACAACTCCACCGGATCCCTCTATATGCACACCTGCCTTTGTGTTTTCCTTCCCCCTCCCCTCCCCCTCCCTGCCCCCCCCAAAGGCACCCTTTGCACCTTCTCCCCACCCCAGCTCACCCTTCTGGCCTGGGGGGGGGGGCTTTTAAAAGGGGAAGGGGGGTGATGATGGGAACATTTTTTCTGCACCCCTTCCTGAGGCTTAAGAAGGGGGTACCTCCAGGGATGGAGTATATGTATTTCTGTGTGTGTGTGTGTGGGGGGGGGGAAACAGCTCTCTGGGAGCAGGTGGCCAGCGGCTGGCAGGGGCCAGGATCCTGGAGGGTAGTAGGGAAGAGAGCCTGATGTGTTTGTGTGTGTGTGTGTGTGTGTGTGTGTGTGTGTGTGTGTGTGTGTGTGTGTGTGTGTGTGTGTGTGTGTGTGTGTGTGTGTGTGTGGTGTGTAGAGAGGGGCAGAATATGGGTCCAGAGCCAATTTGGGGGAGAGAAGGCAGAGGCCATCTCCAGAGAGGTGGGGGGGTGAGTGGGAGGTGGATGGAGAGAAGGAGGAAAGCCAGGAAGAAAGAGAAGGAATGACCGAGGTGGAGGAGGAGGAGAGCAAACAGGAAGTAAGAGAGAGAGAGAAAGCGTGGAGCCCGAGAAATGGAGCAGGCCCAGAATGGAGGGAGGCAGCAGCGGTGGTGGGCACAAGCCAGCCGCTGGCTGAGGAGTGAAGGGCTGCCTTTGATGCATTCATGGGCGAGCACAGCTGCTGTACGCCGCCGACAGCGCTGGGGAATTGGATCTGGGACTCGCACAGAACTGGGAGCGTGATGATGGAGGAGGAGGAGGAGGAGGAGGGTGGCAGGCAGTGTGTGTGTGTGTGGGGAGTGTATTGGGATGATGGTGGTGGTGGTGGTGGTGAACTGGGGAGCATGGCAGGAGCAGTGCCCCCCCCTCTTGGGACGGGATGGCCTGGAGCTGGAGCCTCCTGGCTGGCTGGCCGTGGGAGACCCTTTCTAGCTGGGTTGCAGTTGGCGGGTGGGCTGGATGTGGCACCCCAAAGCAGCAGCAGCTGCCGCCGCCGTTACTACCGATGCTGTGTGTGTGTGTGGGGGGGGGTTGTGCATGTTGTGCATTGGCCTGAGATGGTGGGGTGAGGAAGATGGGGCTTTGGAGGGGTGGGAGTGGGCAGGCCTCTCGCTCATTCTTCCCGGCGCCCTGGAGGTAGGAGGTCCTGCCAGGGGATCTCCGGCAAAAGCAGGTGGAAGGGGGGAAAAAAGAGGAAATGCAAACCAGGTGGTCTGACACCCCCCCCTCCACCCTCTCCCTCTTTCTTCCCCCTGTGGAGCACAAGGTAGGAGATGCTATTGTTCAGAGGCACGCTTTGGAGGCAGAGGGAGGAGGCAGGCAAGGTCTGGGCCTCTTGTGTGCTTGATACAAGCATATGCAATTGTAAAACGTAGGCAGTCTCTTCCATTCTCCCTCTCGGGTGGGGTGGCGTCGTTGACGGGGGGAGGTCCAGAAAGGATCAAAGGAGCGGCTTGCTGATGGAGCATAAAGCTGTACTGTGGAACTGCCTGTTACGAGATGTTGCAAGGGCAGATGACCTGGTGTGGCTTTCATAATGAATTGAGACCAACTGGGGGCAGAAGCATCTCTGGATTTTACTGGTCAAGAAATCTAAACATTATTACAGCCCTTGGCCTTTAATCTCTCCCCGGTATCGAAACTCACAGGCTTAGAGGTCTTCTAGTCTTTCCCTGTCAAAGTCTTTTAAAGGTCTGGTTTTGCCTCAGTTTCCCAAGGCGTTGTGTCTTTGAGCTCTTGGAGGAACACCGACAATGTTTATTAAAAAAAAGGAATAAACTGATTACAGCCACAAGCCTCTGGCATCTATGGCCCACTCGCTTGAAGGCCTGGAGCCTTGTCCCAAATTTCAGAAAAGTCCGAACATGGGTAAGGTTGTGGGTGGTCATTGCCAGCATTTTGGATAACTGATTTCTCTCGGCCCTTCACCGTCTGCAAACCTGTCTCCTCTTGCGGTGAAGCAGATATGCTGAGTTAACCTTCGTGCATGCAAAAAACAGGCTACAGGATGTAAAAGTTAATGCGATAATGATGTGGGTCCTTCCAACAGGTTTGGGACTCTTTAAAGTTTAGTGTGTACAGCGTGCAGAAATGTTGGTGCCCGTTCCTTCTCTGGTGCAGATTTGAGGGTTAAATCTAAATTTGCTGGACTAGTGTGTGTGTGTGAGAGAGAGAGAGAGAGAGAGAGAGAGAGAGAGAGAGTGCATAGATAAATATAGATCCAGGTGCAAATTCTCTCCTGCAAACCCCTCACTGTAGGATGCTGCGCTTCCGTCAGAGAGGGAGGGGGTAATCTTTATGCACAGGATGCTGGTAGTACAGTTCGAAGCTGTTTTATTTCTAATTGGGTGGACACTTGTGTTGGGGTTGCTTCAGGGTCATCCATGGGGCAATCTGCAGCATTTTCTCCTCCAAATTGAGGTCTCTGGTTGCAAAGGGGGAGAGTCGGAAGGGGTGTAATCCCCTAAATGCCCAGTGGGGGCGACAGAGGCAATAGCAGAAGCAGTCAGTCAGAGCAGGGATGGTGTGAGAGGCTACCATCAGAGGGTCTTAATCAGTATCAGTCCAGCAGACGACATGGAGGTCCAGATGCAGTATGCATCCAAACAAGAGGTGGAAAGTTAGTTGAGAATGCCAACACTTGCCATGAATAAATTCTTTGTCCTCAGCCTAGAGGTGGCTGGGGACGCTGGGATTTGTGGTGTATCCCTTTGGGAAGGCAGTACCCTGAGAAAGGACTTGAGTCTTGGGATTTTGAGGGCCACCTTACGGCAACGCTAGGCTCTTAAGTCCAGGGGGTTCAGAAAGGGAAGGGTTCCATAGACTCTGCTCCCTGCTTGCGGGGTTTTCTGGCCATGACATTTTGTGAGGGATGTCGGCTGAGGTAGCTTTAGGACACGGGTGCGGAACCTTTGGCCCTCCAGATGTTTTGGGCCACCACTCCCACAGTCCTTTATCCTTGGCAGCGTAGGCTCAGAATTCTGGGAGTCACCGTCCAAAGTATCCAGAGGTTCCCCATCCCTGCTTTCGGAGACAGTAAGAACATTTTATGGGGGGAGACCAAGGGGTCTCTCTATGGCTCCTTGGCCGTGAAGTCCAAGTTAGTGAGCTTTTGTGTTCAAAAGCAGTCTACCTTCTGGTGACTGATGCGGAAGGAAATAGCAAGTGGTTCTTTCATTCATGTCCTACTTGTTCATTTCTGGCCATTCTCTGATGGAGACCAGGGGCATGGGTCAAGGTGCAACTTCAGTGGGGACAAGGCCATCCAGGATCATGAAGTTGCGGAGTTGCACGCCTGCCAATGGATCACACTTGAGAGCGGTGGTTCCCTAGATGTTCTTAGAGGGCAGTTCCCAGAATCCTTCACTACTAGCTGTGCTGGCCAGGATCTCTGGCAGTTGTAGTTCAAGGACATCTGGAGATCCAGGGTTAGCCACCACTTATTCTAGAAGGAAGGAGACCTCAGGGCAGGAGGGATAAATCCATGGCTCTCTCTCCTCCACCCCTTGGCTTATCAACACTGCAGTGTTGTGGCTGAGAGGTCTGACTAACCTGCTTACCGCCTTCAAGGGGTCGTGGCAGAAGGGTGTGTCTAAGCACCACCGCTGGTGTGTGTGTGAGCATCTGGAAAGCCAGAGGAGAACAGTCCAAACTTTTTTTAAAAAGGGAGATATTTTCCTGCTGTTTCCCAGTAGATGTTATCTTGATAGCCTGGGGGGATTCTGGGGGGATTCTGGGATTACCTGGCCAGCAGTCTGGGGAAATTCCCCGTGAGAGGAGGCTGTTCCACTGATCTGTGGAACTCCCTGCCACAGGAGGTGGTGATGGCATCTGGCCTGGATGCCTTCAAAAGGGGATTGGACAGATTCCTGGAGGAAAAGTCCATCCCAGGTGACAAACCATGATGGAGATGTGTCATCTCCAGGCTTAAAAATGGGGTACTTCAACGGCCAGAATCAGGGGAGTGGTATCAGGAGATAGATATCTAGTCTCGTGCACTCCCAGATGCATTTGGCGGGGCCACTGTGAGATACAGGAAACTGGACTAGATGGGCCTTTGGCCTGATCCAGCATTGGCTCTTCGTATGTTCTTATGTTCACTTGTGGGTGAGGACCCACTAACGCAGTGGTTCTCAACCTTCCTGCAACCCTTTAATACAGTTCCTCATGTTGCGGTGACTCCTTGCTCTGTTTTGGAAGAGGCCACAGGCAGGCCACTGAAGCCGGGGCCATAGAGAACTTCCCACTACAGGCACCCTAAGCCAATCGCAGCCTGCATTGCCATTGACTGACACCCCCCCCAACTTATCAAGCTGTAACTCAGTCAGGTGTTCTGTGCCTTTTTCTTCACCAGCACATGGCGACCCCTGTGAAATGGTCCTTCGACCCCCAAAGGGGTCCTGACCCCCCCAGGTTGTCTCTTGGCATAGAAGTGGGTTGTTGAACTGGGGGTCCCAACATGTGAGTCTCATGTTTTATTTATTTTATTTTTGAGGCGACCAACTCTTCGTGACCCCATGTCCATGGAGTTTTCATGGCAGGAATACTGGAGTGGCTTGCCAGTTCCTACTCCAGGCGCCTACAGCACCTGGTATTCCCTGGTGGTCTCCCATCCAAGTACTAACCAGGGCTGACCCTGCTTAGCTTCCAAAATCAGGCTAGATCGGATGTGCTTAGGGCATCTAGGCAGCTTGTTTTGTTTTAAGAGCTAATAATGTTTAAGAAGTAGTTCCTGAAAAGTACAGTATGTAGAGAAGAAATGTGGGCTTCCAGACCCAGGTAGGTTGGTCAGAGAATTCTAGCATCGTAGAATCGCAGAGCTGTCCTACGAGGCCATCCATCCCAACCCCCTCTGCTCAAGCAGGGTTCCAAGTCAAGGCAGATCGGACCAGAAGGTGATCCGGTTTTCTGAGCCTTGGTGTGTCCACCACCTCCGGGTGTCTGAGTACCCAGCTTGCTGGGGGGGGGGCAATGTGTAGCCTGCACACTGTAATTAAAAAATTGTAAACCGCCCAGAGACTACTTGTAGTGGTATGGGGCGGTATATAAGCAGAACACTTTGCTTTTGCTTTGCTTTCAAAACCAAGTCGCGGGCCTTGGTGAGGAGAGTGGCTTGGGGCGAGCGCAAGTGGGCCGGCTCTGGTGGGGTGCTGAGCAGAGAGAGACTGACAGACAAAGGGCGCTTTTACACGACCCCTTAAGATCCGCTGGTCACTTAAATTCGGACCAGAGATCTTAGGGGTTTGTCACTCTTTGTGCGTCCCCACCCCTCCGCACTTCCTGGCTGCTGGCTGCATGAGGGGAGGGAGAAAAAAAGGGACAAAAGAATAAAGGCTTACCTCCCAGTGCAGGTGGAAGCTGCCAGGAGCCCTGTCACTTCCTGGTTCCTTCTCTTAAAGGGGCGGGAGGCAAAAAACAACAACAAAAAGAAGCGAGGAGAGCCCGGCACATCCGCATTAAGATTTTTCACCCTCGGAGAGCAGGTACCTGAAAAGTGCGCTGGGACCTGCTTATGTGGGCGTGGTCGCACTTAATTTTCAGTAAACTCTGGAGCTGGTGGGTAAACAATTTTAAGCTCCGGAGCTGGGAGCCATTTGCGGCGCAGTTTAGGGGTCGTGTAAAAAGGCCCAAAGAGCCACTCTTTGCGACCACACTCTGGAGGGTCCCCTGATGGGTTGGAAGTGTGTGTGCATGGGGGGGGGGTTCCCTATCCTGGAAGAAGCTTGGAGTCCTGAATGAGCTTGGTCGTGGATTGTGCTTGGGAGAAGATTTCAGGGCGTGGTGTGGTCTCCCCCCCCCCCCCAGGTCTCTTTGTCAAGGGTGGAGGCCTTTGGTGCCCTCGCTGCTGTCAGGAAGACCCATGGTGGAAAAGCACTGGGTACATGGCACAGTGGTTAAAATGCCTGTCCTGCAGGTAAAACTGTGCTCACGACCTGGGGTTCAATCCCAGGTAGCAGCCTGCTGGTGGTTGACTCAGCCTTCCATCCTTCCGAGGTCAGTAAAATGAATACCCAGCTTGCTGGGGGGGATGTGTAGCCTGCATTACTGTAATTAAAACTGTAAACCACCCAGAGACTACTGGAAGTGGTATGGGGCAGTATATAAGCAGAACACTTTGCTTTTTTGCTTTACATGTTCAGAGACCCTGTTGCCTTTTTCCCGCTGATGCCTTTGAGATCTCTGGTTCTCCCAGCAGAGAGAGATGGAAGAATAAGGCTCCCTGGAGGGTAGGATAGTCAGGTGGGCGGGAGAGGGACATACCTGGGACCCAAAGCTCTCACCCCCATCCCCCCCCCCCCCCCACTTTGAATAAATGCACCTTTGGGAGGGCAAGGGGCCTGCCCGGGGCGGGGGGGATTTCAGGCGGCATGAGTAAGCGAGAATCGCCACCTCAGTTGCCACGGAGATGATGCCCCTCGGATGCGCTGGTAGTGATGATGATTGACTGCCACGGCAACGGGGCCGATGGCTTTACAAGGAGGAACGTGTTTTGTGTGTGTGTGTGTTTGGGGAGGGGGCAGAGATGAGGGAGGCGAAGGGGGTGGGGGCACTGAGTTGAGGAATGAGGGAATTTCCCCCGAGTCCTCTTGGCTCCTCCTCCTGTCTGTATTCTCCTTCTTCCCAAATGCCAAAGCCTTCCTCCTCCTCCTCCTCCTCCTCCTCCTCCTCCTCCTCCTCTCGCTGCAAAGAGCGAAACACCTGCGCGGATGCATGCGTGTGTGTTTGTGTGTGTGTGTGGAAATGGGGAGGGAAACGAAGGGAGGAAAGTTGAGGGATGAGGTCGGTTGTAGGGTGGAAGTTTGGAGGCGGCGGGGCGGGTGGCTGGTGTGTGTGTGGGGGGGGGGGGGAGACCCAGGCAGAGGGAGCCGTGCGTGGGATCCGGGGCTCTCGTGTTCAGGATGGAGCGCGCCCGCCGTGCGCCAGAAGCATCCCCCTTCCTCGCTTTGTCCATCCTCCTTCTCTTCTCTCCTCTCTCTCTCTCTCTCTCTCTCTTCTCTCTCCCCCCCCCGTCCTCGACAGCCCTGCCTATTGACGCACATGCAGGCGGGTGTGCGAGGAGTGGTGAGTGTGTACTGGCGACCGAGGTGCGCACGCGGGCGCGGGCGCGCGCGTGTCCCTGCAGTGTGCGGATGCTGATGGTACTTCTGGGTGGCTGGGTGGCTGCTGGAGAGAGAGGATGATGAGGCAGCGGCAGCGGGCACGCGCGCCGGGGGATGGTTGGGGGGAGAGAAGGCGTCGAGGAAGGAGGGGGGTTTGGGGATGGTGTCCCCCCCCGGAGGGGGAGGGGGACGCGGCTGCACCCGAGGATGGATGGGCCGGTTGGTACCCAGAAAAGGTGGCGGCGCCGGGCGGGCGGGGGTGGGGGAGCAATACGGGTCCAAGAATCGGCCCGAAAGGGACATCAATTATTAATTTTTAAAAAGAAAGATGGTTTCCTCCCAGTGACCGCAGGAAGGGAGGGCGAGGGAGGGCAGAAGGAAGGCCCTTCTCCTCCTCCTCACCGTGTTGCTGCTGCATTCTCCCCTTCTGCCTTCCTTCCTCTCCCTCCCGGCCTCGGGCTTTCCCTTCTCTCTGCCCTCCTCCTCCTCCTCCTCCATTAAGGCCCTCTTCCCTTGATCCATCCCCCTGGAATTGTTAGGCGGTCTTCTTTGTCCCTTCCTGCATCTGGGATTTCTCTTCTGACTACTCGCAAAAACTCTCCTGCTGTAATAGATGGATGAGTCTTAAAGGGCTCCTCGCTCAGCTGTTTTGCCAGTTAGATTTAATTCTCCATCTCTGTTCTTCCTGAAAATACACCCAGAGCTTCCTTTAATTGGGAGGGAGGGAGGGAGGGAGGGACGGACAGATAGATAGATAGATAGATAGATAGATAGATAGATAGATAGATAGATAGATAGATAGATAGATAGATAGATAGATAAGAGGAAAAGAAGGGATGGATGGATGGATGGACGGACGGATGGATGGACAGACAGACAGATCTGCCTGCAAGTGGGCAGTTTGCACCTGTAATTTCAAGGGTGCTGCTTCCTGGTTTTCACCTGTTTTCTGTCTTCCACTCCTGCTTACCTGTCTGTCTCTCTCTGTCTGTCTTTCTCCCTTTGTCTGTCAGTCTTTTTTTCTCTCCCCATGCTCTCAAGCGAGGGTTCTTGGTTCCATGTGCTATTTTTACTCATGCGATACCTGGCACTGGACCCTATCCAGGCACCTTCCTCTCTTGCCCAGTAACCTGTTTCCAAATCTCCTATCTTACACACACACAAACAAACACACACAAACACGGGGACAGAGTTACTCGACCCTCCCCTTCACACCCGGTGTTGTACGGGGTGGGGCGGGGGATAGAGTGCCTGTGGAGGAGGAGGAGGAGGAGGAGGAGGAGGCTGGACATGGGAGTCAGGGCTGCGTCCCACCCGCCTGCCGCTGGCCCTCTGCCCGGTAGGGACCGGGTGGTGCTCTGGGCCTGGCTGATGTCCAGCGGGAGCCTTTTTCTATTGAGGATCCGGCTTCCGGCTCTTTGGACCCCCCGCCTCCCCCTTGCCAGCTGCACCGAGAGGCAGCCAGGCGTTCTGGGTAGTTTCCCTTGCTCCCTGTAGTGTGCAAGAACTGGACACGGACTCCGAGGCAGTGGGATGCATTGCCATCCCTGTCCGGTCGTGGCGTCCTCTTCTTCGCCCTCCAGTTGGCTCAGGTTGGCTTTGATTCCTGGCCAACTCCAGGGACAGCGTTTTGGCTCGGGATGCCCGATCCACATGCGAGCGCATTAGAAGCAGCAGGAGTGAAATCTTTCCCTGCGGGGGCAGCCTGTCTGTCCATCTGCTGAGGAGGTTATTGGTTAGAGGGACGCGCTTCTCCCTCTCACAAAATGCCAGAACTAGGGGACATCCTCTTAAATTGAGGGTTGGAAGAGTGAGAACAGACAAAAGAATTCTTTTTTTACCCCAGCGTGTTGTTAGTCAGTGGAACTCCCTGCCACAGGAGGTGGTGATGACCTCTGGCCTGGATGCCTTCCAAAGGGGATTGGACAGATTCCTGGAGGGAAAAGTCCATCCCAGGTTACAAACCATGATGGAGATGTGTCATCTCCAGGCTTAAAACCGGGGTACTTCAAGGGCCAGATGCAGGGGAGTGGTATCAGGAGACAGATATCTAGTCTCATGAGCTCCCAGAGGCATCTGGTGGGGCCACTGTGAGATACAGGAAGCTGGACTAGATGGGCCTTTGGCCTGATCCAGCACGGCTCTTCTTATGTTCTTATGAGGTTCGTTCTCCTCGGTTCTTGCATCCCCTCAAAGGTCGCTTTGCACATGCCCCTTTGATCAGCCCTCATTCCTTCCCCAACATGGATTGGGTTATCTCTCCCCCACCACCACCCTCAGGATGCCCAGTGGCCTTATTGGCTGTGGAGAAGAGATTACATGGTGATGTCCCATCCATCTGAATCCTGACGGGATCACAGCGGGCAAACTAGCCGTGACCTCTAGTGGCATCATGCATGGTGTTGCTGGCTGTGCCCTCAGACCTGCCGAGATTGTGAAGGCGGTTCAGAGGTGTGTGACAGGTGTTCCCAAAATGTGTGCACAGCTGACCCAATAGTTCTGAGGTACCAGGTGTTGTGCAATAGGATATTGGCTATGTTTATTTTGGACTGAGAGGCAGTGTAGTGGCTATGGGATGGTAGAACTATAGAGGTAGAACGTTCCCTCCAAATCCAAACCATCTAGTCTACTCTCCATGAATGCATAAAAGATGTATCAGATCAGGACTGAGAGGCATTCAAAGGCAACCACCGGGCAGATCTCCCTTGATCTGGATTTCTGCCTGGAACAGAGGGTTGGACTGGATGGCCTCCAAGGTCCCTTCCAACGTCACAATTGTATGATTCTGTGAAACGAGCCCAAATCATCTCTTTTTCCATGAAACCTAGGAGATCTACCTTGGTTGATCGCCATTTCCCAGCCTAAATTATTTATTTTATTTTATTTACTTCACCAGAAGGAGAAAGTTATACTTTTCCCCTTCTTCAACATCTTAGTGGAAAGGTCTGTAGAAAAATTAATAAATACAGTAGCCATGGTACAAGGTACAGTTGTTTCCAGTGTTCACCACAGTCTTGGGGTCTCGTTTTTGCTTTGCTACCCCATGAGAGTTTTCCTTTTTAGGAAAAAAATGAAAGAATAAGGGAGGAGTTGTGTAGTTGTTGCAACTGGTGCCTTTAACTCATGATAGGAAGACAGTCTGTCTACCATGAGGCCCTGTGGGACCCTCTGGAGATGCCCCCCCCTGATCTCCTGTTTGGGTGGTCTTTTCTGAAAACAATCAGCAAGAGACTCAGAAGGTTTCCCATACACCTTGACTGAATTAAAATTCGGACACGTATTTGGGAGCTTAGACACATTAGAATGTCAATTCCTATAATCCCCCAACCGGCACCAGCCATGGTGGCTGTTGTGTGTGTGTGTGTGTGTGTGTGTGTGTGTGTGTGTGTGTGTGTGTGTGTGTGTGTGTCATAGACTTATGATATTGGAGGGAGGCTACAAGGCTGTCAAGTTGAACTCCTTGCCCCAGGCAGGACATGATTGGGTCCATTTCCTAGCTCTGGCAACTGAGCCCAGTGGTACCTGCTCTGACTGGCAGCAGCCTTCCAGGGTCGCCATCCTCCTTGCTACCTGAAACCCTGTTTTGAAAGGGAGGGAGGCCCAGGCTGGTGATTTTGCCAAATTGTCCTGCCTGCCTGGTCTCCGGTGCTTTTCCGCGCCACCCCTTTGGTTGGATGTCCAAAAACCCAGATGTGAAAACCCAGGGTTGAGTCACACAGGTGAGGGACAAGGTGGGAGGTCAGGTCAGGTCAGGTTTGATTCCCAGGGGGTAGGTGGATGGCCAAAGACAGAGAAGGTCTCTTCCAGGTGCCCCTGGTTGGGCCACGGGAGAGGGACTTCTCTGTGGCGGCTCCGAGACTTTGGAACTCCCTCCCACTGGAAACCAACCTGGCCCCATCTTTGCTGTCCTTCCACAAGCAGGCCGAGACCTTTCTCTTCAGGCAGAATTTCCCTCAGCTGCCTGAGTGGAATTTTTAACTGGATTCTCGTGTCGTGTTGCCTCTAAATGAGTTTTGTTGTTGCTTTTATTTGTTTGATCCTTTTTATTATTTGTATACTTTTATTATTTGTATACTCTTTTTAGCACGGAAGGTTGCCTTTTAATGACGGAAGCTACCTTGGGTCTGTTTTAAGGAGAAAGGCAGCGTATAAATCTTTTAAATGAAATGAAATGAAATAAATCCTGGTGTACAAATGCAGACTACATATCCCAGTTACCCCATAAGCAGCATTTTGGGGGCTCTGGGCTTTGTAATGCAAAACAACTAGCCTTTCTAACAGCTGTAATGGAATGCTTCACATTCCGTTCACTGGGGAAAAATTAACCGTTTTGGCAATTTTAAAAGCTCTAATGCAGTTTAGCAGTGAAATGTGTTTTTTTTTTAAGTAAATGAGTACAGAGACACATCTTTTATATCGTCTAGTTAAGGAGAGATGATTGGGGAATGGGTGCCTCTGAGAAAAAGGAATAATAATTACCATTAATGATATATTTAGCATTTCTAGAGTGATTTTTAAGTATTCAAAGCCCTTTCTAAGCATCGTCTCAGGAATCCTGAGCAGCAGCTCAGAGGCTGGTGCTCCTTAGCTTCCCTGGAGAATCCTTAGTGGTCTCAGGTGAGGATAGAACACCTGGGGTTGTTCCAATCTGGCGAGTTTTATCACCCCAAATTTTGTGGACAAACTGCTGACTGGCTAAGGTGGTGGTGGGGGAAGCCACCGAGGCTTTCTTTGTGGTCTGAGAAACGAATTATCTATGCTCAGAGGCACTCTTTTTTTCTGCTCGTTGGCTTGATAGGTCCCAGGGCTGGGTCCCAGAAGGTGAAAACAGATTTCAAGAGCCATGGTCACCCTCCTTTGGAAAATAAAAAAGAGCGAGTTACTATGGTAGCTTGGAATCCATATAGGGCTGCTCTTTTGCCTTTTCCCATCCTGCTGTTAGGTGCAGGCCTTAGGAAAGTTATTTTTGAAGTTCATTATTTCCTTGACTTGCAGAGATCAACACTGCCTGGAGTTGTTCTTTATTTATTATTTATTATTTCCATTTATATACCACCCGACTTTCCCAAAGGAACTCTGGACGGTGAAGGGTTAGGGTTAGGGTTTGAATAAAGCTTGGTGGTATGCATATCCATAAACAAATAAACAAATAAACAAACAAATAAATAAATAAATAAATACAATGGTACGTCTACTTAAGAGTAGCTCAACTTAAGAGCAATATGACTTAAGAGCAGAAAACCATTGGCGTTTTAGCTGCTGCCTTACAAATTTTAGATTACTTACATTTTTTTAAAAAAAATCTATTTTTAATTTTTCCCCAATTTTTTTAGATAGGGCTCCTGTACTTAAGAGTTGTTCGACTTAAGAGCATGCATTCAGAATGGATTAAATTCATAAGTAGATTGTACCACTGTACACAGCTCACACCTGGCAGTTTCAAAGCAATACGCATAACAGTGCCTAATATTAGAATTCAGCACTTCTATTGCTTTTAGGCAGTAGCTTGGACTGCCAAGATGGGATGGCCCAGGGACAGTGCAGACTGTGGGCTTTTAAAAACACGTAACTTTTGTGTTCGTTTCTTGTCAGCTATGGAGGAGCAAATTCAGGCTTGGCTGAATCAAGAGTTATACCTGCCTTTGAGTGGCTAGAGGGTTACAGCCCGGCAGATGGTTCCAATGATAATTCTTGATAGTTTGCTGTCCATCCCACTGTTATGCCAGTAGCCGTGCCTGCTGTTATGAAGCTGCCAGATCCAGTGGCCGTATCAGCCTCCCCACACCTGATTCCATCTTAATTGTGGCTTCCAGCCGGGTTCATCCTGGTTATTCCATAGAAAAGGAGACAGCTGCGATATTCCCAAAACAAAATTGTAACATTGGAGCACCAGTTGCGCTGTTTTGTCTTTTTGCACTGCAAACCCCTCCCCTCCCCCAGAATTTTTGCAAACCACCCCCTTCCACGGCAGAATTTTGGGAGTTGCGGCCCACAGGCACCAACCTGTAGACCTCTAGACTTTGCCACTCACCTGGAGACAGTCTGTTTGCTTGCAACATTTTAATCCCGCCTGCCCCCTTTTAAAAAGCAGTTGACGCCATCAACCAGACCGTATTTTAAAACTAAAAACAGTAAGGAGTCAAATATTTAAAAAGGATCAGACGAATGTTATAGTAAAACGGTAAATAAAGACAGGACTAAAGCACCTTTAAAACAAAGGAGCACAACAACCTGTTTGTTTTTTTTTTTTAATAGAGGCTCTTGGGCAGAGAGGGCAGGATGACTCCTCGCATCCTCTGTGCCCAGAAGGTCCCAGCCCCTGCTGGTACCCTTCCCATGATGCCAGGCCATCTCTGACCTCCTGGGTACGGAGGGCGCTGGGAGTTCCAGTCTATGAACCTCTGTCAAAGGTGCCTCCCGAACAACGGCAGCTTCCAGCATCGCCGTGCTCGTCTTGGAAAGCTTCGCAGCAGGAGACGTGGGCCACGGAAGACCAGAGCGTTGTGTGAGGTTGATGAGCCCCAAGCCCTTTTCTGCTGCGGGGATGGCGGTGGTTTAAAATCTCGAGGTCAGCAGATTGGCGTGGACGGGCTGAAACAGCCCACGTTCTGCTTGGGGGAGTGTAGGGGTGGATTCTTGGAGAACTCTGGAGGGCTTGGCTGTCCAAAAGAGACTGAAGAGGAGACGCCAAAGGGTGACGGAGATCCAACTCTTTTTCTGCTGATGCAGGGAACCCAGGCCAAACACGTTCTTGGCAGACGGCTGCCCAGGCTCTCTTTCGAAACCTCCAACGCAGGCCCGTTTCCCAGCGTCAACGGCAGGCAAAGAGCAAGGTCGCCTCCTAAGTCCTCCCTCCAACGCTGCCTCTCTTTTCTCTTCCGTTCATTCACTCCAACTTTCTCTTTCATCCCTCTTCCAATGCGAACTCCCGATGGTCCCCTGGATATAAATGCGACTGTAACTAACACTTGGCATCCTTATGTTTTGCTACTCAGATGTTCTCCAAACTCAGAATTCTCTCTCTCTCTCTGAACTAAAACTCCCAGAATTCCAGCATAGTTGGCCGGGGGATTCTGGGAATTCCCAATACTTTAAAGCCCCACTGCCTCGCCTTCCTTTTGTCCCATCTCAAGGAAGTAGGGTTCTGTTGTTCTCTTCCAGCATCTCTCTCTCTCTCTCTCTTTTTTTTTCTCTCTCTCTGTGGGACTATGGATTCTCCCAGATGTAATTCTGTACTAATTATATGTTCCTGCTTCTAATTGCCACATTGTGAATGATAAACAAAAAAAAAACCCTTTGGTTTTATTTAATTAAAGACCTGGTAGAATCCACCGGGGGTGGGGTGGGGTGGGGTGGGGGAATCATATGGCAAAGCAGAGAAGAGGCAGCGTCTCTCTGCAGAGTGGATTCTCGGGGGGGGGAAATGGCTCAGGATTCATCCTGTAAGGCCCCTAATCTTTCCTTCGTGGCTGAGCTTCGCAGAAAACCCATCGTCCCTCTGTCCGTTACCCCTCCTGGGGCACTTCTTTGGTACCAGCAAGGCTCCGAGAGAGCAGATCCTAAGGGGCTGGTGATGCAGTCTTGGGACCCCGTTAACTAGGAGCTACTGGGAGTCGTGGTCCCAGCGGCTTGTTGTTTTCCGTGGCCCGTGCTCCAAACAGAGGAGAGCGAAAGAGGCCAGCCGGAACAACGATTTGAATACAATTGCACCGATGCGAAACTGGAGTAGAGCGGCAGTGCAGCTCACCTTACGCGGGGAAGAGTCCGACCCTGGGGCCTTGACGGTCTGTGAGAGCTAGCCTGCCGTCTCAGGGGTGCCAAGTGTGGACACGGCGGGTCGTGTCGAGGTCCCTGGTTTCCCTCCTGCGCATGGCTCTTCCTCTCGAAGCCAGACTTCCAATGGAGAAGGGTGTCTCTCAAAAAGAAGACAGGGGGTGGGCCAGCTACCTTTGGGAAAGAGGTGTCGTTTTCATAGCACCCTGGAAGGGATGGTGTCAAAAAGAAGGCTGAGGGGGGAATATGAGAGCTATGTTTAAATATTTGAAAGAATGTCCTATTGAAGAGGGAACAGGTTTGTTTTCCATGGCTTCAGAGACTAGGACTCGGGGCAATGGTTTGAAACTACAGGAAAAGAGATTCCATTTGAACATTAAGAAGAACTTCATGACCATTAGAGCTGTCCGGTAATGGAATACGCTGCCACAAAGGAGGGTGGTGGAGTCTCCTTCTTTGGAGGTTTTTAAGCAGTGGTTGGATGGCCATCTGTCAGAAATATTGTGATGGGGTTCCTGCATGGCAGGGGGTTGGACTAGATGGCCCTTAAGGTCTCTTCCAACTCTATGATTCTAGGGTCCTGCGAGGTCACCAAGCCCAACCCTTTGCTAGAGTCAGGAATCCCGGTCAAAGCAGATCGGAGAGATGGTGGTCCAGAGATGGTGGTTCTCTCTCAAGTGCACTCTCCGCCTGCCGAGGTCCATTGGTTCCATAGCCGCACACCTCTAACAGTTAATAAGTCCCTCTGCCTCCCAGCAAATATAGTTGTTCTCTCCATCAGGTTCCGGGCATTCCCTTTCGAGTAACCCGTCCCTTTTGTCCAGCCTTGCCTGCCTTCACTGCTTCTTGACGGATGCACATCACGCTTTTCACGCCGGCTCCCCCCCTCGGAGGGGCTGCGCCTCCCTGCCTGTTTCCAAGGGTGGCGGAAGGGGAATGGCAGGATGGGACTGCCAGGTGGTCACTCGCTTTATGTCAGAAGACAAGGAAGTAGCCGGGAGAAGCAGCGGCACTTGTCACCACTGCTGGTGGCCAGGCAGAATGACCCGACTTGATCTCCACTCTCTAAGGTTGTTCCAGATGAGAAAGCTAGCCGGGGCAAGCAGAGGTCACCCCGGGGCCAGGAAACATAACATCCCAGTGCCCAGAGCATGCGCAGCAGCTTTCCTGCAGCCCGGCGTGGCGTTTCCTTGAGGGAGATGAAGCCAGTACGCAGATTTAAAGGGAAGGGATGGGTTTTGTTAGTTAGACTATAGCTCCCATCATTCCCTAGGCAGCACACCTGGCAGGAAGCACAAACCTCCAGCTGTTTATAACAAGGACAGCTGCTGGCAGTGGATCCATAAGTCCACTTTCAGCACATAAGTACGGTGGCTGAGTTCTCCCTGAATTGACCCTGTCTCCTTGTGCAGTCTTCCACAAGCGGCAGCCATCGGGACTTCCAGTGGCAGGGAGTTCCGCTGTTAAACTGTGCATGGTGTGAAACGGTGCTGCTTTACGGCCATCCTGGATTCTCTTCCCTGCTGAACTCCAGCCACGGTGACCTGTTTGTGGTTTTTTAAAGAGAGGCCGGCCGGGCTCCTTCTTCCTAATCCACTCCCTGCTGTGTTCTCTCGCTCTTTGGTCCAGGGTCGGGCCCTCCGAAGACGGGCAGAGGCACAGAGGGGGCTTGCCAGCTTGACGGAAGAGCTGGAGTCGATGCTCGTGCCTTGGTCTCTCCTCCAGTGTTGGCCAGCTTCCTTAGAGTGGCCAGGGAGGCACAGAGCCCTGGCACCCCCAAGAGTGTCTCCCCACTATGTCCTGCTTCACGGGGGGCACATTTAGTCTCAAGGGTTATTTCCATGGTACCACCCTCTTCCCTTCTTGCCCTGCCCGCCCAATCCTGCCCCACTTTTTTTGCTGTTTTTGATGTGTGTGTGTGCGCGCGCGCTTGGAACAGTTGAGGTGCGAAAGAGGATTGGGAGGCGAAAGGGGAAGGCAGGGACTTGGGGAATCTGGGGGTGGCGGCCATTTTCGGGGAGCCCCATAGCTTGGCAAAGGGAAACCAGAGTGCCGGACGGACGGAGCACCCCTTCTGTACATGCCGTCCTCTGCCGGTCCCTCCTGTCTGTCCCTTGGCTGCTGCCGCCTCACCTCTCATGTACTTTTCCCTTCCTTTCTCTCTCCCCACCCCAACCCCGTCTCTCAACCCCTAGGTGTGTTTCTCAAGTCCGGCTGGACGTTGCTTGCGCTACTGGGCTGCCATGGAACGAAACAGAGGCCGTTTCGCTGCCCGAAATCCCTCCTGTGCTTCCTGCTAAGACCGTCTGGCTTCCCTGTCCTCTCCGTTCAGGCTGCCACTTCTCCTGGACATCTCCTCCTCTTCCTCCTCCTCTTCCTCTTCTTCTACTACTACTGCTGCTGCTCTGTCGGCTGGTTGCCACCTCCGTTTGTTCCTTCCTCCCCCCCCCACCAATTCAGCGAGGACCTCGGGCGCTGTTCTCCCAGCCCGTTTTGCCCTCCTGCGGTCGCCATGGTCCTCCCGCCTTTGAGTTTCGTCTCCCGGATGCTCAGCCTCCGGACGGGCGCAGCCCTCCTCTTCTGGCTCTTGGGGTTGGCCCTGCGGTCCGTGCCCCTCTCGGGGCAGAAGCCCGAGGACAAGTACCCGGTGGTGCCTACCAATTACGGGAAGCTCCGAGGGATCAAGAAGGACCTGAACAATGAGATCCTTGGCCCAGTGGTGCAGTACCTGGGCATCCCGTATGCCACGCCTCCCGTCGGGGACAGGCGCTTCCAGCCCCCGAGGCACCGGCTTCCTGGTCGGACGTGCGCAACGCCACCGCTTTCGCCCCCGTCTGCCCTCAGAACATCCACGGCATGCTGCCCGGAATCATGCTCCCCGTCTGGTTCACCGACAACCTGGAGGTCGTGGCAGGATACGTGCAGGACCAGCGCGAAGACTGCCTCTACCTCAACATCTACGTACCCATGGAGGACGGTAAGAGGCCTGGGGGGGAGGGAGAGTGGATGGGGCTGTGCCTGCCGCTTTACACCCCCTTCTTCTCCTCCCCTCCTCGCCGGCATGATGGGCTAGGGAACACCTCCCTTCTTCCAAACCACCTCATCCTTCCGAGGCTCCTTCTTCGCCTTCAGATAGCAAACTCATAAGAACATAAGAAGAGCCCTGCTGGATCAGGCCAAGAAAGGCCCATCTAGGCCAGGTTCCTGGATCTCACAGTGGCCCCACCAGATGCGTTTGGGAGATCTCTGTCTCCTGATACCACTCGCCTGCATCTGGCCCTTGGAAGGACCCTGTTTTTTTAAGTCTGGAGATGACACATTTCCATCATGGTTTGTCACCTGGGATGGACTTCTCCTCCAGGAATCTGTCCAATCCCCTTTTGAAGGCATCCAGGCCAGATGCCATCACCACCTCCTGTGGCAGGGAGTTCCACAGACTAACAACATGCTGGGTAAAAATAAAAATTATTTTGTCTGTTCTCGCTCTCCGAACCCTCAATTTGAATGTATGTCCCCTCGTTCTGTTATTTTGTGAGAGGGAGAAGAGTGTCCCTCTATCCACTTGACTCATGTCCTGCATTATTTTGTACGTCTCAATCATATCCCCCTCAGGCACCTTTTTTCCAGACTAAAGAGCCCCAAATGTGTTAGTCTTTCCTCGTAAGGGAGGTGCCCCAGCCCAGTAATCGGTATACTCCCACCACCTCTAACATGAAAACCCCCCACACCCACCACCATCAGGACTAACTGCAGCCCTCCTTGCTCCCCTGAAACTTGCCTCCATCCTGCCTGTTGTTGTTTTTTGGGACCACCCTGAAAGGCACAACTGGGCGGTAAATTAGGGAAGGATCCCTGGCGGGGTTTCTGGCTTGGTAGAAGCAGCTAAAACTTCCTAGGAGCCGGACAGCCTAGCTGGTAGGACTCATGGGCTCCCCTAAATCTCTGAAGGCTGCCCCCCCAGGCTAGGGTTACTTCCTTTTTGGGGGTCCTAAGAGATGGCTACTCCCTCACCCATCATCCCCTGGGCTGGGCCCTGAGCCTCAGAAGGGGAAAGGGCCTAAGAGTGGGAGAAGGTGGCCCTTGAGGAGCAGGAGAGGGTTTTTTCCATGTGTCTGGGACAGACGGAAGCCCCATTGCGTCTTGCTTCCAGGTAGAAACACACCCGCGCTTTTCTGACAGAGGCTCAATGGGGAGGGAAGGGGCAAGGAGAGATGGCCCCACGGTGCCTGTGTGGTTCTCAGCAGAGGCTGGGGGAAACCTGGTTTTGGACGTGTCTGGCGGGCAGTTTCAAGACTCATCTCTCAGCAGGGAAGCCAGCCTGCCTGGTGTAAGGCTGAGCCATGCTAGACCGCTCCTCCCTCCAGGTCAGGATGCTCCACTCTGACAGGGAGCTCTGGCTGCCCTGGGTTTGAAGCTAGGCTAGGGGGTTGTGTGGCCCCATCCAGAGTGGGCAGGGACCTGAAGCAGGGCCACTGCCTCTCAGCTGTATTGCCCCCCTGAGCACCCTTCTTTCCTTCATTTTTTCCATCATCAGGTCCTTCCATCCATCATCAGCTTCCTCCCTTTCTCCCTCCCGCCATCCCTTCCATCATCAGCTCCTTCCTTCCATCCATCCATCCATCTATCCATCATCAGCTCCTTCCTTCCTTCTTTCCTTCCTTCCTTCCTTCCTTCCTTCCTTCCTTTTATCATCAGCTTCCTCATTTCTCCCTCCCACAATCCCTTCCATCATCACCTACTTCCTCCCTCCATCCCTTTCTTCCATCATCATCTCCTTCCTTCCTTCCTTCCTTCCTTCCTTCCTTCCTTCCTTCCTTCCTTCCTTCCTTCCTTCCTTCCTTCCTTCATTAATTCTTTCCCCTCTCCCTCCCTCAGTTCCTTCCTTCCTTCCTTCCTTCCTTTCATTATCAGCTTCCTCGTTTCTCTCTCGCGCCTTCCCTTCCATCATCACCTCCTTCCTTCCTTCCTTCCTTCCTTCCTTCCTTCCTTCCTTCCTTCCTTCCTTCCTTCCTTCCTTCCTTCCTTCCTTCCTTCCACTGGGATTAGCATGATGCAGAGCTGTAACTGGGGTTTGGGGTTTGAGTCCACATGGGCTTTGCCCCAAGGCACCAACATTTAGAAGGCACCAACCTCTCGAGGACTGATGAGTGTTAGGAAAATAAACAGCTGCATCTTTTCAAAGTCCTCTTTTTGGAAAGCACAACTTGCTCTTGTTTTTTTTTTTTTTTGGGGGGGGTTTACATTTCATTTCCCTCCTCCTTTTCCATGGGCTGGGGGCTTGCATCCGTGTGAAGCCGTGAGAGCCAAGCCGTCGGAGATGGTGCCACATTAGTTTCCTCTGAGACGCATGGTGGTTGACACAAGGTAGCTCTCAAGAGTATGGGGTCCGTTTTTGCAAAATGGGAATGTCGAATGTCACCAGGGCAGGCAGTTTGTCTGTGCACCCCAGAAAAGGCCCTTCAGCAAGGGTTTAGAAGAGTTTGGGAATGCTGGTTTTGGAGACTACAACTCCCAGAATCCTTTTTTAAAAAAACACAAACTTTTTCAAACTTTTTTTTTTTGGCAAGGTAATAGAACAGGATTCCCACCCCCACCCCCATAACGTTCCTGGTGCTTGCTCTTGGATCCTGCTCTGAGGCCTCAGGCCTAGAAATAAGAGGCCAAAACCAAAATGCAATTTTTCGATCAAGTTCCTCTTTTAACCAAAAGCAGAAATATTCACTATTGCCTGTGATCCACACCATGCAATGTGCCTGCTGTAACTTCCCTAAGCTCACCTGGTCCTGCCTCCAGATCCTTGCAGCAATATTATTCTAGCTGTTAAGAGCCAGGAAGGGTCGCCATTCCTTTGGGGTCGCCTTAATACCATGTGAATTTCAGAAATACTCCTCAAGTCTCCCATCTTTTTTCCCCTTCTTCTTCCCACCCCCCCATTCCCTTCTTGTTTTTCTAGCTCCTTGTCGATTTTTATCTGAGCTTCCTCCCCTCCTTCATTATCATCATCATCATCTTCTCCTTTCCTCCTCTCCCAGTAGTGCATTAAAAACTCTTTCATGGTACGTTCAGAACTTGATGGGTTTGGCATGAATTTTGCATCTGTCAGAGGGAGAGGCGGAATAATATACCTAAGCCACTTTGGGCCATTTGAGAGACGCAAGAAGGGTGGCGTTTGCCGGACGAGGAGGGTCACGGAAAGCGACCTGTGGGACTATGACTCCCATCGCCTCCTGGCCACGGGTTTAGAGCCCTGGTTGAGTTTTCTTTGCCCTGAAAAAGAAAGCCAACGAGCTCACCCCGAGGGGACGGCGGGGCGTTCTGCCCCCCCCCCCAGTCCCCACCTTTCTGCCCTGTTACAGCTTGCGGCTTCCCATGCCGGAGAATTTGTTGATTCTGGTTCTCCGCGTGGCTCTCTTGGAGAACCCTGGTGGACCCCGGATCTCTTTCCTCTTGCCTTTCCCCCTCCTGGTTCCTCCATGCTTCCAAACTGAACGACCTGGGGTTCAATCCCCGTTAGCCGGCTCAAGGTTCACTCAGCCTTCCATCCTTCTGAGGTCAGTAAAATGAGTACCCAGCTTGCTGGTGGTGGGGGGCAATATGTAGCCTGCATAATTAAACTGTAAACGGCCCACAGTGGTACGGGGCGATATATAAGCAGAATACTTTGTTTTGCTTTGCTTCAGCCAGAGAGTCCAGGTCTGCAAAGGGACCCCAGCCCCTCTTTCTTCCCAGCTTCCCTGCACGAGCCTTTGAGATGCCCTCCTTGGTTTGTGGAGGCTGTGCTCCCCCCTTTCTGCAGGATGCATGCCTCCCCTCCGAAAAGGTACACCCGTGGAATATCTGCCTGGGAACCTCTGCTTCCTAGTTTCCTGGCCTCAATTGGAAAACTGGGGAGTCCCAGCTCTGGAGGCTCACCGGATTCCCACGCCTTACCCGTGGACCCAGGAATCGGGGTTCCCAGAACCCTTTGGTGCGGCCTTAGGTGACTGCATCCTCTGCTCCCCCTCCTTTTCCTCCCACCCCCCCCTTGTCCACTGTGCAGGATAAACTCCTGCTCTTTCTGTCCTGTTTTGAAACCCCAGGGAGAAAAAAACCCAACAACCCCTCTTTTTCCATCTTCAAGGTGCACTGCAGAATGGCCAGCAGGGGTCCTTTTTGGGGGGGTGAGGAGCGTTCTCATCTGAAGGGGGAGGCCGGCGGGGGGGGCGGTTTGGCAGCATTGGCTGGGAAGGTAGAAAGAAGATGCAGGCTGTCCCAAAAAGCACGCGCAAGGCATGGTGGGAAAGAGGAGGAGCAAGACATCCCTGTCATCATCCTCCCCCTCCCATCACCCTCCCCAAATTTCATCCTTGCCTCCTTTCTGCAGCATCGCTAAGCCAGTTGCCTTGGTAACGCCAGGGAGGGGGAAATTGCATTTTTTTTTAAAAGCAAAAGCAAATCCCAAACCAGGAGGGAGAAAAACAAGAGAAAAAGACAGCCTCCTTCCCGTTGGGTCTTTGGAAACCCTCTTCTGGAGGGGCCCTTCCTCCCATAATCTCCCCCCACCCTCCTTTTCTCCATCATGGGTACCATCTCTCCTGCTTCGTTCCCCTTCCCATCCCTCTAATGGCACCCGGTTTTTCCCAGAGGTTGCTCCGAGCGATGCAGAGAGACACGCCGGATGAGACTCCTCCGTTCTCACCTAAAGAGGAGGGAGCAATCGAAGCATTGCCATGCAACACACATTCCCCGTGCACGCGCACACGCACCTGGGCCACCCCCCCTGTGACCAGGCTGCCACGAAGCAAGACGCCTGGGTCACCGGGAGCTCGCTGGCTCGTGGAAAGGAGGACACCGTGCCTGGTGCATTATGTGCATCTCTCTCCCCCTGCCATGTTTTCTCATATTTTGCTGATGGAGCAGGAAGAGAGGCCCGCAATAATGCTGGGGCACATAATTTGAAGAATAAGGAAGGAAAGCAAGGAGGGAGAGAGAGAGAGAGAACCCTACAATCCCAACCCAAATCCTTTCAGGGCAAGGTTTTAGTGACCCACCTGCAGCAGGGCAACGGCCCACTTTGGAGGAACATCACTCACACGCCTCTTCGCTCCAGACTTGCTTTTCTGTCCCTCCACTCATAGTTAGATAGCCTAAAATACATGTTAGCCGATCATTGGAGCAGATATAATTCATCTTGAAAACAGATCCAGGTCAATCAATCAATCAATCAATCAATCAATCAATCAATCAATCAATCAATCAATCAATCAATCAATCAATCAATCAATACAGTGGTACCCTGACTTAAGAGCAGCTCGACTTAAGAGCAATTTGACTTAAGAGCAGAAAACTGTTGGCATTTTAACTGCCGCCTTACAAATTTTAGATATGGTCTGTTCAACTTACGAATATTTTTTTCCATTTTTTAATTTTTTAACTTGTTTTTTCAATTTTTTAGATAGGTACCCCAACTTAAGAGTAGTTTGACTTAAGAGCATGCATTCGGAACAGATTGATTTCGTAAGTCGAGGTACCACTGTAAATAAATAAATAAATAAATAAAGGGGGTGAGGAACTAAGCAAACCAGCTGATTAACAGGATTATAAATCCATGTCAAAAGCCAGCATTAGAAACAAATTAGTGATGGGTGGGACTGGTTATTTTATTTTTATTTGGACCACAATTCCCAGAACCCTCCCCCCCTCCCCTTTCGAGTTTAGGCACAGGGTGAGATGCCATCCTAGAAGAGGTACTATACCATACTATTTTCGGAGGCAGCTGCAAGAAGGGAATAACTCCTGTGATATGGAGTCTCTTGCCGGACACAGTTTCCATCTTTATTTATGTAGTAGCATTAAGCCAGAATCCCCGTGAAGTCAGAAGGCCAGTTTAAACCAGGCATAAGAGAAATCCCATAAATTGTAGGGGGAAACGGACTGCGAGCAATCACAGACCTCAGTACTGTATGTTGCTTCATGGCACCAGGGGGTACAGGTACACTCCGGAGGAATCAACCAGCACCTTGTTAATGGACAGCTGTTTTGCTGCTATGACCTATGCCGCTTCTCCTACAGAGGGCCAGTCTTACCTTCCAAAAAAGGAGATAATCTTTTAAACTGATTAAAAGGAGACCTCTTTGATCCGTTTAAAATATTATCACTTTATTAATCAAGAAGAAGAAGAAGAAGAAGAAGAAGAAGATGATGATGATGATGATGATGATGATGATAATAATAATAATAATAATAATAATAATAATAATAATAATAATAATAATAATAATAATAATAATAATAATAATATGAGGTCACTGGCTGAGGTCATTAGGGGATGTGGAGTCTGCTATCATCAGTATGCTGATGACACGCAGCTGTAGCTCTCCTTTTCCACCTCTGCAGTGGACGCAATGTGGACCTTTGACTTGTGCCTGGACGCGGTCATGGAGTGGACCAGGGATAACAGGCTTAGACTCAGCCCAGAGAAGACTGAGGTTCTGTTTCTTGGGGCGCACTCTTCGACCAGAGACCATAAACCACTGAACTGTCCACCCATTAATAATAAACACACACCCTCAAGTCAATTCTCTGCACCTTTTTCAGAGTCTTGGAATTCTGGGAGTTGTGGTCCAAAACATCACGAGTGCCAAAGTTTGGCCACCACTGAGGTATAGCAGGGCTGTTCAACTTTGAACAGGCCAAGGTCTACTTTTTCGGGCCCAAAGTGCCTGAGGGCTACTACACTAAAACCTCTACTTACAAATTTTATCTGTTCCAAGCACATGCTCATAAGTAGAAGCTTTTGTAAGTAGAGAAGCAGTTTCCCATAGGAGTGCATTGAAAACCAATTAATCCATTTAGGAAGGAACAGATTTTAATGTGTCGTGGCCCTTGAACTGCCCTGCTCGGCTGAGACAGTGGGCTGTCAGACCCAGAACTTTGCTGGGGCAGTGGTGGTCCTTGGGATGGGGGAGGGAGGGGTGCAGAACTTGTCCCCTCACTTTTTTTATTGATGGCTGGTGGGCTACATTTGAACCCTTTGTGGGCTACCGGTAGCCCGAGATCAACCTGTTGGGCAGGCCTGAGGTAGAGGATACTCAGAAGTGGTTTCCTCCGTCCCTCCTTCTGGGGGTGATGGGGAGTGATCCCTGGTTCTGTGCAGCTTTCCCAGGGCCACTCAGGCTGGCTCTTCTCTCGAGAGAGACCCACTGGGGAATCGAACTGCCAACCTCAGAGACCTCAGCCACTCATCTCTCCTTGGAACTGTCCCCCCCATCTCTCAGCCAGAAACTACCTCACAAGGTTAGTTTGTCATGCACACAGCTCCCCTTCCAAAGCGAAAGGTTAGTCGGGAGGGTGGTTGTTGCCGCCTGCAAGAATTTGCCACCTGAAGCATCCGCCTCAACTCTCCCTCATAGCCGCTCTGGCCTCGATTCAAGAGCTGGCATGAACCAGGAGGCCTCTTGCCCACCATGCAAGCCACGAGGGAAGCACCACCCAGCTAGTTGTGGCTACTTAGGAGTAAGGGAGAGGCAGGTCACTTATGAATACTGTCCCATTCAATATTCCTATACAGTACTTACTGTTTTTAGTTTGTAAATGCTGTCTTTTTAATGATGCAAGCTGCTTTGGGTCCTTTTTTAAAACATAAAGGTTAAATAAATAAATAAATAAATAAATAAATAAATAAATAAATAAATAAATAAATAAAAATTTTGCCACACATGGCTTGTGGCTGGAGTATCTGGGCACCCTCCCCCCCAAAAAAAAATATTTCTGGGGTAAGCCGACCCGCAGCTTGCAATGCTGTTTTTATTATTATGGTTATTAATTTACTTACAGTGGTACCTCTACTTAAGAGTGGCTCTACTTAAGAGCAATTCGACATAGGAGCGGAAAACCGTTGGTGTTTTAACGGCCGCCTTACAAATTTTAGATGCGGTCTGCTCTACTTGCAGTTTTTTTAATTTTTGATTTTTTTGATTTATTTATTTCATCAATTTGTTTAGATACGGTACCTCTACGTAAGAGTTGTTTGACTTAAGAGCATGCATTCGGAATGGATTAAATTTGTAAGTAGAGGTACCATTGTGTTTGCATTTTCTGGAACAGAGCTCCAGAATAATTATGTTCCCAGCACTAACATCTGGTCTGGATTGTATCCCACTGGTTCAAGACACACCCCTAAAAAAAAGAAAAGAAAAAAAAGCAGAATACAGAGAGGGAATCCTCTTTGCAAAGGCCAGAACAGTTGCTGAGTCCAGCATTTGATAGGCAGAGCTTTGAAGTAGGTAATGGAATGGCTTTCTCGGCTACTGTCCCAGCTTTGATGGGTGGGTGGGGGGTTGTAGTCCAACAAATTATCCCCACTCCCTACCCTGTTGCCAGTCTCTGAAGATGGGTCCAAAGACAGCTATCCTCCATCATGACCTACAGCAGTGGTTCTCCACCGTTGGGGGTCCCCAGATGTTCCTGGACTGCAACTCCCAGAAACCCCTACCAGCACAGTGAGTGGAAGAGGCTTCTGGGAGTGGCAGTCCAGGAACATCTGGAGACCCACAAGTTGAGAACCACTGATATAGAGAATGGATCATGTCGTGGCTTTTGGACAGGTTGGGGGGGGGCACAGACCTGCAGATCTTAATATTACTTTAAAAAATCATAAATTTCTCTCTTGTCACGTCGCTGCTGTTCAGGTTAAATAACTGCCCAGAGTGACCTCATTGCCAGATGGGCGGTACATAAATACTATATAATAAATAAAATGAATAATAAATAAAGAATTAATTTGGAATGACTTATTTCCTCAGCCGGAAATATGTCCTGAGTGTGGCTGTTGGTGGTATCTACAATTAGGTTATATGGATTTTTTTTTTAAAAAAAATCATACTTTTAAATTTGTGCTTGGAGATGGTTTCTACCGTTTCACAGATGCAAGGCAGTGTATGTGGAGAAAATAATGCAGGCTGGAATCCCCCCCCCCATTTTTATCCCTCTCTCTTCTATACTATCACCTGCTAGGGAATAATTCAATATTCAGGGTAACACCTGAACGTTATTCTTCTCCTTGCAAAGATATGAGGACAGCCATTTTCCAAATATTTATTTACTATCCATTTAGTTTGATGTTTTAGTACAGTGATGGCGAACCTTTTAGAGGCCGAGTGCCCAAACTGTGATTTACAACCCACTAATTTTTTTGTAAAGTGCCAATACAGCAATTTAACCTGAATACAGGTGGCTGTGAAGGGGCGATGTTGGGTGCCCACAGAAAGGGCTCCGAGTGCCACCTTTGGCACCTGTGCCATAGGTTCGCCAGCACTGTTTTAGTAGTTATAAATAGTACTGTAAGATAAATAGAGATTTAAATAGTTCCGCTCAGTGCCTGTTTGTTTTAAAGCAGGTCAGACGTCTAAATGTCGAATTCTGGAACTCTGCTGGCACAAACGGGGATCAGCCAGGATTAGTTCCTAAGCTGAGTGGGTTCCTCCATACCTGGGAAATCTCATCTGGCCATCACTCTTCCAGCCTTAAAAGCAAGATGCGCAGTTTTTTTTTGGGGGGGAGGGGTTTGCTATAGCCCAGGAAGGCTACCTTTTGCAAGCCATTTTCCATATTTTCTGCAAGCAAGCGTGGCCTGCAGGGTGGTGGTTCTGGGCTTGGTGGCCTCAAAAGATTAAGATTCTTGAGGTCTGGCGGAATGCACAGAGTTTGAAAGCAAACTACCTTTGGGACAGGGGTTGTTGAAGTTAACTGTCCCCCCCACCTGCCTCCCTTGGAACCCCTTGGCTTACCTCCAAACAGCCCTCCATCCAAATCTAAAGCCAAGTTAAAATATGCTTTCTTAATTTGAGCTTTTTGCATTGCCACATTTTTGCAAACTGCCTCAAAATTATTAAATAGAACAATGGTATAAATACACTATAGATAAATATTGATAATAATATCATTTCTGACTTAAAGGAAACTCTTTCCAGGCACAAGAGTCCCAGAAATGGTTTCTGCTTCCCTAGTTCTGGGGGTAGGGGTGGGGGTGGGTGCCCTGGGACCACTGTACAGCTATCCAAGGCCACCAAAGATGGATCTTCAGGAATCTGAATTTCCTCGCCGTTTATGAAATGATGGGCTTTCCAAATTTTTCCCCAACTGGAAACCTGAAATAATATTTATGAAATTGCTCCTCCCCAGAGTTCCCTGTGATCTTAGTTCTATAAGGAAGGACTAATAGGGAATATTCAGCATTTACAGTAGACCGGAGCCCTCCAGGATTCCCGGGCTAGAAGGCAGGAGGTAGAGAAACCTGGGCAGCTAAAAATAACCAGAAACAAATTAAAGGCAGCATAATGTCACGGGGAATTAATTCTCATTGATGTTGGTGAAAGAGATCCGGGTGCCGGATGTGGCTGAGTTGGGTAGATCGCTTCTGTTAGGCACTGCGACGGGCAGGAATGAAGGTTAAGATTACAGGTCTTCCTTTGGACTACATCTCCCAGCATGCCCCCAAGGCAGGCAGCCCGCAATGGGACACACATGAAGGAACACAAATTCATGTACAGCACAGTGTTACCTTGTATAAAGGAATTAATTCGTTCCAAACGAAATTCTGTTAAGCAAATTCTCCTTTATACACATTTCCCACAGGAATGCATTGAAAACAGTAATCCCTAATCGCAACCATTTTTATGTTGTATGGATTCACCCCATATAGGCGGTTCTGTTAAGCAAATTTCCCCTATCTCTGGACTTATGTTGTACAGATTTTATGTTATACAAGCCGTTTGTTATACGAGGGTCCAATGTATTTCAGTGGGGTTTGTGTGGGACAATTTCCCAGCAAAGGAGCGGGTTGTGTGTTCCTTGGTGTGTCGTGTTTAGGGTCTCCACCCTTGGCCCTCCTGATTTCAATTACTAGCCTGACACACACACATACACCCCCCCACACACACCACACACACTTCCCCTGTCCTTTTGCTCTCGACGCGAATAGCTGTTAATCTGCGGAACTTCATCCATCAGGATTAGAACGCAAGTCAGAGCTCGGCTAGGCTCTGCAGCGCAGCGGGGGGGTGGTGGCACGAGCGGACGGGAGACGTGGAGCTGTTTTCCGGAGGGAATCGCACCTGGTTCTCGAGTCACGAGGGTCAGGAGCCATCCGCTGTAACATTGCCAGCCTCGGTCTCTTTCTGCCTCTCCGGCGTCTCCCTCCCTCTCGCTGGAGTTTTTATTTAGCCCTGCCTGGCCCGGGGCGCTCTGCCAGCCCATGAAAAACCCTTATGTCTTAATAATCTGTAAATGCCAGTTTCCCCATCACATCAGGGAGAGACGGAGAAAGAGGGCACGAAACCGGGAGGAGAGGTGGGGTAGCATGACCCCCCCTATCGCATGCCCTGGATTTAACCGAGGCAGCTAAGCAAGGAGGACAGGATGATAATCGCTTGTGTCCCTCCGGACACCTTTCGGCCTCCCCCCCCCCATAAGCCTTTCACGTACGCTCCACTGCCCGGATGACAAGAGGTGACACCCTGCATTACGGCCTCGTCCTTCTCCATCCTTTTTGCAACCTCTGCTCTACGGCTTGGGAAAATGTCCTTTTTAAAACAACAACTTGTTTTTAAAGACTCCGACTCCCAGAACCCCAGGTGGCTTGTAGTCCCCGAATCGGCCCTTTCTCAGCTCCCACCTTTCCTGTGTCAAGGAGTTCCAGAGGTCCAAAAAAAAAAAAGAGGTCCTGCTTGCATTGAGGAGTCAGCAAGGGGGGTTGTTGTTGGTAGTGATGGTGGAGGAATTTGATGGCATCTGAGTTGCTCCTTTGGCTTCAATTATTTGGGGCACGGGTGGAGAGGAGAGGGCTGCCCCCCACCCAGGCAAAAAGGGCAAGACACTTAATCTGCAGGGCATCCAGTCCAGCAAAGTGGTGCCCAAAAAACAGGGACAGAGGGCAACTCAGGCAGGCAGGATGGGAGGCATTATTTTATAAAGCGGTGCATCCCAGAATCCCCCAGTGATGACCATACAGGATTTTAGGAGCCCCCCCAAAAAAAGGTACCCAAACTCTGGTTCTGCCTTGTGCCTTGCGTCCAGTCTCTCTCCCCTCCCCACACACCGCCGCCTAACAGCCACAAGGCCTTGGGTACCCCGCATTCTGCAACAGAGCCCCCACCCCCAACCCAGAGTTCTGCATCAGTAATGTGCCCCATTGCCAAGGATCCTTCTAGAAAACCAAGCATCCTGTCTCAAATGCCTCCTTGGCCGCCTATGGCCTTCTTGGCTTTGCCGCAAGACGCCCGAACCATCTCGTTAGGATGCCAATTAAAACGAACTACAGGCTCCCACTTAAGGCAACGTGCTTTTTCTTTGCACCCCCCTCCTCCTCCGCAGTCAACACTCCCTGCAACCCCTTTGCTTCTGGGTTTGCCTTTCACCGAGCGAGACCCCTGTGCCTTTTGCAGCTGCCTGGAGGCAGGTAGATATTCAAGCGGTACAGCTTCCACACACACACCCCACCTCCAGCCAAAAATCTAATTTTTGGTTTGCATCCATATCTAACCTAATGGCTCCCTCTCGCACCCCTCTCCTCTTTCCTCCGCCCCCCCCCCGCAAAAACCTTCAGACCCTCTCTAACCAACCTTTAATTTCACAGCTTCCGAACTCTCTGTGTTTCTGTCATGATTTTTTTTTTGGTGGGGGAAAAGGAAAATAAAATAAAATAAAGCCACATGCGCACGCATTATGCACACACATGTACGAACCCCCAAAAAAGAAAAGAAAAAAAACCCTAAAGATTGTTTGTATTTTGCTAAAAAAAAATGCTTTTTCCCCTTTTTGATGAACCGAAACCGATCTCTTTTTTTCTTGATCTTTCTCTCTCTTTTTTCCCCCTGTCCCATTTTTCTTTTTTCTTCTTTTTTCTTGCTCTTAGGTCCGCTCACGAAAAAGCGTGAGGAGGCGTCAGCTAACAATCCCACTCCAGACGAAGGTATTTTTCCTGCATGTTTCACATCTTGCTTTTTAAAAAATATTTTCCTTTTTTGTTTTTGTTTTTTACTTCTTCTTTTTTTTATTAAACAAACAAGCAAACAAAGCTGGAACCAAAAAAAAATAACATATATAAATTTTGATACCCCCTCCCCCTCCCCTTTTTTCTTTTTCTTCTTTTTTGGTCTTCTCTTTGAGCCAAAAAGCGCCTTCTCTTGTTTTACAAAATCACCACTGCCCGTGCTTGATTTCCTCCTTTTTATTCCCCTTTCCTCTCCCTCTTTTTTCCCCTTTTTCCTTTTTCTGGAAGGGGAAAAAAAACCATGCCCTAACCTAGCCAGGCCAATAGTTGGAGGGGCTTTGAAAGATTTTTACTGTAACAAGAAAATGATTGATTTGATTTTGAGGGAATTTGGGAAGGGAGGTTGGGTTGATGATGTCCCACCGAATCTATCCGGGGCCTGATTTCTACTGCCCCTCTCTTGCCCACGAATTCCCCAGTAGAATATAAAGTGGAATTTTTGTGGCGCATGGGCCGTGGGTGTTTCCTCAACGCACCTTTATTTCTTACGTGGCAATTAAAAAGTGAATGTGAGGAGTGAATTGAATTTTATGCCAAAGGTGTGGAGTTGGGTTTTGTTCAACGTTGAGAATTGTTAATTTGCATTTGCTAAATCAGAATTCTGTTTTCATTAGGCACTGAGAACCATGAACCTGCCTTTTTAAAAACATTGGGAATTTTTACTTAAGTAGATTCAGGACACTCTTAAGAAACTCAAGTCTGTTTTTACGTCAAACCTGCGGGTCAACAAGTCTGAAGATCTTGAACCAAGATAGCAGCCTAGTTGGAGGGATTTCTGGGTGTTGTAGATTCTGCTTTAAGGGACACGTGCTGTTCATACCAAGAAAAGAAGGAAGGGAAGGCAACGGAAAAATGTATTAATGCCTCCGAATGAAGAAAACCAAATGCAATACGATGCCTTGAACCCTTTTGGTGCGGAAATATTTTGGTGCCAAATTTGTTCCTTTCCAGCAAAAGAAAAAAAGAAGAAGGTTATCTCATGAGGCAGGGGGTTCCTTTGACCCAAAGTCTAGTATGGGCCACCCAGCACCTGTTGTATGCTTTAGACTACAATTACCATCAACCTTGGCCTTGGGCCATGCTGACTGGGGATGATGGATGTTCTAGCCTGAAGCTAGAGGGCATGAGGTTGACTTCTTTCTTTTCTTTTCTTTTCTTTTCATTTCATTTCATTTCATTTCTTTCTTTCTTTCTTTCTTTCTTTCTTTCTTTCTTTCTTTCTTTCTTTCTTTCTTTCTTTCTTTCTTTCTTTCTTTCTTTCTTTTGCAGGACATTCTATTTTTAGTGTCCTTGTGGGACTAGTCGACCAGCACTGCGCTCCAGTGCACCATGGGAGTTGTAGTGTGAAAGGATCATAGAATCTTAGTCATGGAGACTTTCAGGTGGTGCCAAGGCCCCGTGGCCATTTGTAGGCAAAACGGATGAGAAGTAACCGTGGCGGAGGTAGCGCCGGTGACATAACACAGGGATGCTGGAGGGACAGAAATCAGGACTATCTTTCCCAGAGGACTCGGGGGTTGCTTAGCAACCAGGGTTAGAGAGAGTCGAAGGAGATGGATCATCCCATAGGGTTTTGTCGCAGGGCCTGTCAAGGACGTCCCAGAATCCCCCAGGCATTGGGGGGAAGGGGAGTGGGAGAGCAAGGAACTTGCATTCCTGTTTTGCACCCAGAAAAGTTACTTTTTGTGGGGACTGTATTCCCCAGAATCTATGGGAATTCTGGGAAATGCCACCCAAAAAGAACAAGTACTGTTGTGCTCTGTGGTAGGGGAATCATGGGGTGTATCAAATCTTTTCGAGACTGAGTGCCCAAATTGCAATTCAAAACCCACTCATTTTTTGCAAAGTGCCAATATAGCCAATTTAAATTGAATCCAGGTGGCTGTGAAGGGCTGATGTCGGGTGCCCACAGAAAGGGCTCCGAGGGTTCGCCAGCACTGATCTAGGAAAAGAGGGAGGGATATGGATGGGACACCAAAAAATAATCTCTTGGGAGGTTTTGATGAAGAGAAAACTCCCCCAATTTTGTAGTGGAGGTGTAGCCCACACAGGTCTCCCTAGAGCAGGAAAAGTGCAAAACATGACCATATAAATGTCTGGTTATGTATTTATTAACTGGGTGTCTACCAGCTGTGCTGGACCACGATTCCCATTGTTCCCTGTCCAGCCCCATCCTTCTGATGGGAACTGTTGTGATGAACCCCAAGAGCTTAAGAAGGGCTCCCAGATTCCCCCAACCATTTGGAAGTCGTTATCCATAAACAAACATATCCCAGGCTGAAAAAATGGCAAGTCTTGGATAACACAATCTTCCCTGGTAGTTTTTTTCCAGAAATTGCCTTTCTCTTAATCATCTTTTGTTTTGTTTTATTTGGTGTTGTTTTCTTCCTTTTTTTTTTTTTTTTTTTTTTTTTTTTTGCTGAAAATTGAACATAGATCTTTCTGTATATGAATCAACTGGTTCACCTGGCATTCTATCCCTAATATAAACCCAGAGCTGGAAAAAAAGTCCTTTTTTCTATACTACAGAATTAATCTTAATAAATAAAGGACCAAAATACCCTACAGTTTTAACCTCAATTTGCTCGGAGCTCATTTTGGACTACAAAGCCCATAATCTACTAGCCACCACGGTTAACAACCATCTTGAAGGATGTTGTTCTGGGTTATCAATTTTTTCAGGGGTTCTGGAGAAGTTACAACCCCCAAACAGTCCCCAAGGTCTGGAAAACAGCCTTTAAAAAAAAAACACAATAGATTTTTGAAATAGTTTAGAAATGTATGTGCTATAAATGTTTAACAAAGAAGAAAAAGAGAACAGACTGACCGTGTGCTGTCAAAAAGTGGCATTAATGTAAGAAGATTGCCGAATCTAAGAAAATGTGTGTGCTTTTCCTTTTTAAAGTATTTTATGTGGTGCATTAATTTACATATAGAAAGGAGAACATGTGGTCCAATTTTATAAATCAAGGAATTACAATTATGTCTACCCTGAACGTTAAAAAAAACCCTAAAAATGTTTTACACTGTGATTTTACCAAGCCAGACTGCAATTCTAAGTGTATTTAGCCAAGGATAAAAAAAAATCCGTTTATGAAACAAATTCAGCTTCACAGTCCCAATTATAGTTCATATTATTATGTTCAACCACAGTAGTGGTTTGTTAATTGGCAGACAAAGGTGGCAACTGTTTGGCCTTATGTATTAAAAATATGACCCAAAGAAACCTGTTTGGGTAAAAGGAAGGTGAGAGATTTCCCTTTTAAAAAGCAGGCTAAACCTTTTCTCTTGACCCTTTTCCATTTACTGTATTTTGATGGCAGGGAGGTTTAAGATCCCAGCTCAGAGGATGAAGAGAGAGGCAGGGGAAGAAAGCAGATGCCAAACAGAGTGACAAGCAAGGAGGGGGTTTAGAAAAAAGTTAAAGAAGCAGAAAGGTGGAACTTTAGGGTGTGTGGTTGGGGATTACATCAACAGGACAATTTGTGCACACCAGTTGTTTCCTACTATAGGTGTGTAGCTTTATAGTTTCTGTCCTACAAAGTTTTTTCCTGGAGAATTCTGGGAGGTGTAGTCCGAAAACATAAGCCTGTTCACCTCTGTTCCATACCAACAAGAGCCCACCCTGTACATCTTTTAAATATTGATCTGCTGGCAAGCGCACACACATGCATTAAGGTGGCCATGTGCCCAGTGTCTGAAGCTGCCATTTATTGACAGACTGGTTTGAACATCCCAATTCAAAAGAGACCAAGGGGTCTGAAATAGCCCATAGTCCACAGGGAGTATCACCTGAGGTGGGAGGGGGGCAGACTCAGCATCTAAGGGGGAAATGTCTTGGTCTTATGCCATCATGTGAAATGTGGGTGCATTGGCATTTAAGGGATTAAAAACTCCTGGTTTTGCATCTGTGCACATGCCAGTTAGCAAGGTGGCTGGAGGACTAACATTCTTATTCTCAGCTTAGAAATACTGAGAAATACAGTCCTATATATATTAAAAAGGGAACATCACTTTTTCATAGTGGAGTTGCAGCCTACGCAGGTTTCTCTATATAGATGTCAAGTTGCTTGTCTGTCTACTGGGTGTCTGCCATCATCCCCTCTCCAGCCTGGTCCACTTTAATGATCGAGAAATCTTTTCTGATCTTGGACCTGTGCACGGACAAGTTAGCCTGTGCAGCTTTAAGCTGGCCTGATTCCGTTTTCTCCTTTCTCTCTCACCTTTGCACCCTCTCTGTCTTGGCAAAGTGCACGTTATGTGGATAGAAACATAATCCGCACCAGCTGTGTCTCCGGTCACCCTCTGCGATCTCCAACTTTATAGATTGTCCTTCAGTGTTGTAAGCCACCTTAGGTCCCTTCCGAGGGGAGCAGCAGGGTAAAAATATTTATTTATCTATTTATTTACCAAAAATTTAGCCACCCCACTACCAAGAGGTCTCTGGGCAGCATACAACAATGTATTAAAAACTATAAAACTATAAAATTATTAAAACTATAAAATGCAATACAGTTAAAACACAATACAATAAAAATTATAAAACCCTGCTGCTCATGTCTCTACCTGGTTTTATCCCTTGGTGCCTTCTGAGCCACTAAGACCCTTGGAGGCTTAGTAAACTTTGCTTCCTTAAGGAAGTGCCTTTTAAAAAGACCACAGCTACCAAATCCTCCAAACTGAGATGGCGGATCAGAGGAATGTAGGATTTGTGGTCCTCGAAAAGTAACTTGCTGACCTGGCAGGGCTTCTCGTGGCTTCAGAACGCCACGCCCATGGCATTCAAGCCAGAGTGTTACCTACTTGTTTCTTTCTCTTCTGGTGGCGTAACGTTGACCAAGACCAGGACTGCCCAGGAAGCTCCCTCAGGGCTCCATCACCCTTTCACAGTGGTTGCCAAGAGCTGAGACTTCGGTTGTCTTCCCTCATGCATGGCGAAGATGGTGGAGATTCTGGCTGCCATTCGCCTGTCAGTGGGTTGGGTCCTAGAACAGACATGTCCAAACTTCGGCCCTCCATATGTTTTGGACCACAACTCCCAGAATTCCAAGCCTGTATTTCCAATGGCAAAGGACTGTGGGAGTTGTGGTCCAAAACATCTGGAGGGCTGAAGTTTGGACATGCCAGTCCTAGAATAATAGTGTTGGAAGGGTCTTTGAAGGCCATCCAGTCCAACCCCCCCTGCCCCAGGCAGGACACCAGATCAAAGCAGATCGGACCGATGGTGGTCCAGGCTTCCCCTTGAAGGCCTCCAACGTGGAAGTGCTCACCACCTCCCACAGAGAGGTAACTGGTTCCGTTGTCCTACTGCTTCAACAGTCAGAAATTTTTTCTTTCTGATACCCTAATTCTGGCTTCCTGCAACTTGAGCCCATTGTTGCAGAGACCTCTTGGTAGTGGGGTGGCTTAAAAAAATCTTAAATAAATAAATAAATAAATAAATATCCTGCACTCTGGGTTGAATGAGGACAGAGCTTGCTCCTTCTCTGGATGACAGCTTTTCGAGTCAATGAAGAGCGCTACCCTATCTCTCCCCCATCTCCTTTTCTCTAAGCTAAACATGCCCAGTTTTTTTTTAGTCTTCCCTCCTAGGGCTCAGTTTCCAGACCCCTGATCGTCCTTGGACGTGAAAGCGGGAGGCTGTGTCGCCATGACAAAAGGCAAATGCAAGAATAGGCAGTAGGTGATGCTTTTGTAAAGGTAAAGGTTCCCCCCACACCTGTGTGGTATTGTGTCTGACTCTAGGGGCGGTGCTCATCTCCGTTTCCAAGCCAAAGAGCCAGCATTGTGCAAGTCCGTGTCCCATGTGGACGGATAGCCGAATGGATTTCAGTGCATGGAGCACTTTTCACCTTCCTGCTTTTTAGAGGAGTACCTGTTTATCTACTTGCATTTAGAAGCTTTCGAACTGCTAGGTTGGCAGGAGCTGGGGTTTTAACAGCGGGAGCTCACTCCACTCTGTGTTACCCGGGATTCGAACCGCCAAGCTGCTGACTTTATAGCCAACAGTTTTCAGTGCTGTAGCCCGCTGAGCCACCACGCCTCCGTGGATGCTTTTATAGGCCAGTGATAAAACAAACAAGTCACAGGTGATGCGAGCTTTCGTGGGTCAATCCCACTTCCTCAAGGCAAGTACCAAAAGTCCAAACATGGCAAGATGGGGGTGGCCAGGAGGGCCATCTTGCATGTCAAGTTCTTGGCAGGGTGAATTTTGCCAGGCAGTGTCACAGATAGGCCAGGAAGCAGCAGGACTGTTGTTTTAAAGTCAGGTCCAAAGCAGAGAGGATCAAGTGTCCGACCCCTGTCTTTTGGACAAAAGGGGCAGAGGTCCTGCCCGCCCGCACATATCTCCTCTCCATTTGGGCAGTTACTTCACATCCCGTTCGTCCCTCCTTGCTGTCCCTCTTGGGACCGGTACAAAAAAACTTACTTCACGTCCATAGCGTGACAGAAAAAAGTTGTCTCGACCATGCCCCAGGAACCGAGAACAGAGCGTGACAAGCCGTACCTGCCTCTGGGCTGGGGAATTCTTTTGTCTCGGTTCCTGTTCCGGGACAAGGTCCCGTGAGGTAACAGCTGTCATGCAACAAAGGCAATCTTCCGCTCGTGAACGTGCGTCCATCCATTTCTCTCGTACTTTTGAGTGCTGTGGATCGACATTTCGAATAGACGAAGCACAGGGGGTGTGGTGCGCCCTTTATTTTTATGTGTTTTCCCCCCCCAAAAAAGCAGGTCTTGTCACGAAACAAGGCCGTGAAGTAACACTTGTCACGAGACAAGTTATCACGACCGTGAGTAAACGGAAACAGGGACTGAACAGGGACAAAACCACGTGACCGCGAGCAATGCTGTCACGGTACAAATGTAATTGCGGAAGAAGGAAGGATGTGAAGGAACCGCCTTGGTTCTAGTTTGTCAGCATCTCCAGAACTGGAGCCAGGAGTCTAGAGGAGGCCTGAGCGTGCCCTCCGGTCTCGCCGTCGCTCTTTGCTGCCCTTCCATCCTGGAAGTAGATGCTCTTGGCACCTGGGGTCTCTTTATCAACCTTTCCAAAGCGGCCAATTTGGGCCAGTTATAACAGGAGCCGAAGGGGTCCAGAAAGGGGGGTGCTGTGAGTGGGATGGGCTGGTGATGGGGTGCCCTTGTGCCAAGTGTGGGTCTGTGCGATGCTCAGCCCCCTGGTGCATCCGGATCCTTTAGCCCCGCCCACTTCTCCCAGGTCTCTCCGCCCCTCCGTGGGGAAGGAGGGGCAGAGTGGAAACTGCTAATGAAGACCTTGGTGCATCTAATTAACACTCTCCCCTTGCAGCGAATTAATTAGGCTCCAGGTTGCCATGGAAATGGGATATGACCTAGAAATGGAAGGAGGGGCCTGAGGGGAGGGTCTCTCTTTTGCCTCCCCCCCCCACGTCAAGGGGATGCCTTGATGGGCAGCAGGGACGCATCCTGCTAAGGCCAGTTCACCTCAGGCTAAAGATGTGAAATTTCCAGAAACTTTGGGGGGAAACAGGGAAAAAAATAATCCTCCCCCAACAATTGTTCCAAAGTTTTTATTTATTTATTTCCATAGCTTCAAAATTTCCAGAAATTTTACATCTCTACCTCAGACCACCTTTTCCAACTCAAACCTCAACAAACAAAAACAAACAACAACAAAACCCACTTCCTGATCCAAGAGGAACTTGAAGGGTGCAAAGAAGCCAGCTTGACCACCCACTGACCCTCTCACCTTGAACCCGTGTCATTTTGGCTTTTCTGGATCTTGGCTTTCTTGAACCTCTGGCCTTTGGCCCCCTCATTCACCGACTGCGGCCCTAGTTTTTTGGACCCCCGGGTCCTGGCAGGGATCCATTTGCAGGACTAATGTCTCTGCCCCTTTTATTTATTTATTTATTTACAAGATCTTTTTAGCCGCCCCACTACCAAGAGGTCTTTGCATTCGCACCCATCACCATTTCGCCCACTTGTGTTTCTGATCTCTGGCTCTCCGGCGTTGGTGTTCCTCTAGGCCAGTGGTTGAAGAACCTTTGCCAGGCCAGATGTTTTGGACCACCACTCCCACATTCCTTTGTCATTGGCAATACAGGCTTGGAATTGTGGGAGTTGCGGTCCAAGACATCTGGAGTGACAAAGGTTCACCCTCACTGCTCTAGGCTGACTTTCCCACGTTCTCCTGGCAATGAATGTATTTTATAAATGCCTGTCCTGCGATTGAAGTGACCTGCGCTGCACCAGAGATTTCTCTGGGCCTATTGCCCTGAGCCTTCATTCTTTCAGCCTCACACTTTCCAGTTTTGATTCCGGATCACCAGCCCAAAGGGCCACTGGCATATTATTTGGAGGGAAGCCTCAGAGCGAAGTTCACTATTTAAAGGGAATGTTTATACCTTCAACCCCATAGTTTTCAGATCTTTCTTTCTTTCTTTTTCTGGAGGATGGGGGGGTAGAGAAGCTGGGTGGGGCCCCCGAGGCGTTGCTGGGGTTACTTTGTTAGTGGCGCCCAAGGTGGGGCAAGCTGGCCACTTGGCAGGTACAGAGAATGTCTGCCAATGCTCGGAGAAACAGCTCTTTTTCTTTCTTTCTTTCTTTCTTTCTTTCTTTCTTTCTTTCTTTCTTTCTTTCTTTCTTTCTTTCTTTCTTTCTTTCTTTCTTTCTTTCTTTCCTCAAGGAATTCCTCCTCTCACGGTATTTTGCTAGTTTTCGGTTCCTGCTTCAGTTCCTCTAGCTCCATAGCAGAAGGGCAGAAATTCACAGACCCGAATAGCTTCAAGTCCCCTGGAGTAGTCCACCCCTTTTCCTCATCGACGTAAGAGCCCCAATAACAGGGACATGAGTAGGAGAAAGGATAAAAGGTCTCATTACTTACGACTGGGCAGATTGAGCAGCAAACTGACAAACGTGACTGCTTTTCAGCAACAGTCCTGAAGCAGACTCAGGAGAGGGAAAGAACACAGGACACAGAGCACAGAGGCGGGGCTTTCTTTGAATTCAGAGGCAGGGAAGGAACGATTGGTCAGCACTGTCGAGATTGACAAGTCAGTCCAGCTCAGAAAGGTCCTTTCCCAGCCACACCCACTAAAAACCGCATGCAAGGTTGCAAAACAAAACAAAGCAAAGCAAACCTACTAACAAAAAACTGTTTCCAGAGGCTGTGGGCAATGGGACGCAGAGAAGTAGGTCTTTCTGCCTGGGCTGGTGGCCAAGAGGCAACGCTGGATCTAGAATAACAAAATGCAGAGAATTAAAATCTGCTTCCCTGGCCTCTTCCTTCTCCTCTCGCAGATATCCGAGACAGTGGGAAAAAACCAGTCATGCTTTTCATCCACGGCGGATCCTACATGGAGGGAACCGGCAACATGTTTGATGGAAGTGTCTTGGCGGCCTACGGCAATGTGATTGTGGTCACCATGAATTACCGGCTCGGCGTGCTGGGTATGGGAGCATTACTGGTCTGCTCAGGGGCTTGATATTTTTATGGTGATTTTGGGTTGGTGGGAGAAACCCAGAGGTCACCACATCTCTCCCTTTGGACTCTCTTTCTCTGCCCCATAACTGGCCTCCATTCATGAATCAAGAGTCGTTGTCTGTCCCCCCCACCCCACCCCGCCCCGCCTTTCAGGTGGGATGGTGTATGGAATGATACTGCTCCTTAGAAGTAATTAACTTGCAATTCCTGATTGTAAAGGTTGAAAAAACTTTGGATTTTCCTTGTTCTTGCTTTTTTGGTGTTACGCTGTTAGAGTGGGTAAGATAATGGCATTAAACACTTGAAAATAAATAAAATAAAATAAATAAATAAAATGCTTCTGAAAGTGTTCTCTAAAAAGAATGTCAGAAAAGTAGCTAGAAAACATTATTGTTATGGCAGTAAAATAACTTTGATCCACTGGTTATGTTACTTTTGGACTGAAGTGACACTAGAATAGCTAACTTTGCCCATGTTTATATATATATTTTAATATCTGGGAGGTACCCACGCAGATATATTTTAAAATAAATTACCTTTGTTAGCCAGGCTGTTCTAATCACAGAAGTCCCTTACAATTTTGACCTTACCAGCAAGTCAATAACAGAGAAACAATCTCTGGTTCCCTCTAGTGGCCAATTCTGACATGGCACTTTGGAAATACAGTGGCGGACCCTTGTATAACAAGCAGTTTGTTTAACAAAATCCGCTTAAAGGAAAAAAATCTGGAGATAGGGGGAAATCGCTTCACAGAATCACCTATGGCGCAAATCTGTACAATAGAAAAACAGTCGTGATTAGAGATTAATCTGTTTTCAATGCATTCCTATGGGAAATTTGTATAAAATAAAATTTGCTTAACAGAACGAATTAATTCCTTTATACAAGGTACCACTGTATTCATCAAAAGACAATAATAATAGCCATTACTTGCTCTCAATTCAGTTCTAACTTAAAATATAACTCTCAGTAAGTGTAGGTTATTTTGTGTACTTGCGTAACTTAGAGGTTGTTTATTACAGCCAGGTCACTTAGGTGCTGCTTGTAACTCCTAAGATTAACTTTACAACTACTTGTTACTTTTTTAAAAAAAAATCACCCCTCCAAGCAACACATGACAGGAAGCTACATAACTTGGAATTAGTTAACTCCCACATTCTGGCCCAACAAAATCCGCATTGTAGACTAAATGCAGCTTTGTCCAAGGATAGATGGAGCTCAGGGGAGGGTCAGTTCTCGAAATGCCGTCCCTGGTGCCAAACAATGCTTAAGTTTGTTTGCAAATGGGGGGGGGTCTGATTTGGATTGAGAGCCTCCCTCCTGAATTTGCACTAGGATGCAGTTTTTTATTTATTTTTAAACCTTCTCCCCACTTGAGTCCTCCTCCCACTGCACACACACACACTTTCGTTCCCCTTATGGGCGCGTGACACTCACCCAGGCATTGCCAAAAATTAATATTTCATTAAAAAGCTTTTAAATAATTAACGGCAAGGCCTTGTTATCTCCAGCGGAGGAAAAGGGCCCCAGGATGGAGCCATGATTAATTTTGAAGGAAAAGATTGGTCAGGTGTAGACACAGGGTTGAGCAGAGGGAAAGGAAGGCTGCCCGATCGATGGCTTTCCCGGGCTTTGGTTTGAAACGGATGGAGCAGTCTTCCTTGAAATTTCCCCTTGGGACCAGAAAGGCACAAGCAGGGAGGAGAGGGGAGGCATCAAGAGGTGTGGATGGGTGGGAGCACGGCTATTTAGCAGCTGCCCCAGCATCTCAGAGACAGCAGGAAAGTACCAGGACCTGAGTTTCACAGAAATAACCAGGCAGAAGAACGTTTTGCTGCTCTGTTCCTTTTGCGTCTCCCAGAGGCTGAAACCAGCTCCGGCCCCTACTTCTAAGCCTTCTAGCCAGCCAAGGCTTTGCCCTTTCTATTATTCCATTCCCCTTGGCTCAGTGGGGGAAGGTTGCCTCTTTGGACTACAGTGCCCATAACCCCCACCCCACCCCCCAGCCTATATGGCTGGCAGCCACACTGCCAGGAAGGGCAGGGTGAGTTCCAGAGTGGAAGTCTAGAATCACAGAGTTGGAAGAGACTTCCAGGGCCATCCAGTCCAACCCCTCTGCCATGCAGGAACCGGTATCACAGTGCTCCCAAGACCGATGGCCATCCAGCCTCTGCTTAAAAACTTCCAAAGAAGGAGACTCCACCACCCACCTTTGGGGCAGCATAGTATTCCACTGCCGAACAGCTCTAACCGTCATGAAGTTCTTCTGAATGTTCAAATGGAATCTCTAGTTTGAGACCATTGCCCCGAAGCCATGGAAATCAAACCAGTCCCCTCTTCAATAGGACATCCTTTCAAATATTTAAACATAGCTATCACATCCCCTCTCATCCTTCTTTTTGTGGCATTGCCGGCGTTTCTACGCTTGTAGAACAGAGTAATCATTCCTATTGGAACGCTTAGAGTACACTATGTAGATAAGCGGGGTATAAATGCAACAAATAAATAAATAAATAATAAATAATAAATAAATAACTCCCGAGCCGGAAGAGGCTTTCTGGACCCTAAAACCGCCTCCTCAAGCACCTGTCAAGAAAACCCAGTGGAGGAAGAATCGATCTTCTAACCTCGGGTTCCCCAGCCAAAGCCAAACGTTAGGAAAAACTTCCTGACGGTTAGAGTTGTTCAGCATAAGTGGAATCGGCTGCCCCAAAGAAGGGTGGTGGGGTCTCCTTCCTTCTTTGGAGGTTTTTAAGCAGAGGCTGGGTGGCCCATCTGTCGGAAATACTGTGATGGGGGTTCTTGCAGGGCAGGGGGTTGGACTAGATGGCCCTGGAGGTCTCTTCCAACTCTAGGATTCTATGTGATGGGTCATGCTTGGGGGATGAACCGATGATTCATTTGAGTGGGTTATACCTTCCCCTGCTTTTGCAAGTCTCTTCTTCCCCTCCCCTTTTTGTGTGGGGGTGGGTGGGTGGGGGTGTTGGGGAGTAAAATCCATTGTACTTACAAATTGACCCATCACTCGACACTGAATTACATTTAATTTAAATTAGGTTTAATCACATGTAAACGAAAAGTGATAATTTCAGCTGGAGGTGGGTTGTGCTGGGTCAACGGATAACAACTACACAAATTTTCCTCCATCTCTGCTCTTCTTCCTTGGTGTCTTTTTCCCCCTGGACTCCTTTCTCGCTATCCCCCCCCCAACTCCCTAATCGCTACCATCTGTCCCCCTTTTCAGGGTTCATGAGCACCGGGGATCAGTCCGCCAAGGGGAACTACGGCCTTCTCGACCAGATCCAGGCCCTGCGGTGGCTGAACGAGAACATTGGCCATTTCGGAGGGGACCCCGAACGGATCACCATCTTTGGCTCTGGCGCGGGCGCCTCCTGCGTCAACCTCCTCATCCTGTCCCACCACTCGGAAGGTAAAAAAAGAAAAAGCGTTGGTTCCTAGGTGGACCTTGGACCTCTTGAGGAGGCTGGGTGAACTTCCCCCTGGTGCTAACGTGGAATTTCCATGCCGTGAACGGAAGCTGGCTCTTGTTAAAATGACTCTTTTAGGTGGCCTTTGGGGAAAGGTTTGGAAGTGAAAGCAGAGTCTTCTGCTTATATACCGCCCCATACCTCTTCGAGTAGTCTCTGGGTGGTTTACAGTTTTTTAATTACAGTAATGCAGGCTACACATTGCCCCCCCCCAACCCCAGCAAGCTGGGTCCTCATTTTACCGACCTCGGAAGGATGGAAGGCTGAGTCAACCACGAGTCGGCTGCTACCTGGGATTGAACCCCCAGGTTGTGAGCACAGTTTTAGCTGCAGGACAGGCGTTTTAACCCCTGCGCACAGCCTTGGGGATGGATACGGCCCCGAGTTTGCAAGTGACCCACTCCTAACTTCATAGTTGTAGTTTTGTGAGAGGTAGCTATGCTAGTCTGTGCAAGAATTCTTGGCAAGAATCAAAACAAAACAAAATAAAAGACAAAAACATGTGGCATCTTAAAGACTATTATATTTTAATGTAAGCTTTCATGGACATGTTCACTTCCTTTATTTCATTTATTTATTTCAATGTTTACCCTTCCCATCTCGTGACCAGGTCACTCTTCTGGGTGGCTTCCAACATCATACCATATTTGTAAGCAAAATTCAGTCATATACATCCAATAAAAGCACTGATCAAAAGAAAACCAGTTTGTTTGTTTGTTTTTAGGTTTAGGATTAGGGAACTCTGGGCAGTGTACAAGCAAAGCAAACAACAATTAAAAGCACCCCAATACAAATCAAAAGGAAACATACCACACAAGCGTGGAGGATCCCCACATGTTCCTGGACTGCAACTCCCAGAAGCCTGCACCACTCACTGTGCTGGAAAGGGTTTCTGGGAGTTGCAGTCCAGGAACATCTGGTGACCTACAGGTTGAAAACCACTGCGCTAGAGGGAGGTTCTCCACTGCGTTTCCCTAGTTGTGCCAAAATCCGTCCCTTTCACTCATGGGAGATCTCTCTCTCTCTCTCTCTTTCTCTTCTCCCCATCACCCCTCTATCTGCCTCCCGGTCACTGGTGGCTCCTTTCCCTCCCCGCCCGTAGGTCTGTTCCAGAAAGCCATCGCTCAGAGCGGGACGGCCATCTCCAGCTGGTCGGTGAACTACCAGCCCCTCAAGTACACCCGCATGCTGGCCTCCAAGGTGGGCTGCGACCACATGGACACGGGCAGCACGGTGGACTGCCTGCGGCGAAAGCCCTACCGGGAACTGGTGGACCAAGACATTCAACCAGCCCGCTACCACATCGCCTTCGGCCCCGTGGTGGATGGGGACGTGGTCCCGGACGACCCGGAGATCCTGATGCAGCAAGGGGAGTTCCTCAACTATGACATCCTCATTGGGGTCAACCAAGGGGAGGGCCTGAAGTTCGTGGAGGACTCCATGGAGAACGAGGACGGCATTTCCGCCAGCTATTTCGACTTCACCATCTCCAATTTCGTCGACAACCTCTACGGCTACCCGGAAGGCAAGGACATCTTGCGGGAGACCATCAAGTTCATGTACACGGACTGGGCAGACCGGGACAATGGCGAGATGCGCCGCAAGACCCTGCTGGCTCTTTTCACGGACCACCAGTGGGTGGCCCCGGCCGTGGCCACCGCCAAGCTCCACGCCGAATACCAATCGCCCGTCTATTTCTACACTTTCTACCACCACTGCCAGACGGACACGCGGCCCGAGTGGGCCGACGCGGCCCACGGGGACGAGATCCCCTATGTCTTCGGGGTCCCCATGATCGGAGCCACGGACCTCTTCCCCTGCAACTTCTCCAAGAATGACGTCATGTTGAGCGCGGTGGTCATGACGTACTGGACCAACTTCGCCAAGACGGGGTGAGATGCCACGTGCAGAACTAAAACCGCTGGAAAGGACAGGGACTGGGGGAATTCCTTCCACCTGTGGAAAGAAAACCAGAGGTGGAAAAAGAAAATAAGGACCGCAGCTCAGTGGCCCTTGCCCTGATTGGTGGGCAGCCGATCCCTGGAAAAGCCAAGGAAGTTAGGAGACAGACAAGAGTAGGAAGTCCAGTTCTGTGAGATGTAGAATTTCCAGAAATCTTGAAGCCATGGGTTTTTTTTTAAATAGATAAATGGGGAGGAGGGATAATGGGGTTTTCCCAGTTTTCCTCCCAAGTTTTCAAAAAGTCTAACAGCTCCTAAAGGACCGGGAAACAGGTGCAGTCAGACCATTATACTTGGAGGGTAGGGTGGGAGTACATGATTGATGTGTGGATTGTGTGGATGATGATGATGATGATGAGTGGAGGTTTTTCCTTGATCCAGAAGACCCGGTATGATATAAGCACAGGGAAGCACTTCATTCGAATATGTTATTGCTATTTAAAAAGTACAGTAAGACTGTTTTTATTTGCATGAGATTGGCTCCAAGCTTCCCTGCGAATGCTGAACCATTCAGATGATAGCAAGCAAGCTTAGCACACTGAATACTATACATAGCATGGTGCTTGGCTCCCTCTAGGGGCCAGTTCTTGTCACTTCATTGTTAGAAATATAAATTTCTGGGGTTTTCCTTTTAATATTTTAAATATTTTCATGCCATGGAAACCCCTACCTTCTGAGGCAGGATATCGACAGCTGAGTCACCACCAGATGGCCGTCAAAACTTCCATTTTGGTTGGGTAGTAAAAATTGAGAGCATAATTTTTTTTTTTAAAAATGTGTGAGCCTCAGCCAAAATTGACCATTAGCCTGAAGTTGGCATTGCAGGGGCTGTAAACCATTTCTAAGTCCTTTTTTTTTGGGGGGGGGTCCCTGCAAACCCCCTGCCATTCAGGGTCAGGCCTTTTCCTTCTCCAAAGCAGAGAATCAATCATCTTCAAAGCCTGCAGGAGTGAAGTTGTTCTGCTGTGGAAATCGTTCTGCTGTGTGAACAGCCAGTCAGCTTGGGGTGTGCAGCTTGTAGTGGGGGGATCTATGTGTTGAGAGGATGTGCAGCCATTGGGTTTTCCCAGAGGTGGGGTGTAACATGGACTTCTGCAGATTCTGCACCCCTGGTTTCCTACCCAGACGGGCCGGGCATGGGGGCCTGGATTGGGGTCGGAAGAAGCCAAAGGGCTGAAGGCCAGGGTCCCTTCAAAACTGTATAGGGCTTGCAAGAGCCAGGCCAAGCTGGGGGGTAGCCCTTCAAGGAAATAGTTCTTAGGCTAGAGACGAGTCATTTGGACTCTGGAGTAGGGATGGGCACAAAACAAAAAACCAAATACTGTTTCCTCATGTCGTTACCTAATGAAATGAAACGAAACGACACGAAGCAGCATTTTGTTACAGACGAAATGTTTTTTGTTGTTGTTGAAACGAACCATTTCATTCCATCTATAAGCCACTAGGGGAGGGGAAAGTTTTTTTTAAAAAAAAGCTCTGGGCTTTTTAAAAAACTTTTTTCCCTCCCCTAGCCCTGCACACCAGCTGATCAGTGCTAGGGTGGGAAAAACATCCCCCAGCGCCAATGAGGTGGAAGGCAGGGCTTGGGGAAGGGGTTCATTTAATACAATTTTTTTGGAAATAATTCATATGAAATGAAATGGGGGAAAAGTGGGGGGCAAATGGAAACGAAACGAAACATAATTTTTTCATTTCGTGCCTATCCCTACTCAGGAGGAATGAGGGCCAAGCTCTTATCAGTGCTTGGAAAAGTTATAGCAGCCCCTGAGTTCTGGCATTTGCCGTCCAAAAGAAAAGTAACTTTTCCAAGCTCTGACCTTTTGATTTTACCTGACTGATTTCGGCCCTTTCGCAACCTCGCTGGCTGAATCACCAATCAAACTGCGGCTTCTGCTTGGAGTACACTGGCACCTCGACTCTGTTTGCGGTGGGCACAGCCCAGGGCTGAGGGTGCCGCTGGAGGGCTGCAGGTACCCTGGCCCCCGGGAGCCCCTTGTCTCATCACTGCTATCAGAAGTGTTGTTTTTGTTGTCGCTGGTGCTGCGGGTGTTTTTTTCCTCCCATTGCTCACCGGTGGAGCCAAGCCAAGGGTCAGGCCGAAAACTTGTCGTAAAAATCTGTGGGCCAGAGGAGATGTTTGCAAAATCACTGGTGTTTGAATTCCAGGAAACAAATCAGCAGCTATTAGCAATTGCAATAATTGGGTAGCTAAAGATTGTGGAGCAACTCCTGCTGCAAAAATCAAGGTGGAGGACAGGACAACCTGATCTTGTTTTTGCATTATTCTTTTAATTTCTTTCTGCCCTTGGCGGGTTTTGTATACCCCCCCTTTTCTTCTTCTTCATCTTCTTCATCTTCCTCCTCCTCCTCTTCTTATTTACCACATTTCCCCATCTATAAGACGCCCCCATCTATAAGATGACCCCCCACACACACTTTTCCAACCCAAAATTACATTTTCACGACCACAAAGTTCTCTCCTGGGCTCGCTTCCATGTATAAGACGTGCCTCAATTTTTAGCCTCAACAATGTTATACAAATTTTAGTCTTATACATGGGAAAATACTGTAGTTCGATCTGTTTTTTCAGGTGGCAAAAACCTATTGCAGCAAAACTTTACAGATTTTTTTTTCCGCTAGGGAAGAAGATTAATGGAATGGGATATAAGATGTTTGCAGCAAAATATGGACGAACCCAGGAAAAACCTACCAAATTCATATTCTTGGTTCCCTGGAAAATTGATTACAGAATCTGGGCCCTTGCAGAAGGAGAGGGTTCAGGGGACAGAGATATGTACAGTGGACCCTTGTATAACAAACAGTTTGTATAACATAAAATCTGTACAACATAAAAAATTTCGGAGATAGGGGAAATTTGCTTAATATAATTGCCTATGGGGCAAATCCGTACAACATAAAAATGGGATAACTCCATTTTCAATGCATTCCTATGGGAAATGTGTATAAAGGAAAATTTGCTTAAGATAATTTCATTTGGAACGAATTAATTCCTTTATGCAAGGTACCACTGTATTAAAATTGTGACACTCCCAGATGAACGTCAAGGCAATACTATTTTTACAGGCAGCAGCAGCACACTTTAATAATCTTAATAATCTTTAAATAATCTTAGAACTGCTAAACTGGGAGGGAGCCTATGGACTGAGTCCATCCCGTGACAAACTTTGGGTCTATATGCCTTAATTCTTCCTTGTGGATATCATTTGATCCAGTCATTCCCATCCCAGATGCTGTTGGGCAACAACTCCCAAAACTCCTGGCCAGCACAGCAGGTGGTAAAGTCTTCTGGGAGTTGTAGTCCAAGAACACCTGGGTGACACAAGGGTGGGAACCACTGCAATGATGTCACTTTTAACCCCGCCCTGACGGCAGTAGCTGGGTTTCTTCCGGTTCTTGGAAATGTCCTTATAGCTCAACTGTCTGTCCAACCGAGTGGGATCCTAACAGGGCTGGCACAACATGTGGAAAATCTAAGAAGAATATATCAGAAAAACTGAGGGGAAAATTAATGTTAATGCAGAAAACAACACCTGCAGTCAAAGAGGCAGTGCAAAAAAGAAGAGAAAAGAAAAGAAAGAGAGGGAGGAAGGGAATAATAGTTGCATCTCAAAGGCCACGTCTCCCATTATGAGACTGTGTGGGTGTTCATATCATGGTGGGTGTTGTGTCATTACAGTCGTGACTGACCCTTCGTGACCCCATGTCCATGGAGTTTTCTTGGCAGGAATACTGGAGTGGCTTGCCAGTTTCTACTCCAGGCGCCAACAGCACCTGGTATTCCCTGGTGGTCTCCCATCCAAGTAGTAACCAGGGCCGACCCTGCTTAGCTTCCGAAATCAGGCCAGATCGGATGTGCTTTTAGGGCATCTAATTAGGTACATTCATATCATGAGGAGAGGCCTTTATTTTGGTCCTGCAACCTTCTGAGGTGCATTTAATGGAGAGGGCCTGGCCTTCTCTGTGGCTCCTCCTAGACTAGTGGTGGCGAACCTTCGGCACTTCAGATGTTTTGGACCACAACTTCCAGAATTCCAAGCCTAGATTGCTAGTGACAAAGGATTGTGGGAGTTGTGGTCCAAAACATCTGGAGTGCCAAAGGTTCGCCACCACTGTCCTAGACTCTGGAACTCCCTCCCACTGGAGGCCCGGCGGGCTCCATCTTTGCTCTCCTTCTGCATGCAGGCCAAAGCGTTCCTCTTCAAGGGCAGGCTTTCCTTTATGATTAGTTGACCGAAGGGATTTTTAAAAGGGTGCATTTTATTCTATATTTTAATTGTGTTTTCAATATTGCTCTTATTGGGAGTTTTAAGACGTTTGCTTAATGCTTTTAAAATATTTGTCGTTGGCTTTAAGCTTGGTTTCTTTAAAATACTCTATGTCACCTTGGATCCTTCAGGTGACAGGCAGTCTGTAAGTATTTAAAATGCATAATCAATAAGTCTCCCATAGAGAAGACCTAAAGCACTTGTGACGTGTCGAACTGCTGCTGCTTCTACTTGCAGCTTGCCATGATCAGAATAGCTTAGAAAAGTAACTATGGGTTTTTTTTTGGGGGGGGGGGTAACTGGATAGCAAGCACCTTTTAGCATGGACATACAGTGGTCCCCTGCCCGTTCGCAGTTTATATATTGCGGTCCTGGTATATTGCGGGACCGCAGTATATGAAAAAAAAGCCCCCCTGGGATAAGGGGGGAAAGGCCTGTTTCAGGCCTCCCGTACTTAACCCAGGACTGGTGCTGCCCCAAACAGGCCCGCAAGGGCATTCCCAGGCCTTCTGGAGGCCCCACAATGGCTTCCTTGTGAACTAGAAGTCACTTCTGATTTACAGAAAATCATTTCTGAGGCCTCCAAGGGCCTTTCTAGGCCTGTCGGAGGCCTCAGAAATGATATTCGGCGATCTGGAAGTCACTCCCAGTTCGCAGGGAGGCCCTTTTTGGGGCTCCAGAAGGTGCGGGAAGGCCCTCGCAGGCCCGTTTGGGGCAGCACCAGGCTGGGGGTAAGTACAAGAGTCCCCAGTTAGCCCCCCCAGACCCGACCTGACCTGCATCTGCATATCATGGATTTTCAATTATCATGGGTCAGGTCGGGTCCCTAAACCCCGCGATAGGCAGGGGGGGGTCACTGTACTGTATTATAATGTCCAACGACCATGCAGTCTAGGGGAGATCGTTACTCCAAAGAACAAGCTCTGATTTCCTACAAAGTCGGGAAGGTAGAACGCAGATCTTCTGAGCATCCATGTTGCAGGAGATGCCACCATCCACAATCCCGACTATGAGGACTAGGATCCACGGAGGTCTCGGGGACCTTCCGCCTTGCTGACTCTCTCCTGTCTGTGTCTCCTTTTCTGCCAGGGACCCGAACCAGCCGGTGCCCCAGGACACCAAGTTCATCCACACCAAGCCGAACCGCTTTGAGGAGGTGGTGTGGACCAAGTTCAACACGAAGGACAAGCAGTACCTCCACATCGGCCTCAAGCCCCGGGTGCGGGATAATTACCGGGCCAACAAGGTGGCCTTCTGGCTCGAACTGGTGCCTCACCTCCACAACCTCCACGAGCCGCCCTACACTTCCACCACCACCCGCCTCCCGCCCATCGTCACCCGTTGGCCCAGCACCCGGGTGGGGCCCAGCACCACCCGCCGGCCCATCCCCACCCTCCCTCCGGACGAGGACGACGTGGTCCGGCCGCAGCGCTACGTCCCCTTCCCGGGGGATTCCCGGGACTACTCCACCGAGCTCAGCGTGACGGTGGCCGTGGGGGCCTCTTTGCTCTTCCTGAACATCCTGGCCTTTGCCGCCCTCTACTACAAGCGGGACAAGCGGCACGAGCTGCGCAGCGGGCGGCGCCTCAGCCCCCAGCGCAGCGCCGGCAACGACCTGGTGCACGGGGGCCAAGAGGAGGAGATCATGTCGCTGCAGATCAAGCACTCGGAGCACGACGCCCACGACCTGGAGCCCCTCCGGCCGCACGAGATCCTCCGCCCCGCCTGCCCGCCCGACTACACCCTGGCCCTGCGCCGGGCGCCGGACGACGTCCCCTTGATGACTCCGAACACCATCACCATGATCCCCAGCACCATCACGGGTATGCAGGCGCTGCACCCCTTCAACACCTTCCCCACCGGACACAACAACACCCTCCCTCACCCTCACTCCACCACCCGCGTATAGTGGCTCTCCCCCTCTGTACCTCCGGCCGCCAGGCCCACCCTGCCGATCTTTTCCACCACGTGGACGGGTGTCTTTTGTATAACATTGGGGGTGGGGGTAAGGGGAAGCCGCAGAAGTGTGTGTGTGGGGGGAGGGACGGCAGACGGATCCCGCGCATGGCGCAGAGGGGCTAGCAGTCCTTCGCCCGGCTTGGCGTGAGAGTGGAGACCTCGTCGCCCGTCTGTGGCCTCGACCGGGGCGGCACCGGAGATGTCGGGCGGCAGAAACGAACTCTCACTTCTCCTCCTCCTTTCTGGCCGTTCAGAGAATGAGAGAGCGATCAGGCCCAGATGCTGGCAGCTTTAGCGGGCGTGGGATTGGAGCTAGCAGGAGCGCCACGGGGTGTGTGGCCATCTTCTCCTCAAGCCTCGGCAGGGGGTGGGAAAACCGGTGTCCTTTGAGATGCCCGTGCGGTGCTCAGGATGCTGCAGAGAGAGGGAAAGAGAGAGAGAGAGATGGAGTCCCATGCAGTTTCCTTCACCTGGCGAGAACAACCATGCCTTCCTTCCCGGCCGTGGTATGGGACTCGGGGGGGGGAGTTCCCTCTCGCTCCCCCCCACACAAGTTGTGCTGTGCTCCAAGGGGCACCAGGTAGAAGGACCGGGGATGCTCGCTTGGGGAAGAGGTGTGGGAGACGTAACCAGGTGTCTGAGCTTAGCGGAAGGAGAAGGAAAGAGGTCTGAGCATAAAGAGCCCCCTGGGCGCAGTCAGCACCGCCGTCACCGGGCTGGACAGCACCCTGGGAATTTTGATATTTTTGCAGAGGAAACCGGAGTGAGATTGGATGTGCAATCTCTTTCTTCTCTCTCTCTCTCTCCTTCTTTTTTTCAATCCCAACCTTTTTTTTTTGTCGCTGAGTCTGTCTTTTTACACTGTTTGGCTGGAGGGGAGCCTCCCTGGGTACTGAGAGAGAGAGAGAGAGAGAGTTTGCTCCCCCCCTCCTTGGAAGAGGGCGGTTTAGGAGCAGAAGTGGTTCCTCTCTGCTCGAAGGCCACGAGATGGACACCCCACATGTGCCACCCTCAGGAACGGCCAGCCGACCTTCGTGTTAAGCATTCGTGGCAGGTGGGCGGGCGGGTGGGCAGGGGTCCCAAACGGAGGGAGAAGTGAGCCTGCCAGCCTTGGTTTCAGGGTGGGGGGGTGTTCCAAAAAAGAATTAAAAAAATATCCCAGTGCCTTCCTGCTGCAGTTTGGAGGGAGATGTCATCACCTTCCACCCTTTTCGTATCCGCTGCAAGACCCACCACGTCCTCACCGACCCAGACACATCTTTGATTTTTTGGGGGTGGGGGTGGGGGGGGGGAGAGCTCCCAGGAACCTAAAGAAGGTCTGTGGTATGAAAAGAAAGCCCCCCTCGGCCCCCGAGATTCACCTGTGGGGCAGCCGAAGGGGCATGTGCCATCTGGGCAGAATGACACCCAGTGGGGGTGGGGGTGAGGGTGAAGGAATGCGGGGGGGGGGAGCCGCTCACTCTGCTGTAACTCAGCCTATAGCACCCAGTTCTTTCTCCAGATGGCTGGGCCTACCACTCCCATAATCCCCTAGCCAGCTCTTGTGGGAACTGTAATCCAAGTTCGGCCGGCGGGTCACCAGGTAAAAAGGGAAGATTTCTGATGGTTCTCGTCCCCAGGATGGGAATTGGTCAGCGAAAACTGGAAATCAAAAACAGGAGGGGTCGCACAGAAGGGGGAGGGAATTAAATGGTTGTTTTCTTTCAGATTTTTTTTTAAAGGGAGGGGAGGGATTAGCAGACTGGAGAACGGGAAACTTTGTTTATTTGGTTTTTTTACAAAAGAACTATCCTAAGAAAAGTGCACTGCATGTTCCCAAGCGCTCCCCCCGCTCAATTTTTAGAGTTGAATAAGGGTTGAATGAGTGCCTCACTCCACATAAGGTTTTTGGATGCCTCCCCCTTCTCGTCCTGAAAAATACTGTTCTCCTTTGCTCTTCCCTTCCTCCCCTAAAAAGATTGTAGGTATATATCTGCCCCCCCCATTCCTCCTGTGTAGAGACTCATCTGAGGTGGGGTGGATTGCCCCCTAAGCACCCTCCCTCTCATCTCATGTTAGTAGGACCTCAACAATCTTTGGGGTCTCTGGGGCAGATGGAAAGCAACCCCCCCCATGATGTATAATGCGCAAGATGTGGCGAGACCCTGGCTTTGAAGGGTGCGAGGATGACGCTGCTGTGGTCCTGTCTTGGTGGTGACAAGTCAGGGTGGCTGTAAGTAGAGGTGGGCACGAACCGGTTCGTCCCAGATCGTAAAGGTGGCAGCGCAGGTGTTGCTGCCCACTTCCCCTGCCTCCTCTGGCTCACCGTCAGCCCTCCTCACCAGGCCCAGCATGGTGGCTGCTTCCACCTCCTCGGCTGATCTTCCACTCGTGGCAACAGCTCAGCCTTCTCGCTCCTTGCTTTCTTGGCTGAATCTCCCACTCAGAGGAAAGGACAGGGCAGAGAAGCCTGTGCTCTTGCCCGCGACTGGGAGATTAGCCGAGGAGGTGGCAGGAAGGAAGGAAGCACGCTGGGACGGATGAGGGGACCGGTTGGCGGAGGAGGCAAGGAAGGGGAGAACAGCACCTGTGCTGCCACCTTCACGAACCGGTACGTGCCCATCTCTAGCTATTAGGCAGGTGCAGGAAAGGGCCAGATTTCCGGCGGGCAGGAACGAGAGGCAGTGGGGCCTCCGTGCCGGTTTCCTAGAGATTTTCGCCACTGTGGGAAGCAAGGTATCGGGCTAAGCCAGACTCCTGTGGGTTCTCCTGATGTAGGGCAGGTCTTTGGGTGGATCCAGCCAGGATCTGGCACTGTTTCCCCCTTCCTTCATTTTAGGAGTTGCCACGCTCAACATCTTCCCAGCCATCTGAACCTCGCCCTGGTCTTCTAGGGCTGGACATCCTGGTCCCCACCTGCATCTGATAAACCCATTTCTGTTTTAGACTACGCCTCCCAGAATCCCCCCCCCACAGACCATGCCAGCTGGGGGACGATGGGAGCCCAAGTCCGAAGAGGAACCTTTCTGGATTCTTTCACACGTATTTCTTTCTGCCGATTCTTTTTCCCCAGCAATAGTCCACCCCTTCCCTGCTGGTGTCTGTCTCCGTGTGCTTTCTCCAACGGCCCTTTCCCTCCTCTTCTTTGGGGGCGCAACATCTGGAGAGAAGTGGCAGCTGATTCCCCAACTACATTTTGAACCCCAAGGCCAGTGCCAAACAGGTTTTAAAAGTTACAGCTGCTTTTTGGAAGGGACGCTGAGAATCTGAAGGATGAGCAGGGTCGCTCCATTGGGACGGCCTGTAATCCTTCAGGGGTAAATCTGGAAGGTAGACGCAGCACCCTAAACTTACAGGAAGAGGCAAAACACACACACACACACACACACACACACACACACACACACACATGCCACCCTCCACAAGGCAGGTGGGATCCGACAGCAGTCCACAGTGTTGCGTTGTTTCTCTTGTTGAGGGTTAACAGGTCAGCTCAGGGCCACTGAATTTAAAACCCGCAACCGACCCATCTTAGTACCTGGAGGCAGGGGAAGGGGTTAGCGTTTAGGACCTCAGATGGTGGATGATGGGAACAAAGGGATGTGCTGCAATGTCCCAACATACCCTGATGCTATGTAGTGTCAGAACGTGTGTATGTCCACCCATACACCCAATCCTATGAAAGACTACCCACCCTAAACCTCGCCACTTTTAGTGAATTTCCCATGGCACTGATCTTCCTTCCTTCCTTCCTTCCTTCCTTGCCTGACCCTTTCAAAGATGTAGCTTGGCTTTCTTGCATGAGTCGGCTATTTGTTCTTGGAGGCACCCTTTTCTTTTTTGCAGTATGGCGTGCCTTCTCTCTGCTTCTTGCACACACGTGTTGTCCGGACTGTGCTGGCCAGTGGGTTGAAGGATCTTCTTTTGGTGCAGGAAGAGGCACTCTGGCCCATTTCTGGTGTACCACTGCTCTGAGTCTAACCGTCCTTCCTTCCTTCTATCAACAGTTCCTTCCTTCCTTCCTTCCTTCCTTCCTTCCTTCCTTCCTTCCTTCCTTCCTTCCTTCCACACAAGCAAAGAGGCTGTCCCTTATCGTATTCTGCAACATATATCCAACTCATATAACTTACCAGAAAGCTTTTTGATCTCTCTGGAAGCATTTTATCTTTCGTTTGTTTTCAGCCAGCCTTTTTCAGTTGAAACTGGGGAGGGGAAAAATTGACACTTAACGTTTGAATCCAGGAAGGCAGAGGAAAAGTGACTCCTGTTTTTAATTTTTGACTTTTTTAAAAAAGCATGCTGCTGCTGTTGACGTGGCCTAGCGCATCCTCTTCCTGCGCCGCCTTTTGTTTCATTCTCGTGCCTCTGCCGTTAGTTCCGGGAGATTTTATTTCTTTGTTTTTATTTTATTTTTATTTTGCTTTCGAAAAGTTCTGGTGGAAGGAAAGACAACGGAGATGATGGCGTGTGAGTGGAAGTCAAACTTGGAGAGGAGTCGTTTGGGAGGCGTTTTGGTCTTAAGCCATTCTGAGACTCCATCTAACTTTGCAATGTTTCAAGTTGGTTTCCTTTTTTTAAAAAAAGAGAAGAATTTATTATAAATATAAATAGATATATATAGATATATATCCAATTTTTTTAAAAAAGGAAAACAATTATTTTGTAAAAAAAATGATAATAATAATTAAATAAATAAAAAGCAGAATCTGTGCCAAACTTGGATGGGGGTTGGAGAAGCTTATGTTTTGTGGGGTTTGGGGTTCCAGGGCGGCGGGAGGGGAGTAATTTTGCTTTACAACTTGAGCTTGCTGGGTGAAAAAAAATAAATAAAAACAAAGTACGTGCCAAGGAGTGGAAAGCAATTCCGACATCGGTCGCACCTCTGGCCTAGAGGTGTCTACAACGCCTTACACTGTTGCCAAACGCCGCCCGCCCGCCTGCCCAGGCACGCCCCCTCCCTGCACCCCTGCGCACTCCCAAAAAGCATCAACTGCACTATCTCGGATCCGTCCACCAGCGGAGAAAAGCACAGGTCATTTTGTCCGAAACCCCAAGATGGCAGCCCAGGGTGTGCGCTCCTCCCCTCCGGCGTGGCCGCCCACGGGTGCTCATCCCACCGCTGCCGCCGAGTTTGCGATTCGGCCACCCAGGAGCCACTCCTTCTCTCGATTCCAATATGTCTTTGACTGTGGCGCATCTCAGCAATTCCATATCGCGGCCAGGGTGGGCCTTGTCATTTCCTAAACTGAAATGGGGCCTCCTTGAGGCGCCCGTGACCTCTGCCATCCCGCAAGGTCCCCCTTGGCCTGGCGAAGCACTCCTCTCTTTTCAAACATCGGATGCAGCAGCCGGTCAGTCCAGAGGCAACGGTGGCCAACAGAGGGTGGCAAACCTGAGCTCCTTCTCACATATCAGGCCGGCCGCCGCAGGAGTTCTCCCGGGGATGCCACGCAAGAGGGCCACTCTTCGATGACCACGGAGGAGGAAGAAAAAAAATGGGTTTCTCCGTAACCCCCCCCCAAATGGCTGCCAAGAACCTCTGCACCACCAACCCCATCCCCGGCAGCGCCAAACCCGAACGGCTGGAACCTTCCCTCGCCAAAACCTGCATTCCCATCGCCCTTTCCCGTTCACAAACTGGAGAGAAATCTATTTTTATGAAACTTGGATTTGGGCCAGGAGGGGGGGTTGATTTTGGGGGTGGGGGGACCCTCCCTTCTGGCATTTACTGGCTTCAATGGACTCATATTTTGCCCCTAATGAGAGGCCTGCTCCCTCCCTCAATGCTTTCCCCCCCCAAAAAAAAAACCCCACCCACCCAAGACTGTTTCCCTTCCCTCACCCCAAGGAGAAAGGACTTTAAAAAATTTTTTTCCAGCTTATGGAAAACTACGTGATTTAAACAAAACAAACCAAGGTGGTGCTCTCTCTTTTTTTTTCCTGTTTGTTATGATCTAGACAGCCGATGAGCACCTCTGGTGTATGTCGTTGGGGGAGGGGGCACCCTTCTCCCCCAAAAAAGGAGAGGATGTTGGGGTGCAGGGGTGGGGTCTGGGGTCTGAGCTGAGATGCTGTACACATTTTTAAACCTTGCAAGAAATGGGAAATGATATTGTAAATATAAAAAAAAAAAGATTTGCTGACTGGACGTCTTTTTTCTTTCAGGGCTGAAGCAGGGGCGGCAGTGGGAGGGGACATTTTGGGAAAAAAATAATATGGTTTACTCCGGGAGGGTGACCCATAAAAACCCACTGGGACTATGGACTGGACATGTTTTGTATCATTTTCCTGTCCAGAACCAGGATATGGAATGGTGGTTTTTCTTTTTGTTTGATTTTGGTTTTGGTTGGTTGGTTGGTTGTTTTGAACTAGAAGTCTCAGCATCTCCCAGCTAGCTGGTGGATTCTGGCCGTTGTAGTCCAAGAGCCGTTCCCCTCCATTTGTCAATGGTTAGGCCTTGTCGTGAGTATGGTGGCCAGTTCTGGACACCACACCTGAAGATGGAGGCCAACAGTTCTGGAACAAATTCAGGGGAGGGCAGCCAGGATGATTAAGGAGCTGGAAACCAAGTCGTTAAAAGGAAAGATTGAAAGAACTAATCAGGTTGGGCCTTAGGAAATAAGATGGAGGGGACATAGGAGAGCATTTAAAAAAATACCTGAAAGGGCAGCGATTTCAGTTCCATGCCAGGGAAAATGTCCTAACTGCTAGAGGGCTGTAGTAGGACAGTGGGACCCATTACCTCGCCAGGTGGTGAGGGCTCCAACACCGGAGGCATGTAAGGGAAATTTGGACATCCAACTGGATTCCTACCTGGAGCAGGGGGCTGGACCTGAGGGCCTCTTAAGCCCCTTCCAACTTGACTCTTCTGTGATTCTATGAACTTCTGGATAGCTCACCACGGTTATCACCTCTGCTATTACCACACTGGGCCTCCTAGGCTGCTTTTACACGACCCCTAAAATCCGAGGCAAAGGGCTCCCAGATGCGGAGCTTAAAATTGTTTTCCCACCAGCTGCAGACTTTAAAAAAAATTAAGTACGACAATGCCCACCTAAGTGCACCCCAGCGCATTTTACAAGTACCTGGTCTCCAGAGGTAAAAAAAAATTGATGCAGATTGTAAAGCTGTGGATGCCGGGCTCTCCTCACCTTCTGTTTGTTTTTTTGTCCCTGCCGCCCCTTTAACAGCCTGGAATCTCTACGGGGCTGCTCTGACCGGCAGGCGGAGGTGAGCCTGCCTTTTTTTCTCCCTTTTTTTCTCCCTCCCCTCACCGCAGACAGGAGCAATGGAGTGCGTAAGGGTGGGAACACAGGAAGCAGCCCAAAGCCGGTAACATGCAGATCATTCACTAAGTCAATAAATTCAGAAATGTGTTTTTCTGAATCTCTCTTATTGTTCAGGCGAAGTTCACACAATCTTCTTAAAAGGGCAACTTGGGACTGCTGACTGGCCACGCCATAGGCTTCCTCTAATTTACATATCATCTCTTTCGCCGTTTCACAATCTTTAATGTAGTGTAGCTGTTTATCCTTTAAACTACAAACAATAATGAATTTAGCTTTTCCATTCTGCCTTTTCCATGCATTTTCTCCATCCCCACTGGGTTCTTCATCCTTCACACAAGAAGCAATAATATCCTGAGCTTCTAATTCTATCATCAGTCTCAACGTCCACTTTGGGAAATTGTTAGAAGTTAGCTCAGGTAGCTTTCCTCTGTTATTGTTCTTCTGAGCCCTGCTGTCCATGATCAGAAAGGGAAAAAAATAATACTTCCTCTGCTTTCAACAAACAGCAGCAGCAAACAAAGGAATCTCTTCAGCTAGTTTGCATATAGGGGGGGGCAAAGAATGCAGTCGCTTTCTAAAATAACAAACCCCCAAAAATACTTCTTTGTTGATCTTTCTTTTGTAAGCCTGTCTTTATTAGTTGATTTAGCTTGCAAGAAAATAATCAAGTGTTCCCTGTGACCACCCCTCCTGCAAAATCTAGCCCTTTTAGGTAATAAAGCACACAAGAGGCTTCTTTAGTTTTTAAAAAAAAGGTATAAAAAGGAAAGGATTAATTTACATCATTCTCTAGCAGGCACGTTTACAGCTCAGATTAAATGCAGAGGAAAGAACCAAAGGAAAGAAGAAATGAATGTGCCCCCCCCCCAAAAAAAGGTTCTGCATCCTTCTGTCCACGTGGTGAGGGAGAGAGGGCACCCACACACAGCCACCCAGATTACTTCCTCTCACTGTGGGGTCAAAACTGCAAAAAAAAAGTCGAGCAATGGCTTCTGTCCAAGGATCACACGTGGGAAGAACAGGATCTAGAAAGGACATGATTTTGCAAGCCGCTCCCTGGGAAATCCGGGGCTTTTGCAATTGGCTAGGTTGGGTGGCAAGCTTAGCCCCTCCCATCTGTGTTGAAATCAGCATGATCTAGATCAGTGGTTCTCCACCGGTGGGTCCCCAGATGTTCCTGGACTGCAACTCCCAGAAATCCTGGCCAGCTCAGCTAGAGATGAAGACTTCTGGGAGTTGCAGTCCAGGAACATCTGGGGAACCACCGGTTGAGAACCACTGATATAGATTGATTTATCCAAAAGAAAAACTGTCCCCCTCCCGGGCAGGAAGACAAAGCTTTCCCCGCCGCCAATCTGCTTTTATGGCCGAGGAGCGCAACAGGTCTTAGGAGCCTAAAACCTGCCATCCCAGGCATTAGCCTTACCCTGCTTTCACCCCTTAATTCCAGATGACCCATTAGAGAGGACTTCCCCCACTGTGGGGAGTGGGGTGGGGGGACATTTGCCAGCACTTATATTCATGGATTTAACAACCGCATTTCTACCTGTCTGTGGAACCTAAAAGGTTGTTGGAGTAGCCCCTGAAAGCAGCAGCAGGAGGAGGAATCTTGGGGTGGGGAGGGGAGGGGAGGGGGGGTTAGCCAGCCTGAATGGAAGAAAGGACCCCCAAGGAAGGGAACTGAAGGGACAATGCAAGAGGAAGGAGGGGGAGGAGGAGGTAAAATGCAGGTTCCCTGCTAACGTCGGGGGTCCTGGATGGGGAGGTGGTTGAAGCCACCTGTTGTTGCATCCCTCCCGGGGTGGCCACGGACCATTGACCCACGGGGGACTCTGGCCTGTCCAAAGGCAGTCTAGGGAACAGGGGTTAGTGGTGGAAAAGTGAAGCCCCTTACTCTTCTGCAGTGTGTGTGTGTGTGGGGGCGCTTGTCCTGATTGTGTGGAACAGTGGTTCTCAAGGATCCCCCAGATGTTCCTGGACTGCCACTCCCAGAAGCCTCCACCACTCGCTGTGCTGGAAGGGGTTTCTGGGAGTTGCAGTCCAGGAACATCTGGGGACCCCCCCCCAATGGTGGAGAACCACTGTTGTGGAATTTCCAATCGCCCTCTCCGGTCTCTCCTGGTCCCCCCAGCCCCAATCACCAAACGGGGTCCAGAAAGGGCTGCTATAATGGGCCAAAGGGAATCCATCCAGGAGGGCTGCGAGGGGCGGCGGCTCCAAAGTGTGTGTGGGGGGTTTCCCAGCGGGGGGGGGGCGTCGGGGCAGCAGGCGGCCCCTGGGCCCGAGTCCTCCTGCTGGACCTCTTTCGGCCTCCGGGATGTGGGGGTTGGGGGGTGTAAAGGATCCCATCCCAGATCCATCAAAGGCTTCCTAAGAGCACCTTTGGGAATTAGCAAAAAATACTCAAACAGACTGTGTACTTTTAAAAATACACCAGCCAAACTGCCACCATTACTTTAAGGCTTTGGACTTAAGTCTCTCCCACCTTTGGGCAAAAATCAAACCAGTTGTAAGATTATTATTTTTATTAAAAATAGATAGTTAAAGAATTACTGAAAATAAGTCAATTCAAAATACAGGTAATAGTTCAGTCTTTGGCAATCAATAAAATAAGAAATCTATCTGACTAATCTAAGTTACACTAGCCATTGTGGCCCTCTCTATGCATAGCATATTCTATATCCAAACCTATGCAAGCATATTGGAGAAAAAGCCCCCTATTGATTCGATATGGGGTGGAGCGGTGGGGGGGGGGCTCCTTTATAACCCCAGACGGCGTCCTGCCTTTTCTCCGCACCCACCGAAGGTTGGCTTTCGAAGATGCAGCTTGGCTCGCTTGCAGGAGTCAGCTATAATCTGCTCTGGGGGCAGGGGGGGGGCTTACCTTTCTCCTCCTTGCTTGCTTGCTCCCTCCCTCTGGCCTGGCCTCCCCCCCCCTTCCTGATCCTCCCCCCCCCGTCTTTGTGTCGGGCATCCCTGGGGCATGTCCCCCTCCTCTTCGTCTCGACCCACTCCCCACTCCCCACACCTCGCAAATGTCATCTCCCCCGCTTTTTTGTTGCTGCAGCAGCCATAAATTTCCCCCCTCCAAAAAATTCCTCCGCGGCGGGGGGGAGAGGGTCTCTCGATAAGGTGTGTGTGTGTGTGTGTGCGCGCGCGCGCGTGTGTCTTCGGCTCCTAAACCTGTCCTGCGGGGGCGATGGTATAGTGGGAGGGGGAAAAAAAGGGGGGGGGAATCGGAGACATCCAACAAGCTGCAAGATCGAGACTGCTCCACGCCTCCTGGTATCCCAACCGGAGCGCCGGGGGGGGGGTTTGGGGGTTGGGAGGGGAGAATCTGGGGGGGGACCCGTTTTGCTGACCCAGAGCCTGGCTCCGTACGGGGGGGAGGGGGCTGCAGAAATAGAGGGGCGCCGCGCACGGAGGCTGCGCACGGCGGGGTTGGGGTGGGGGGCGAGCAAGGGATGCGTGGAGCAAGCGGGGGCGGAGGTGGGGGGGGAGGGAGTGTGTGGGCGGCGGTGGGGGGGTGCGAGCCAGCATCTCTCCGCCTCCGTGTGCTAAAAATAGCTCCCTCCTGTTCCAGCCGTAGCGCAGCGAGGAGGATGGCGGCGGGGGGGGGGGGCGGTTAAAAAAAAAAGAGGCAGGTTGTTTTGGGGGGTGGGAGGGAGGATGTCATAGTAAGAGGACCCCCCCCACCCACCTAGTCATCTTTGCGTGGAGGGGGGGGGAATTAAAGAGCGCCGGGAGGTGGTGGTGGTGGGGGGGGGAGAGATGGAACAAAAAAAGCGCCAGCCAGTCAGGATGAAATGGGTCTGGGGGGACGGGAGAGAGGTAGTAAAGGGGGGAAAGGAGGGGGAGATCTGGAATTAGGGTAGGGGCGCCAGATGAGATGCGGAGGCTTGGCAGGGGAATGCCACACGGGGGAGATAAAAAAATCAGCGCGCCTCCTCTTGTGGTCATTGCGGGGGTGGGGGCTGGGGGGGGCGCGTCGGCGTCCTTGGCCAAGGGAGACACTTGTTGCAAGGGCTTCAGGAGGAGCCCTGCTCAACCAGCTGGGGGATGCTGGGGTTGTATGGCGTCTTCCTCCTTCCCCAGGGGCTCTCAAGAGCACTGCCGGGGTCCGCACCCAAGACACGGGGTCTTCTTCACCCCCTCCAGAACCCCCCCCTTTTATTTTCTTGGAGGGGGGTACATCAATGCATCTATGAATAAATTTGAAAAAAAAAACGCGAACAGAAGCGACGTGCTCTGCATCTGTAGGGCCCCATGGTACCCGACAGCACTCCCTGGGTGGTTTAAAGCCCCAGGTCATCATGAGCAGAGCTTGCTGTAGTAGACACAGGGGTGAAATGAAAGCACACCTTGGCTTATACGAAGGGGAGGGTTTGACCTGAGCCCATGAGCGGGAAGCACTCTGTTCATGCCCAATATCCATCCCACAACTGGGAGAAAGAAGATGTAGCAGATCTGTGTGATGCTGGAGGATGATATGGCGGGGTGAGGATGGGTCTGAAATGAAAAGACCCCCAGACTTCATGGGAAGAAGCTCCAGTGATGGGGCCTTTATAACATTCCGGCTTGGTAAACTGTAGTTACAAAAGGTGTTTTAGGGCTGCCTCTGACGGGCTGCTCTGACCCATATATGTGTGTGTGTATATATACTTAGAATATATATATATTCTCAAGAGGCAGGTATGGATAATTTATAAGCAGCCTGTGACAAATTTAAAGGTGCTTCATTTCAGCCGAAAAAGAATCTGCAGAAACAGCACTCTGCCAGAGGAAGCGTCTTCCTCACCACCCCCTCCCCGATAAGCACTGGTTGGTCCATGATGCTCCCTCCACCCCTATCCCCCCACCCTTATGAACTGGGGCAAGGACGCAGGTGCCCAGATGGCACTCCAGACCCACCCCACTTCACCGCCTTCCTGGCACCCTCGACGCTGTTGGGGGGAGAAAGCCTTTGATTTCAAGAGGAAAGGGCCTTTGCGGCATCTGCACCAAGATCTTTTTGGCTCCGACTTGGTTTTCAGAAGGTTTCCTGTAAGCACGCGACCCCCCCTCCAATGCAACATCTCTCCTCCCTGCTGTTCCTCCCCCACTCCCAAGAGAAAACATACCTGCATTTTCCCTTCTATAAGGTGACACCCCCCCCCACTTTTCCAACCCAAATTTATAGTTTCACAACCATGCAATTCTCTCCTGGACTTTATGTCTGTGAATATTCTCAGTCATCCAGTTGAGTTTATCTGGAAGTTGAGTCATGGCTACTGGACTTCTTTTTTGAGAGATAGAAACGTTTTGCTGTTCGTATAAGGCAGTGTTGGCGAACCTATGGCACGGGTGCCAACAGTGTCCCTCAGAGCCCTTTCTGAGGGCACCCGAAATTGCCCCTTCACAGCCACCTGCATTCAGGTTAAAATACTATATTGGCCCTTTGTGAAAAATTGGTGGGTTTTGAATCGCTGTTTGGCCACTCCGTCTCTAAAAGGTTTGCCATCACTGGTAGAAGGCGAGCTTCAATTTTTCGTTTTAACCATTTTAGACAAAAATGGAGTCTTATACACAGAAAAATGCTGTATAGGCTGCTGTTGTCCACAGAGGCTCCGCGCTTCCAAGTGGAAATGCTGCCATTTTGGGGCTGTGACTCTGGGACGAGCCTGCTCCTGACCGTTGTGATTTTAAAAGGCTCCAGAGAATTGGCTCTGGGACATCTTGTGTAATGACTATGAAATACAAAAAGGACCATCCTTTCATGTTGTTGTTGTTGTTGTTGTTGTTGTGTCATTGCAGTTGTGGCCGACTCTCCGTGACCCCATGTCCATGGAGTTTTCTTGGCAGGAATACTGGAGTGGCTTGCCAGTTCCTACTCCAGGGGCCAACAGGACCCCAAATGTCCTAGTTCTGCCACCCCTCCAGGAAGCACTGGGACAATTTTCCTTTTTTTTTTTTTTTTTTTTTTTGTATAGCCTGGGAGAGAGAGACCTATTCCAGGTGAATACACACACACACACACACACACACACACACACACACACACACACACACACACACACACACACACACACACACACACACACACACACACACACACACCCCAAAGTGACACTATCACTGGCTTTCATCTGCATAGTAGGCATCTGTTGCTATAGCGTGGCATTGCATGTGGTGTTTTCCCCTAATGCTACGTCATACTGTCAATTCATGTTCATTTTTTTTGTCTGCTTTTCATGTGCACGACTGCCAAGCCAGCTGCCGACCACCCTTTATTTATTCATTTAATTGGCACTGCCTAAATGCAAACTCCGATTTGAGGGAGGCCTTTTTCAACCCTAATTCTGTCCAAGTATTAATTACAACTCCAGATTGGGCTGGGGGTTATATGCAGATTCCGTAAACGCCCCCAATCCAAGTCATAAGCGCAATTTTATTTTATTTTAATTGTTAATTGATATGCCACCTTTCTTCCCACTGGGGACTCAAGGCGGCTCAAAGCAGATTAAAACAACACATTTGAAAATGTGGTGTAAAATATCACATTTAAAAAAACAATTTGTCACATATTAAGGTTTGGTTTTTTTGGCTGCCTAGATGCCCTAAGCACATCCGATCTCGCCTGATTTCAGAAGCTAAGCATGGTCGGCCCTGGTGAGTTCTTGGATGGGAGACCACCAGGGAATACCAGGTAGGAACTGGCAAACCACTCCAGTATTCCTGCCAAGAAACTCCATGGACATGGGGTCACGAAGGGAGTCGGTCACAACTGCAATGACAACACACACACACACACACACACACACACACAAGGTTTTTTTTTCAAGTTTACATTTAAAAAATATTTTGAAAGTCTGTTAGTTCAAAACAGAGTGCCACTTGGGCTAAATGAGCAGTATATCTACATAAATAAATAAATACAATCTTTTTCAAATATTAGAAGAGCTGTCTTACAGAGGAGGGGCAGGACTGGTTCTCAATCATCCCAGAGTGCAGGATGCACAACAATAAGCTCCAGTTAAGAGAATCCAGCTTTTGGCTGAATACCAGCAAAAACTTCCTAATTGTTAGAGTTGTACGTCAGTGGAACTGAGAGGAGGTGAGCCCTACAACACTGGAGGCATTCAAGAGAAATCTGGACAACCCCCCTGACAGATATCCTTTCATTTGTATTCCTGCCTTGAACAGGGGGTTGGACTTGATGACTTTCAAGGCCCCTTCCAACTTCACTACTTCCAGTATTTTGGAGACCAGCGACTGCTTTCTGAAAACAGCGAGGCCTCTTTATTTTGAAAACCACCTGGCAGGAGCTGCTTCGCCTGGATATGATGAGGCCAAACAGCAGCAGGGAGAGAGGCTTCTTTGGGGACTGCATTCCCCCTATCTACCAAACATGTGGTGTTATTTTTCTAGTAAAAGGGGAGAGGGAGATAAGTGGCGTAGTTGAGTGATGACCGCATTCTTTTCTAAATGTTCACAGACGGGCTGCTTCAGGATTGGAAGGCATTTAAGGATGTGTTTTAAAGAGCCTCGCCTGTGCTAAGCCAATGGATCAGTTGATGGCCATCTCTCTCCCCCACCACAAAAAAATTGGTTGTTCTTTCATATAGAGTTAAAATTATAGCCAGCAAATCTTGGATGAACTGCAAGAGAGGAGAAGGCAGTGGTGACATTAATTCACACTGGGGCGTCTCCCTTGGGTGAGCGACCAAGAACAGCACAGAGGGATGGCATTATTGTGTGAGAGCACAAGGCAAACATGAACCGAGTCCTTGCTGCTGATCCTGAACGGACAGACATTGGTACTTTGCACATGCCTCAGTCCCCTTTCTCTCCGGTTTAATTTTCCATTGGTTTGCTTCTGGATCACTTCAAAAGGGGCTCCCCACCAACCTCTCGGCTCTGTTCTCTGCCCACTCCTGTTGGCAGTTTTTCTGCGTCTCGTCCTGTCTGTGAAGCATATTTGATAAAGGCATTCTTTTGTGTGTGTTTTTTGCAAATACTTTGTTCCCCCTCCTTTTCCAACATAGGTTGCAAAGTTTAAGTTTGCATTTATTCCTTGACTCTGTTTCCTAACTACGGCTGGGCTCCCATAGCAACAGGTACAGAAAGTTGCAGTCGCATATTCAGGATTTGCTGACGCAGGAGGCTGTGCTGGTGGAGCACAGAGCTTGGAAAAGGTTCTGGTTTCAGGACGATGGGTCCCCCTGTGCCCGGGCATTGACTGGGAGGTGTAGTCTCAACATCTATCACCTGGGTGGTGCCTGCACAGTCGGCTTCTTTGGGTCAGAGTCCTGAGTCCCCACCCTCAGGGGGATGGGGCAAAGAAACAGAGACCCCAGACTCAAGGCTTGGGTGCAAAGATTTGAACCTGGGACTTCGCAATCCAGTCCAAAGACCTGCCAACATCCTTGCAAAGTGGACAGAATGACAGTCTAGGACTCTGGAAAGTAAAAGTTAAAGGTTTCCCCCCGCACATGCGTGTTCGTCATGTCCGACTCTAGGGGCAACCCTCACCTCTGTTTCCAAGCGAAAGAGCCAGTGTTGCGCAAGTTCATGGCCATGTGGCCGGCACGGCTGAACGCATTTCTCTGCACGGAACACTGTTCAACTTCCCGCTTTTTATGGCATTACCTATTTATCTACTTGCATTTACATGCTTTCGAACGGCTAGGTTGGCAGGAGCTGGGGCGAACAGCGGGAGCTCATTCTGCTGCGTGGCACCTGGGATTTGAACTGCCAAGCTGCCAACTTTGCAGCTGACAGTTTTCAGTACTCTAGCCCACTGAGCCACTACACCCCTGTAGGGCTCTGGAAACCCAGGGGAAACCCCCCTTCAGCCAAGGAAGTTCCCTGTGGGTGTGGAACTGGTAATGCCAAATATTGGACTTGCCTTGTTCGAGTACCTATATGTTGGTTCTAACTTGACAGAACATAACCTATCACCCCAGTCTCTTTTGCGTAACATGGGTGAAAGGGAGGGGGAATATTTGGATAGTGGTTCTATGTTATTCTTTTTTATTTTTTCAAAAACATCCATTATCTTAAACATAAGAATATAAGAGCATGAGAAGAGCCCTGCTAGAGAAGGCCAAGGGCTCCCTGTATCTCTCCCAGTGGCCCCACCAGATGCCTCTGGGAGCATATGAGACAACCAGATACCTGTGTCCTGTCTCCATAGTGGAACTGGAAAAGGTGCAGAAGAGAGCAACTAAAATGATTACTGGCCTGGGGGACCTCCCTTATGAGGAAAGGCTAAAACATTTGGGGCTCTTTAGTCTGGAAAAAAGGCGCCTGAGGGGGGATATGATTGAGACATACAAAATAATGCAGGGCATGAGTAAAACGGATAGAGGGAAGCTCTTCTCCCTCTCACAAAATACCAGAACTAGGGGACATCCACTCAAACTGTGGGCTGGGAGAGTAAGAACAGACAAAAGAATTTTTTTTTCACCCAATGCGTTTAGTCTGTGGAACTCCCTGCCACAGGAGGTGGTGATGGCATCTGGCCTGGATGCCTTCAAAAGGGGATTGGACAGATTCCTGGAGGAAAAGTCCATCACAGGTTACAAACCATGATGGAGATGTGTAATTTCCAGGCTTAAAACCAGGATCCTTCCAAGGGCCAGACACAGGGGAGGGTTATCAGGAGACAGAGATCTAGTCTTATGGGCTCCCAGAGGCATCTGGTGGGGCCACTGTGAGATACAGGAAGCTGGACTAGATGGGCCTTTCTTGGCCTGATCCAGCAGAACTTCTTATGTTCTTATGTTCTTATGATGCCACTCCCCTGTGCCTGGCACTTGGAAGGACCCTCCTATGAAGCTTGGAAAGAACACGTCTTCCCACTAGGACTTGTAAACTCTGATGGACTTTTCCTCCTGAAATCTGTCCAGTCCCCTTTGAAAGGCTATCTAGATGCCATCACCGCATCCCGTGGCAGGGAGTTCCACAGGCTAACAACACCCTTGGCCAAGAAATGTCTTCTCTTCTCTGTTCACACTCTCCCAACTCTCAAGTGGAGGGGATGACCCCCTGGTTCTGGTACGGTGTGAGAAGGAAAAAAGCTTCTACTTGATCCATCCATCCCCTGCATAATTTTGTACACCTCAATCATGCCCCCAGGTGCCTTTTTTTCCAGATGAAAGAGGCCAATTGCTGTATAACCCAGGAATCATTTTAGTTGCTCTCTTCTGTACCTTTTCCACTTCCACAAGGTCTTTTTTGAAATTGTGGTGGCCACAGCTGTATGCAATGCTCCAGGTGCGGCCTTATTTATACAATGGGATGATCATATTGGCTATTTTACTTTCAGTCCCTTTGAAAATGATCCTTAGCATGGAATTGGCCTTTGTGATAGTGGTGCTAATGGGGAACTCTAGGCAAAAAGACAAACACATGCCAATTCCTGGGTATCTTCTCCTCCTCCTCTGCTCTGGAGGGTCGTTTGTGTCCAAACTGTGCTTACAAGACTAAAGGGCAAAGGATCATCCACCTTTGCCATCACCCTTTCATGGATGGCCCTGTTGCATCAATTGGCTATGTTAATTAATTAGAAAAGGACTAATCCTCTGAAAATGGGTCTCATCCGTTTGACTCACCATTTTTCCTGTTTCCAAGGAAAATGCTTTAGGTTTAATCTGTTTGTTTGTTTGTTTGTTTTGGTATAAGGTAGCAGAAGGTCATCTTTAAACAGGTGCTCTGCTGTCCCTCGTTGTTCCATCGTTTAAGAAAAAAAAATGTAATGTTGTCTAATTTAATGCTGTAAGATGTCCCTCAATTCCTTGTTCTCAAACACTTGAACATGTCTTAATTATACTAGACTGTATATTATCCCTCATTACTGCAAGCTGCCTTGGGTCCTTTTCCAAGGAGAAAGGTGGGGTAAAAATACTCTGAAATAAAAAAAATAAAATAAACAACCTGCCCTTTCTACCTCCCCTCTTTTTCAATCTGATTTTATTCCACCCACCCACCTTGTGTGTGTGTGTGTGTGTGTGTGTGTGTGTGTGTGTGTGTGTGTGTGTGTGTGTGTGTGTGTGTATTGCAGAATTTCATCACTCTCTCAAAGCTGATTTGATCTGTCGAGGAGGGAGCGAGCTCCTTCAGCTGGGTGGTCCTCACAGCCTTGAGCATCACTGTGTAGCTGGAACCCAAGATGGATGGAAGGAAAGAGGGAGGGGGAAGGAGAGGAACCCAAACTAGCTATTAAACCGGAATAAATCAGGATGGAGTCGCTGCCACGGGCTCTGGGCGCCCTCTGATGGCAAGAAAAGCATTTTTTCCAGAGGAAAGAGGAGTAAAAGCAATTTAAGGCATCACACTCTTTCAGGTGGTTCCATTGAATTCAAGGGTGATAGCCCCTGCGGTCAAAGCAAAGTATAATACGGATACAGCTGTCGCCAATAAAACAGGACCCCTAACATCCGCTGGTCCCTTAAATTCGGACCAGAGATCTTAGGGGTTTGTCGCTCTTCCTGCGTCCCCACCCCTCCACACTTCCTGGCTGCTGGCTGTGTGAGGGGAGGGAGGAAAAAAAGGGACAAAAGAATGCAGGCTTACCTCCTGTGCCGGTGGACACGGCCCCGTCGTTGTGATTCCTTCTCTTAAAGGGGCGGGAGGCAAAAAACAACAAAAAGAAGCGAGGAGAGCCCGGCACATCCGCATCAAGATTTTTCACCCTTAGAGAGCAGGTACATGAAAAGTGCGCTGGGACGCGCTTAGGTGGGCGTGGTCGCACTTAATTTTCAGTAAACTCCGGAGCTGGTGGGTAAACAACTTTAAGCTCCGGAGCTGGGAGCCATTTGCGGCGGAGTTTAGGGGTCGTGTAAAAAGAGGCTCCTGGTTTCCATCTCAGGGACAAACCTGCTTGGCGAAACCCGTCGTGCCACCAACCGCTGGACTTGTCATCTAAATGCACCTTCCCTGGCAATCACATCTTGCCATGTGATTGATTGAATGGTTGATTGATTGATTGAAGATAATTCTACCCCTGCCTTTCCCCTTGGAAAGCTTACGGCATTGAAGGACAATATGCCAAGTTGAAGAGAAGGAGTATGCCACAGTTTATTTATTATTTATTTATTTAATATTTATATACCGCCCGTCTCCGGGTGGTTTACAACAGCAGCAGTAACAATAATAACAAACTAAATAATCAAAAGGAAGGGGGAGCAATAATAATAAAAATGAAAAGAAAAATCATAACATCGTAGTAAAACTACAGTTGGGCAAGAAACTTTAAGGACAAGGCTTAAAGCTCAGGACAGTGGACTTGAAGCTTCGGACTCTTTTAAGTCCTTCACACCGGTTATAAACCTGATGAAGTAGTATTTTATGCACAAAACCGTGCTTATTGCTGGGTGATTTTAAAGTGGCCTATGAAAGGTATTTTTGGAAGTGCATTTTCTTTGAAGTGGATTGAGGATCCACTCGTTTTGCAAAGGTATGTATGTATGTATGTATGTATGTATGTATGTATGTATGTATGTATGTATGTATGTATTTATTTATTTATTTATTTATTATATTTCTATAGCGCACCGATTTTCCCACAGGATCACATCTCTGCAACATAGTTACGATGGGGACTTATTTTGAAAATCGAGAATGATAGGAGCTGTAAGGAAGAAGCCGGGTTGCAACAAGTTCTGGGTTTTCCTCGACAGGAACGTGCTGCCTTTTAGGACTACAGCCCCCAGCATCCCCAGGTCGCTGTCTGGGGGATTCTGGGATTTGTAATCCTCAAGAAAACAACAAAAAAAAAAACACTATACCTACAGATCACTATTCTCCCCTCAGCATGCTGCTGTGTGGAGTATCCGGTTACCACCCATTGAGCGGAGAAGCGTGGGAAAAGTCCACGCGTTCCACTAAAACTTTTAAAAATTAAACTAAGATGATATTTTTCTTCCTCTAGGCGGCGGCAGAGAGCACTACCGTAAATATCCTAATAATTGCTCTCCAATTTTTTTTTCTCTCTCTCTCCCAAAGCCTGGAAGGTAGTACTGTAATAAAAATAATCTTTCATTAAATAAATAAAAAAATAAAAAAAATAAAAAAATAAAAAAATCTTTTATTAACGGATTGGTTCGTGTCGAGGCAGCCTCCCTTTCTAATAATCCGCGTTTATCGTAGGGATTTGAAGAGCGGAGCATTTTCATTTTGAAGAACTCTTTCTGCCCCCCCCCTTCTCCCGCACCATCAAACTGCGGGAGAAGGAGGGAGCTTCTCCCGCCTCCCCTCCGTTGCGATTGGCTCTTGCGCTGTGACTGACTTCCCCGCCGCCACCTATCGGGAGAACGAGGTTACAGGGGGGAGAGAGAGAGAGAAAGAGAGGGAGCGCGAGGAGAGGGCGGGATCCTTCTTCTCATTGGGCGAACCCGTGCTCCAATCGTGGGCCTCTCCCTCTCCAGGCGACGCTCTCTATTGGTTGCCGGTTCCGTTGCGGTAGAAAACATCCGCCCGGAGCCGGCGGGTTCTGATTGGCTAAGGCGCGGCGTTCTGAGGAGGGGGCGGAGTCTACATGTTAACGAGGCGCCGCGAGCTGTGATTGGCTGAGGCGCGCCCAGCGGAGGAAGCGGGTCGGTTCCTGCTTCTTCCAGGGGGCTGAGAGGATGGGCGGCCGAGCGGCTGCTGCAGGGCTCCTGTTCCGACGCCTGGGGGCGCTCAGCGGGGCGGCGGGGGTCGCGGCGGCCGCCTACGGGGCCCACGGTGAGCAGGCCCTGCAGGGGGAGAGGCTGGCAGGGCGTCCGGGGATGGGAGACCCCGACCCTAGTTGGGGGGAGACCCCGCAAATTGCAGGTGGGGGGCAGCCTTGGTGCAAAAGGAGGAGGAGGGTTGCATCTAGGGGCAACCCAGGGGTGGGGTGGAGTCCTCCTTAAGGAAGCCCCTCTTTATTTTGGACTGCAGCTCCCAGAATCCCCCCCCCGTCCAGGTGGATCCCTATGGATCTGTGCCTTGGATCCATGTTTTTGTTCCACGGTGGATCCATGCACTGTGGACCCCTGGTTTTTGGTGTGCATTGTGTGTAGAGATGAGGTCTAGGGTATGAGACTGGTTTGGGGTTGGTCTTGGGTGAAAATCAGGTAGATTTGTGTGGATCCATGCCTTGAATCCATGTTTTTGCACCACTGCGGAGCCATGTGCTGACAGACCCAGACTTTTTTGGTAGATGTGGTAGAGATTTGTGTAGAGATGTGGCTTAGGATGTGACATTGGTTTGAGGGTGATTGTGAATAAAAATCAAGTAGATCTATGTGGCTCTGTGCCTTGGATCCATGTTTTTGTTCCACTGTGGAGCCCTGGTTTTTTGGTGTGCAATACGTGCAGAGATGAGGTCTAGGATATGAAATTCGTTTGGGGGCGATCCTGGATGAAAATCAGGTAGATTTGTGTGGATTCGTGCCTTGAATCCATGTTTTTGCACCACTGCGGAGCCATGTGCTAACAGACCCGGGCTTTTTGGTGTGCATTATATTTGTGTACTTGCACAACACTGGCTCTTTGGCTTGAACACAGAGATGAGCACCGCCCCTAGAGTCAGACACAACTAGCACGCATGTGCGGGGAGAACTTTTGCCTTTTGTTACCTAGAATGTGATATTGGTTTGGGGCTGATGGTGAATAAAAATCAGGTAGATCTATGTGGCTCCGTGCCTTGGATCCATGTTTTTACGCTACTGCGGACCCCTGCGCTGACGGACACAGGTGCCCATTTTTGGTGTGCAGTCTGTATGTAGAGATGGGTCCTAGGATGGGAACATGGTTTGGGGACGGTCCAGGATAAAAATCAGGCAGATCCATGTGGATCTGCGCCATGGATCCATGTTTTTGCACCACTGCGGAGCCATGCACCAATGGGCCCATGATTTTTGATGTGCAATCTCTGGGCAGAGATGGGCCCTATATGTGACAGTGGTTTTTATCATGATCCAATGTAAAAATCATCTGAAATCAGGTGGATTCTTGCAATGGATGCATGTTTTTGCGCCACAGTGGAGCCATACGCTGGAGAGTGCATGATTATTATTGCATAATATTTGGACATGAATGAGGTATATGATTTGATGGCGATTTGGGAAGGATCCTATACAAAAATCATATGAAATCAAGAGGATCTGTCAAGATCCAGCTTTTACTTTCTCCCTCCAAAGTGTCTTAGCTTGGAAATAAGTTTGCAATGGCGAGCAAAGCTGCAGCCTCTGAGCTGGGCTTCCATTACTCTTCTTAGGTCTGGGTCCAAAAATTCTACTCCCCACCCCCACAGTTTGACACCACAGAGACGGTTTGGGGTGCCCAGCCCTCTCCCTCTTGAAATGATCCTAGCCTTCTCCATTTTCATAAGATTTTCTCCTAGGATCCCCTCTCCCTCCCCCAAACAGGCTGCTTTGCCGGTGGATTGGGCCCTGGGCTTCTGTGTGGTTCATTTCATCCCCTACCCACGTCCCACAAAAGGCTTCCACAGTACCAAGTCCCTGTTCCTTAAGCCTCCTGAGCAGGTGTGGGGGGTGATGTTTCCTACCTTCCCCCCCAACTCACTAATGACCTTTCCCTTCTCTCACCTCATGCAGGTTTCCGCCGCAGTGACCGAGATGACTACTTAAAAGAGGTTAATTTTGCCCCCTTGTCTTTCTTCCTTCCCTCCATTTCCTGTCCCATATATTTTACTGTGTTTTGAATTATCAACTGTGGCAGTAATTGCTTTTCATTTTCTGCTAGGAAGCCAAAATATTTTAACTTTCTATGCATGATAGATTTTGAGAGTCTTGCTTATTTATTATTTTTCATCTTATATAATGCCTCATTAATCAGTGTATGATTCTTGGCCTTTATTCATTCACCTTAGGCGTCATCACTAACCAACCTCTTAAATCGAGGGAATTTCTTAGCACCCTACAATAAACCCGCTCTTAGCTTTTTCTACAGAAACCTAAGTTCAAATTAGTTTCATGCCATGTAGTAGAACTGAGAACGCAGCAATCCAGAGGGTTTCTCAAAACCTTTTTCTTGTTTATTATGCCCTCCATCTTGCAGCTGTATGAGACTGCCAACAAGTATCACCTCTTCCACAGCCTGGCACTCCTGGCTGTGCCCCACTGCCGGTACCCCATAATGGTAAGTAGGCGGGAATGGGAATTTAGAAGGGGCACGAAAAACCCAGCTGACCTAAACACCCACCCAGGTCACAGCCACCCACGCTGCTCATCCGCCTGGTTAATACCAGTAAAATAGTAAAACGGAAGCAAGTGTTTTCTCCTACAAAACATTGTGGTTTTAAGAGCAGGACCCCGTCTGTCCATTCTCTCTAACCAGAACAGGTTTGGTAGTGTAAACTGCAGCAGTGAATTGGCATTAGAGAAGGAGGGAGTGCTTATACAGTGGTACCCCGACTTAAGAGCAATTCGACTTGAAGAGCAGAAAACTGTTGGCGTTTTAACTGCCGCCTTACAAATTTTAGATATAGTCTGCTCGACTTACAATTTTTTTTTTCCCCCCCATTTTTTTCCATTTTTGATTTTTAACTATTTTTTTCCATTTTTTTAGATAGGTACCCCGACTTAAGAGTAGTTGGACTTAAGAGCATGCATTCGGAACGGATTAAATTCGTAAATTGGGGTACCACTGTATTCCCTGTCGTATGCCAGGTCATGCAGCTGGCCCACAGCAGGGAATACACGTGGCGACTCCATACCCCAACACCATTTATGTATTTATGCTGCTGTACGCCAACAGCAGGATTGATCTGACTCCCTTGTGTGTGTGTCTGTGTCTTTCTGTCTGTATAAGGTCCGTTTCTGTGCATTTAAAAGAATTGCTTGTTGATCTGGCATGTGAACGTTCTGTTCTAGTTTTTAAATGGTTTTAAAAGTAGTGGTTTGCCAATTACTTTCGTTCTTCAAGCTACTAAACCATGCGGCTAATTGCATTAAAAATAGCCAGTATTGGAAGCCGGCTCCTCCAAGCTCCATATAATGACCCCCCCATGGGCACAATCTCCCCCTGGGTCCACAGGGGAGCGGCCTGCAGGGCTTCAGAGCATGGGTGGAGTAATTTTACACCCCCTCCCTCTTTCCCACCAAGGCCCATATTCCCCAGCTAATGCATCCCAGAATTTTAAAACATGTTTTCAGTATTGATTTCATTTCCTGTTGTAATACAATACTTGTTTAATTTTTTTGAAAATATTTGTAGACTTACTGAGTTTAGCTTTTAAGTATTGCCTTCTCAAAGTGCCTAATCAGTGCTGTAAGCCAGGGGTGTCCAAACTTTTTTGCACAGAGGGCCAGATTTGACGAGGTGAAAATATGTGGGGATCGACCATTCAGCAGCATTTGGCCCCTAGGCCAGACTTTGGACGAGTCTCTAATGCAAGGAGGCAGGGAGGGCGCTGCAGCAACGGAGCTGGGGGTGGGTAGGTTGAGCAGGTGGCTGGTGGGGTGGATGGACAGAGGCAGGGAGGGCAGGCAAACCATAAAACTGCAAGGCTGAGCCGGTGGGGAGAAGAGGCTGCAGACCACTTGAATTCTGAAAATGGGCCGCATTTGGCCCCCGGGCCTGATTTTGAACGTGCCTGCTGTAAGCAGCTTGGGCCCTTTTAAGGAGAACAGCGAGGTAAAAGCATTTAAAGTAAATATCGTGTTTTCCCTTCTATAAGATGCCCCCATCTATAAGGCACCCCCTTTACAATAAACTGCCAACAGAGATCAGGCTGGTGGATTCTCTGCTGGCCTTCAGGAGGGCATTAAACATCTGGCTCTTCAGTGAAAGTTTTGGGTGATCGCTGATTGCACAATGAGTTGTTGTTAGTTGTTGGTTTGTCTGTCCCAGCCCTTTCTTGCCGGAGTCTGTTTTGTCGTATGTTTGTTGTCATTCAGTTTTTATTATTTATCTGACTTTATTTGTTTGAGTTTGTTTGTTTTGGGCATGTTGTTTATTGAACAATTTGTTGTACACTGCCCAGAGATCCCGAGGGAGAGTTGGGTGATCAATAAATAAATAAATACATAAATACATAAATAAATAAATAAATAAATAAATAAATAAATAAATAAATAAATAGATAGATAAATAAATAAATAAATAAATAAATAAATAAATAAATAGAAGATTCCCCCTGGTTCAGAGGAAGGCCAGCAGGGCAGAGACCTGGGTCGGGACCTGTTGCATGGTTATAACAGGAGCTCTGCTCTCACAAGGGTGCGAGGTGGTGTTTAACGTACACCTTTTGTGACTTGCAGGCTGGGAGCATCTTGACGACAGGCATGGTTTTCTTCTGTGGCCCCTTGTACTACAACGCCGTCACCGAGGATCCCGTCTTCAACAAGGCAGCGCCCTTCGGGGGGACCCTCCTCATCTTGGGATGGCTGGCTCTTGTTCCCTGACACACACACACACACACACACACACACACACACACACACACACACACACACACACACACACACACACACACACACACACTCCCCATTTGGACATCCCCCCTCTCCAACCCCCTTCCCCCCCTCCAAATCCAGGACTGGAATATCCGCATGATTCCCTCTAGTTTTCCATCCTCTTTTTCATACGTTTTTTCCAGGACAGAAGCATTTTCTAACATGGGGAGGGAAACCCTCCATCCAGTGACGTGCGTGGTGGATGGAGCCTGGGGTCATTTCCTGAGGCTGGGATTGGCCCTGAAATCCTTCTGCACAGTTCTGGAAATGCTATATCCCAAACATTAAAAGGCAGAGTGTCGGTGGAAATGAATTTATGACAGGGGAGAAGGGTGACATAATCATGTCAAGCGAATCGTTATTAACCTTTGCGGAATTCGCCGCTGCGGTGTTGCTCTTTTAAAACAAAAATCAGTGACTTGACACATCCTTTGTACAGATTTAATAAAGGAACTGGATCTCATTTCATGTGTCGGCCTTTTGTGAAATGAGGGGAGGGGGTGGGCTGGAAGATTCCGTTTCTTCCCACTCTGGTCATTTCTGTCCCAGCTCAAAGTGGAGAAGAACTCAGCTCGTTAGGCCTACTTCCCTAGGAGAAAGCCCTGCTGAATGCACCTGGGTTTACTCTTGAGTAAATGTGCCTAGAATTGAACTCTGTTCCATATGAATGTGCGTCTCCAGGAGTGGTGGGTCGAGTTGGCTGGCTAGTTTCTCTGGATCACAGATACACCCGTGGAATCGGGAAGCACGCAAGTCGGGTTCTCACACAGTAACAAAACAAAAGCTAAAAAGCATTTTTAGAGTTTGTGGGCTTGAAGCCACATAGGCTGGCAAAACGGAACAGCTCTTCTTGTTGTTTATAGTTATTATTGTGATTTTAGAAACACTTTATACGCTGAATTCCCTATTAAAATGCACGGAGTGGTAATAAAAATGACACATCTAGCCATAAAAGCTAGGAGCGTAAAAGCTAGCAAGACAATGTGGAAATCAAAACAGTGCTATAAAACTGTTTTCTCAGCCATCTAAACTGGCCTACAACTAATCTAAGACGAAGTAGTCGGGCCATTTAATAAAACACCTTTCAGCGATTTAAAAAACAACAACACCCTACAGTATTTCCTTGTTGGAACTTATTGCTGAGCAACTTAAAGCTACCTGGATTGTCAAGGAAACCACAGCCTTGAGTTCTGCAAGATCTGAGCTAGGTTTGTCTGGATTGAGACCTATTGGAAGTCATTCGTTTATTTTAGGGTCACTGCAAGTTAGAAGAGATCCACTCGGCTTTCTCGCCTGGTGGTAACTTGGCCAGTATCCATGTCTCAGTCCTGTGACATTACCTGTTTTTCCTAGTTTAATTTATTGTAGCTGACAATTTAATCTCTTTTCCTGTAGTTTGAGACCATTGCCCTGCGTCCTAGTCTCTGAAGCCATGGAAAACCTGTTCCCTCTTCCATATGACATCCTTTCAGATATTTTAAACATAGTTATCCTATCCCTTCTCAATCTTCTTTTTGTAAGGCTAAACATTCCCAGCTCCCTAAGCCACTCCTCGTAAGACATTTGTTCCAGAACTTGAGCCATCCTGGTTGCCCTCCTCTGGACCCTGGTTGTCCGCATCTTTTTAAAATGGAGTTGCGCAGAACTGGACACAGGACTCCAGGTGGGGGTCTGACCAGAGACTTCACATGCCTTTGCGTCATCTCCTTCAGCTGGCCAAGTAAACGCATGAATTGGAGCAGGAATCTGCTTCTACCTGCAGAATAAGCCACAACATGGCATGACACACACACACCCCAAGGTGATGGAGGCTGCTCTGTTTTGGTGCTGGTGTGTGTTTCCCCAGAGTTGTGACATTCAGGGTGTATTTTTAAAGGTTTAGGTTAGGAAATCGCTTAGCTCAGCACATGGCAGAGAAGTACAAAAAGGGGGTTGGTGGGGGGAGAGGTTGCCCCTAAGCCTCTCTGGGAGACACAGCCTGGCCCTTTTACAAATGGGGGGGGGAGATAAATTAAAAATAAGGCGATCCCAACTGTATCCCTCCCACTGGGGGCCAGGACTGCTTCATCTCTGTTGTCCTTCTGGAAACAGGCAAAGACCTTTCTCTTCCGGCAAGCTTTCCCTGAATGATGGACTGCCATGTGTATTTTATATGAATCTATGGGTTCACATAAACTTTGTGTATATTTTACTTATTTGATTTTTATACCACAACCAATTAGCAAAAAAGCTACTCTGGGCAGTTTACAAACATATACAAAATACAAAAACAGAATAACTTAGAATAGTAAATAAAAACTAATCAGTCAGACCAGATAATCAAATCATAAATATGACTACTTATAACCGTGTTGCTTTAATGTCATGTTGTCTTCTAATGCTGTAAGATGTCCCTCAAATTCCCTGTTCTCCAATACTTGAACATGTCTTGTACTGGACTGTATATTATCCCTCATTCCTGTAAGCCGCCTTGGGTCCTTTTTTTATTGAATAATTTTATTGGGTTTTTGAGGGGGGAACAGAAGGGGGAAGATGTGGAGGGGGGGGATACAGTATTAAATTTCATTGAGTATATCAAGCCAAAAATAACGATTTGACATATTTACAAATCACCAAATAATATCACAATACTAATAGGTTTGTTACTTCTTGCCATCTTTTCTGGGAAATCTCATCGTAGTCTCCCTTTAGAAAGCCGGAGAGTCTGTCGATTTCAATGCATTCTCTTATCTTTTCGTGGAAACTTCTCTCTGTTGGCACTTCTGGTTGTTTCCAAGATTTCGCATATAGTATCCTTGCAGCAACTATTACATGATGAAGTACATATTTCTGGTCATATGAGATATTAATATCTACTATATTTAATAGAAAAAATTCTGGTCTAAGCTCTAACTTAATCTTCAGGAATCTTTTTAAAAATAATTTTACCATTGTCCAGTATGCCTTTGCCTCTTTACATGTCCACCACATATGGTAAAAGGTGCCACTATCATGTTTACATTTCTAGCATTTAGGTGAACAGTTATACATCTTAGATAAACGGTGGTGTGGGTGGGTGGGGGAAATGCCATCTATAAAACATCTTATAACAATTTTCCTTAAAGGCTATAGATTTAAAGAGTTTGACTGTATTCCACAAAGAGTCGCCTTGGGTCCTTTTCCAAGGAGAAAGGCAGGGTAAAAATACTCTAAAATAAATAAATAAATAAATAAATAAATAAATAGTCGCGATCAGAGGGGAAAGGATGTAAAAGGGGGGGTTCTCCAGCAGGGAGGGGGGAAAGGTGGTCGAAGGTGGAGGAAGAACCAAGACACCCCCCCCCCCAAAAAAAAACCAACCCAGACTCGGAGTGCCTGCACGGCGGCCCTGCGAGGTGGCAACACCTTGCATCCCGCTTTCCCCCTCCCCCCGCCCCACCAGGCCATGCTCGCCTTTCAAGGCACGCGGCCTGGAAGGGGTTAATCCTGACCCGCAGCCGCCGCCCCTCCCCAGCCGCCTCCTCCTTCCCCCCTCCTGCCATCAGAACAAAGCCTTGGCGCTGGACGGGCAGGCAGGCGGGCGCCGCGTTCCCACGACCGCCGCTCGCCACGGATCCGGTCCGGGGGTTCAGGCGGACCCAAGGAGGGCGGCGGCGGCGGGGGCTCGGGACTGAAGGTAACCGGGACCCCCCCCTAAAAAAAAAGCAGGGGAGGGGGCGGGCTGGCATCCCAGGACATCTTTCTTTCTTTCTTTCTTTCTTTCTTTCTTTCTTTCTTTCTTTCTTTCTTTCTTCCTTCCTTCCTTCCTCCCTCCCTCCCTCCCTCCCTTTCTTTCTTTCTTTCTTTCTTTCTTTCTTTCTTTCTTTCTTTCTTTCTTTCTTTCTTTCTTCCTTCCTTCCTTCCTTCCTTCCTTCCTTCCTTCCTCTCTCTCTCTTTCTTTCTTTCTTTCTTTCTTTCTTTCTTTCTTTCTTTCTTTCTTTCTTTCTTTCTTTCTTTCTTTCTTTCTTCCTTCCTTCCTTCCTTCCTTCCTTCCTTCCTTCCTCCCTCTCTTTCTTTCTTTCTTTCTTTGTTTCTTTCTTTCTTTCTTTCCAGTATTGATTTATTTATCCAGCTATCCATCCAAGCATCGGAAGCAAAAAGGAAAGGATCGGAAAAAGCAGGCGAGCTGGGCAGCCTGGTTTTCCCTGCCCACTCCCCCACCCCCCACCCCCAGCATCTCCGTCTGGCTTCTCTTGCGGGTTGTTGCAACACGCGGGCGCGAGCAACCTCCTGGGATGCTTAGCTGGCATCTTTGTCCCAGGTGGGGATTGTCAAAGCGGCGGCGGCGGGGGGAGGAAGGATCCGGTCGGCTGGTCCTCGATTAATAATAAGTCGTCTTGAAAGACTTGTGGGGGGGGTGTTGCGGAAAGCTTGGTTTGGTTTCTTTTGCGTTTTGCAAATCGTGCCAGATTTCGGGGAAAGAGAGGCGAGAGGGGCCCTCTTGCCTCCCCCTCACTTCTTCTTTGGGGGCAAGATCAGCCGCCCCTGCCGTAAACGATGTGGGGGGGGGAGAGAGAAAGAGCATGGAGGGGGCTGGCAGAAGGCCTCCTGGGTCTGTTTTGGGGGAACTGATGGGTGAGAATCCCAGGAGTTCTGGTTCTAAAAAAGGAACGGGTTTAAGATTCCTAAAAGTAACGTTTCTTACTCTTCCCCTGCCCGACCTTCCCTTGTCTAGCCCTCCCGGCCTTCCCAAAGGGGGGGGGTTAGTTGGCGCCTGCAGAGGTGCACGCCCATCAGCTGGCTTCCATTATGGGATGTTTTGCTTGTCAGGGCCAAGGGAGTGGGTCTGCTCCTCCTTCCCTCCTTCTCCAGGCCTGGGAAATGTTGCTTTTCAAGCATTCCTTTTGGGGAGTCTGTCCCCAGGCAGTTTCCCCTCTTCCATAGCTAGGCCAGTTGGGGTATGATGGGTGTTCAAATCCACACACACACACACACACACACACACACACACACACACACACACACACACACACACACACAAGAACTCCGAGCTCTGCTGTTCCCTTGGGATCCCTTGATGTCTAGCCTGCTCTACCTTGCAGGGTCATTGTAACTGAATATATGGTCTTAAAACACATTGTTAAAGGATGGTCTGTTGACTGGGTGTTCAAGGCCAGTTGGGGTATGATGGGTGTTCAAATCACACACACACACACACACACACACACACACACACACACACACACACACACACACACACACACACACACACACACACAAGAACTCCGAGCTCTGCTGTTCCCTTGGGATCCCTTGATGTCTAGCCTGCTCTACCTTGCAGGGTCATTGTAACTGAATATATGGTCTTAAAACACATTGCTCTCTGGTTTTTTTTTTTAAGTTTCTAAAGGATGGTCTGTTGACTGTTCCTCTTCCCTTGGGTTGCGATTGTTGCCACCTGGCCGGGCTCTGTGTGGCTTCCTGTCAAAATCAACAAAAAGACTCTGGCAACATCCTGCAGATAAACTTCTCAACAACGGGCATTTATACACGACCCCTAAACTCCGGGGCAAATGGCTCCCAGCTCCGGAGATTAAAAATGTTTATCCACCAGCTCCGGAGTTAACAGGAAATTAAGTGCGACCCCGCCCACTTTAGCGCGCCCCAGCGCAGCTTTCAGGTACCTGCTTTTTGGATGTGAAAAATATTTGATCCGGTGTAACGATAGTGAGTGCGGGGCTCTCCTGTCTTCTGTTTGTTGTTTTTCTGCCCCCCGCCCCTTTAGAGATCTGAATGCTGCCGGGAACAAAACGGAGGTAAACCGGCATTCTTTTCTTTCTTTTTTCTCCCTCCCTCACGCAGCCAGCAACCAGGAAGTGCGGAGGGGGGTGGGGACAGAGGAAGAGCGACGAACCCCTAAGATCTCTGGTCCGAATTTAAGTGGCCAGCGGATCTTAGGGGCCGTGTAAAAAGGCCCAAAGTCTCTGAAGTGGCGCTAGTTCAGGGTTAGGGTTAGAGTCCCAATCATCCTGGAACAGATGAACAGGCGTCTAAAAATTGTACATCTCAGCTTAGTGTACTGTCTGCTGAAGAGTTCTGTGATACCCAGAAGTCTCCAGTGACTCCAGTTGTTTGAGAGCCCTCATTTGGCTTTCTTGAAAGTTCCTGATTTACATGTGACAGTCTCAGGCCTCTAGGAACTTAACACTCCCAAACGTGGGCTCTAAATAATCCCCTCACCCATTGCTTTTGATGAAAAGGGCCAGAAAAAATGATTTGCAGACAACATTTGGTCCCATTGGATGGAGAAGCTAGGGTTTCTGTGCTCTCAACCACGTATGGGGGAAAGGGTCCAAGATTTCTATCATTTTTTTTCTTTATGTGAGTGGATATTGGGAGGGGAAAAGACTGAGAAAAATACTTTTTAAATATATGTCAAGTTAAACAACAGCAATGGCCTCTAATATTGTATCGAGTTAAACAACAAAATATATCCTCTAATATGTATCAAGTTAAACAACAAAAATATCCTTTTACTACCTGATATCCTCCAGCATGTGTCAAATTAAGCAACCAAAATATCCTCTAGTGTGTCAAGTTAAACAACAGCAATGCCCTCTAATATTGTATCGAGTTAAACAACAATATATATTCTCTAATATGTATCAAGTTAAGCAAAAAAAAAATACCCTTTTAGTATGTGTCAAGTTAAGAGAGTCCCCTGGACTGCAAGGAGATCAAACCTATCCATCCTGAAAGAAATCAACTCCAAATGTTCACCACTGGAAGGACAGATTTTGAAGCTGAGGCTCCAGTACTTTGGCCACCTCATGAGGAGAGAGGACAAAGTCCCTGAGGTTGGGAAAGATGGAAGGGAAAAGGAAAAGGGGATGGCAGAGAATGAGATGGTTGGGCGGTGTCATCAATGCAACCAATATGGATTTGACCAAACTCTGGGAGGCAGTGGAGGACAGGAAGGCCTGGCGAGCTCTGGTCCATGGGGTCTCGAAGAGTCGGACACGACTGAACAACACGTTAAGCAACAACAATATCCTCCAGCATGTGTCAAATTAAACAACCAAAATATCCTCTAATAATGTGTCAAGTTACACAACAACAATATCCTCTGATATTGCATTAAGTTAAACAACAGCAAGTCGAAAGGGCCTCCAAATAGATCAGCTCTGTCCCCTTAAAGCAAAACAATAAGTGAGGAATCCTTGCCTTCCATCTGTTTGGCTTTCGTGGGGCACCTTCTGCATCTAATGTCTGCTGGATCAGCGGCCTCGCCTGGGCTCTGGAGTGGGAAGGGAAGGTCTGGAAGGGGTTCCCCCCCCTTCCCTCCCGAGCGCTCTCTTTCCAAAACGAAGAAGGCTGGGTGCCAGCCACGCGGGGGGAGAGAAGGCAGCCCGGGCTCTCCTGCTCCTGTGCCAGTGGGGGGGTGAGGAGGCACCAAGCCCCATGTTTTGGGTGGGGAGGGTGTAGGGTGGCCCCATCATGTGGTTTCCCGGCAGAGCAGAGAGTCTGGCAAGCCAGCTGTGCAGCTGAAGGAACAGAAAAAGGCGTACAGTACTTTGTTTTTTGTGACTGGTTGGGCGGATGGAGGAGGGGGTGGTGGATTTTAACATTGGGCAAGGAAGGGCGTGGGGGGGGAGAGAGAGAGAGAGAGAGGTGGCCCATTCTTTTTGGACCGGGTTGTTTTTGGTCTGCAGGAGATTCTGGGTATTGTAGTTCTTCCCCCCAAAAAAAAAGACAAACTCTCAAACTGGTCTAGGGACCTGGTTTGTCTGCTTGGGGAGGGAAGGAGGGCATCTCTCTCTCTCTCTCTCTCTCTCTCTCTCTCTCTCTCATATATGAAAGTTAATTTGAAAGTAAGTCTTTTAGGTGCCACATGGTTTTTGTCTTTTGTTTTGCTTTGTGTTTCTTTGATTTTCGCCTGAAATTCTTGAAAAGACTAACACGGCTACCCTCTCTGAAACTTCTCTCTCTCTCTGTCTGTCTGTCTGTCTGTCTGTCTGTCTGTCTGTCTGTCTGTCTGTCTGTGAGAGAGAGAGAGATCCTTGACTTGTCTGAGCCCTACAAAGCTAAAAGGGCCCCTGTGGGTTGTGGGGTCTGGGGCCCTGTCCAAGGGAAGCACAGTGGAGCATGCAGAATTTGTTAATGAGCATGGGAGTCGTCGTGTGTCCTTGATGTGTCTTGCTGCTTTCCTGGTGTCTTCTCCCCCTTTCCCCTTCCCCCAGTTTCGGAGGGGACCAGCAGCAAGGCCAGCTCTGTACTGACTTTTGGTCCTCGGGATCCAGTTTCACTTCAGTCACATGGACGGTGGAGCAAAGAGCAGCAGGGGCTATTTCTGCTCTGCCAGGCTCCGGGAGGACGCAGCGGCTGGGTGAGGGGCCCCTTGGGTCGTTTAAAGATGGTTTTGTCCGGGACTTGGCAGAGTGCATGTGTGTTTGTGTGTTAGATCTTGTGTGTGCCCCATTTTACTGGGTGTTTGTGAGTCAAGCGCCTGCGTAGGTGCATCTGTGTGCATGCAAACTGTGTGTGGCCTAGGCATCACCTGAGATGTCCAAAATGCACATTTCCAGATCTTGCTATCATTAGCTTGGTCTTCTGTAGCTCGGTGCAGAATCCTCATCTACTGCCTCTGTTTTGGGGTTTCTGAGGGGAGTTGGGAGGCTGCGTATACAGGGATGTGAGTCAGTTTTTCCTAATGCTTGAATGGCTGCAGTCAGCTGCCAGCGCGTCAAAGTCAGCTACGTGCATGCCTTGTGCTACGCGTGAGAGACAGAACACAAGCAAGAAAATAAATATGTAAACGTATTGTACTCCCCCACCCCACCCCCTGCCTCGGCTTCGAATCATTGGGCTGTAATTTATAATTTTTTTAAAGTTGTTTGTCACTTGATATTTGTGATCTGAGATTTTCAGTGGGTGTTGTGTGAATTCAGCCCCAGGATTGTTACGTTGCATCTCGGAAGGCATGTCTGCCATGAAGATGTTGTTGCTGCGTGCCATCATCTTACTTCCAGTTTGGGATGATGCATGTGAGGGGCTTACTGCTGCTAAGTGAGCTTTTTGTGGCTGGGTGGGGATTTGAAGAATCCCCAGTCAGAATTCAACACCACCTCCACTCTACACACATAACCCAATGACTTTCAATGCCTTTAAAACCAACTCATATTTCTGCTAATGTGGCACTTTGTATCTGCTGCCGTAAGGAAAGCTTTACCTGTTGGACTTCTGCTTGTCCTTCCTCGCTGGCAGGAAGCACAAAAGCTTTGCTTAGTAAAGAAAACGGGCAGAACCAGAAGGTGGTAACTGTGGATGTCTCACTACATCTTCCTTTGCGCAGGAGTTTCTGCTGCCAACTATTTTTAATGGGATTCGTTTCTGGTTTGCAACCACTTCCTCCCCCATCTCTGGGGTGATGGCAATAAAACAGAAAGTAGGGTGAGGTGGGGGTGGTAGAGGGCAGAGGAAGGAATGAGTTATTTCTTGGAGGTGGAAAGGTTTCAGTTCTGCTTTCTCTATGGGTGTCTTTGAATTTGAGGGCACTCTTTTTTGCTGGAGTGGGTTTCGGCCCCAGAATCCGTGCAAATGATCTGATTGGCTACAGAGAGCATGTGTGTGTGCACACGTGCACATTAAGGGAGTACCTGTGAGGTGCCTTTGTGCAGACACAAATGACAATGAGTAATCATGAGTTAATCACATACGCCCATGACTTCTAATTCGAGATGACTCCTTAAACCTTAAATGGTTTGGGACCGAGTTATCTCAAGGGCCGCATCTTCATTGATGAGTGTTAAGATCCTTCATTGGAGGCCTTTCTCACAGGTGCATTTGGTGGGGACATGAAAGAGGGCCTTCTCTGTGGCTGCTCCCAGACTTTGGAACTCCCTCCCACTGGAGGCCCGGTTGACTCCGTCTTTGCTGTCTTTCCAGAAACAGGCAAAGACTTTTCTCTTCAGTCAGGCTTTTCCTTACTGACTAACTACTGTATCTAGGATAGTTGATATTTTGCTGCTCCTCAATCTGTTTTCAGTCATGCTTTCACCTAATTTTTAATATAACGTTGCTGATTCTTTTTGAACAATTTTAGGTGTTTTTTTTTCCTGTTGTGTTGTTAAAGATGTAAGTCATTTGGGGTCCTTTATTAGGAGAAAAGAGGGGTAGAAAATGGACAATAAAAACTACTGTCTTCCAATCCGAACCCTTGGTAATCCATTTCGGCACTTCCTAGACCAGTGATGGCGAACCAAGCCGAGTGCCCAAATTGCATTCAACACCCTCAATTTTTTGCAAAGTGTCAATACAGCCATTTAACCTGAATCCAGGTGGCTGTGAAGGGGCAATGTCAGGTGCTCACAGAAAGGGCTCTGAGTGCCACCTTTGGCGCCCATGCCATAGGTTCGCCAACACTGTCCTAGACCTTTTTCCAAAATCCACTTTTTTTAAAGGAACACATCATCATCACTCATTGTATCCTTGCCCTGCCTCACCTCCTCCCACCCTTTGCAGCTGATTCCTGCTATTGTATGATTTCAACAGAGTTGTTTCTTTGGTGCTTTTGTGAAGGTCGATAAAACCTCTGGTATGAAATGATGCCATCCTTTTAACCTCTTCCAGGGACTGACAGATGGAAGGAAGGGAGTGGCGCTGATGAGAAAGCTGCAGGGAGGACGTTTCCCCTCCTGGCCTGAGAACAGATAGAGAAGATGGCAGCCCCAGGTTTGACTTTGAGCTTCTTATTTTGGCTTTATTCCCCACTGTTACCCTTCCAGGGCGGTGGGAGAGCAGAAGCATTTTCCTAGGTACGTTACAAGAGCATGTTTTTTTTTATTTATTTATTTATTTATTTATTTATTTATTTATATTAACCACACTGCTAACTACTGTACGCTGGTTTTTGTCATACAAATCACTAGTCGAATACTTCCCAAGCGTTTAGGACTCAGTGATGTATTGGCAAATTATGCAAGCAGATCCCAGTAAGGCGGCCTTCTGCAGCTGACTGATGGTGACTTTGTCAACTTCAATTTCTTGTAAATACTTGCTGAGCTCTTTAGGCACTGCACCCAGCATGCCGATTACCACTGGGACCACCTGTACTGGTTTATGCCAGAGTCTCTGAAGTTCAATTTTTCAGATCCTGATATCGGGCAATTTTTTCAAGTTGTTTCTCGGTGACTCTACTATCACCTGGTATAGCAACATCAATGATCCACACTTTTTTCTTCTCCACAATCACAATATCCGGGGTTTTATGCTCCACAGCTTTGTCTGTCTGTATTCAGAAGTCCCAAAGTAATTTTGCATGCTCATTTTCATTCACTTTTTCAGGCTTATGATCCCACCAGTTCTTTGCTACAGGCAGATGACAGTTCTGAACTTCTGACACAAATTCCAGTGGACCATTTGAGCCACTACATTATTATTATTATTATTATTATTATTATTATTATTATTATTATTATTACTACTACTACTACTACTACTACTACTACTACTACTACTACTACTACTACTACTACTACAAGGGAAAGGCATCTCGCACACTGGAAAATATTTAAACTCCCAACCCAGTTCCACCCTTTAAAAATTACATGTTGATTACATATTTTACTCTGCTTCCCCCATGAAAAACCTAGGCAGCTAAGAGATATCGCTTGGGGGAGGGGGCCAATGACCCAATAACAACATTAGAATCACCACAGTTCCCAAAACAGTGTAAGAGGTCAAGTGCAAAAATATGTTTCTTCACACCCTTTCTGAAAGCAGGCAAAGGGTGGGGCCCGAGATTGTGCAGAGATGATCATTATTGGATATTTTTGTGCGCCTATGTATGCCAAGAGAATGCCTGGACTTATGTGACCTGCCAGATTGAACGGAGCCAGATTGTACAGTTTTTGGCCAGTGCATTAGCTGCAATTATGCCGGGCTTGCTTACGCAGGCAAGTTGCAGCATCCCATAAATTGAAGTGGCTGATCCCAAGAGAACAGGGGAAACTGAGTCAGCTCTTAGGCTGCAAACATAGCTAGCTCCTAGATGGTTCTAGCTGTGGCTGTGTTAGCAGGGGAGATGTTGAGGGTGGCAATACGGAAAAGGAACTTTTCTGAACTCTGCAGAATGTTTTGGTGGGGGGAGTGCATGCCTAACTTTAGTTCTCAAAGTCATTATCATCTTAGACACGCAGAGTTGGAAGGGGGAGTATGGATTATGGAGTCCAGCCTCCTGTCAAGGAGGTGACTTGGGGAAATTGAACTCTGTCCCGACCTCTGTTGCCACAGCCAGATGCTGAAACCACTGAGCTATCCAGCATCTTTTAGTTCTCTTTTGTCCCGAGCTCTGCTGTAGATTTCTGGGCATTGTAAAAACCAAATAACGGAGATCTCCTGCCCTTAAAACACATTTTATGCAAATGAAATGAATTCATCTTGGACTTGATTGATACAAGATGTAAGGTTGGTTGTGGATCTATTGATACAAGATGTAAGGTTGGTTGTGGATCTAGGTGTGTGGACTGGATGGATTCAGGGAGTCTGGCAATGGTTATGAGCTAAAGAGAGCCTCCACGTTTAGGAGCATGCTATCTGTTTGTGCCCAAAAACGGGGGAGGAATAATTGTTTTCTTTGACGCTCTGCTTTCCAGCTTCTAAGCGGTCTTGACCTGCTCCATCCATCATTGTTTTCCTCCCCTGGCTTTATCTCTTGTCATCTTTGCCACATTCTTGTGTGTTGGCAAGGCCTATTGATGCTTCCGCGGTGCCAGGCGCTGGAGGGCTGTCATCCCTCCCTGTCTCGCCCATCCATCATTTTGAGTGTTCCTTCTGCTGCCTTTCCAGCTCAAATCTGCTGTTCTTTTCCTGCCCTGCCTTGCATGCATGTTGCTGGGTTTGTTAGGTTTGTTTTCTTTTGCAGCGCCAACAGCCAGCTAGTGGTGAAAAGGGGAGATTTAGGGCATCTGGAGCTGGGACCAGACAGGAGTAGAAGCAAGTGTGGAGGTCGGAAATGTAACTCTTGATTTTGCCATGTTACTCGTGACTTGGAGCCGCAGTGCTAAAAGAAAGAAAGAAAGAAAGAAAGAAAGAAAGAAAGAAAGAAAGAAAGAAAGAAAGAAAGAAAGAAAGAAAGAAAGAAAAAGAAAAAGCTGTTTCTCCGAGCATTGGCAGACATTCTCTGTACAGTACCTGCCAAGTGGCCAGCCTACCCCACCTTGGGCGCCACTATCAAAGTAACCCCAGCAACGCCTCGGGGGCCCCACCCAGCTTCTCTACCCCCCCCTTCCAGGGCTTCTCTAATTTTGCTGCCTACTTCTGAAGCAAGCCTGGAATGCAGTTAGACCTGTTGGGGTGCCAGGAAATGACCTCAGAGTTCCTCCCACTCTGTCCTCCGGGTACCTGAGCAAACGCCTGCCCGTGCCTGCCTCACTGTGGCTCCGCCTGGGGGAAACTGATGCACCCTGCTCCCCATTTCATCGTCTCCTTCATTTTCCCTTCCCGTTTTCCATTTGGCCCCCAAAACCCAAGCTCTGTTCCAGCCTGTGAGCCCACTGGAGCCTTCCGTCCAGACCTCGTTCTGCCCATCCCTCACACTCTGCTTTTTGTCCTCCTCTTCTTCTTGAACTAAGGAGAGAAGCAGGACAGGAGGGTGTTGCTGAGCATGCGTAGAGTGCCCCTGGCCTCTGCTGCAGCTGGTTCCAGCACACCTCCATTTGGGAAGGAGGGCTTGGTTCGAGAAGGGCCTAAGGGCCGACCCTCCAGATGTTGCTGAGTTGCAGTGGGAATTTCCCCTGCCAGGCAAGTGATGCCCTGACGGTTGTGCTCCAAAACCCTCCAGAAAGGCCCCTCTGTGCCCACCCTTAACCTAGATGGGATTGATGCAAAGCAAGTTTGAAATCCCCCCTGCCCCCTCCCCACCCAACAACAATGCCTGCCCTTCGGAAACTGAGTTCACCCATCTCTGGACACTTTAAACTTTCTTTTAACTTTCTCTGACAGCCACCCTCCGGTCCTGCATGCAAGACGTACCCTCTCTGGCTCAGAGTCTGGGAAAATTACCTTCCCGGACTGCTACATCCCAGACAAGCCAGCTGGTGAGAGAGTCATAGGCTAAAAACAAAACTCTCCCCTCCATCATGTGCTCTGCGTTCTGGGCAGTTTCTGCCTGCATAGCTACTGCGAGGCATTGTTTGCCTGCGTGCTTGCGCTCGCAAGTTGCTTTGCCGTTTGTTTCTGTTTCTTTCTTTTCTCTGTTGCAATTTCCCCTCAGCCTCCAGCCCTCTTTCCCCTCTCCTTCATTCTCAGGGGCCACGCAGGGCCTGTAAAAGATAGGCATCCTTTTTTGCAAGCCTCCCTGTTTTCCTTCTGGTGGGGAGGGTCAGGGACCCAAGCTCTGCAACCATTTCCAGAGGGGTCGCTGTGCCATTCTGTCGAAAACAACCTCACAGGGTCTTGCGGGGCCTTAAAGAGGACAACATTTTATCAGGCAGAGGTTTTTGAGGGACTGCAGGGTAGGTCTTTGGAGGCTGGAGGTTGGCCACAGTGCATAAAAATAGCAAGGTTTGTTTGTTTTTGGATGACTTAATGGTTTATGGACAGCTTTCACTTTCCTGTTTCTCCTGCTGGATGATGACTGTTCCCATAATTCCTTCTTTTCTATGTGAGGAAAGTTCCCAGTTGTTTTCTTTGGCTGCTTTCACGTGACCATTAAAATCTGCAGCAAACTTTGTTCCGGATCAAGCACCCCCCCCCGAGCAGTCACGTGGTTGATGTCGCAGATCGGATGTTCCCATTGACAACCATTCTGATCCATGACTGAGTACCACAGCAAAGACACCATAATGGGGGTGTCAAGGTTTTGGTGCGGATTTTCCGCATTCCCATGGACTCGAGTAACGGTTTAAAATCTACATGGGAACAGCGACAAGGATTTTACCACCTTGAGGCCAGGTACAGTACATTGGTACCTTGTATAAAGGAATTAAATTGTTCCAAATGAAATTATGCGAAACAAATTTTCCTTTATACAAATTTTGCATAGGAATGCATTGAAAACAGAGTAATCCCTAATCACAACCATTGTTATGTTGTACGGATTTGCCCCATAGGCGATTCTGTTAACCAAATTTCCCCTATCTCTGGAATTTTTTATGTTGTACAGATTTTATGTTATACAAACCGTTTGTTATACAACGTGGCTGTGGTCCCACTTTATTATTATTTTTTAAGTCCGCTGCTTGTGGGAAAACGATTTTATGCTCCACATCTGTGAGCTCTTTGCTGTGGATTTTAGTGGTCGTGTGAAAGCAGCCTGAAAGGTGCATTCCTTGCTTTTTAGGTTTCTGGGGTGTGGATCACTTGTAACCCTCCCTTCTCTGTGTGTCTGTCCATCTAGGATATTCCGTGGGCCAACCAGGCTACCCCGTGGCTTCCCCACCCTACCCAGTGCCTCCGCCACACCCTGTGCCCTCGGCGCCAAGCCCCGGGTTCAACATCTACCCCAGTCCAGCTCCTGGACCCGTCATCCCCCCACAGCCTCCCCCCCGGGGGTACCGAGAGCACGGGGCCACGCCTCTCCACCACCCAGCGCCAGACCCTCACCAAGCTGCCATCACCTCATACGTACCCGTGGCGACCAACATCCCTCCAGGGCTGGAGTATCTCGCCCAGGTAAGAAAGCTGGGGGGGGGGCAGGGAGGGAGCCCCCAACTTGCCCTGGATTTGTTTGGGACCCTTGCCAAGAGAACCCATCAAAGAGTCTTAAGAAAAGACCCACCTTCCAGCACCTGCTGCTGCCGGTCCCATTTTAAAGAGGGATCTGGCATGCCTTAGAGCTTTAATTTGTGTCCTGCACCGTAATCTCCATCTATGTGGGGTTTTCTTTTTAATGTGATTTCTCTTTGCTTCTGTCTTCTCATTTCCCCCTCAGGTTGACCAAGTTTTGATACGCCAGAAAGTAGAGCTTGTAGAAGGTGAGAGATGCAGTTGGCGCCCGCCCTCCTAGCCTGCCCTCCTGTGTTGTTATACATGTGGACCAATGTTTTGTTTGCGTTTTAAAGACTGTTCCATTCCATAAACCTTTAATGGCATTAAAACAGAAAGATACACAAATAAAGACTAAGCCAGTGATGGCAAACCTTTTAGAGACCAAGTGCCCAAACGATGATTCAGAACCCACTATTTTTTTGCAAAGTGCCAATATGGCAATTTAACCTGAAAACAGGTGGCTCTGAAAGGGGTGATGTCGGGTGCCCCCAGAAAGGACTCCGAGTGCCACCTTTGGCACCCGTGCCAGAGGTTCGCCAACACTGGACTAAATGGTTAAATGCAGCATTATAAGATCAATTTCATCCTTATGATCTAGCTAAAGTTCACAGAGGATTGCTTTCTTTAAAAAATCTTATTTAACACAGCTGTTAGAAAATCAGCCACCCAGGTGGTAACTAGTTCAGAACTGTCCCCAAGGAAAAAGCCCTTATTATATCCTTCTGGGGAGGGAGGGGGGCTGGAAGATTTGCTCCACAAAGTGTTTATGTAACTTGCTGTGTGCCAGTGACACAAGAGAGACTGTGTTGGGTTCCAAATGGCAAAAATTGCAAATCTTTGAGCAAGTGGGATGTGGTATCTTCTGGCCAAAACTGAGGAAGGAAAGATGTTAAGTCTAGCTAACATTAAAGGCATGACTCTTATTTGGGTTCACTAACTTACAGAAGTGTTTTAAAGACAGCTGGCTCAAAAATACATCATTGACATCACTTAGGAGGACAGTAAGAGGCCCTGCGTCCCTCCATTATGAATGGAAAGCAGCTAAAATATACAGCTTTCAGGGCCCTGGAATCACCATGACAACTGTTGTCTTTTTCCTCTCCATCTTTCAAGATGGCGCTTGGGCACAATGAAGCACGCCATCTTAAATATCAGATGGAGTTGTGGGGCTTGGGGCCTACTGGCCCACCACGAAGGGAGGAGGATCCCTCAAGAGGCCGGCGGGCTTCTCTAAGCACGAGGTGGAACACAAGCGACCCTGAAGGTGGCCATTGGCAACCATGAAGGGTGGCCACTTTCGCCAAGGAGGTGTCCAAAAAGCTGGACCTTTGTAGCGAAGGGGGGGATCTTTCAGGTTATCTACTGGAGCCATCCAAATCTTAGGTCATTTCTTCAGGTTTTCCTTGTTCCGGTTGCTTCCGCAAGGCTTTGCTTGGCATCTAAAATGAAGACACCTCTTGGGTGGTGGGCACAATCACTCCCCAATGCCACCTCCTTTTTTGTGTCAGGCCAAATGGGGTCCATGATTTTTTCTGGGACCTGAGAACAATCAGTAGGAATCACTAGGGAAAGTTCCTCCTTTTTTGTAGGATGGTGGTGAAATGGCAGGCTCCCAACATTGAAGCCTTACTGATGCCCGGGAACGAAAGCTGAGAATGAATCAGACAGAAGATAGGCGATAACTCATTTTTATTATTAGTAATAACTCACTGTTATTACTTTAAAAGCCTCTTCTGTGGTAAAGAGCATAAATGTCATTTCCACAAATTTATGACTGGGGCAGGTTTTAAGGAATACAGGCAGCCACAAGCAGACCGGGATTCACCATTAAGCAAAATAAAGCACACACTTAAGGGTATCAACAAGGAAAGGGGCTATCAGAGAGGTTGTTGTTTTTTTACCGTAGGCCATGGTGCAAATGGTGCACCCTCCGTAACAAACCACATTCATCCATGTAAACCCCTTGGCTCCTTCCCACCCTCGAGAGCCCAAGGAAACCAGCTCCCTACAAATTATGGTAACCAAGATGTATACAGTTGATAGATAGATAGATAGATAGATAGATAGATAGATAGATAGATAGATAGATAGATAGATAGATAGATAGATAGATAGATAGATAGATAGATGGATGGGAAGGAAGGAAGGAAGGAAGGAAGGAAGGAAGGAAGGAAGGAACCAATGAGAGAGAGAGAAAGGAAGGAATTGATTAGATAGATAGATAGATAGATAGATAGATAGATAGATAGATAGATAGATAGATAGATAGATAGATAGATAGATAGATAGATAGATAGATAGATAGATTAGGAAGGAAGAGAGAGAGAGATGAGGAAGGAAGAGAGAGAGAGAAGAGGATAGATAGATAGATAGATAGATAGATAGATAGATAGATAGATAGATAGATAGATAGATAGATAGATAGATAGATAGATAGATTAGGAAGGAAGAGAGAGATGAGGAAAGAAGAGATAGATAGATAGATAGATAGATAGATAGATAGATAGATAGATAGATAGATAGATAGATAGATAGATAGATAGAAAAAGTTCATAACTGGTGTGTAGAACTAAAATAACTGAAATGTAGTGGGGGGGGGGAACCCACCCAGCGAGAAAACACATCTTTTGAGTGAAATGATTAGGCATCATCATTGCTTGGTGTTTTCTTTCTTCCCCCTCTCCCCAGTTTTGGATTCTGTATTTTGGGAGGCTTGGTGGGGATAAGGATGAAAAGAGTGAACCGTCTGATTGCCTTATGGGGTTGGCACTCTTATGTGCGAGACGAAGAGATAAACGTCACTTTTAACCCCCACCCCCCAAATGGATTTTACGCTCTGGTTTGAGCTTGTCAGCTTTACAAATTCTGCCAAATCTGTCTGCAATCATTAATCAAAGTGTGAAAGACCAAGATTTGGCCGGAAGCCTGTAATTGGATCATACGTATGTATTTTGAACACAACAATATGTGGTTCTTTTTGTTGCCACACGCTCTCCAATTAAATTACTGGGTTTTCATGGATATACTGTACATGTTTTACATTGTGGTTGTTTTTCGAACAGTGGGACCTGCTGTACATGGTATTCATAGAGAGCACCATCACCTTGGTTCTGCTTAGGGTGCTTAAAGGTTTTAATCCAGACCCAGCCAAAAGGCCACTTGGTAGCAGACCTCTGAAAATGGCAACCAAGGCCAATAACGGCCTGCTTGCATGCCCTTTGAATTGCCACAGTGACCATAAGCTCCTTCCTGCCTGCCCCCTTCCTTCTTCTATCCATTGTTTATGCCTCCCTCCCTCTCTCCCTTCCATTGTCTCTTCCATCCATCCATCTATCCTTCCTTCCTTCCATTGTCTCTTCCATCTATTCCATCCATCCTTCCTTCCATCAATTGTCTTCCATCCATCCTTCCTTCCTTCAATTGTCTCTTCCATCCATCCATCCTTTCCTTCCTTCCTTCCTTCCTTCTTCTATCCATTGTTTCTCCCTCCCTCCCTTCCATTCTCTTCCATCCATCCATCCATCCATCCATCCATCCATCCATCCATCCATCCATCCATCCTTCCTTCCTTTTTCTATCCATTATCCCTTCCTTCCATTGTCTCTTCCATCCATCCTTCCTTCCTTCCTTCCTTCTCCCTCCATCCCTTCCTTCCATTCCATCCATCCATCCATCCATCCATTCCTTCCTTCCTTCCTTCCTTCCTTCCTTCCTTCCTTCCTTCCATCCATCCATCCATCCATCCATCCATCCATCCATCCTTCCTTCCTTCCTTCCATTGTCTCTTCCATCCATCCATCCATCCATTGTTCCTTCCTTCCTTCTTCTATCCATTGTTCCTTCCTTCCTTCTTCTATCCATTGTTTCTCCCTCCCTCCCTTCCATTCTCTTCCATCCATCCATCCATCCATCCATCCATCCTTCCTTCCTTTTTCTATCCATTACTTCTCCCTCCCTCTCTCCCTCCATCCCTTCCTTCCATTGTCTCTTCCATCCATCCTTCCTTCCTTTCTTCCTTCCTTCCATCCATCCATCCATCCATCCATCCATCGATCCATCCATCCTTCCTTCCTTCCTTCCTTCCATTGTCTCTTCCATCCATCCATCCATCCATTGTTCCTTCCTTCCTTCTTCTATCCATTGTTCCTTCCTTCCTTCTTCTATCCATTGTTTCTCCCTCCCTACCTACCTCCCTTCCATTGTCTCTTCCTTCCATCCATCCATCCATTGTTCCTTCCTTCCTTCTTTCTTCTATCCATTGTTTCTTCCTCTCTCCCTCCTTTCTATCCATTGTCTCTTCCTTCCTTCCTTCCTTCCTTCCTTCCTTCCTTCCTTCCTTCCTTCCTTCCTTCCTTCCTTCCTTCCTTCCTCCGTAGCTTTCATCAGCTTTGAAGGCAACAATAAGTACGAGGTCCTCAACAGCTTGGGCCAGCCCGTCTTCCACGCGGAGGAGCGGAACGACTGCTGCACCCGGAACTGCTGTGGGTCGCTGCGCCGCTTCTCCATGAGCCTGGAGGACCCCGTGGGGCGCGAGGTCCTGCGGATGGTCCGTCCCCTGAAGTGCGTCAGCTGCTGGTTCCCTTGCTGCCTTCAGGAGGTGAAGTGGCTTGGGGTGGTGGTGGGGGACTAAGACTCCCAGAATCCCTGGCTAATGAGGGCGGAAGGGATTCTGCAAAGCATTTCCACATTGGGTGGGTGGGTGTGTTTAATGTTGCTGAGCAGTCCTTAACTCAGCCCACAAAATTGATGCACTCCATGTGTAAATTTTAGACTCTGCCCCTTAATTCTGCCCTAACAAGACCCACAGTTCTATTCTTAATTATTGCCTTCCTCAAACTTTGCTCTGTGGATTTTAATTTTTCATGCGGTTCTCGGTAGGCTTTGTTTAAATTTGATTTATTGTTGTCTTTTCATCTTTGCAAACTACCCAGAACCGTGCGTTCCACTAATGGGGTGGTATATAAATTTAAGAAATAATTGACTATATAATCATTGCCTTATTTTACAACAGAAATTTGCAAGCTTGTTTTTGATTACCTGGATGCCTGAGTTCTGCTCTGCCCCAGGGCTTCTGTGGGTCTTGCCTGTTGTTACTACTGACTTAAGATTTGGCGAGGTGGGTTGGGTTGGATCTTTTGCAACCAGTTGTAATGGGTGCAATGAAGCTGTTTTAAGTTGATCTATGCAGAGGTAGGGGAGAGATTTGTTTGTTCCTTCATTTAATTATAGTAGGACCCCCATATCCACTGATTCATTAACCACTGATTCAGTTATCCTCTGAATAATTAAATAAATAATTCAGCAGCTGCAAAGCAAGCTACTGTCACAAAGAGCAGCTGCAAAACAAACTACTATCACAAAAGAGCAGTTTTGGGGCAGGGGTTGGTGTTCTGTCTTATCCACAGTTTTCGTTATCCATGGGAAGGCCTGGTACTGATCCCTGAGTCCTACTGTAATGTATTCAATTTATAGACCACCCATTTGGCTACCAGGCCACTCAGGGCGGTTTCCAGTAACAGAGAGATTGCACCGGATGGTTATGTGATGCTTTTTTTTTTTAATTTTCTGCTCCCAGCTAGAAGTGCAGTGCCCACCCGGTACCACTATTGGGTACGTGGCACAGACGTGGCACCCCTTCACGCCCAAGTTTTCCATCCAGAACGTGGAAAAGGAGACGGTCCTGCGCATTTTGGGGCCCTGCTTTGCCTTCAGCTGCGGTGGAGACGTGAACTTTGAGGTACTTCCAGAGCGGGAGAAGTTGTATTCTAGCAGAAATTTTTCTGTTCCTTCTCAGGAATTGTATTACAGTATGTCTCTTTGGGAGGCTTTTTAGACCAGATGCCATCACCACATCCTGCGGCAAGGAGTTCCACAGACTAGCAACACGCTACTCATCCAAGTAGCTTCTTCAGTCTGAGGGAGATGGGTAGGAGACCTCCCGTTTCTCTCCCACCTTGGTTTCATTTCACCCTGGTCTGAAGGGGCTCCTTAGATGAGCCATGGCTGTGTGTTTGTGAAAGTCACACCTCTGCAGCTTTTCCCACACCCATTAAATATAGGTTGTAAGCAGTGGCCTTCCTGGTGGAGGCGTGAAGTGGTCCTGATTCTTCCAGTGCAGTGAGGAGTGTGCAGACCTCTACACTGGAGAAACTAAACAGCCACTAAACAGGAGGATGGCCCAACACAGGAGGGGCAGCAGCTCAGGACCAGAATCAGCAGTGCACCTCCACTTGAAGGACAAAGGGCGCTCATTCCAAGTTGAGGGTATACGCATCTTGGTCTTGGCTCAAGAGAGGGGCCAGAGAGGCCATACAAGTGTACATAGAAAATCCCTCTCTGAACAAGGGTGGACTATGGAAGCATGACCTGTCTGTGGATTATTCTGCTGCCCTTTCATTTATCTCCTGAAGAATCAGGACCTTCCACCAGAATGGCCAGTGCTAACTATTATTATTATTATTATTATTATTATTATTATTATTATTATTATTATTATTATTATTATTATTATTATTATTATTATAGCAAAGCAAAAGCAAAGTGGTCTGTTTATATACCACCCCATACCACTTCAAGTAGTCTCTGGGCGGTTTTACAGTTTTTAATTATAGTATGTAGGCTACACATTGCCCCCACTCCAGCAGGCTGGGTACTCATTTTACTGACCTCGGAAGGATAGAAGGCTGAGTCAACCACGAGCCTGCTACCTGGGATTGAACCCCAGGTCGTGAGCACAGTTTTACCTGCAGTACAGGCATTTAACCACTGCAGCACAAGACTTATTATTATTATTATTATTATTATTATTATTATTATTATTATTATTATTATTATTATTATTATTATTATTATTATTATTAATTTATATACCACCCATCTGGCAGAAAGCCACTCTGGGCAGTTTACAGCATGAAATAAACTGATTACAAAATGTAGATACAAAAATATAATAAAAAGCAAAGATATTACAAATGAAAACATAACAACATTCATAAAAATCAAAGGTAAATAAGATAAGCTGATGGCGGATGAGATGAGATCACTAAATCTACAAGGCCACGGAACAGTTAACGACCAGGAACAGCAGATTGATATAATCAAGTCTTCATTCTTTTATTGAAGATCAACAATGGGGGGGAGGCAGATCTCCAATGGTGAGTTGGTTCCAAAGTTTAGGAGCCACCACCGAGAAGGCCCTATTCCTTGCTGTTGACTTGCGGGCCTCCCTTGGTTCAGCACCCTCCGATGACCTGCCTGCTTTAATAGGTGTGGGAAGGGAGGGCTGCAGTGGCCTGATTTCACCAAACACCTGGCCATTGTCCTATCGAAGGAGCCAGGGTGAAGGAAAGCCAAAGTGGAGGATAAATGGGAAGTCTCCTACCAACCTCACTTAGGGTGCTTTTACATGATCCCTAAGATCCGCTGGCAACTTAAATTCGGACCAGAGATCTTGGGGGTTTGCTCCTCTTCCTGTGTTCCCACCCCTCGGCACTCCCTTGCTCCTGTCTGCTTGAGGGGAGGAAGAAAAAAAGTGAGAAAAGAATGCAGGCTCACCTCCACCTCTGCTCTGCCGTGGGAGCTGCCCCGGGAAGCAATCCAGTCTCGTAAAGGGGCGGGGGGCAAAAAACAACAGAAGGCAGGAGAGCCCGGCACTCACTGCCTTGTAATCCACATAAGAAATTTTTCACCTTCGGAGACCAGGTACTTGGGAAATGCGCTGGGACGCGCTTAGGTGGGCGTGGTCGTACTTTATTTCGTTTAAAGTCCGGAGCTGGTGGGGAAACAATTTTAAGCTCCGCATCTGGGAGCCCTTTGCCTCGGATTTTAGGGGTCGTGTAAAAGCGCCCTTAGACTGACCAAGCTGCTTGGATGAGCAGCGAAACATTTCGATCGCACAAGGAAAGAAGTCCAGTGGCCACGACACAGCTTCTGGATAAGCCTCACCTGGATGACGGAGCATCTTCACGGAGTTGGGGAAATGGTTTTGAGTCAGAGATGAGTTCGAGTCTTCCCCAACCAATGCCGAGGCTGAGCCACCGAGGCCACTCAAGTCAGACCCGACAGTCAGCCGTGACTTACGAGGGTCCCCCTCTCACTTTTCGCGCAGGTGAAAACCCGGGACGAATCGCGGGGGGTCGGCCGCATCAGCAAACAGTGGGGTGGCCTCCTCAAGGAAATCTTCACCGACACGGACAATTTCGGCATCCAGTTCCCGATGGACCTGGACGTGAAGATGAAAGCGGTGCTCCTGGGGCCTGCTTCCTCATTGTGAGTTCGGGAGGGGGGGTGTTCCTGCAGAACGCAGCTCCCTTCTGTCACAAAGATGGGTGGCTCATAAATTTGAAGAAGAATTAGAGGTTTTGGGGGGGGGGGAGGGCTGAAAGGTTGAAGGGTCTGGAAGAGAGCTTGTTGTCTTTCTGTGTGTTGTGTCCCCCCCCCCCGAAGTAAGCGACACTTCCCGTAAACCAGGCATGACCAAACTTCTTCAGCCCTCCTGATGTTTTGGACCACAACTCCCAGAATTCCAAGCCTGTATTTCCGATGGCAAAGGACTGTGGGAGTTGTGGTCCAAAACACCAGGAGGGCCGAAGTTTGGACATGCCTGCGCGTAAACAGATCCGATGTTTCTTGATAAGAAAGTGACGGGATTCATGTTGACATATTCCCTCTTTCTTTTGCTTTGCAGGATTTTATGTTTTTTGAAAAGACGGGAGAAGTCGGACAGAGGAGTTCGGTGGTGACCAGCTAGAAGTCCCACCGGTCCAGGCTTTCTCTGCTCCTGCCATGTGGTTTTTGGGATGTATGCAAGGTGGAGAGCATGAGATGGAGCGTGTGGGTCGGGGGTGGGGCTCTTCTCCGTCCCCCCTGGTCGGTAGCTGCCAATTCTTGGATCCCTCTCCTGTTGACGTGAAGGAATCAGGGTCCTACTCAAGGACCCAAGGTGTTCAATGTTTTCTCCCCTCGGGTACCAAAAGAGGACCCACCCTGATGCCTGCTCATGCATAGACATGTCCAGTGGGACCTCAGCCCCACTGGAGTGACCTCTGTGCATCCGTCTGCTGAACCTTGCAGTCTCTCGTGACGCCAAACATCTTTTCCCTTCATCTCTCTCCCCCCCCCGCCCCAAAATGTTCATTCTGGTCACAGCTGGAGGGTGAATTTTTGGAGTCCCTGCACCATGTGTATGCATGTGGTACAGTCCTACTTGCAGTTCAGCAGAACTGGGGGACCTTTCTTTCTTTCTTTCTTTCTTTCTTTCTTTCTTTCTTTCTTTCTTTCTTTCTTTCTTTCTTTCTTTCTTTCTTTCTTTCTTTCTTTCTTCTCTCTCTCTCTCTCTCTCTCTCTCTCTCTTCTCTTCCTTCCTTCCTTCCTTCCTTCCTTCAGATTGCACCCTCCATCCTGTAAGACCACACTGGCTGTGTGATTCTGGGAGTTGTAGTTAAAAAAACCAAAGTTGACATTTCTGAGTTTTGGGAAACAGTCTTGGCGGAACCGCCTGGTGTGTGATTGAGGGTTGAGGGTCTGGATCCAAGCTCGGTCTTCCATGCCAAGTGCCTTTTCTTCTTCTGGAGGCCATCCCTTGACATCACCAGTCTCCCCATATTATCTTGAGGGGCTGGTGGCTGGTGAGGGAGGTCAGGCGGGAAGGTCTGCTTCCACCTGCTGAACAGGAGATGGTTCAGGTGGGCTCTGCATGGTCCTTTTACGTCTGTGGTCTCTGCCTATGGCCCAGGCAGAGAGGATGGGCCTGCACGCCTTTGAGAAAACACGTGTGGAAGGGTGAGGAGGTGAGATTGTTGGCCACTCTGGCTGGACCCCAGTCTCATGTGTTCCATGGGCTTGTCTTGAAAGGACAAGGGGTATCGGGGTGAGATTTTTGCAGGCCCATGAGAAGTTGCAGAAAACAAAAGACACTGAAAGGCCCAGCCAGCCTCCAGAAATGCGGGGTGCATGTAGACCTCAACCACTCATCCCCAGGGAGAACAGTTCCAGATTTAATTCGGTTTCAGGATCGGCTGGGGTGGAACAGACCACAACTTCACAAGCATGGATGACCTTTGCGGGAAACAGAAATGTCGTCAGTGGCTCACGGACTCAGTTCTCTGGGCCACTTTTGCAACAGAACTGGGGGAAATGGGTTTCCCGAGCAGTGACTCCCAACATCTCCCTCCCTGGAGGATTCTGGTGGTTGCAGTGCAGCCCCGTAACCTTTCCAGCGTGCTTCATGAGACAGAGGATGGCAGGAGACAGGAGCGGATGAACGGGCATCACCGTGGCAGGTTGCAGGCAGGTGAGAAAAGGGGTCTGGAGCAGAGAGAGTTCATAAGGCAAACTGGAAGCCAAGCTTCACCATACCATGTCTAGTCTGGGTGCCCCCCCCCGAGTGCTTGCACGTGTGTGTCTCTGTGTGTGAACGTGGGGGAGCGCATGCGTTCCAGAAAGAGGAGCTGGTGTGGACAACACAACCCTTGGGGTGCAGCGAAGAGAGTCTTCTGTGTACAGTGAGGCATACAGCTCACCGAAACCACTACGAAGTTGTCAAATGTTTTACTGTCAAGATGGCAGGCTCAGCGCCATTTCCGTTAATACCTCCAGTAAGATGTCCAACAGCTCTGTCACACTGGTTATCGATGCCACGTTGCCTTAACCACTGAACCTGGGAACAACCACACTTGTACACCAACTCCTTCTGTATGCCTTCAAGGGGAGGAGGACGGGGTCCCCTGCCATTTCAGGTCTGCAAAAAGGGGTGTTTGCAATGGAGCAAGCACCCTCCCCACCCACCCCGGTGCACCAAGAAAACCAAACGCTTTCATAATATTGCTCTTTCTCTTTTATATATTTAAGTGTTCATTTAATCTTCTGGCAAGGTGCCCTGAGAGGCACCTGAAGTTCCTTGGAAGGGTAGAGAGGAAGGGAAAGATGGCATAATCATGCCCAAGGGAAAGCGTACAGTCAGTTCCGACTGACATGGGAAGTTAAGATGAGAAGAGAGTCAGTCTGTTGAAAAAAACAGGAAAGATGCACAAGTTTGCCTCTGATAACAAATTCAGCAGCTGCTGCATGCTTTGGAACAGTTGACTTGGGTTTGTTTGGTTTTGGATTGTTTCTTCTTCTGGAAGGCATGTACACTGTTAGCTGGGGATTTTGGAACTTGTAATCCAAAGAAATAAGGAATTTATTCCAGGCCCTGGGCTGGTGGAGACGGATTGAGAGATAGGTGAGGGGTTCTGAGGAAACGCCAAAAGTAATTGTATGTAAAGAAATAAAGCCGAAGCTGATAGGGGCTGTTTCGAAGAGGCCTCGGCCAAAGGCCAGAGACCACCGGCTGGAGGGATGTCACGAGAAACACAGTCCCGGTTGAAGGCATCTTATTCACTTGAGAAGGCCTCCTCAAGATGGAGGACAAGAAGACTGAACCGAGTGCAGAAGGATTAACTCCTTGGGCTTTTGCCAAGGATTGGGTATCCTTTGTTTATTAAACGTTAACTGTTGCCTATTTGCCGAACCAAAGAATAAATGTATGTGGAATTTTCTTTTATTTCTCTGGCCTCGTCTCAAGTGCTTCTGAGGGCTGTCTCCCCACCTTTCAGTAAGGTTTGTTTCTTCCCACCCACCCCCAGCAGATTCTTTTTTGTTCTGGGTGGTCCTGCCCCCCCCCCCCAAGGTAAGGGCCGGTGAAAATCCTGTCAGAAGGAACTGCTGGAAAACTCGGTGGTTCAGATTTCTCTTAACAGGTGAACATAAGAAGAGCCCTGCTGGATCAGGCCAAAGGCCCATCTAGTTCAACTTCCTTTATCTCTCAGTGGCCCCACCAGATGCGTTTGGGAGCACATGAGACTAGATATCTGTCTCCTGATAACCCTCCCCTGTGTCTGGCCCTTGGAAGGATCCTGGTTTTAAGCCTGGAGATGACACATCTCCATCATGGTTTGTCACCTGTGATGGACTTTGCCTCCAGGAATCTGGCCAATCCCCTTTTGAAGGCATCCAGGCCAGATGCCATCACCACCTCCTGTGGCAGGGAGTTCCACAGACTAACAACACGCAGGGTAAACAAATATTTTGTCCTCCCTCTACCAACCCTCAATTTGAGTGGACATCCCCTTCTTCACCGCTGCGACACACTGGGTGCAACTCAAATGATCCCTTATGTTCTTTCCAGCTTGGCAATTCTAAAACTATTGTTTCCATTCTTGTAGGTCCTACTGGATCTAACTCACAGGCATCAGAGGGAATTTTTTTTTTTTAAACTATGGCAAGTTTGGGAGAATTCTAGAACCTGTATAGCCCAACCTCCAGAAAGCAGTTTCTCCACAGCCTAACTTTCAGCACTCCAGATGTTTTGGACCACAACTCCCAGAATTCCAAGCCTGTATTGCCAATGATATGGTCCAAAATATCTGGAGTGCCGAAGGTTCGCCACTGCTGAGTGTGTTCATCTTAAAATTTGCAGGCATGGATGGATTCAGAGTGAGATTCCACTGGAACACAAGACCCGTCATTTCCTTTCAAAAAAGTTCATTTATTCATCCATGTACAGAGTATTTACACAAACTTGTTTAGGTGTGAAACAGAAGTCCAAAGTGTGGGGAAGCAGCCCCGGGGCTTTTCCTGTGCGTTTTGTCTCCCATCTGCCAGTAACCCTGGGTCACTTGAGGCTCGAAGGGCTCCCCTGCGGGCATGCTTCTCCCTGCAAAAACGGTCCTTCCTGTAGAAATCTTGCAACGCAGTGCAGGGAAAAGCTGCCGTCATTCATGAAAAATGTTGTTTTTACTTAGCTCAGGGTTTTTGTGTCTCACTGTGCTTTTAACAGCATGGGGAAAATGTTTTGGTTAGGGTAAACAGCTACTCCTGGTACATTTCAGGCTTAGGTGGGTTGCTTCCGTTCGTGATGCATCCTTCTCGCTGTGAAGTCAACCCAAAGGCTTCCACTCTTGCCCGTTTTCCTTGAAAAAAGGTGAGAAAGAAAAGCTCCAACAAGGCCCCTAACCTCGAGTGGGACCTTGGATCCATCGGGCCCAGTAACCTCTGCAGGCAGCAGTAACTCCGCCAAACGGTTTGCCTAGCCAAGCACTGGCTTTTCCCGGGCTGTCCCAAGACCTACCCAGGTCGGACCTGCCTATGGATCCCCCAAAACAGGCGAGATCTGGCCCACCAAGGGTAGTACAGTAGGTCCCGTTGGTCCATAGGGAGCAGACCAACCCAGTCCAGCGGGAAAGAAGAGGGGGGAAACCCAGCTTGCCCAGAGCAAGATCCTGAGAATGTGTCCCGTTTCACCTGGGACTGGAGTTAGTAGTACAGTAGGACCCCTGTATCCACTGATTCAGTTATCCACGTTTGGCAGAGGAAAAAATTAACCAATTCAGCAGCCACAAAGCAAGCTGTTGTCACAAACAGCAGCTGTAAAGCAAGGTGCTGTCTCAAAACAGCAGTCATAAAGCAAGCTACTCTCAGGAAAGAGCAGTTTGGGGTTGGGTGGGCCGGCGTTCTCTCTTATCCACAGTTTTCATTATCCACAGGAAGGCCTGGAACCAATCCCCAGCGGATACCAGGGTCCTACTGTACCTGCCTACCCCAGGCAGTAGCAGCTGCTGTAGCTTGATAATCTGGCCAAGTGGTGGGGGGACTGCTGGTGTTCCCACCCCTCAAAGTCAGTGCTTGAGAATAAAAGATGGGGAGCTTCCCAGCTCAGATTTCCCAAGATGACAAGTGGAGCACCTGAAGTCTGCATCAGTGCAGCGGGTTAAACCGCAGCGCTGCAGTGAAGCCTCTGCTCACCACCCGAGTTCAATCCTAATGGACCCAGGCTCGAGGTTGACTCATCCTTCCAAGGTCAGAAAACTGAATACATGACTCACTGGGGGCAAAATGTTGTTTGGCTAATTGTGTTTTAAATCGTCCAGAGAGTGCTTGAAGTGTCGTGGAATGATGGAGTATAGGCAGCAACCTTTGTTTTCAGAGTCCGATCCAAGGGTCCTGGACCGTTGGAGGACATTCCCTCCTGGGCATAGCTGCAAATCTGGTGCAGCCCTTTCAAATCGGAAACGGGGACCTTCCACCCCCACCCCAACCCCGCCACACACACACTTTACAGGGTGGCTGTTGCTTGGCTGGAAGGGAGGACCCTTGGCAGAGACCCGACACCTTTCGCTCGGTCCTTGGTGGTCTCCCCTTTTGGTTCCGTTCAGGCCCGGAGACCCCGGCTGAGGACGTAGCGGGAGGCCATGGCGAGGTTCCAGCGATGCTTCTCCAGGATCCGCCGACATTCCTCGCGCGAGTAGGAGCTGAGGTGGAACAGCTGGTCCACCTGCCGAACAAGGGAGGGAGGGAGGAGGCCATGGGTCAAGAGAGGCAGCTGGGATGGGGCATGGTCCTTTTGCGGGGGCCGGTCGGGCATACAGGTGGTAAATGCTTTTTGCAAGCAGGGTTACGGCTCCCCACAAAGCAGCGAGCAGTGGCATCCTGAGAGCTATCTGCCCCAAAGCCCATTTCTCATCTTGGGCCATGCAAGAGGGAGCTTAGGAAAGGGTGCCCTACTTATCATTGGTCCTAGGGCCTTTTCACACGACCCCTAAGATCCGCTGGCCCCTTAAATTCGGACCAAAGATCAGTGCTCTTCCTTCCTCCCCCCCAGCTCACCTGGAGGAGGAGTTTCTCTTCTGCTTTTTTTCTTGCCCTCTTCTCTCCAGCCAGGAAACCAGATTAAAGGGACCCAGGTACAAGGTGCTGGGCCTTAGGTGGGCAGGGGTCCTTAATTTCCTGCAAACTCTGGAGCTGGTGGGGAAACACCCACAGTTTGCAGCCATTTGCTGCAGAGTTTAGGGGTCGTGTATAAATGCCTCCCAGTCCAAACGGAGAGCCTAGAAGGGCATCTCATACCTTCAGCAACTGGACAGCTTTCGGGGTGTCCCAGCTGTGCAGCCTCAAAGCCTCGCGGCACTCCTCGATCGTAGCTCCAGGGACCCGGTCTTCCACCTAGACAAGCGGAAGGGAACACCGTCAATTGTCTTCTTTCAAGCTGGACCCTGGCTCCCTGCAATCCATGGCTAGGTTTCCGGTAGGGCCCCCCCACAGTTGCCCACCCGAGGAAGAAACAGGCCAGGTTTTGCTCAGCTGGCAAAAATCAGACAATATATAAGAGGGAGAGCTGGAGGGGGGTTAGCTTAGTGTGTTGGCTAGCTGTATTGTGGCTCTGGGGGGGTGTTGGAGGGGGGGCAGGGAGCCAACCTTTGTAGCCTCCAGTGAGCTGGACAGCGCTCCCAGAGCGCCCCCAGATGGAAGGAAAGGGTAAAGCACTTTTGAAGGCGCTATTCCTACAGAACTCTGGAAAGGGTCACCGGGATGGAGTTGGCAGCACCCGGTAGGATGATGACAAGTAAATAAAATCCAAGCAGGCTCGCTCCCAGGGAAGCTTCTGCCTCGACAAGGAGGTGAAAGGCGGGGCCCCTGGGTTCTTTGCCCCACAGGGTAGGCACAGATGGGACTTGGGTAGTAAAGGATGTTGATGTTTCGAAGATAAATGGGGAAGGAGAGACCCCTTGATGGGGGAAGAGTTTGACTTCCATACCTAAGCAGCTTCTGCCCTACTTCCAAGACCACTGTGAGTGTGAGACATGGCAGGAAGAAGTAGCACAGTAGGATCCCTTTATATATGGGGCATGGGTTCCAAGCAGCCCCCCACCCCACCCTGCCCAGAGGGTACTAAAAGCCACGGATAATAGCAAATACTATACATAGAGGTAGGAAATACAGAAATACATATTTTAACCATGTATTACTAGAATTTGCCACTAGGGGGAGACAGAGGTCATGCTAACCAACACTCCTCCTAGTGGCCAGTTTTGTAAATGCGTCATGGAAACGCCTATTTTTACTGGTTTTTTAATTTCCCTGTAATATTTTTAATATTTTCAGACTCCCAATAAGTGAAACCGTGGCTCCTGGAGATGCAGGTTTCCTACTGTGCTTAAAATCAGATTTCTTTAACAGAGGACCACTGAGCTGCATTGGATTACAATGCCCATCATCCCCAGAAATACAACGAACGAATGAATGAACAAAGAGACGGCGGGAATGTTTGTTTCTTGGGGGTTTGGCTTTCTAGATGTTTTTGGACTCCGGTTCCCAGAATCCCTGGTGCCTGCCCATTCTGGGACGGGCAGGCCAAATTATCAGGAAGGCTGAAGAGGGGAGATCCTGTTTCCTGGCTCTTCACCAGCCACGAGGTCCGGGAACACACCTCCTTGATCTTCTTCTCTATTTCACTCAGGGTGGGCCTTTGCCCCCCTGCGGGGGGCGGAGGCAGCCCGACGGCTCCTTTGATTGCCGGCCGGCCAGGCCTCTGGTCCTTCTCCCTAGCACCCAAAGGCGAGTCTGTTTTGGGCAGAGCCCAGGTGGGGAGGGCCGGGTTGGGAGGTCGGGAGGGCAGCTTGGCTGTTCGGGGATGCTCCAGCTGGGCTGGTGAGAAAAAACCCGGAAGGTCGCTCATGCGGCGCTGGTGGGCTGGCAGACACGGGCGCTCCGGCCTGGATGCCAAGAACTTTGCTTTGCTACGCAGGACACTGAAATCTGAGATGGACTCGAGGCTCTTGGAGAGTCCTAAAAAAAGTGGGGGGGGGAGAGAGAGAGAGTCAAAAACCCCATCAATATCTGGAGTGCACAAGAAGGTCTCCAGAGGCCTTCCAGGTGGGTTGGGCTACAAAGACCATCCTCCCCAGTCATTGCTGGGGGACGGACGGACAATGAGAGCGTACAAGGAGCAAAGGATGGGAGAAGGCGGACTTATAATGTTTTGGGGCAGGTGGATGGATACTCCGGGTCCCGGATACTCCTTGCTCCTTCTGCACAAGAGCAGCCAAGCTCTGAGACTGGAGACACTCACGGGCGAGACGGAGCAGCTGCTGGCCCTTGGCCGCGTTCGGGGGACTGGCATTCCCAGGCCGTGGTTTAGGTTTCTTCCTAGGAGAGAAAACAGCAGGTTCCACTTGTACTGGCCGAAGAACTATGTTGGCCATACGTGCTGAAGCCTGGGTGTTTCCACTGGGGCCAGAGGGTGCAGTAAGAACATAAGAGCATAAGAAGAGCCATGCTGGATCAGGCCAAAGGCCCATCTAGTCCAGCTTCCTGATCTCACAGCGGCCCCACCAGATGCGTTTGGGAGCGCATGAGACGGGCTGATACCACTCCCCTGCATCTGGCCCTTAAAGTACCCTGGTTTAAAGCAGACATTACACATCTCCATCATGGTTTGTAACGTGATGGTTAGGAATCTGTCCAATCCCCTTTTGAAGGCATCCAGGCCAGATGCCATCACCACATCCTGTGGCAGGGAGTTCCATAGACTTACAACGCACTGGGTGAAAAATATTTTCTTTTGTCAGTTCTTACTCTCCCAGCACTCAATTTGAATGTCCCCTAGTTCTGGTATTTTGAGAGAGGGAGAATCTATCCACTTTACTCATACCCTGCATTATTTTGTATGTCTCAATCATATCCCCCTGCTTTTTAAAGAGGCCCAATTGGCTTCAGGGGAGTTGTAGCCCAAATCATTTTATTATTTGCACCTTTTCCACTATGTCTTTCTTGAGATGCGATGACCAGAATTGTACACAATACTCAGGTGGGCCTTACTATTGTTTTTTATAATGGCATTATAATGTTGGCTGTTTTATTTTCAATCCCCTTTTTGATAATCCCTAGCATGGAATTGGCCCTTCACCCCATTGGGGTCATGGAGCTGCCCCAAACATCTCTTTCCTGATCCTCCGGATAATCAGAGCCCATGAGTTGATAGATGAAGTTTGGATTTTTTGCCCCCATTACTTTACATTTGGTTACATTAAAACACATTTGCTATTTCTCAGCCCACTCCCCCAGTTTGGAGAGATCCTTCTGGAGCTCTTCACAATCTTCTCTGGTTTTTACCACACGGAAAAGTTTTGTGTCATCGGCAAACTTGGCCACCTCACTGTTTATCCCTGGCCCAGGTGAACAGATTGGGCAGTTCCCAGGGAGCCCTGGGGACACTGCTTTTCACTTCTCTCCATTGTGAAAATTTCCCATTGACACCTACTCTTTGTTTCCGGGATCTCAACCAGTTCTCAATCCAGTGCCGCATGTGATCCCTTGGGGGCAGCACGGGCATCCGTTGTGGGTGCAGCCCCATCACAAATGTTCTTCTATATTGGTGTGAGGGATTCTGAGAGCTGGGTTTTTTTTGGGGGGGGCTGTAATCTCAGAATCCCACTGATATAGCTACCCACCCTGCTGTTTAGGGGCATATGGGAGTTGTAGTCCAAAAAGTATTATTTCCCCCAATATTCTGCCCTGCCCCCACGTCATGGACAAATCGGGAGCCCCCAGGACTAGAAGAAGAAGATGAAGAGAGAATACTTCATTATCACACACACACACACACACACACACACACACACACACACACACACACACACACACACACACACACACACACACACATCTGGCTCCCACCCACCCACACACACACACATACCTTGAGGGTCACTGGGTTTTTCTTTTTCCTTGTACCATGTGAATGCACAGCAATATGGATAGGAAGGAAGGAAGAAGCTGACAATGGATGGATGCAAGGAAGGAAGGAAGGAAGGAAGGAAGGAAGGAAGGAAGGAAGGAAGGAAGGAAGGAAGGAACTGATGATTGATGGAGGGAGGGAGGGAGGGAAGGAAGGAAGGAGCTGATGATGGATGGAAGGAAGGAAGGAAGGAAGGAAGGAAGGAAGGAAGGAGCTGATGATGGATGGAAGGAAGGAAGAAAGGAAGGAGCTGATGATGGATAGAAGGAAGGAAGGAAGGAAGGAAGGAAGGAAGGAACTGATGATTGATGGATGGAGGGAGGGAGGGAAGGAAGGAAGGAAGGAAGGAGGGAAGGAGCTGATGATGGATGGATGGATGGATGGATGGATGGATGGAAGGAAGGAAGGAAGGAAGGAAGGAAGGAGGGGATGATGGATGGAAGAAAGGAAGAAAGGAAGGAGCTGATGATGGATAGAAGGAAGGAAGGAAGGAAGGAAGGAACAAATGAACAAATGAACGAACAAACAAACAACAAACAAACCAGCATACTAGACAGTAGAGAACCCTGGAAAACAAGCCAAGGAGAGAGCAGGCGCTGATATGAAGTGAAGAATCAGAGAGATTTATTGAATGAGGACTAGATACTTGAAATGGATGCCAACGTAGGGAAAGCCAGGCAAAATACAAGGAGGGCACCATGGTGGGTCAAAGCCAGGGGCTGCTAAAGGCAGTTTCCCCAGGGATAAGTCAGACCCAAGGACCCAGCCTGACTCATGAGCCCAGGCGCCTGGACTCACCTCCCATCGATGACTGTAATGGCGTCGTTGGCTTCCAGCCTCAGCCAGCCTGGCTCAGCCAGCTCCTGGGAGGCCTTCACTTCCTTTGGACGGAGCTGAGTGGAAAGGAGACAAAAGTGGTGGACTGATTTTTTTTGGGGGGGGGTCTAATGGAATCTGGGGAAGGGGTGGTGGTTCCAAGGCTTCACAATGTCCCGGTGTTTAAATGGGAGACCCCCACCCCCAGCTGAAAGAAGTGATCCCAGACCTTTTAAAGGTGGCTATTTTGGACTCCCCAAAAATGGCTGTGGGGAAATCTAGGCATCTTATTTCCCCCACCCCACAAACACACACACAAATGAACTTTTGGAAAGCGATGGTCCCTGCTCACTCTCCTAATCAGGAAACTGGAAGCATTTATCCACAAAATTTATTTATTTATTTATTTATTTATTTATTTATTTATTTATTTACTGCACTTATATACCGCACCATTTCCTGGAAGACTCTGGGCGGTTTACAAAAGAAAACCAATAAATACAATTATTAAAACATATAGTAAAAACAATAGCGGAGAACGCACGAGAGGTGATGACAGGTGGGAAAACAATGCAAAGCTTACCTTGATTTTGTAAATCCTGCCAGACTGACAACATTTTTGGAGCTGTGTTTTTTTTTTTTTTTTTTTTTTTTTTTTGGTGAACTGGAAGGCATTTCATTAAAAGTCGCCCTGAAATAACCTTCCTCAAACTGGGCACTGTTCTGTGATTCTCTGGTTTTGCCACTCCCATCATCCCCGGGCCCTACCTGACAGCGTTATCTTCACTTTTCTCACCTCCTGCAGCAGGCTGACAATTTCCCGGAAAGGAGGTCTTTCTTCGGGGTTATGAGCCCAGCATTTCAGGGCCAACGCATATATCCCCTTGGGGCAATCATCCGGGCGTTCCAGCCGTTCACCTTCTCGGTCTATCTTGAGCATAATCTGGAAAGAAAGGAAGGAGGTGTGTGTGTGTGATGAGCAATGGCAGCAGAGAACTGGAGACACTCTAGAGATGGGCATGAACCGGTTTGTGAAGGTGGCAGCACAGGTGCTGTTCTCCCTTTCCTTGCCTCCTCCGCCAACCGGTCCCCTCACCCGTCCCAGCGTGCTTCCTTCCTGCCACCTCCTCGGCTAATCTCCCAGTCATGGGCAAGACCACGGGCTTCTTTGCCCTGCCCTTTCTTCTGAGTGGGAGATTCAGCCAAGAGAGCAAGGAGAGAGAAGGCCGAGCTGTTGCCACGAGTGGAAGATCAGCCGAGGAGGTGGAAGCAGCCACCATGCTGGGCCTGGTGACGGGGGCTGATGGGAGCCAGAGGAGGCAGGGAAAGTGGGCAGCAACACCTGCGCTGCCACCTTTACGAACCAGGACAGACCGCTTCGTGCCCACCCCAATGAGGGCACACTCAAGAGATCTGTGGTTACAAGTTAGATGGCAGATTTATTGTGGCAACACTTTTCTGGCAGATGTACTTCTATTTCGAACTAACCAGTGATTCACTAACCAGCGTACAAACCAGCTGGTAAATCATTCTGTTTGTATTTTTAATTAAGAAGGGTGGGGCTGAGGTTAAAGCAACGGAATGGAGCTACCCTTTCAAACGGATGGAGACTAGATCACTAGGTCATGGAGGCCAAGGGTGGCTCAAATCGGATGGCACGGATTCTCAGGGGATCCACAGGGAAGGACGGAGTTTCTGTGGGTGAGAGCGGTGACTCGTCGCAAGCCACGAGGGCCTGAACATTCCCTAGGATGGACCACTATGAAACATGGATGCTCCATCCTCAGCTCAAGAGTTCCTTGGCGGAAATTTGTTCCTTAGTGGAGTTCCGGAAATTTGTCAAATCTTCAACTAAAGCAAAGGCAGTTACTTCACGTCCGTTTTGCCTAAATGTTGTGCTTCAGAGCGGTACAAAAAAATCTTACTTCATGTCCATCGCGCAACTGCTGAAATTTGTCTCAACCACACCCCGGAACGGGTGCTAAGCGAGACAAATCTGTACCTGGTGCAGGGGGAGGGCATTGCCTTCTCACAGTTTGTTCCCAGTTTCTGTTCCGAGACAAGGGACCGTGAGGTAACAACTGTCAAACAACAACAATTTTCTTCCCCTCAAAAACATGCAACTGTTTTTTGTTCTCGAAGTTTTGACTGTTTCTGATCGACATGTCAGTTACCCGATGCTCTGTAACTGTGTTACATCTTTTTTTTTTCTTTTTTTTTTGGCTGAACAGCAAGACACATTCAGAATTTGTCACGCAACAAGACTGTGAAGTAACACTTGTCACAAGACAAGTTGTCATGACCGTGAGAAAACAGAAACAGGGACTAAACAGGGACAAAACCACGTAATCGCAACCAACGCTGTCATGGTAACTGCCAAAACAAAACAAAAATGAATAAAAAGAGAAAAGGAGGAGCTGTCCCTGGAAAGCTAAGAAGTCAAGCTGGACAGAAAGATTTCAGTGCACACCCCTGAAACCTGCCCCCAAGAGGAGCTGAACTACAATCTCTATTATCCCCCAGCTATACAGCTTCCTGGTCCCCACCTGGTCAACCGGTGGCTTTGGGGGAGCTCACGTAGACAGCAGCCACCACTTGCTCCCGTTCTTCAGCAGCAGGGGGTCTGGATCCACCACAGAGGCTCTTACCTGCCGTCCCGAGAAGCCCATCCACGGCTCTTCGCAGTAGGAGAACATCTCCCAGAGGGTGACCCCAAACATCCACACGTCGGAGGCGCTGGTGAACACGCCCATGCGCAAGCTTTCTGGGGCACACCTGAAGAGATAAGGAGGCAGTGACGAGGGCAGGGTGGTGGCCACGGGGCCTGTCTGAATGCTACAGGGCGCTCACTGCTCCTCTTCCCATGACCCGCTTCTTCCCCGGCAAGGGCCTGGTGGAGCAGAGGAAAGGAAAGCGCCTTGCAAAACTGCCGCTCCCCTTTTAAAATAAGTCGCCTTACAAAAATCTGAGTTAGAATCATAGAATCATAGAGTTGGAAGAGACCTCAATGAGGGCCATCCAGTCCAAACCCCCTGCCATGCAGGAACCCCCATCACAGGGCTCCTGACAGATGGCCATCCAGCCTCTGCTTAAAAACCTCCAAAGAAGGAGACTCCACCACCCTTTGTGGCAGCAAATTATTCCACTGCCGGACAGCTCTAACCATCAGGAAGTTCTTCCTAATGTTCAAATGGAATCTTTTTTCCTGTAGTTTGAAACCATTGCCCCGTCCTAGTCTCTGAAGCCATGGAAAATAAAACTGTCCCTTCTTCAATGTGACATCCTTTCAGATATTTAAACATAACTATCATATTCCCTCTCAGCCTTCTTTTTGTAAGGCTAAACATTCCCAGTTCCCTAAGCCGCTCCTCATATGACATTTTTTCCAGACCCTCAATCATCTTGGTCACCCTCCTTTGGACCCACTCACGGTTGTCAACATCCTTTTTAAATTGAGGCGCACAGAACTGGACACAGGACTCCAGGCGGGATCTGACCAGAGCAGAATAGAGTGATACTATATAACTTCCCTTGATCTAGCCACTATGCTTCTATTGATGCAACCAAGAATCACGTTGGCTTTCCTGGCTGCTGCATCACACTGCTGACTCATGTTCAATTTGTGGTCCACCAGGACTCCCAGATCCCTTTCACAGCTACTATTTCTCCAGCCAGGTGTCTCCCATCCTAAATCTGTGCAATTCATTCTCAATCCGTTGCTGAGTTGCTCAATCTGTCTCGCTCTCCCTACAAGATTTCTTCCCACTGGATCATCTCCAGGCAGATCAAATCCGTTTTGCAAAAGTGTGGGCCAGCGGACATGATGGGAAAAGATGCCTTTACAAAACTCTGGTCCCCTTGTCAAGTTAATGGGCAAAACAGACTAATCCTTGGCAGTCAGGATGAGAAGCAGGTGAAGACGAGACCAATAATAAAGCTAGAAAAAAAAATCTCCCAATGGCTCTAAACCACCGCTATCCACCACGCTTGAGTGTTTCTGACGGGAAGGAGGTTTAGGAGTCTATGTTCAAATTGGCTTACAGGTACCATGCCTGGGAATCACCTCAGGTTTGGGATGGAAGAGGGTGGAGAAAGACTTCAGCTACACATTGGGTTACACACACACACACACACACACACACACACACACACACACACACACACACACACACACACACACACACACACACGTGATCTTGAGGATTACTGGCTGGGTCGAGCTCTGCACAAGCTCAGGTACACATCAGCATCTAAAACCCCCAGGCTCGGGTTCATCAGTTACTCAGATCATCTCCTGAATTCCATGGGTTTTAGAAACCCCTCATTCCAGTGCTTCGAGCCAAGCCTCTAGTCCTCATGACCGTTGAGGGATTTTTGCCAACTGATAAAAAAATGGAAGCAACATCTGCTAATGCCAACTCTCAACCATCTACCAGGAGGAAGGAAGGAGTGAGGCAGTTCAAATTATCTGTGAACGGTGGGTGGGAGTATTTGAATTCTTACCAGGCGAACGGGATGCGCCGGTGGGCGGACATGATGTAGCGGTCGCTCTTACTGGACAGCGGCCTCATGAGGCCAAAGTCACCAATCTTGGCGTGTTCCTCGGAGGCCAGGAGGATGTTGCGTGCGGCCAGGTCCCGGTGGACAAACAGCTTGGACTCCAAGTAGGTCATTCCTTTGGCGATCTGCAGAGCGTAGCTCCAGAGCTGGTGCAGAGGGAATGGCGGCCGGAGGCGGTCGTAGAGGGAGCCCAGCGGAGCTAGCTCCGTCACCTGCAGGGAATTAAAATGAGAAAGCCCCGCCCTGATTCCAACGTTCCCATTCTCCTGCACACTTTGTTGTGAGGAATGAGCCCCGCAGAAGGGCATGGCTGCATCCTTCCTGGCTTCGCCACTCAACTCTTACGAAATGGCCTTCCGGGAGCAGCCTTGCAGAGGAGTACAGAATCTGCAGGAAGGTCACTTCATGTTGCTTTGGGTTTTTTTTTTTAATTTGCAAGAGCTCAAGGTTTGCAAAGCTTTTTTAAAGCCTGCTTTAAATGTGCCCAAGAGGCGAAATCTTGCAGGAAGACCCAGTTTGATCAAGCAAGATTGTTTGTTTGTTTTGCAAGGCCTATTTTAAACTTGTCTGCAGGGAAGCGTGGACTTATAATTGCTTTCCCTTCCCTTATGATCAGGAATAGCACAGGTCCCGTTTGTTGCAGCATCGTTTGTACAGGACAGCTTAGGGCTGGTTTGGTATACAGTAAACCCCCACCTATCGCAGGGGTTAGGGACCCACCCGACCCGCAATGACAGAAAATCCGCGATAGGCAGATGCAGGTCAGGTGGGGCCTGGGGGGCAGCGTGCCGCTCGACCAGACTGCTCCGATAAGTCTTGGAGCAGCGCTGGAGAGCAGCGCTGGGGGACCTGATCCGCCACCGCCGCTCGCCCAGGCTGCTCTGAGAAGTCTCGGAACAGCCCGGGCGAGCGGTGCTGGGGACCTGATCCGGCATGTACTGCCGTCCCGCGATACAGCGGGACTGCGGTATATGAACCGCGACATGGCGGGGGGGGTTTACTGTATCTGGAGTCTTGGTATTCCATGTCTCTTTATTCCTTGTCTTCAATCTAAGCAGGCCTTCGGCTCGCCTCCTTCTCTGCCCTTACTCAAATTGCAAGTGTGTGTGTGTGTGTGTGTGTGTGTGTGTGTGTGTGTGTGTGTGTGTGTGTGTGCGGGGTGGGGTGGGGTGGGGTGGGTGGGGTGGGTTGTGGGTAGGAGACGGGGGTGGGGAGGAAAGGGGAGGGAAAGTCAGAAGAGGTTTCCAGCAGTGCAGGGGGGAACCCAAAGAAATCTAGCCTCCCACCTGGGTATAGCATACTTACCATCTTGAGGGGCTGAGTCAGCACCACCCCATAGAGACGGATGAGATTGGGGTGATGCAGGCAGCACATGGCGTTCACCTCGTTGAGGAAGTCGATCAGGGCCCGGGGTCCGAGGAGACGTCTGAACGCAGGGTCTTCACGGCCACTGGGAGCTGGGAAAGTGGAAGATCCGGGGGAGTGAACCTAAGACAATCTCTGCTCTTCTAATCCATTCCATTCCATTTTCCCCACAGTGGGTAATATTCTCACAGGAAGTCCAAAATAAGCATCAAGGGGCAAGGTTAATCTCACATCCGGGTGGGAGATGCATGGGAAAATGTGGACTACCCAGTAGGACACTGATTGACTTATTCACTGGCTGAAAAGGCTAAATTAAAAAACCCAGAAATAAACAACACATATGTTATTTCCCAAGTGTACTTATCAGAACTGGCCATTAGATGGAGCCAGAGACCATGCAATGCATAGCATTTGCTACTTCTATATTTTTCATCATCCAGAGAGCGCTTTGGTCAAATCCCCCATGCATGGATATTGCCACCCTATTGTATTCATTTGGGGTTCCTTTTCCGGAATGTCTGATTCATATCAGGGTCTTACAGGTCCTTCTGGCTATTTGGTAACCCTCCAAATACCCAAATCTTTTTGGGTTTTCTCTTTCTCTTCTCATTTAGATCGCTAGACTCAGCTGTCCAAGACACTCAAAGCTACACCGCAAAAACAGGGGGGCCAAGGCAAGGGACTAGCTAAACCAAAACAGTTCCTGGGAAACAGCATCATCCACATTCAGGCCTTGTCCTCAGCTGCACTGTATAAATCAAAACAACCAACTGCAGAACAGCACAGATGAGAAACAGAAGCATCAGGTATATCCTCAGATCATCCGTGATTCATCACCACTCAGCAGGTCTGTGATCGTTTGGCACATATTCCTCCTCCCCCTCCTTAATCATCATCAAAGCATCATGCAATCTTCCAGGGACAAGAGGGGATTGCTGGATTATCAACGAGGTGATTTTTACGTGCAAGGATCAAACGGAGGTGAGACAACCAAGGGAACATAAATGAAAAACAACCGCTTCTTTCGAAAGCCCAGGTCATTCATATTTTAGAAGCTCTCTATCGTAGGGCCACTCTGCAAATGAAAACAGCTGCCTTCTTTGTATCTTATCTCCATTAGGGGAATTTGAAAGTCCCCTCCCGAAGATCTGGCAGATTTTCTCCAAACAGGGAGGTTCTACATATTTATTTTGTCTTACTGCTCTCGGTCAAGATTAGATGGGTGTGTAGAAAGGGTGTAGGGATTCTCCACCTCCAGCAGAATCAGGCCCACTGTGCAAGGCAAGCAATGGCCTAACAAGCCTCTTGGCTTGTTTAGAGAATGGTAAGACCCCCTGGATCTGTGGGATTAGTATCTGCAGTTTCACTTATGTGCTGCTTGAAAATATTAAAAATATCACGAAAAACATAGAAATAGGTATTATTGTGGTGTACTTATCAAAATTAGTCACTAGAGGGAGCCAGAGACCACACTATGTGTTCCTCAGGTTGAAAAATACATAGTGTGGTCTCTGGGACCCTCTAGCAGCTAATTCTGGTAATACATTGTGAAAATACTTCTTTCTGGATTTTTTTCTTTTACTTTTTTTCTTTTACAGTTTTTAGCATTCATGGAGGGAGGAGTTTGGAATTGATTCCCCCAGAGCAGGGGAGGGGAACCTTTGGCTCTCCAAATGTTTTGGACTACAACTCCCAGAATCCTGAGCATATATTGCCAATGATAAAGGACTGTGACCGTTTTGGTCCAAAACACCTGGAGGACCAAAGGTTCCTCTGCCTTGCCCCTAGAGTCGGACATGACTAGCACGGATGTACAGTGTAGTGGTTAGAGTGTTGCTGTTATAAATTACATCTCCATTTCACTATGAAAGCCGCTGCTCTCCTTAATTCTCAGCTGAAGCTACCTTACAGGGCTGTTGTTGCCATCAAATGCCTTAAGCCCACTGGATACATGAAACCAATAAAAAAAGAAATGTTCTACCAAAATATAATGGGGCTGATTTACAGCCGGAAACAAGGACTCAGTCGATGACAGCTCCTGGGATCCGGGATGACCACAAATGCTTGTGGATTCTGGGAACTGTAGTCCACAAAGTATCATTTTCTGGCTCTGAAATGTCCTGGAGGACCTCCCACAATATTTGGGAACGGAGAGTCCCATCCCTGTGAGGAGGCAAAGGAGAAAGGAGACTTACGACTCCACCACCTGGCGTGCTCCAGTCCGCTCGGTGCACCACCCCGAAGCAGCCATCTCCGAGGCGTTCTCGGAGGCGAAGGTCCCACTCGCTGATCAGGCATTTTAGGGAGGCATCAGTGTCTCCCCGGGGGGTGGAGGAGAGCTGCCGGCTGGGGGTCTCTTCATTTTCTGGACTCCGTCCACCAGTGAACATCTTCAAAGGAACAAGAAAGCCGTAACCGTAAGAACCGGAATGCATCAAAAAGTTTGGGGTCTTAGTGGACTAAGGCTTCCAAAAACGATCGGCTGCAAAGTCGGCAGCTCGGCGGTTCGAATCCCGGGTGCCACGCAGCAGAGCGAGCTCCCACTGATAACCCCAGCTCCTGCCAACCTAGCAGTTCAAAACTATGTAAATGCAAGTGGATAAATAGGTACTGCCATAAAAAGCGGGAAGGTAAAGCAGTGTTTCCTTGCAGCCATGCCGGCCACGTGGCCACGGACTTGCACAACACTGGCTCTTCTGGCTTGAATACGGAGAGGAGCACCGCCCCTAGAGTCGGACATGACTAGCACGCATGTGCGGGGGGAACCTTTACCTTTACCTTTACCTTACCCCCCCAAGAAGGAAACTCCCAGAATTCTCCATCCAGCTTATCTCAGGGATGCTGGGACATGTAGTCCCAAAAAGTGCATTCCACCCAACGTTGCTTCCATCCCAGCTGCTCAGAAACTCTTTCCCCTGCTTGGCACCTTCCCAATGCATCAGATGACCACCATCATGTTGGCTGATGGGAGTGCTGACATCACCCACTTTGTGCATGCTGGGTTGTGGAACCCCACTGCAACACCTGCAACGGGCACAACGTATTTATGCCATCCCAACATTTTCCACCTCACACTCACATGGATCTCGGTGTCGTGTGTGTCTGTATCCAAGATACCCATCTTAGTGTGAGCAAGTCATGCACTGGCTCGGATCAATCCATTCCACACCATCTTAAACCCACCAAAAATAACATTCGGGAACTATGCACCACCAAGTGGTGACTCAAAGAATTGCACTTCCCGTCTGCGAGACGGAAAACAGAGCAAGAGGGTGGCCATCTTGTTTGACTTGTGAATTGATACAACTGGATTTCAACCATGAACCCAAACAAAGCTCAGGAACTTTATATATATCTCTCTTTTTAAACTACAACTCCCATAATCCTCCTGCCACTGACTGGGGGGTTCTGGCAGTTGTAGACCAAAAAAGGTTGTTTTTTAAAAAGTTCCTGAGGTGCACCTATAAGTTACCCACCTTATAAACCCACGACATGGGTCGTTGGCCCGGAGGCTTCCTGCGTTTCAAGGCCTCGTCTAACCGCCTCTGTCCTATGGGAAAGAATGCCCAATGGTTAGAGTCAAAGGAGACCCATCTCCTCTTACTAGAGTTAATTTAAGCAAGTGTGGCTCCATTGACTTCTTTAACATCACTGAGAGTTTCTCCCGGACTCTTTAGAAAGATTTTGCACACGCTGGAGAATTTCAGACCAAAGGAAGGCCACTTTCACTGCCTATTACCATTTCAGACAGAGAAGAACATATTCTATGGTAGAATAACTGTCATTGACTAGGGATGGGGGTTGTTTTGCTATATTTATTTATTTTATTCATTCATTCATTCATTCATTCATTCATTCATTCACAATTCCCAGAATGCCCCAGCCACCGAGGGGCTTTTGGGGGCTGTCCTTCCAAATATGATCCTATTGCAAAGATTTGCTCTCAACTCTTTATGTGGCTGGGCATCGTTCCTGGCAAAATCCTAATGATCGGTTCCAGAACCAAGTCCCCTTTCTTCCCCTGCTGCTCGCCAAGGGACTACCTGGGCGCCCCATCCCGATCCGGTCGAGGTCCGAAGGCTTGACGTAATCGAAGTGACCGGGGCGAGTGACGTGAAGTTCGTCCCGGATCTTGATGTAAAACTGCTGCAACTGGATTTCGGTCAGCAGCTGAAGAAGCCAATCTGTGCCGTCATCTGGCGCCATTCCGGCACCTTCAGGGACAAAAGGAAAAAAAAAGGCAAGATGCATAAATGCCAGAAAACCTCCAATCAGTGTACCAAAATGAGCAAACATCCTTGAAACCACCAATCCTGGCCACCAAAGTCAGCGGTCACTGGCTACCCATAGTCAGATATTCTGACTGGGGTATGTTGAGATTGGATTTGGGCCAGAAGACATTGGTAAACGACATCAGAATTTTTTTTAAAAAAAAATAGATTATTAATTTGGGACTAGGAGAGTTTCCCCTGTGTTCAGCCTGGCTTACTTGCTCGAGTTATCTTTTTCTGCACTGGACCTGATTGTAAACAATGGAGTACACAACTTATAGACTGATCTCTGATGGCATTCAGCAGGTTGAACAAGGTGTAGTTTGGGTTTATCCCTCATCTCTGTCTTTTATATTGCCCAGAATCCTTATACATTTTATTATACCATCAATTCTTTCATGTGATTATTTCTGTGTTATTTTGTGCTGCAAATGACCCAGAGCAGATGCCGGCCAGGCAGGCAGTGCACACACTGAATAAATATTTATTTATTTATTTATTTATTTTCAAATTTGTATAGTGCACCTATTTCCCGAACGGGAACTCAGGGCGGTTTACACAAGGATTTAAAAAAACTTAGAAACAATAACAGCAACATCCAAGACAGCGAACCAGTATTGGCAGGAGGCAGGGGAAAAGAAAAAAAGAAAAACACTGTACCCCTAGCAGTTTCCGAAGGCGTCCCTAAATAGCCAGGTCTTCAAGGCTTTCTTGAAGGATGCCAACGAAGGAGCTTGCCACATCTTGCTTGGCAAAGCGTTCCAAATAGCAGGACCAACCAACACCGAAAAGGCCCGATTACGGGCAGTCGCTTTACGGGCCTCCTTTGGCGTGGCAATCCGAAGCGAGAGGGCCAAGGAAGATCGGGTGGGTCGGGCCAGGTCTAATCGTCGGGAGATACGCTCTGCCAGATAGACAGGGGCCAAGCCATGGAGGGTTTTGTAAACCAAAACCAACACCTTGAACCTTATTCGGGAGGCAACGGGCAACCAGTGCAGGCGGGCCAGGATGGAGGTGATGTGGTCAAACTTGCGTGCACCAACCACCAACCCGGCTGCCGCATTCTGGACCCGCTGCAATCGCCGAACAAGGTCCAAGGGGAGCCCCATGTAGAGGGCGTTGCAGTAATCCAATCTCGATATGACCAGCGCCTGTACCGCTGTCCTCATAAATAAATACATAGAATAAATAAATCTACAAATATACCAACGTCGTGCCTGGCGTATGAAAGAAATAGTTGTGGCAGGCTCCATGGGAACTCCCTGCCTCTTTACATAACAACATATGAACATAAGAAGAGCCCTGCTGGATCAGGCCAAAGGCCCATCTAGTCCAGCTTCCTGTATCTCACAGTGGCCCCACCAAATGCATCTGGGAGCGCACGGGACTAGATATCTGTCTCCTGATACCACTCCCCTGCATCTGGCCCTTGAAGTACCCCGGTTTTAAGCCAGGAGATGACACATTTCCATCATGGTTTGTAACCTGTGATGGACTTTTCCTCCAGGAATCTGCCCAATCCCCTTTTGAAGGCATCCAGGCCAGAGGCCATCACCACCTCCTGTGGCAGGGAGTTTTTCTGGTCTCAGTTCGGACAAGCAGGAAGAAAAGATGCTTTCTCAAAGCATTCATCGCCCTGAGCAGTTTTTCAACCTCCTGAAGCTCAGTATCCACATTCCCACCTCTCTACGTCCCCCCAAATGACAAAGAATCCTGTCTAGGTCTGAAGCCTGCCTTGTTCTTTGCTCATTACTCAACCCTCCCCCTTTTCTGTTGAAAATGAGATCTTGTGTTTGTAGTTCGTTTGTAGTTCAGGAGAGCGGAAAAGGGGAGAGTATATTGCTCAAGGAGAAGGATCTAACAAAACCAGTTCTGCTGGAAAAAGGAACCAGAAGAGATGAGGATAAAAGCCCACCCATCCTGCCTACCGTCCGACCGCCCCCGGGTGTCTGCAAGATGGAGAAACAGCGCTGGAAGGAGCCTGGGCTCCTCAGGACGAGGGTGGGGAGGAAGGGAGAGAACAACTGCTGGGCCTTGAGAACGACCAAGAGTTCTGTGGCGGCTGAAAGACTGCCAGATTTTCCATGGAATTCCCCGGCACTTTTTTTTCCCAGTCTGAAATTTCTGCCAGATTTTGTCAGATGCTGTCCGGCGCTTTGTTGGATTCAGAAAGTGCGGTGCAGCAGGCAGAATCCTTGATCTAGTAATTCCATCATCATCATCATCATCATCATCATCATCATCATCATCATCATCATCATCATCATCATCATCTACAACCCAGACCATGATGGTGACCGAGATAAACTTGTTTTGCTTGAATTTGAGATAAATGGCTGTCTCTGATCCAGAATAGCAGATCCTGCTATCACACAGGACAAATGGTGGTGGTGGTGGTGGTGGATGATGTGATGATGATGATGATGATGATGATGATGATGATGATGATGATGATGATGATGATGATGATGATGAAAGCTAAGATTCAAGGAACTAGTGCCCAAGGCAAAATGTTGACTCTGCTAAGAAAAAGATGAAACTGCCTCACACCTTATCTGTCAATGCCCAAAGGCTGCACAAATAGATGACAAAATTAGGCAATTAGGCTGGTCATCATGCCAAAAATATAACTGGCCAGCTGTCAACAATCAAACAAACAAACATGGGAACATCAGGTAGGGAAGATGTGAGAAAATGGCAAAGTGAAGATCTTGTGGGATCTCTGGATCCAAACTGATGGACACCTTGAACAGAACACACCGGACATAACAGCAATAGAACGAAGAAAGGTCTGGATCATGGACGCTGCAACTCCTGAGAATGCCAGAGTTGAAGCTCAAGAATGGGGGGGGGAATCAACAAAATACAGAGGGCTGGCCATTGAAACATCTCACTTATGAATGAAACACACTTCAGTGGTCTCCATAGTCATTGGGGCTTTGGGGATAATGTCAAGACATTTCACTCAGCATCACAAGTAGAGATGGGCATGAAATGAATTTTTTTTGTTTTGTTGTTTGTTATTCGGTTTGTTAAAATAAAAAAATTTGGCACCCTAAAATAAAAAAATAATGATTAAAAAAAACAGTGCCGACCGGGCCGCGTGGTGGGCACTGGGGAAAAAAAGGTAATAACGAATAATGAATTAACAAACCAATGAAACATTTTTTTTCTGCAAAAATTTGCAAAAGATGAAACGAAATGAACCAGACCTCTCAACGAAACGAAGCGAAATGTCATTTTTTTCTGTTCGTGCCCATCTCTAGTCACAAGCGGTTGCAGATCTCAAAAATAACACCATCCAAGCTACAAGAAACGGCATTATAAGGAACAGCACACATACTGTGCCGATACTTAACAGACACTTAGGCCTTTGGTTAAAACTTCTATCTGTTATATAATATCAGTCATTATTTTTATAAATTTGATTTACCATGCGTGACATTAATAATAATAATAATAATAATAATAATAATAATAATAATAATAATAATAATAATAATAATAATAATAATAATAATAAACCACATGCCGTGAAGTCAATTCTGATTTATGGAGCCCTTTTCCCAGGGTTTTTCCAGTTCAAGAGTGCTGAGAACTGTTTTCCTATTCCCTTCTTCCTTGGTCGCCCTTGGGACTACTGTGCCACTGGCCCAAGGCTATCCAGGCTGTCTCTGCTCCCAGGAGGCCCAAGAGGGAATTGAACTCCAAACTTCTCACTCTGAACAGCCAGAGAACTAAACTCCCTGGCCTAGAACTGAGTTCATCTATGCCCGCCAGCCTCGATGGTGCTACAGGTTGTTCCTGTTCATGCCCAGCTCCATGCAAAGCTGGGGACGAGCCCTTGAGGAGGATGTGTACCCAGTCAGGAAGCCTCTGTTCCCTCTACAGAGAAAGGAGCCGGGCACGTTCAGACGGTTGGGGAGGCCTGCTTCTACACGTTTTGGGGCCAGACAGTCCGTCTCAGGAGCAGGCAGGAGGAGGGTGGGTGGGAGTGAGGAGTCAGCAGGAGTACGTAATAGGGTGATGTGCAGCTGTTCCTCGTTCCCGGGGAGCTCTGATCTGGCCAATCGTGAGTGACACCTACATCGCATCACGACTGGATTACTGCAATGCGCTCTGTGTGGGGGGACTTTGGGAAGCGCTTGGAAACTTCAAGGGGTCCAAAACGCTGCAGTCAAATTGCTCAGTGAGGCTGGTCACAGGGATGACACAAAGAGAAGGGACAGCAGCTACAGCTACACTTAACATAAGAAAAGAAGAACAGAAGAAGAGCCCTGCTGAATCAGACCCAAGGCCCATCTAGTCCAGCTGCCTGTGTCTCACAGTGGCCCCACCAGATGCCTCTGGAAGTGCATGAGACTAGATACCTGTCTCCTGATCCCACTCCCCTGCATCTGGCCCTTGAAGTACCTTGGTTTTTTAAAGCCTGGAGATAACACACATCTCCATCATGGTTTGTAACCTGGGATGGACTTTTCCTCCAGGAATCTGTCCAATCCCCTTTTGAAGGCATCCAGGCCAGATGCCATCACCACATCCTGTGGCAGGGAGTTCCACAGACTAAGAACGCGCTGGGTAAAAAAAAAATTCTTTTGGCTGTTGTCATTCTCCCAATCCTCAGTTTGAGTGGATGTCCCCTAGTTCTGGTATTTTGCAAGAGGGAAAAGAGTGTCCCTCTATCCATTTTACTGGTTCCTGATCCATTTCCGGGCACACGTCAAAGTGCAGGTTCCTTTTAACCTCTAAAGCCATAAACGGCTTGGGTCCAAGCTATCTCAAGGACCGCATCTCCCTGCCTCGGTGTGAAAACCGTCAAGAGAGGCCTTCTTCTCAGTCCGTGCATCTTGTGAGCTCACAGGAGGGGGCCTTCTCTGTGGCTCCTCCTAGCCGCTGGAACTCTCTCCCACTAGAGGCCAGCCTGGGCCCATGTTTGCTGTCCTTCTGCAAGCAAAGACCTTTCCGTGTACAGTGGGACCCTGGGTTATGAAATTAATTCATTCCCCCTGGGATGCATCGTGAATCAGAAATTTTCGTAACCCGGATACAAATGGGGAGCAGTGCGCCCTGGGAATAGAAGTCTTCCAAAAAAAAAAAAAATAAAATCGTAACCCGGTGTTTTCCATAGGGAAAAAAATGTAACCCAGGTTTTTGCGGAATTTTACTTCCTTTCGTAGCCCGAAAATTATTTAACCTGAGGCGTCTGTCACCCGGAGTACCACTGTATTCTCGAAGGCTTTCACGGACGGGATCTGATGGTGATTGCAGGTTTTTCAGGCTGTTTGGCCACGTTCCGGAGGTTAGGGTTAGGGTTAGGGTTAGGGTTAACCCTAACCCTCATCAAAAGAAACACCCAGATCATGGGGAAACCCTTAATTTCCTGAACAGGACCAAACAAATGCCCATCACACAGCTATAAATAACAATCTAGCATCCTGCCCCCCTGTCCTCTGAAGATGCAGGCCACTGGCGAAACATGAGGAAGAAGATAAACCTCCAGAATAAAGCCAAACCACCCCAAAAACCCCGCAACCACCAAAAGACCTTTCTCTTCAGTCAAGCTTTCCATGAGTGACTGGCTGTCAAGGAGACAATGGATATGACACTTTACATTATTTTACTTCTAAATTTGATTTTAACAATACTTTAACCTAACCTTTCCAATATCAAGATACCAAATATTATGTGTATTTGAATCATTCGGTGTTTCAGCTACCCACCCTTTACTTTCCTTTTTTTCCCTTTATGTTTGGGACTTCACTTTTGTTTTCTGAGGCCCAGCCCTGTGACGTGCAGGCTGCAAAGTTCAAACCAAGAGCAAATATTGACAGGTCGCTACGGCTGAAATCAACACTGGCTGGTCTTCTGCATTAGGGCTTGGCGGGAGCCTTCCTATATGTTTTACTAAAGGCCGCACAGAAAGGATGGGCAGAACAAATAAACGGAAATTTACCTTCTCCCAAAGGTGCATCTCAAGATCACTATTGTAGGGTTATGAGTTTTTGGTAAAATCCCTCTAGCTTTGAGGCAGGACATGAAAGAATTCATAGAGGCGAAGCGCTGCAAGTTGCCCCCAGATTCAGCCACCCCTTTTCCTCATAAACTGGAACTTAAAGTCTCAACAATTCACTCGTTGAAAAATATACAAACTATTCTCTTTACTTACAGTTGTAAAGGAATAAAACAGCACACTAAATAGTTGTCGACTTGCTATTTTCAGCGACAAACCTCAGCAGGCTCACTGACTGTTTCCTGATCGCTGCAGAATCGATGCTTTTGAGCTGTGGTGCTGGGGGAGAGTCTTGAGAGTCCCTGGACTGCAAGGAGATCAAACCTATCTATCCTGAAAGAAATCAGCCCCAAATGTTCACTGGAAGGACAGGTTTTGAAGCTGAGGCTCCAGTACTTTGGCCACCTCACGAGAGAGAGAGGAGTCCTTGGAAAAGTCCCTGATGTTGGGAAAGAGGGAAGGCAAAAGGAAAAGGGGACGGCAGAGAATGAGATGGTTGGATGGTGTCATCGATGCAACCAACATGGATTTGACCAAACTCCGCGAGGCAGTGGAAGATAGGAAGGCCTGGCGAGCTCTGGTCCATGGGGTCACGAAGAGTCGGACACGACTGAACGACTGAACAAGCTTTTCTCCCTCTCACAAAATACCAGAACTAGGGGACATAGCACTATCTCCCTTTCTCCCGCCCTCCCTTCCATCTGTCCATCCCTCTTCTTGACCGATGAAGAACTCTGGAGAATCGATCCCTTGGCACACTTGGGTGCCAGAATGCCACTGGCCCACGGGGCACTGCCCCACCTTGGCTGGTGTTCCGCTTGGTTTTTCCCCTTATGAGACCACACTGGGGGGCTTTTGTTTTCCTGTGCCTCCATATGCAGAGCTCAGCCTCCCATACTGGCCTGAAACAAAAGGTTACAGGAGGACGGAAGGCTTTGGTTTTGTTAGTCAAGACCTGCTGATTTTCCCTCTTGAGATTCTTTAAGGTGGGGTAGGGGGAATGTGTGAGAAAAGGGATGTAGCAAGGCTTTTGTTTTAAGCTTTAACAACACAATAAAGCAGGATGTCTTAGAAGATTCTCCAGTAATAAAAGCTGGGCTGTCAGAAGTTTATTAATATATCTAATTCCTTTAAAAAGAGACAATTAGTTTGTAGTTTATCCCTCACTTTAGAAAGTTCTGGCTTCCCCATTCTGTGACTATGCCTGCAATGACGGTGAATTACTGTTATTTCAATATTATGCCTCATATCCTGACATTAAGCGAGACAATTCTGGTCACCGCATCTCAAGAAAGACATAGTGGAACTGGAAAAGGTACAAAGGAGAGCGACTAAAATGATTACTGGGCTGGGGCACCTCCCTTATGAGGAAAGGCTAAAACATTTGGGGCTCTTTAGTCTGGAAAAAGGGTGCCTGAGAGGGGATATGATTGAGACGTACAAAATAATGCAGGGCACGAGTCAAGTGGATAGAGGGACACTCTTCTCCCTCTCACAAAATACCAGAACTAGGGGGACATCCACTCAAATTGAGGGCTGGGAGAGTAAGAACAGACAAGCCAGTGCGTTGTTAGTCTGTGGAACTCCCTGCCACAGGAGGTGGTGATGGCATCTAGCCTAGATGCCTTCAAAAGGGGATTGGGCAGATTCCTGGTGGAAAAGTCCATCATCACAGGTTACAAGCCATGATGGAGATGTGTCATCTCCAGGCTTAAATCTGTGGTACTTCGAGGGCCAGATGCAGGGGAGTGCTATCAGGATTCAGGAGGCAGATATCTAGTCTCGTGCGCTCCCCGGAGGCATTTGGTGGGGCCACATTGATAATCAGGAAGCTGGACTAGATGAGCCTTTTGGCTTGATCCAGCATTGGCTCTTCTTATACGTTCTTATGTTCTTATGTTCATTTTTATCACTTTTTCCTCGTTCTCAGGCCCAGTGCATGCCATCCAATAAAGCTGAATAGGAGGCTCAAGACAGGCAGACAACATATAAATACTTCTCTAGCGGGTTTGCAAATGGTAGAACTCCCAGCCACATGATGCAGGGACAGCAACCACTGCAGACCGCTTCAAAAGAAGATTATACAAACAAATGTAGGGGAAAGACATGTGCCTTCAGTCTGTTACAGATGTGGTCTCCTTGTTGTTTTCTTGTGTCCTTAATTATTGCAGGGGAAGGGTTTGGAATGTATTTTTTAAAAGAGTAATCAATGGTTACCAGACATCAGCCCCTGTTAACATATTATAGACCATCTACCTCTTGAGTATTTCTAGTTGGAGAATGTGAGATGGTCGGTGTAGTTGTACCCATACTTAGGGGTGCCCCTCCCATGGGCATTCAGTGGGGCAATGTAGGAGCAGAAGCAGGATTAGAACCAAATCAACCCCTTTCACCCAATTCAGCTACTTTTGGGGAGGACTACAAACCCCAGAATCCCCCGGCTAGGGATTTGGGGAGCCGAACTCCAAAAAAGCAAACTTTTCCAAGCTGTGTGCTCTGGATTCCTGTGTAATTCCCAACTAGTCATGGCAGCTACTAGGCTTGGCTGCTCCTGGAAGTGAGTTACAAAATGCATGCCAGCTTTGAGCATGTACAGAGCGCCTTTCCTTCCCCCATTCAGAAACTCCAACCAGATCTTACACTGATAGAAACGTGGGAAGCATCTTTGGATGTCATATCTTATTGGGTTTTCAATCTTGTTCTGCACAGGACAATGATAATAAAGATCTCTCTCTCTCTCTCTCTCTCTCTCTCTATCTATCTATCTATCTCTCTCTCTCTCTCTCTATCTCTCTATCTATCTATCTATCTATCTATCTATCTATCTCTTAGCATTAGCAGTCACAAGTCCCTGCTCCAACCTCTTTTGAAAATAAATAAATTAGAAATCCTGTCCAATTCTGTTTTATCTGGACTTTGCTACTTTTTAAATTTGCTACACATTTATTTGCTACATTTTTTCTGGAGCTTGGTGGTTGTCTTTCATAAATATCAATTGTGTTTTGTTTATTTTGTAGGTAAAATAAGTGGGATACATATATCTTAAATAAGTAAATAAATAAATATAAACTTTTTTTAAAAAAAAATTGAAACATCAATGGTGCACTTATGTTAAGAACCAGTGTGGGCTTAAAGACAGCTAGGGAGCTGGGTTCGAAACCCGGAGCCTGCCTCTTAGCCTCAGTTCCCTTTATAAAATGGAAACATCCTTAAACCCCATCAAAGAATTTCTCCCATAAAAGAAAAATGATTTGAGAAACAACAGATGGCAAACATAAATATTGGAAGCCAGGAACAAAAGCAGACCAGGACCCTTTTCATTTGATAGAGGAAGTTTGTTAGTGGCTCCAGCTGGCTGTGTGTGTATGTGTTGGGGAAATTAATTTAAAACTTGAAATGGATTCGGTGGCCTTCAGGAAAGGCACAAATCAAGCGCTGAACAACCCAGGAAAATACCCAGAAGTCTCTGCTCGCCAAGAACCCGAACATATTAATTACTCGCTGGGAGGTGAGTTCTGAACCCTCATCTGAAACTTATCTCAAGATTTAACTTCCAAAAACAGCTTTTTGGTACATTGCAGAATTTTGAATTTGGGTTCAAGCCTTCCAGCTGCACAGTAGAAGTTCAGTGGAAGACAAAACCCATAATCCTTGGCTTTTCCAGAAGTCACCTCCTGATAGTGCAGTACAGCAGGACCCCCGTATCCACTTATTCAGTTATCCACGGTTGGCAGAGGGGGAAAAAAATTAAACAATTCAGCAGCCACAAAGCAAGATGTAAAGCAAGATGTTGTCACAATCAGCAGCCATAAAGCAAGCTACTGTCTCAAAACAGCAGTCGTAAAGTAAGCTACTGTCAGGAAACAGCAGTTTGGCAGTGGGTGGGCAGGCGTTCTCTCTTATCCACAGTTTTCATTATCCACGGGAAGGCCTGGAACCATTCCCCAGCGGATACCGAGGTCCTACTGTAATTTCATCTTGCCTTCTTGCCTTCTGAACTGGCGTGTTTACATGGTTGTTGCTGTTAGCTTGTTCTTATTTTGATTGCCGTGGTTCTTATTTTGATTAGTAGGTTGCAATTTGGGTTTCTGATTTATTTTGCTAAAATTATTTCTTCGTGTCTTTGCTGTTACTGTATTGTCTGCTGTGAACTGCCCAGAGTGGCCTTGTAGCCCAATGGGTGGAATATAAATGGATAAATAAATAAATAAACAAATAGTCATTGTCAGGTTTTTATGGGCTGCTTGGCTGTGTTCTGGAAGTTTTTCTTCCTGATGTTTCACCAAGCTCTGCGGCTGGCATCTTCAGAGGGCAAGGTTCAGCTACTGCTGATTTTTAAGGTTGTTTTAGCCTGAACTCAGCCACCTGAATTGGGTCCTACAGGCCAATGGCTATTCCAAGAATGAAATCAAAAGAGCCATCAAACGGAAAAAACAACAATACCAAACTGAAGAAGAAAAGCAGCCACCAACAAAGTATTTCTGCCATACATAAAAGGAGTCACGGACCGCATGGACAAAGTGTTGAAAAAATATAACCTATAAACAGTATTTAAACCCACCACAAAAGTACAGCAGATACTACGGTCAGCAAAGGACAAGAGGAACCCATTCGCCACTGCAGGAGTATACAGGGTACCTTGTAGTTGTGGCCAGGAATATATTTGGGACCACAAAGTGCAGCATCCAGACCAGAATCAAAGAAGACGAAAGACACTGCAGACTAAAGCAACCAGAAAAATCAGCAATAGCTGAACACACCCTGAACCAAACTGGACATGAAATCCTCTTCCAGGACACAGAGGTACTGGACAACACTACCAAACACGGTCAGACTGCACGGGGAAGCCACTGAAATCCAAAAACATAAGCACAGTTTCAACAAATAGAAGAAAGTCTAAAAATCAAGAAAGCCTGGCTTCCAGTACTAAAAACTGCAGAATGCAAAAAGGTCAAAGGTCAATGATTCCCACAAGCAAAGGTGATCAGTTCACACAATAGAACAACTAAGGACACCCATCAACTACATATTAGTATCATTGCTACCCATGATTACCTTGAAACTTCCTAATCCGTCCATCACAATACAATGACTAACATCTATTGTCCTGCATAGGACAATAGGCAAAGACCTTTCTCTTCAGGCAAGCTTTCCCTGAATGATGGACTGCCATGTGTATTTTATATGAATCTATGGGTTCACATGGACTTTGTGTTTATAACTACTTATAACCGTATATCTTTAATGTAATGTTGTCTATTAATGCTGTAAGATGTCCCTCAATTCCTTGTTATCCCTCATTCCTGTAAGCCGCCTTGGGTCCTTTTCCAAGGAGAAAGGCGGAGTAAAAATACTCTAAAATAAAATAAATAATAAATAAGCTTCCTCTTTCCCCCAACTTTAAGAACCCCAGTCTCACCCACTCTGTACCCCAGAGCACAGAGATAACTCCTAGTTCCTTCAGCTCCTTTCCCTCTGAAGATGCTGGCCACAGAGTCCGGCGGCAAAACATCAGGAAGAAAAACTTCCAGAACACGACCAAAACAGCCCGGAAAAACTCACGAGTATCAGATCCCGGCTGTGAAAGCCTTTGAGAATACAACTGAACAAATTATCCATAGCCAACTGCCCATACATGGCTAGGGATTATGGGATTTGTTCTTCCAAAGCAAAAGCCTGACCAGCCTTCTCGCTGGACTTGGAAAGAAGTCTGAATAGGTCAGAAAGGAAGGAAGGACTTTGGCTTTGAAAAAAGCAAGGAGGCAGGCAGGGGGACGGCGTGGGGCAGAGAAAGCAGATCCCTCTGTTAATTGTTGACCCAGCAAACCAATAAAAAAGTGAGTCTGGCAAAGACAGAGAAAAAGGAGAAATCAAGTTAAAATGGGAGCAGAAGGTGTGTTGATTGATCCAGCAGAGAGATACACAACAAGAACTGGTTCCAGGAGAGGAAGGAGCAGAAGGAAGCCAGACTGGAAACAAGAGACCCACAAAAGGTGTGTGTGTGTGTGTGTGTGTGTGTGTGTGTGTGTGTGTGTGTGTGTGTGTGTGTGTGTGTGTGTGTGTGTGTGTGTGTGGGTGGTGGTGGGGTGGGGTGGGGTGGGGTGGGGGGGTGGGGGAGGAAAACGAACGGGGGAAGGAAAGGAGGGAAAGTCAGAAGAGGTTTCCAGCATCCCCTACCTGGCAGGTGGATTCAGGGAATCGTTTCTCCCCCAAATTCACTTCTCCAGGCCTTCGGAAGGGGCACGAGAGAAGCAGAAGGGCTTTCCTCTTCGCGCCAGGTGGCTATTATGGGATGCTTGTCAAACAAAACCCTGCCCCCAGCCCCCCTCCCTCTTTTGGCACTCACCTGAGTGGAGGAATTGGCGCAGGTCCTCCTTTCTTTCTTTCTTTCTTTCTTTCTTTCTTTCTTTCTTTCTTTCTTTCTTTCTTTCTTTCTTTCTTTCCGCCGATTTCCTGTCCTTCTGGCCCAGGGTGAGCCACCGGAGGCCACACCCCTGCCTCCCGCCAGCTCACCTGGGCGGGCCAGGTAGGAAGGAGGGCAAGAGGAAGGCTTCCCTCGCTGGGCGGCTCCAGCCCCCCCCACCCGCTGCACATCCTGAGGGCACAGAAGGAGGGAGGCGGGCAAAGGGCTGAGCCAGGACCCTCAGGGTGCTCAGCTGAGCGGTGACCCTGGTACACCTTCCCAAGGGGAGGGAAAGGGGCCCGCAGGTGAGAGGAAAAATGGGTGTCAAGGTTTAGAGCCATAAGAACACGAGAACCTAAGAAGAGCCCTGCTGGATCAGGCCAAAGGCCCATCAAGTCCAGCTTCCTGTATCTCACAAGTGGCCCCACCAGATGCCTCTAGGAGCGCAGGAGACTAGATCTCTGTCTCCTGATACCACTCCCCTGCATTGGTCCTTGAAGTACCCTGGTTTTAAAGCCTGGAGATGACCCATCTCCATCATGGTTTGTAACCTGGGATGGACTTTTCCTCCAAGAATCTGTCCAATCCCCCTTTAAGAACATAAGAAGAGTCGTGGTGGATTAGGCCAAAAGCCCATCTAGTCCAACTTCCTGTATCTCACAGTGGCCCCACCAGATGCACCTGGGAGCGCACAAGACTAGATCTCTGTCTCCTGATACCACTCCCCTGGCTCTGGCCCTTGAAGTACCCCAGTTTTAAGCCTGGAGATGACACATCACCCTCATGGTTTGTAACCTGTGATGGACTTTTCCTCCAGGAATCTGCCCAATCCCCTTTGGAAGGCATCCAGGCCAGATGCCATCACCACCTCCTGGGGCAGGGAGTTCACAATGGGTAAAATAAATACAGTGGTATAAAGAAATTAATTCGTTCCAAATGAAATTATGTTAAGCAAATTTTCCTTCATACAAATTGTCAAGCTTTCAACTCCAAACTCACCAACTTCAGAACTCTAACCACTTAACATGCTGGCTTAAACATTTACTGCGCCCATAACCTGTCAAGAATTTATGAGGAGTTGACTGACCTCAATAAGCAGAGTTGCAGCCATGTCAAGGATTAGAGGCAAAATATGACAGACTCCGTTGCTGGTTTTCTATTGCAGTCTATTTACAAAATATATACAGGCTCCTTTGGTGTCCAGATTTACATCCAGTAGCATAAATAATCCAGCTACTCTTCCTGATCACAGACATCACATCAGGATTACTGGCTAAACAGTCCTGGCTAAACAGCAAGAACATATTGCAATACATAAAGTAGATATAACATCTCTTTCCAATCATTTCTTTACTTTCACATCACATGTCACAGTGCTTCTCTCACCCACGCTTCTGAGCTACGCTCCACTGTCCTTGGACATTAGCCTTCTTGTCAAGGCCACTTTAACGAGCTGGCTTCAGTCCACAGCTGGACTCCATAGCTCTAATTGCAAGTTGAAAAACTCACTCACAAAACTATTCGTGACACAAATTTCCTATAGGAATGCATTGAAAACAGAGTGATCTCATTTTTATGTTGTACAGATTCGCCCCATAGGCAATTATGTTAAGCAAATTTCCCCTATCTCTGGAATTTTTTATGTTGTACAGATTTTATGTTATACAAACCGTTTGTTATACAAGGGTCCACTGTATTTCCTTTTGTCTGTTCTCACTCTCCCAGCCCTCAATTTGAGTGGATGTCCCCTAGTTCTGGTATTTTGTGAGAGGGAGAAGGGCGTCCCTCTATCCACTTGACTCATGCCCTGCCAGAGAGCCAGGAGGTTTCCATGGGGAAATTAGATGGGTTATGTAGTAGAAAGTGCCACAGCTTCTCAAAGCATTAAGGGGGTTGACGCTGACGATTCAGCGGCAGCACCAAGCGAGGCGGGCAGGGCATGTTGCAATATTTGCTAGGGTGCCTCCATGGACGAAGAGCAGGGAGGAGAGGAGAGGGAAGTCTCCGGAGATGTAGTTCTTTGAGGGGGAGGGTCTCCCTCCCTAAATTTTGGGGCATTTGGAGAAGAGCCATGAATCACTGGATAAAAGGCCAGACCAAAAAAAAAAAAAAACCTTTAAAAACGAAAAATAATAATAAAAAAAGAAAGCCCTAATGTTTATCCTACGTTTCTTCCAGGTTTGCTCAAGCGGCACCTTTCCACGGCGCTTGAAAAAGAAAACCCGGGCCCAGCACAACGCCACACACCCACACCCGCCCGGAGCAGCCCGGCAGGAACCCCCCCACGCCTCCCTTTGCGTAACCAGCCCCAATGGCCTAATGAAGGCTTTGATTGCAAATTAAAAACAGCGCTCCCCTTAATTAAAAAAACAGCCACCTGTGTTTTTCCCATCAAAGCTGGGAGCACATTTGCATTCTCTCACCAAATCCAAACACCCACCCCACCCCCACTGCATTATCTTTGAAAAGGGCCTTCTGCCTTAAGGATAGCAACCCCCCCCCATCCCATCATAGGTTTGCACTCTGCTGGCGTGGGCTTTTGGCCTGCGAAATCTCTGCCAGACTCAATGCACTTGTCTGGACGACTCTCTTCATTTGCTACCTCAACCGATGGCTCTCCGTCGCAGGGTTGTTGTGACAATAAAAATAATACGAATGGGAGAACAGGAGTGCTGCACACCTCCCTTATGAGGAAAGGCTAAAACATTTGGGGCTCTATAGTCTGGAAAAAAGGTGCCTGAGGGGGGATATGATTGAGACGTACAAAATAATGCAGGGCATCAATCATGTGGATAGAGGGAAGCTCTTCTCCCTCTCACAAAATACCAGAACTAGGGGACATACACTCAAATTGTGGGCTGGGAGAGTAAGAACAGACAAAAGAAAATATTTTTTCACCCAGTGCTTTGTTAGTCAGTGGAACTCCCTGCCACAGGAGGTGGTGATGGCCTCTGGCCTGGATGCCTTCAAACGGAGATTGGACAGATTCCTGGAGGAAAAGTCCATCACAGGCTACAAACCATGAAGGAGATGTGTAATCTCCAAGCTTAAAACCGGGGTACTTCAAGGGCCAGATGCAGGGGAGTGGTATCAGGAGACAGATATCTAGTCTTGTGCGCTCCCAAACGCATCTGGTGGGGCCACTGTGAGATACAGGAAGCTGGACTAGATGGGCCTTTGGCCTGATCCAGCATGGCTTTTCTTATGTTCTTATGTTCTTATGTTCACACGCTGCCTTGAACTCAGAGAAGGGAACACATGTTGTTTGTATTTAATCATACATGTTGCTAATAAATACATAATAGATCGTAACGGTTCTCAGAGCGGGCCTGGACTCCACTAGCCAATCCAAAACTCCCTTGCTGCACACCCACTGGAGGATAAGGGGAGTAGCACACTCCATTTTGGTCAGGGAGGGTCAGCCTTTTGGAAAAATGAGAAATACGGGGCATAGGATGAGGACAAGAGTCACAGGGTGGGAGAGAGGTGTGCCGTCTGTGCAGTGTAATGAAAACCACCTGGTCCCTGGTAGTTTGCCCCTGAAGACTGGCAAACCCTGGGTTTTACCTTGCACAAATGGACCGGGATCCACCGCCGTTTGTTCTATAATCTGCAGTCCCAGCGACATTTCTTCCAATTAATCAGGCCACAGGCACAGGTTGGATCAAGGATGCCCGCTGGAGGCACACAGTTTGTTCTATAATCTGCAGTCCCAGCATATTATTTAGTTCCAAGCCGCTCAGGAGAAGTTTGCACACGTGCCCCTCTTTCTTCCTCCCTCTCTCTGTCCCACAGATTTCTACTTGATCCTGCAGATGACTGCCTCGTCCTGCTGCAATGGTGCTGGAGACATCACTTTGCCAACTAAAGTGAGGATAGTCAAAGCTATGGTTTTTCCAGGAGTGATGTATAGAAGTGAGAGCAGGAGGAGAGTCTTGAGAGTCCCCTGGACTGCAAGGAGATCAACCCTATCCATCCTGAAAGAAATCAACCCCGAATGTTCACTGGAAGGACAGATTTTGAAGGTGAGGCTCCAGTCCTTTGGCCACCCCATGAGGAGAGAGGAGTCCTTGGAAAAGTCCCTGATGTTGGGAAAGATGGAAGGCAAAAGGAAAAGGAGACGGCAGAGAATGAGATGGTTGGACGGAGGAGTCATTGATTCAACCAATGTGGATTTAACCAAATTCCGGGAGGCAGTGGAAGACAGGAAGGCCTGGCGAACTCTGGTCCATGGGGTCATGAAGAGTCAGACACCACTGAACAACAACAACTTGATCCATGTGGTACAGTACATAATATTTTTATTTTTCAGACTATTCTACACACACAAAGACACACACTCATGCACCAATTGCTTGTTTGCAGACTTGCAACCGAACTTTTGGGGCCCTAGCTCTATTTTACATTTGCCTGCCCACTCAGACACCTCTTCCACCGTGGGGTCCTTCGTGGGTCACCCCACTGAAGGGGGTCTCTTAAACATCCATTGCAGGCAAAACGCCCAATCATGGCTGACGGTGCGCTCTTGCAGGGCCGTGCCTTGTGGACTTGCATTCTTACACGCTCACCAAGGGGGTGGGGGGGAGAAGCAATCTTTAGGCACAGATCTTGGCCGTCTTGAGCTGGTCCCCTCCCTACCCAGGCATCTACTCTGCTGCGATCCCCGGACGGAGCCAAAATCTGCAAAGAAGAAAGAGAATGCACATTGTACGGCCCACTTTGTGCCAGTGATTCACAACCCAAAAATGCAGCAGGCAGGCAGGCAGCAGGTGCTGTGGGGCACAAGCAACTCAACCTGTTCATGCAGTAAAATGGTTGCACGAACTCTCAAGCTTGTCTGCTCTGAAGTGCAAGCCATGGAAACATAAGCATAAAGGATACAGGTTTGAGAGGCCTTTGAGGCAGCCGGGAGAAGGCACCTGGAGGCCCAGGAGGTAGACCCAATAGATAGAGGGATTAGTTCATTTCCCAGTGGGGTTGAACTCCAGTTCCCATCATTCTTAGCTAGCCCAGCCAATGGGAACAAGTTATAATAGCTTTGTGGGTTCTAGTTCAAATCAAGCCTGAACGAGCTGTGGAGGCAAAATAAATAAATAAATAAATGATGAAACGGAGGCTGTCTTGGTTTGGGCCCATCACGAGAAGACCGTAATGCTGGAAAAGGTGGAAGGCAGTAGGAAGAGAGGAGGTCCAGGAACGAGATGGATGAACTCCCTAAAAGAAACCACAAGCTTGAGTTTGCAATTGCTGAGCGGGGAGGGCCAGGAAAGAATTCTGCCTGGATGCTGAAACTTGGGGAAGTTTTTTCCTACCACTCAGAGCTGACCAAAACGGGGCCTGATGGAGTGAGGGTTGGGCTCAGGAGAAGGTGCCACCCTTGCTTCCCACGCCTGCCTCCGTCCTGCGGCACAAACCGCCCTCCACCTGCATCTCCTTCATTCAGCATCTCCCCCTCTCGATGCACCACTTACTCCAGGGCGCAGGATACGAGTCCCAGGAAGAGGCAGGAGCCGGCAATGGAGCTCAGCAGCCGGAAGGCATATTGCAGTCCTTTGCGATCTGTGGGGAATCAGGGAATCATTGAAAGTTGGAAGGGGGCTAGAAGGCCATCAAGCCGCCACCCCCACCCCCACCCCCACCCCCAGCCCTGCTTCATGCGGGAGTCAAAATCAATGGAGATCTGCTGGGCGGTTGCCTAAATTTATCCTGAATGCTTCCAGTGTTCGAGCACTTGCCACCTCTTGAGGTAATTGGTTCCATTGTTGTACCACTCTAACAGTCAGGAAAGAGAGGGAGAGAGAGAGACAGAGAGAGAGAGCAGGCTAGAGTACGGAAAAGTCAGCTGCAAAGTCAGCAGTTTGGCGGTTCGAATCCCGGGTGCCACCCAGCAGAGCAAGCTTCTGCTGTTCATCCCAGCTCCTGCCAACTTAGCAATTCAAAAGCACATACAGTGGTACCTTGTATAAAGGAATTAATTTGTTCCAAATGAAATTACGCTAAGCAATTTTTCCTTTATACAAATTTCCCATAGGAATACATTGAAAACGGAGTAATCCCTCACCGCGACCATTTTTCTGTTTTACGGATTCACCCCATAGACGATTCTGTTTAGCAAATTGCCCCATCTCAGGATTTTTTTATGTTTACAGATTATGTTATACAAACCATTTGTTATACGAGGGTCCACTGTAAATGCAGGTAAATAAATAGGCACTGCCATAAAAAGTGGGAAGGTAAAACAGTGTTCCACATGGCCACGGAATTGCACAACACTGGCTCTTTGGCTTGGAAACAGAGATGAGCAAGGCCCCTAGAGTTGAACATGACTAGCATGCATGTACAGAGGGAACCTTTACCTTTTACCTTTATCTTAACCCTAACCTTAACCTTTCTTTTCTCATGGTCAAACATGCACAGAAAATTTCCTTCTTTCCTTCTAGGATTTGGTTTCCCGTCCCCTCATCATCCCCTTTGTTGCTCTCCTCTCAACTTGCTCCAATTTGTCAGCATCCTTCTTAAAGGGTGGTGTCCAGAACCGGACACAATACTCAAGAGGAGACCTAACCGGTGCCGAATAGAGGGGGACGAGCACCTCGCAAGATATGGAGGCGATGCTTCTGTCAATGCAGCCTAAAATAGTGCTGGCCTTTTTTGCCGCCACATCACACTGTGGGCTCAGGTACAGCCTGTGGTCTCAGGTGACTCCAAGGCAGTGGTTCTCAACCTGTGGGGTCCCCAGATGTTTCTGGACTGCAACTCCCAGAAGCCTTAATCACTAGCTGAGCTGGCCAGGATTTCTGGGAGTTGCAGTCCAGGAATATCTGGGGACCCACAGGTTGAGAACCACTGCTCCGAGGGAAGGCGCGGGGGGATGGGGGTGAGAGATGGGAATAAATCCAGGCACCCCAGATGAGGAGGGAGGCAGGCGTTTGGAGGGTGCAGAGGCTGCAGGAAAGAGGAAAGAGCCGGGGTTGCGATTGTGGGGTGTGTGGATGAAGCTCTTAGGACAAGCCAGGTTGGGGGATCAGAATGGCTCCACCAGCTTCAAGGGGAAAAAGAGGAGGAAGCCAGCCATGTCTGCAGAGAAAAAGAGGGAGCAGGCAGGGAATGAGGGCAGGCTGAGGCAGCAAGACCTTGAGAAGGGGGTGGGGAGGAGAAGAGACAGACCAACCCTGGAGGATGGCAAGGAGGTGCAAGGGAGGAACCAGCCCAGGGCAGGCGGAGGAAGGGAGGAAGGAACTGGAATTACCAGCCCAGGGATCCCTGAAGGACGGAGGGAGGGAGGGAGGGAGGGAGGGGCCTGGGAACAGCCTGGGTTTCTGGACCAAGGGGCAAGGAGGGCGAGGCAAGGGCCGGTGGTGTGCCCGCGGCCGGCTGCTCTTCACCTGGGTAGCAGGTGTTCAGGTCCCAACAGGGCACGTCCACCCTCCGGCAGGTGGAGCAGTTGAAGGCGGTGGCCGTTCCCTCTGGAAAGGAAGAGACAGACAGGGGGGATGGAAGGGGTTAGGAGGATCCAGAGCCAACTGAGAGGGGAGCGAGAAATAGCTACCACCACCATCACTGCCATCGTGGCATTGCAAGGGACCCCGTGGAACCTCAAGTCCGGCTTCTCATAAGGAGGCCCAGTGGTGGTGGTGGTGGTGGGGATTGAACTCCCAGCCTCTGGCCCCCCAGCCAGAGAGCAAAACCACTGAGCGACCCAGCAGTGCTTAAAATGTTTCTCTCTGGTTTGGACTACTACTCCCAGAACCCTCCAAGCCATCATGATGGCCGTTTGCCCTACAGTACCTGGAGGAGGCAGTACAGAAATATTAATTAATTAATCCACCTGGGATTGACTAATCTGGAATTAATTAATTAATCTGGAATCAATCAATCAATCTGGATTTAATATAGAATTAATTAATCTGAGATTAATTAATCTAAAATTAATTAATTAATTAATTCTGGAATGAATGAATGAATTCTGGAAACGGGAGTCCTGTCTCAATCCCATCCCATTGGGCAACAAGAGAACACAAGTCCCAAAACACCACTCTTTCTGCGTCTCCCAGAAACCAGTGTTAACTGCCAACTCTGGGAGCTGGGGTACAAGAGCTTTCTGTGCCTCGCTCGCCCGACCATGCCGAGTTCAGACGGAGGAACAGTCGTGCACGTGGCGCAGTGGTTAAATGCCTGGGAATCTAATGAGAATTGGGACCTGGTAGATGCCCGAGTCTGGGAAATTTGCTCCCCCCACCCCACCCACCCCGAGAGAAGAATAAAGGAGCAAAGGAAAGCTGCCTTTAAAAGCCAGGGCTAATAATATTCTGGTTTTTGGGACCCGTCCCATTGCCCAGGACTTACGGCAAGCTGGCGGACACAGCACTGGAAAGGAAGAAGCAAGAGGGTTACCCTAAGAAGCACAAAGACGGACTTTCTCCCACCCACCCACTCCCCTTGGCTCTCCAGTGCGCCCAGGTGTCTGAGGAAAACTCCTGTAAGACCCCCCCAAGATGGCCTTCTTCTGAAATTTCGGCGAGTTAATAGAGGTACCAGCCAGCTCGGTTTTCAGACAGAACCAACGGGTTTCTAAGCGTTCCATTTCCCTTGCATTGATCATTGCGAGAGCAGCATCCGAATCCAGGACTGAAAGTTTTAGGAGATGCCGTAGGCTTTTAAAATTTTTGGAGCACTGTTCTGGCCTACCGCCACCGCGACCCAATCAGATGGCTCCACTTCCGAAAACTGTCGGCTGCAAAGTCGGCAGTTCGGTGGTTCGAATCCCGGGTGCCACGCAGCGGAGCGAGCTCCTGCTGATGACCCCAGCTCCTGCCAACCTAGCAGTTCGAAAGCATGGAAATGCAAGTAGATAAACAGGTACTGCCATAAAAAGCAGGAAGGTAAAACAGTGTTTCCTTGCAGCCATGCCGGGCACATGGCTGCAAGCCAAACGCTGGCTGTTTGGCTTGAATACGGAGATGAGCACTGCCCCTAGAGTCGGACACAACTCGCACACATGTGCAGGGGGAATCTTTACCTTTAACACCATAATGGGTCAATGTTTTCCCATATCTTAACTCTGGATGAGTGAGATGACCCAAGTGTGAGGAAATTACACTTTGCACCTGCTCAGAGGCATTTGCTTTTTTTAAATGCTGTGCATGTTTTAGTGCTCCACTGTGACCCTGCAGAGTTGCTTTGGGACTGGCCACAATAAACCCCCTAATAGGAGGTGTGAAGTTTCTCATACCTTCTCGGCTCTGTTCTGGCATCTTCACCTCATGTAGCCAGTCCCAGTACTTGGGAAAATCAGCGAGGCTTTGGTTTATTTCTGAAAGGGAGGGAAGCACAGGAAAAATTCTATTTTTGAGATCAGGCTCTCCCACTTTAGGCACATCATGAGATGGCAAGAATTGGAAACGTGGAAGGCAGTAGGAGGAGAGGAGGACCAAATATGAGATCGATCAACCCCCTCAAGGAAACCATGACTTTTAAGTCTACAACAGCTAAGCAGGGCTAGTGCAGATGGGACAAAATTAGAGATTGCTCATTCATTGTTCAACAGAAGTCGGAGGCGAATTGACCGCACATAACAATAAAGAGAAAGGCCAAAGACTGACTCTATCTATCTATCTATCTATCTATCTATCTATCTATCTATCTATCTATCTATCTATCTATCTATCTATCTATCTACCACGCACACACAAAAAACACACACACACACACACAATCTGCAGGTTCTATTTTACAGAAATGGAGGGGCCCTTACCGATGACTCGAAAGACCCGGTGCGTTTTTTCCATCAAGAGATCCAGGGAATGTTGATCTGTTGGTCAAGAGATTCAGATGTTACAAACCTTTTTCACGTCACTTCGGTGATTCCGATTATTCGTTTCCTTTGTGCCGTTTTTGTATTATTAATCTCTTTCTCCTGCAGCGTCTCTTCCTGTTGGCAGCCGTGAGCTTTACTGTTACCCAGAGTGAGGTAGTCTCCTCAGGCAGATTTTAACTCAATTACTACACTTTGCTATTGTTGTTGTTGTTTTATGGCTAGGTTTGAGGGGGGGTGTGTGTGTGTGTGCGGGGGCGCGTGTGTGTATCCTATGCCCTGTAAGGATGCCATTTGTTGCTCTGCCTCAGGTGGCAAAATCCCTTGGGCCTCTCCTGCGCCTCTCACCTAAACTGTTTCCCCCAATAAAACCTCCCTCTCAACACAGAACATTTATTATTATTATTATTATTATTATTATTATTATTATTATTATTATTATTATTATTATTATTATTATTATTATTATTATTATTATTATTATTATTATTATTATTATTATTAACCACACAGCTATCTATGCTGGATTTTGTATTACCAATCACTAGTCGAACACTTCCCAAGTGTTTAAGACTCAGTGATGTATCAGCAAATCATCATCATCATCATCTTCATCTTCATCATCTTCATCATTCGGTGGTGGTGGTGGTGCTGCTGCTGTTCCTTGCTCATCGATGATCCTCCCCTCCCTTCCTGCAACTTAGTTGATGCCTTCAGACCTTTGTGTGTGTGTGTGTTGTGTCATTTTACCTAAGGCCAAATCCCGGGCGGATTCCCTCCCCCACGGGTATTTCGTGCAGTTTGCCCGGCCGTAACGTTTTCGGTACTGGGCACAGAGATGGGCGAAGCGGATCTTCAGGTTCTTGAAGTGGCCTCCGCAGGGGACGCACCCGTCCGCTCCTGGCTTCCCAGTGGCCAGGAGGAGGAGGAGGAGGAGGAGGAAGAAGAAGGCACAGGGAGGTCGGACAGAGAGGAACAGTGGGGGGCCCCTCGGACCCCGAAGTCTGGTGTGGACATCACTCGCCGTGAGCATTCTGGAAGACCTTTATTTTTGACCTGAGGATCCCGGTTCTAAGCTGTTGCGGTGGCAACCCTAGAACTATGGAGTTATGGAACCTCAAAGATCATTCAGCCTGACCCACCCCCACATAGTCACCCGGCCTCTGTTTCAAAATCCCCAAGGAAGGAGAGGAGACTACTTTCCAGAAGGAGCCTAGACCCCGGTGAAACAGGTCTTCCGGGATGGAGGTCCTTTCTAACATTCATTACGAACTTGACTTCTGCGACTGCCTCCATTGCTGTGAGTCCTTCCCTCTGAAGTGTCTGAGAACGAACTCACTCCATCTTCCATGGGACATCTCCATAAACATGGCCAGCTCCCAAAGCATTAGAGGACTGGTTCTCAACCGGTGAGTCCCCAGATGTTCCTGGACTGCAACTCCCAGAAACCCTGGCCAGCTCAGCTAGTGATGAAGATTTCTGGGAGTTGCAGTCCAGGTTAAGAACCACATTGCCTTAGAGTTTGGTTTCCATGAATTTTACCAACCCTGATGCCCCCTCTACTGGCCACATTCCAATTTCTCATTATCCTTCTTCAACTATGCTGTCCAGAACTGGACATAGGAGACCAGAGGAGATCTGGACAAAACAGAGTAAAAGGCTGTTATTCTTCCCTTGGTCTGGACACTAGGCTTCTTCTGAAGCCATTGGGAATCACATTTGCTTCATTTGGTGTTGCATCACACAGTTGGCTCCTGCGAATCTTGCGGCCTGCTAAAACTCCTCAGTCCCTTTTACATGGACCGCTGCCGATCTGTCACCCATCTTATACTGATGCCTCTTTCCATTTCCCTCTGCTGAAACCTGCACATTTGGGGTCAGTTCTCCAAACTCCTTATTTATTTATTTATTTATTTATTTATTTATTTATTTATTTATTTATTTATTTGTTTGTTTGTTTGTTTGTTTGTTTGTTTGTGAGTATTTTTGCCCTGCCTTTCTCCTTGGAAAAGGACCAAAGGCGGCTTACAGTAATGAGGGACAATATTATATGGGTTATGTTGTAATCTGTTGTATACTGCCCAGAGTTCCTGCAGGAAAATCGGGCGGTTAATAAGTATAAATATAAATAAACAAATAAATATACAGTCCAATTACAATTAAGACATATTCAAGTTTAAGAAAAGGGAACTGAGGGGTATCTTGCAGCATTAACGCTAAAAGAGAACACCAGCAGTTAAAAAAGAGGATACATTCCATGTAATCATGTACCATAGCATCTAAAAGTTATGACTCAATGGGAACTAACAATTGATAACATAGTGTCAATGGGATCCCACAAGGAGAGATTCAGACACAAAGTTATAAGTGGTGATAAACACAAAGTCTGTATAGCCAGGTATGGTAGTCCCTCATTCAAGGAAAGCTTGCCTGAAGAGAAAGGTCTTCTTTGCCTGTTTCTAGAAAGACAACAGAGATGGGGCAGTCCTGGCTTCCAGTGGGAGGGAGTTCCAGAGTCTGGGCCCAGCAGCCGAGAAGGCCCTCTCCTGGGTTCCCACAAGACGTACCTGTGAGGGTGGTGGGATGGGAGAGATTGCCTTGAATCCTGATCCTCTGGAAGTACTAGCTTTCCCTTCCTAGTTTGGTATCATTTGCAAATGTGATGAGCATCCGCTCCGCACCCTCCTTCGAGATGTTTGTAAAGATGTTGCGTAACGCTGGGCCTAGGACAAAAACATTGTTGTTTTTATGTTGGTGGCTGTGCGCTGAACATTTTTACGAATGGAGGACGCCGCTTGATATAAACAGAAAGGTTCAAGCAATTGGAAAGAGAAGCCCTGAGCTTTCCCTATCTCAAGCCCCTAAATGATCCCGCCCTGTGCCTTCTAGAATCCCTAAACTATTGGCCATGCTGGCTGGGGATGATGGTGGTTGTAGTCTGAAAGCAGAGACCCCTGAGGTTAGAAAAAAGATGCTGCCAGCCACATCCACAACTGCAGGGAGGAACAGACTACAGTGAGAGATTTACAAAAAGCCCTTTTCAAAATGGATCTGAACAGGATGGGACCTGAGGTTTTTCTCTTTTGCCTTTGCCACTCAATGTCTGCGGCAAATTCCTGCTCAGGAAGGCTTGTGATGGAAAACATCTACCTTTTTCTGGACTATTGCTTCCAGAATCCCCCAGCTAGCTATGTCCCTCCCCAAAAATTAGAAAAAAATTCCCAACTTTGAGGTGAACAAGGAAGAAATGAGCTGTGTGGACCACAAACTGAACATGAGTCAGCAGTGTGATGCGGTGGCCAAGAAAGACAACGCGATTCTTGGTTGCATCAGCAGAAGTATAGTGTCTAGACTCTCACAGTCGTTCTCAACCTGTGGGTCCCCAGATGTTCCTGGACTGCAACTCCCAGAAGCCTCCACCACTCATGATGCTGGAAGGTGTTTCTGGGAGTTGCAGTCCAGGAACATCTGGGGACCCACAGGTTGAGAACCATTTCTCTAGAGCAAGGGAAGTGACAGTACCACTCTCTTCTGCTGTGGTCAGGCCCCACCTGGAGTACTGTGTTCGGTTCTGCAAAGCTCAATTTAAAAAGGATGTTGACAACCTTGAACGGGTCCAGAGGAGAGTGGCCAGGATAGTTGAAAGTCTTGAAGAAATGTCTTACGAGGAGCAGCTTAGGGACCTGGAAATGTTTAGCCTTACGAAAAGAAGGCTGAGAGGGGATATGATAGCTATGTATAAATATATGAAAGGATGTCACATTGAAGAGGGAACAGGTTTGTTTTCCAAGGCTTCAGACACTAGGACATGGGGCGATGGTTTCAAATTACAGCAGGCATGTCCAAACTTCGGCCCTCCAGATATTTTGGGCCACAGCTCCCACAATCCTTTGCCATTGGCATTCTAAGCTTGCAATTCTGGGAGTTGTGGTCCTTCCTTGGAGGTTTTTAAGCAGAGGCTGGATGGCCATCTGACAGAGGAACTATGATGGGGGTTCCTGCATGGAAGGTCGTTAGACTGGATGGCCCTCGAGGTCTCTTCCTTCCAACTCTACGATTCTATGAACTTTCAGCATTGCAAGCATCAGTCTTTTCACCCCCAGAGCAGAGGCGTGCTTGTGCGAGCCAGAAAACGGGGTGAATCCTGGCTCAGGAACGGCTGAGCCTGCGATTCCAGAAGTGGAGCCAAGAACCACCTCCTCAGAGAGACGTTCCCATGGCCTTTGGCTTTTGATGGCCACCCTGAGTGGCCACCCTCGGAGAGGAATGGGAGGGAGCGCTCCAGCCAAGGTCCCCGTGCAGCCCATGCGCCCAGAGACGGGAAAGCCGCTCGGTGCGAAAAAGCACGAGGGTGATAAAACAGGCCAGGCTCTTCCGGGCTTCTGTGTCAGGCAGTGAGAAAGACTCTGGAGGCATCACAGGAGGGTTGCATCTGGGGTTACTCAGGCCAAAATTAGAATGAGAAGACGGTGAATCTTCCCTGACAGAGGCCAAACCTTAGCCGTAAGGCCTGTGAATAACCTAGGAGGGTGTGCCTCTCAACGCGTACAGCTGCATCAGTGTTATTATTCATACAGAAAGTTATAAATCCAGACTTCACCAACACAGATACTTGGATGCCCCACAAATCAGTCACTGGCCTCACTCGAAGGGAAGATCCCAGGTCCCGGGATTTTTGGTTGCAGAAACTTTTGCTGAGGCCGGCAGAGCAGAAGGAAGCGTCTCTGTTTCCTGGGTGTTTCCACCCAGCCCGGTTGACCTGATGAGTTTATGGCTTGCAGGCTTGAATTTCCCAGCCGCTCGGTTTCCTAACCCAGTGCCCAAATTTCCTTTCTTCCTCCTCCCTCCCAGCCCGTCTTCCTTTTGTATGGCGGCTGCAAAGGCTGCTGTCCACCTGCCAAGCCAGAACAGCTGGTCTGGTTTCATTTTGTGATCCTTGTATGGGGCAGGGGTAAAGGGCAGGATAAAGATGTTTGGAAATAAAAATAAACATATCAAAATATGTGATGTAAAAAACCAGGGGATTGCTAACCACCCTGAAGAGTGCTGTGCACTAAATGAAACAAATAAATAATGGAGTCTTAGAATCACAAGGCCATCGTACCCAACTCCCTACTCAGTGACAGAATACAGACCACAGGATATCTGCCAGGTGGTTGTCTACATTTCTCTTGAATGCCTCCAGTGCAGGAGCACTCATCACCTCTGGAGGCCACGGGTTCCATTGTTGTACTGCTCTAACAGTGAGAAAGTTTTTCCTGATATCCAGCTGAAAGCTGTCGCCCTGTAACTTGAGCCCCTTGCTGTGTGCCCTGCACTCAGGGGTGACCGAGCACAGATCCTGCTGCCCCTCATTTATATTATTTATATTATTTATTTAATTTTATTTTTATACCGCCCATCTTCTCAGGGAAGTCCGGGCGGTTAACAATAAAGGTTAAAAGAACCAGTAAAACACAAAGTGACATCAGCAAAAATCGAGGGGGGGGATTAAAAAGGAAAAAAGAAAAGGAGAAAACAAAACAATAATAAGTAAAAATCAAGAGGCGTCAAAAAGAGGGGGGAAATGAATTAAATTAAATAAAATTAAAGGTCGCCCAATGCCTCCTGAAAAAGCAAGGTTTTAAGTGCTTTTTTGAAGGTGGGCAGGGACTGTGCAAGGCGCAACTCACTCGAGAGATGGTTCCAGAGCGAGGGCCCAATCATGGAGAAAGCGCGGTTGCGTGTAAGCAACCTATCCAGAAGAAAACCAAACACTAAAAACCAATAAGGCAGCAACAAAGAAATTATCATGATGGATCGTGTTGTATACTCTTAGGCAAAGTAGGGAAGCTGGCGACTAGATCCGGGTGTTTCCAACATTTCAGTGCAGGGGAGGCAGGCGTAGGTCTTGTGTTGTAAGGAATTTAAATTTATGAGGGTCCCGTGCCAGCGTGCCTGCGCTTCATGGGCTGCAAAAGACCAAGTCTGAGTCTCAGGAGACGAGAAAAGAATTTATTGATTGATCAATCAGGGCACTTCCACACTTTTTGGTGGTGAGAAGTCCACCCAGAAAACGAAAGGAGATATTTTTATAAGGTTTTTCCAGCACTTTTTCCCCCTCCGCCCATCAGAATTTACGTCATATACATTTGTTACATGCATCAAACACTAATTGACATCTTTGGTCATTTATTTTGTATTCCTGACACTTGCCTAAAAGTTCTAACTGGTACGTTTGATCTCCTCCCCTCACAGGCAGGGAGGGTAGGATCATCCTTATGTCCTTGGACATTTGACAGTTATAAACCCCAGACGCTGAGATAAGGCCTCCTGGTACGCCTTGGACACACGTTAATTGCTAGTGTGTGATCCTCAAAGCTTAGGAACTTAATTGGATCCTTGAATTCATAATTGCTTTTGCTGAATTAGCGGAAGTTCCTTTCTCTATTCTAGCCGGAAAGGCTTGACCAAAGATTCTAAGTTTACAAGAATACAAATGTAGATACATGTGAATGTGATACATATATGTATATATGTATATATATACGTGAGTGCTTGAGTGAAATAACTACATTATTCGTGTCACTAGTGTGGCTATATACATATATGTATTGCTTAGAATACATTGTTGTTGAATACATGAGGGCTTGTCCATACCTGTGGTTAGTGAAGCAGCCATATATATTTATAAATATATAATTAGTCAAATGTCCTCCCTTACACTCGGCCCTGAACGGATTTCTGGAAATTTATGCCAGTAAATTTCCCAGAAAACGTCATGGACTTGTAAGGAACGAACAAAACATATCAAAGGTATATGTACAAAAGTGTGAACATTGCGTGAGCCCCCTATGTCATTCCTGGGGTGAGATGGTCTTCATGGCTCATGGAAGGACTTTCTATTTTCCTGACAAAAATTCAGGCAGGGCAGTCAGAAAAACATTCTCAGTCCTTTTTCCCCAAAGGGCTTATAGGCACAGTTCAAGAAAATGAATTATCATAAAATGATTTGTGGCGCCTCAAGTCAGGGGGACGCATCAAATAGGTGAAGGCCAAGGAAACACCCCTTAATTCACTAGGGCACTTTCTAGAGTAAAATGTTAAGTTAACAGATGAAGTGTTGCCATGCTTGGGATGTAAGAAGACCCCCCCTGGTCGGACCCACAAACTGCAACGGATGGATATGTTCCATGGACCACAGCATTTAAGTTTCCCCTGTTGGAGAAATGCATCGTGGTCACAGCAGTATCAGGTAACCTCCCAGGCCATGTTGTACACTTCTCAAGGATCCCAAATTCTCAACTGTTGAAGGGGGCTGGCATAAGAATTTTTGCTAATATTGTGATAGACTTGGATATCACGATCCCCGTCCCAAAGCGATAATTAAACATGCTTTAAACAGCAGATTTGTTCATTACCTTATTTTAGGACAATCATGAAACCCAAATTAATTTGCCTGCCACAGCAGTGCACATGTGAGATATCGTGTTTGTGTGTTTGGTAGTCAGGCTGAGAACCCTGAATTCTAACAAAGCACCACACTGTAGGTTCATTTTGCAAACCAAATACTTATAAGGAAAATATGCCCTTCTTAGCCCACCAAGGAAATATGTGGGCCAGGCTACTTTGCCAGGTTTTTTCCAACCTTATTTAGGTGTGTGTGGTGTGCATTCAAACTCAGATAATAGCAGGCTGTGCAGAATCACCCAGTTGTGTGTGCATTCTCAATTGATAGACATTTGCAATGATACTAAATAAAGGTAATATACATATCATGAAGGCTGAAAAAGGCATAAGACACATCTAGATGGTGCTTAGAAAACCCACCTTGCGCCATACATTCTCATGGTAAAGTCATGAATGAGCCGTTGAAATCCGGTCAGAAATGTCTCTGTGGCTGATAGTTTACACACAAAAATCTGCCCCATAAACATGGGGCCAAGATTAGTTCATCAGTGTCTTTGGTGAAGAAAATAATGTAGATATAGCTACTTCATAAAGCCCTTTTTTCTTTGGTATAAAGGCTCGTGAACACCCATGGGCACCAAAATGTCTCTCATTCAATACAAATTGCATAGAAAGGCAAGTCATAATCTCTGGCACTCAATGCTTTGTGAGTAAAAAGCATTTTCAGTGGCCATGCATGATCATTACATAAAAAGGCACATCCAGAGAAGCACTTCAGTAAGAGTTTTCACAGTGACTATCAATAATAGACAATAAACAATATCATAATAGAGCCCAGGGTAATGTAAATATGTAAAGTTGCTCTGGAGCCTACCGTGCGCAGGAAAAAAAAAATAAGCGCTCACTTGTCGGATGCTGGGAGGCTGGTGTGTGCGTGTGTGGCAACACAAGTTCATGGTGATCCAGGGCACGCGCACAGGCATCAATGAAGGTCTGAAAGCAGTATTTAAACCCCAAGTCTCTGTCCCGGTGAAAAGGGGGTTAAATTGCAGACGTGAAGTCTGTTGGCCGCAATCCAAAACAAGAGTCAGTGGCTGTTTCAGACCCACTCTCTCCCCCATAAACAAACAGAAAAGAAAAAAAAAAAGGAAATGAGAGACAGGAAGACAGGATTTTAATCTGTCAACCTGAGTTGAAAGTGAATCCGCAGGCTGCTTTGGGACCCTCCAGTATCAAACGCACGCTGTCATCTGGGGAAGGATGAGCAAGGATGCGGTGACCACAGGTCAGGTTCATGTTGTCGCCCGCCGTCCAGGGTGAAGTCATCTAAGGCATAGGGGCAATCCACAGCAGAGGGCAGAAGGCGTCACGGTCAGGCCTCACTCCCTCTCGGTCGCGCGGGGCACGGGTCAGGCTGGGTGAAAAGGCTGACATCACTGGATCCTGGAGCCCACATCGATCGAACTCACGGAGCGAAGTCATCACGAAGATGGCATCATCAAAGGCATCAAAGGCGGGGGGAGGAGGTCCAGGAGGGATGGCAGAATGGAGGGCAGGAGGGTCCCCATCTGAGCATCTACGACCGGCGGCGTCAGCTTTCCAAACCCGACCGACTCCGTGATCCTAAAATAAAGAACGGGTGGGCGTTTTTCCCAGAGCAAAAGCCCGACCTCCAGGATGTACCTGGGTAAGAGAAGAACAGACACACGACCACAAACAGACAAACACAGAACACAAACACACAAAATGGCCCCTCAGCTGTCCTTGTGCTGCCAGGCAGGGTGGTATAGTCTATCTGACAGTCTCGGGGAAAAAAAAATGTCGTAAAAGGCAGATTGAAGCTTTCCTCTTCGTAAAACCAGTACGTGAAGTAAGGGGGGGGGAGTCTATGATGAGGACACCTCTGCACATCAGGAGATATGCACAAGTTCAGCTGGCTCCAATGAGCGCTTGCAAGGTGTAGGTGCTCAGGTGTCCCTAATCAACCACAGATCCCATCCCCAAGTCAAATTGCTCTCCTCCACGGGGACAACAAAAAGGTGTAGCTGGCAGAATATCCATGAGATGCAAAACAGGGTGTTTCCTCCAGCGTCTTCCCGTGTGGAAAGAGACAGACAGACAGACAGACAAACAACCACACACAAGAATGGCCAAGCAATCTGCAGATCTGCAGGTGTGATAGTGCTACATGCAGTACACTGTGTGCAGATTTCTATGGCACAGTGTAGTGCAGGCTATGAAAAAGGGCCATAGTACACAGCTGCACTTCAGCAGTTTTGCACAAGTTCAGCTGGAACAATATTCCATAGCCACGCTACTAGGCTCCCTGTGAAATTTGGAACAAATTAATAATGTGCACTGCAGAGCCATCCTTTAAAATAGGGAATCTTGCCCTTTACATACAGGTTTCATGTGCACAAAAAAAAGGAAAAAGAAAATCGTTAAGTCCATATTGTTTTCTAAAAAGAAAATAAGCCTCATTTTCCTCAGGGGAGCTCCTGAGACCAGGTGTGATTTAAAAGCTGCACCAATACACTTTGCACATTTTAGTGGCCAGGCGAGCCTTTTACCGCCTATGGCAAAAAGATAATTCTTATATTCTTAAGAGTCATTAAAATCGCAAGTAAAATCACTATCCCAGTAGCGTTTGAACATATCTTCTAAAAAAATCTCATTAAGAAATTTGTGCACTGTGTTAGGCAAGCAAGGCTCTTCTTAAGTTCTAGTGTTTAAGCCTGCCTTAACTGCAACGCTTTGGGATTGACTTGTAAGTTACTTCAAAGGCAAAAATAAAAAAAAATATGCTTGCAGGACAGCTTACAAAGAGGGGAGGGGGCTTTAGTGTGCTGTCACATCCTAAAAAAAAAAATAATCAGGTTTCTCTTGTGTCCTTTTTCCGAAGAATTCTTTTATTCTAAAGTTTCTGATAACAAGATTTTCACCTCTTATTCTTTGGCAAAAGTACCTGAAAGGTGTGTTTGATTCCAAGGGTTTAATTAAATTAAAACGTGACGTTTTGGGGCCGAATTCCTGGGTTCTCTTCTAAACAATAGACTCCCCTTTCCCTCTCCCCCTATCCAGGAGAGAAAAAAAAATGCTGCAAGTCGGCTAGAAGCCACCTCTTTATGCTCTTTTAAGGCAGCACGGAAAATTGTGGTCGTTCCCGTAAGTGGAGAGGAGTGACCTTCTGGCCATTGCCTGTAAAATTTACTGGCTTATGGCTTTTAGGGGTCAGTTTATTCCCTTCGCTATGCATGCATTAGGTTGATGTGTTCAATATAAGTTTTGCGTCCAAACTCTATCAAGTGGCTTGGGAGAGAAAGGAGGGGTTGGGAGTTGTTATCCTGCCTTGCCCTGCAAGGGGCCCCGAGAGCAGAAAGAGAAAGGAGGGGCTGTCAACTTTTAAATTCCCCCGCGGCTGCCTTTTACAGCCTGAGGCAAGCAGATAATCTCCTGTAATTACTTCTGTAATGTATTAGGTGTGAAATGCCCTGGAACAAAGGGGCAATTTCACCCTTTCAGTAGCTATTGATCTTGTTGTTGGCTTAAGCCTAATTTGAGAAGCGTGGCTTTTGTAATGAATACACAGAGCTACTTAAATCAGGAGGGAGAGAAAAAAATCTTAGGTGAACATGTAGACTTTCTCTCTCTTCCGTCACTCTTATATCTCTGGGGAGGCAAATAATGCCTAGATAGGATAGAGAGAGAGAGACTAAGATCTTCTCCCCACTTTTCCTTCGTCTAAAAAAAAAAAAAGGTAGACTTGCACAGTAGGATAGTTGTTGGCAGTTTGGTCCTGAGAATCTCCCTGTGTTTGAAATTAAAATGCCTGGTCTTTTATCAAATGTTCTTAACTACTTTTAGAGAAGGGGGGGGAAAAAAAGGCATTGATTCTACTTTCTGTCGTGGCCAGCTGCCAGAAGGGGCTCAGCCCCTGATTTGATTTCCCTGCTTTTGATTATTAATAGTTCAGAAATAACGTCCCTACCTATCTCCTCATGTGGTGTATAGCAACCCTTAGTTCTGTTTAAAGCTTCCATATCCAAGGAGTTGGGCATTGGCGTAACGGGATGGAAGTACCTCCTGAATGCTTGAACAAGGCAATTCAGGGGTACGCATCCCCCATCTAGCACTTCCTGTCCCCTCAATGCTCCGTGCTCTCCTCCCGTTCCCTCAACATCATACCTATCCATCCCACTTCTGTCTTGCTGCCTTCCTTCTACTATTTTTTTTCCTTGTAAAATATCCCTTCAGCTGGTAAATTTTGTTGCGTGACCAGCCAGTCACAAAATATGCGGGATGTTGTTTATCCCTGAGTATTCAAAAGTATTTTTCTCACTGCCCATATTCCCCCTGGTATTATCAAAATTGCTGGAGGGGTCTCCTAGTTGGCAGAGTTTTTAGTCTCTTATATTAATTAACTAAGCACGTCCTTGTACATTCACACACCTCTTGCTAGCAGGTCATAATTGGTCTGTCCTCCCTGAGGGCTAGAATCTTAATTTGAGATGGTAAAGTCCTGCCTCATCCTAGTTAGAGGGGTTCTTCTTAAAGCTCACTCATGTTCCATTTAATACTAAAATCATTACTTCTGGTGGCAGAATTCCAATGTTACCACATCGCACATCAAAAGGGGGTGCATAAACTGCACTAATTTATCCCCATAGGTTTACTTTAAAGGTCTAACTGTGTTCCTATGATTTCTCCCACACAAGCATCAAACGGACTCACACCTCAACAATCAAATGCACATCATACACGCCAACATGTGATTCAGCAACCATACACAACTCTCCCACATTTCTGTTTCCCCAGTTAACTGCGATCCCTTGCCTAAGAATAGATCTTTCTAACTTCTCTAAAATCAAACGAAGATGGTGGAACTTCGTTGGTATTGTGGGGCAAAGATTGCCAGTCTTTGCCCCTGCTTAAGACACAGGGAATGGCCACTTCCTGTGGTTACCAAAAAGAATTCAACTTAACACCCACATATATATTCAAACATTAATAAATCCTCTGAGGAAGCCAGAGCAGTGCTCTGCTTCTAATTCTTCAAACACTTGGGGAGGGGGACACTAGGGTTATTCGAGAGGAGCTCTCTTCCACCCTCGGGGACCTCAGAGTCTCTCAACTCTTAGTCCTCCCTGGTCCGCGGGATGCTAGAGACACACAAGTGTCCCTTCTCGTCTTCCTCCCCTCCCGGGCCGACTCATAAGAATCCGCAATCTTCTCCACTCCACAGAGCTGTTAGATTCGAACTCACGCCACCCCACAACTAGTTTTCTCTTCTTACCAGATTTCTTTTGCGCAGTCCTCTTTCAGTTCCTCCGTTGTTCTGCCGGCTTTGTTTCTCCTTAAATAACAGTATTGTGTCCAATGCTGATAGAACAAGTCTCCTCTCAAAATCAGAGGGTCCGGACTAGATTTGTTCCAGGGTCAGCATGAATTCTTACTGTGATTTAAGTCAGACTCCCAAGAGCGCTAGGGCAGTGGCATCTTTCCCGGCCAATGCACCAGAAATGTAAGGAATTTAAATTTATGAGGGTCCCGTGCCAGCGTGCCTGCACTTCATGGGCTGCAAAAGACCAAGTCTGAGTCTCAGGAGACGAGAAAAGAATTTATTGATTGATCAATCAGGGCACTTCCACACTTTTGGTGGTGAGAAGTCCACCCAGAAAACGAAAGGAGATATTTTTATAAGGTTTTTCCAGCACTTTTTCCCCCTCCGCCCATCAGAATTTACGTCATATACATTTGTTACATGCATCAAACACTAATTGACATCTTTGGTCATTTATTTTGTATTCCTGACACTTGCCTAAAAGTTCTAACTGGTACGTTTGATCTCCCCCTCACAGGCAGGGAGGGTAGGATCATCCTTATGTCCTTGGACATTTGACAGTTATAAACCCCAGACGCTGAGATAAGGCCTCCCTGGTACGCCTTGGACACACGTTAATTGCTAGTGTGTGATCCTCAAAGCTTAGGAACTTAATTGGATCCTTGAATTCATAATTGCTTTTGCTGAATTAGCGGAAGTTCCTTTCTCTATTCTAGCCGGAAAGGCTTGACCAAAGATTCTAAGTTTACAAGAATACAAATGTAGATACATGTGAATGTGATACATATATGTATATATGTATATATATACGTGGAGTGCTTGAGTGAATATAACTACATTATTCGTGTCACTAGTGTGGCTATATACATATATGTATTGCTTAGAATACATTGTTGTTGAATACATGAGGGCTTGTCCATACCTGTGGTTAGTGAAGCAGCCATATATATTTATAAATATATAATTAGTCAAATGTCCTCCCTTACAGTGTCAGCACACAGATGGCACGGCAGGTTTCCGAACCAGACACAGAGCTGTAAAGAAGTGGTTCTCAACCTGGAGGTGTTCCTGGACTGCAACTCCCATAAACACCTTCTGGCACAGCGGGTGGAGGAGGCTTCTGGGAATTGCAGTCCAGGAACATCTGGGGACCCCACAGGTTGAGGACCACTGCTGTAAAGGATTCTCACGGAACGCCCCTTGGGGCTTTGACCTGGAGAGACGGAGAGGAAGGTGGAGAAGGTGGCTTTCTCCCTCTGCTGCAAGTGGGTCCCGAGAAAGAAATGTGTGACAAAGCAGAAAAGAAGATGATCTGACTCAGCATTCTTCTGGTCCTGGCAGAAGGGGACCTGGGAGGAAACAGCCAAGGGAGCCCAAACGGTCTAAAAGAAGATGATGTCAATGAGGTAAAGGTAAAGGTCCCCCCCCGCACATGCGTGTTAATTATGTCCGACTCTAGGGGCAGTGCTCATCTCCGTATTCAAGCCAAAGAGCCAGTGTTGTGCAAGTCCGTGGCCACGTGGCTGGCATGGCTGCAAGAAAACACTGTTTTTACCTTCCCATGTTTGACGGTGGTACCTATTTATCTACTTGCATTTCCATGCTTTCGAACTGCTAGGTGGGAACCCATGAAAGGGCTTTCTCGGCTGCTGCGCCCACACTCTGGAACTCCCTCCCACTAGAGGCCAGGACTGCTTCATCTCTGTTGTCCTTCCGGAAACAGGCAAAGACCTTTCTCTTCAGGCAAGCTTTCCCTGAATGATGGACTACCATTATGTGTCATTTATATGAATCTATGGGTTCACATAGACTTTGTGTTTAGAACTACTTATGACCTTGTAGCTTTAATGTAATTTTGTCTTTTAATGCTGTAAGATGTCCCTCAATTCCCTGTTCTAAATACTTGAACATGCCTTAGTTGTACCGGACTGTATATTATCCCTCATAACTGTAAACCGCCTTGGGTCCTTTTCCAAGGAGAAAGGCAGGGTTAAAAAAAAAATACTCCAAAATAAAATAAAAATAAATAGGATGGCAGGAGCTTGGGTTAACAGCGGGAGCTCACTCCGCTGCGTGGCACCCGTCATTCGAACCACCGAGCTGCCGGCTTTGCAGCCGATAGTTTTCGAAGCCTTAGTCCGAAGGCATTACAAAGGCCAGTGCTTACAACCTGCTGCAGAGGGAGTAAACTCAGCTTCTGTTAGAAGCCGACACACCAGCTGGGATCCCCTTCCAAAGGGGAAGCTCGCTTCTGTCAAAGGTCCTGACAGCCAATGCGACAACACCCTCTCTTGACTCTGCCAGCTTCACGCTTTTCTCATCTCTTCCCTGCCTTTGTTTCTTCCACCCACGTGGCGCACGCCAACAGGAACCATAGCGACGAGCCGTTTAAATGTGTGTCTTTATTATTATAAATAAAAAGTGCGGGGCATTGAACAGATGGCAAGGCCAACAGATAACGCTGAGTCCGTAATTAAAAACCAGCCCAGATATTAAAACAACGACCAAATAAAAAACCCACCACAAAATGTAAGTCCGGCAGGCATATAAGTAGTCTAAAAGTTTACAAAAGTTAAAAGAGGAAACAAGAACAGGAATTAAATTTAAAAAACAAGGCACTGGAGCTAAAATTATAGAATTGTGAGATGGGAAAGGGCCTCTAAGGCCACTGGGTTCAAGCTCCTGTTCATGGTAGGAATCCAGATGAAAGAACTTTGAAGGCCTGAGAACAAAAGAAGAATTATGTAGAAAAGGCAGGCAGACATTATATAGAGATTAGGAAAGTTCCTTTAAAAAAAAAAAGGTTTAGAGTGGGGGAGGGAATGCCACCTCGGGCATTCTGGAAGTCTTAAAAAAAAGGAACTTTCCTAAGCTTTTTGTTCATGTCCAGCCAACCTCCTTAGAGAAGTTCCTACATCATAAGGTTCCTCGTTGCGATGTTGACAACCTTGAGCGGGTGCAGAGGAGGGCTACCAGGATGGTTGAGGGTCTGGAGGAAATGTCTTATGAGGAACGGGTTAGGGAACTGGGAATGTTTAGCCTTTCAAAAAGAAGACAGAGAGGGGATATGATAGCTATGTTTAAATATTTGAAAGGATGTCATATTGAAGAGGTAACAGGTTTGTTTTCCATGGCTTCAGAGACTAGGACTCGGGGCAATGGTTTCAAACTACAGGAAAAGAGATTCCATTTGAACATTCGGAAGAACTTCATGACAGTCGGAGCTGTTCGGCAGTGGAATATGCTGCCATGGAGGGTGGTTGAGTCTCCTTCTTTGAAGGTTTTTAAGCAGAGGCTGGATGGACATATGTTGGAAATATTGTGATAGGGGTTCCTGCATGGCAGGGGGTTGGACTAGATGGCCCTTGAGGTCTCTTCCAACTCTATGATTCTATGATTCTATGTGTATACAGTAATGGGGCTTTTACAACCTGGGAATGATCAGAACAAACTTATCCTGCAGAAACCAAACTGGGGGAGGAGGGAGATTGTATTGGTCCTGATTGTGTTTTTTCCTACCCTTCTGGATCCCATGCCACGTATTCCTTTTTCGGCAGGCATCATACTTTTATGACTTGTTTGAAGACTGCACCTCCTACTAAGACAGGCACGTCCAGACTTTGGCCCTTCAGATGTTTTGGATGGCAACTCCCACAGTCCTTTGCCATTGGAAATACAGGCTTGGAATTCTGGGAGTTGCGGTCCAAAACATCAGGCGGGCCGAAGTTTGGGCGTGCCTGTCCTAAGAGCTCTCAGATTCCATCATGCCAGTGACTGAATCACTAGCTTTCAGCAGCTGCAGTCGGAATCCAAGGATACAAATACAAACCTCCAGCACTCCAGATGTTTTGGACCACAACTCCCAGAATTCCAAGCCTGTATTGCCAATGGCAAAGGACTGTGGGAGTTGTAGTCTAAAACAGCTGGAGTGCCGAAGGTTTGCCACCAAAGGGATACATTTATAGGCCACTAATAATTAAAAAAAAACATTGCAAGCTTTCATGTTTTGTATTCCTTAATGACCCCATTACCCCCCCTTTTAAAATTTTTTATTTCATAGACTCATACAGTTGGAAGAGACCTCAAGGGCCATCTAGTCCAGCCCCCTGCCATGCAGGAACCCCCATCACAGGACTCCCAACAGATGGCCATCCAGCCTCTGCTTAAAAACCTCCAAAGAAGGAGACTCCCCCACCCTCCTTTGGGGCAGCCTATTCTACTGCCGGACAGCTCTAACCGTCAGGAAGTTCTTTCTAATGGAATCTCTTTTCCTGTAGTTTGAAACCATTGCCCCGGGTCCTAGTCTCTGAAGCCATGGAAAACAATCCTTTCCCCTCTTCAATATGACATCCTTTCAAATATTTAAACATAGCTGTCATATCTCCTCTCAGCCTTCTTTTTGTAAGGCTAAACATTTCCAGCTCCCTAAGCTGCTCCTCGTAAGTAACACATTTATTTCAGACCCTCAATCATCTTGGTCGCCCTCCTCTGGACCCATTGTCAACATCCTTTTTAAATTGAGGGTTCATAGTTTCAATGAAACAATGAGGTTACCAAGAAATAGCCACCTACCCCCACGTACATGGACTCTCAAAACCAACAGGGCAGGTCTGCAACCGCTTAGTGATACTGTATTTCTTTCTCTTTAATCTGGTGCTAATTGGCTCTCCCTAGTGTGTTTACTAAATTTTCCCCTAATCCCAAAATAGTGCACATTGGTTTTCTGCACCAAGGCTCACCCCACCACCACCCACGCCCACCTCTCTGGCCCAACAGGGATATGTATGTCTCAAAGACGTGGAGAGGTGTGGGTAGGTGTGTGTGACCTCTGTCTCTTTGTTTGAAAGGCTTGGGTGTGAGCCCCAGTCCTTGACTACAGATGCAGCTTTAACACCACCCCAGCTGCTTCCTTCCTCATCCAAGACAAATGAATATTTCTTGGCGAAAAATCATCTTGCCAAGAACTTGACATCTAATAAGAATCATCTCCTGGCAAACCACATCTTTGCCATCTTTGGATTGTTGGTGTGTGCTTTGAAGAAGTGGATAATTGTCCACGAAAGCTGGTAATGATTTTAAAAAAATATTAGTGGCCTATGACGGTATCACCTATAGCTTAGCCTTGCATTTGTATTTTGCAATGGCTACATGCCTCCCAATTTTTAATTGGGTTTGTCTTCTGATCACCCAGTGGTGAGTGTATTGGAGAATGTTTAATATATAAGAAATCATGGGCTGTAGGTTTTCCCTAAATGCATACAGTAAGACCCCGGTATCCGCTGGGGATTGGTTCCAGGCCTTCCCGTGGATAATGAAAACCATGGATAAGAGAGAACACCTGCCCACCCACCCCCAAACTGCTGTTTCATGACAGTAGCTTGCTTTATGACTGCTGTTTTGAGATAGTAGCTTGCTTTATGGCTGCTGTTTGTGCCAGTAGCTTGCTTTACAGCTGATGTTTGTGACAACAGCTTGCTTTGTGGCTGCTGAATTATTTAATTTTTTTCCTCTGCCGACCGTGGATAACTGAATCAGTGGATACGGGAGTCCCACTGTATTGTTTTTCCCCCCCTCTTCCTGTCACTGTTTTAGGGAGCATCCTCAGGCGGAGGTGGGCCATAGGTGGCAAACTCCATGTTTCCACAAACAACCCTAAACTTTTCCTGTTGCACTCCAGGGCCTTGTGCTCCAGATACCACTCTAGCCATCACCCCACCTCGCAATGGACGGAAGGGAGGACGGCAGACATCCACCTCTTCCCATCCCAGGGAAGGGTTAGGACACTTTTCCTGGTTCCCTTAAACCCACCCCTTCACATTCCCCTTTCTGAAGCAACCCAAAACAAATTTGCTCTCTCCTCTCTGTGACTGACTTTCAAATATTTAAAGAGATCAACCCGGATAGCCTCTTAACCTTCTTGCCTCCTGTCTCAATGCACTCCGCTTTCTACAGGCGGCTGGCTGCCTCCCTACCTGACCCCCGGAGTAAACAGAGGCCGCTGTGTTAATTTTCCTGATGTGAACAGGCCTTCGTTGGGGGGGGGGTCTATAGGCCAATAAATAGTGAAAGAACAGGAGAGAGACAGTAGCAAAAATTGGGTTCTCGTAAGAAAGGGAAGTAAGATGTAAAATCCACCAAAAATCTATGCTTAAAAAAAGCTCTTTTGTATTTCTGATCCGGTACCCAAGGTAGATGGTGAGCTAGACATAAAATCCTAGAGTAATGGATTTGGAAGGGGCTGCAAAGGCTATGGAGTCCATGCCAACCCTCTGCTCAAAGTAGGATCTGGCAGGTGGTTGTCCAATTTTCTCTTGAATGGGTCCAGCATCGGAGCACTTATCACCCCCCCTCCCCGGTCATTGGTCCCATCATCACACTGCTCTAACAGTTAGGAAGTTTTTATCCCTCTATATTCAGCCTAAATTACACGTCCTGTACTCTGGGATTATTGAGAACAGAACCTGCCCCTCTTCTTATAGGGTTCCCTTTCAAGTTTTTGAAAGGTGCTATCCTATCGCCCCTCCATCTTTTTTTCCCCTCAAGACCAAACAGGCCCAGTTTTTTCAGTCTTTCATCACAGGCCTCAGCTTCCAGTTTTTCATCCTTGTCACCCCCCTCTGAACTGATTTCTCTTTGTCAGCAGTGTCCTTCTTGAAGGGCCGTGTCCAGAACTGGATGCAGAACTCAAGAGGAGGCACCTAAACAGTGAAAGGTCTAGATCAGTGGTGGTGAACCTTCAGCACTCCAGATGTTTGGACCACAACTCCCAACATCCTTTGTCACTGACAATCTAGGCTTGGAATTCTGGGAGTTGTTGTCAAAAACATCTGGAGTCCTGAAGGTTTGCCACCACTGGTCTTTTTACACGACCCCTAAACTCCGCCGCAAATGTCTCCCAGCTCCGGAGCTTGAAATTGTTTCCCCACCAGCTCCGGAGTTTACTCCCTCCCAGCACACTCTACCTGCTCTTTCGGATGTGCTTGCTTCTTTTTGTTGTTGTTTTTGTCATTAAGAGAAGGAACCAGTCGTGTCCCACGGGAGCCTTTATTCTTTTTCTCCCTCCCTCACGCAGGCAGGAATAAGACTGGATCTTAGGGTCCTCTCTCTCTCTCTCTCTCTCTCTCTCTCTGTTGTGTTGTGTCATTACAGTCGTGTCCCACGGAGTTTTCTTGGCAGGAATACTGGAGTGGCTTGCCAGTTCCTACTCCAGGCACTTGCAGCCCCTGGTATTCCCTGGTGGTCTCCCATCCAGGTACAAAGCAGGGCCAACCCTGCTTAGCTTCCAAAATCAGGCGAGATCGGATGTGCATAAGGCAGGCATGTCCAAACTTCAGCCCTCTTGATGTTTTGGACCAGAACTCCCAGAATCCTAGGCTTAGATTGCCAATGGCAAAGGACTGTGGAAATTGCAGTCAAAAACATCTGGAGGGGCCAAAAAAGTTTGGACGTGCCTGGCCTGATTGTAAGCCGCCCAGAGACCTTTGGGTAGTGGGCGGCATATAAGTTGTAAAAATAAATAAATAAATAAATAAATAAATAAATAAATAAATAAATAAATAAGGGCATCTAGATGCCCTCAAATTCCTCAGGTCGGTGGAAGTGAATTTCTCTGATAATAATAATAACTTTATTTTTATGCTGCCTTTCTCCCCAGAGGGACCCATTGAATGGTTTAAAGATGGTTCCACAGGTGTAAGAGGCATGGAGGTGGAACCTGATCAGACTTGAGTTTTGGTGTGGCCAAATTGAGCTTTTCCATTGTTGCTGGCCCTTCATGCCCTCACCTATGCTGTCTGGGGCTGATGGGAGATGTAGTCCAAAGCAGTGCTTTCTTCTCCCCCGATTTCCATTAAAGCACTTGGAAACTACAAACCTGACACACCGTTTACCAAAAAATCCCCTACAGTGAGCAGAGTGGAGTTTATTTCTGATATAAGGAGCAGGAATTGGTATTTATTTAATCACGCAGTGATGCATTTTAGAGACAGATCATGAATGCCTAGAATACTCTGGTTCCCACTACCCTTTTTTTAAATTTTAACCTCCAGAGGGGCAGTGGATTGCTATGGGGACAAGGCCCAAGAACTGAGTCACCAAAAAGCAAGGAAAAAAACCCCATTACAGGTACCTGTGCCTGTGCCGTGATCCATTTAATTGTCTTCTCAGCGTCACCACTTTCAAAAGAAAAAAAGAAAAGCTGAAAGCAGAAGTGACTTAGGGATGGACAGTCTTTTTCTGCCTCCTACAATATCTTCATGTGCCTTTTAAAAAGGGTTTTGCAGGCTAGGGAATTCTGGTAGGCCAAAAAAGGAACTCCCCCAAGCTCTCTTTTAATATCTGTAGGGCATATATTGTAATGAGGCTGCAGGCAAGGCAGACCAAAGGGGAAAGAAGGAAAAAGGAGATGCACTCAAAACAGGTTTCAGGAAACACACATTTTAAACAGCACAGGAGATATTGCAAAATTAAACCAGTTTGAAGCCTGTTTAATTGCTGTGGCTTGCCTCCTCAAGAAACAGCAGCCGGGTTAGCCGTTTGAAAAATCCAGTTTTCATAGAACCATAGAGTTGGAAGAGACCTCAAGGGCCATCTATTCCAACCCCCTGCCTAGAGAGAAATGCAAGAAGCCAGAACCTTCCAAGCTGAAAATGGCGGCTCAGCCAGCTTTTAAACCGGACAGGCCCTGTGCAAAAGGGAAGGCAGTGGTACCCGTGGAGGTGTTGGACGGAGACTCAAGAGCTGTGGGATTCAAATCACCCCTTTGCCATGTGCCACGCTCGGTGTCCTGGGGCGACCCCTAACTCTCCGAGGCTGGCCCACCTCACAGGGTTGTTGTGAGGAGAAGCTCGGGAGGGGTGTAGGCAGCCTCAAAGGGGGAAGGTTAGTTATGAATACAAGGAACAAGTAAGGTGTGCTCTGACACTCATGCAAGTCAACTGAGTAAGTAGTGCATACTTCAGAGGGGGCCCGTAGAAAATCAGCTAGTGGGGCTCGGAAGGGTTCCAAGTTCTGGTTTGTACAAGCAAGCCCCCCCCCCCCCCAGGGGAAAGGATGGCCGCTGGGGAGGCCCCTCCATCCCCGAGGGTAACTCCTCCAAGCCTTGCGGAAGGGGGTCTTCTTCAAGTCATCAGCTCTAGAAGGAGGCTGAGAAGACGAAGGGAGATCCCATCATCCACAGCTGGTCCCCCGGTCGATCAAGCAGTCGTGAGGCCGAAGGCCCAGGATGAGACTGGTCGAACCTGGACATGGGAAGAGAAGGAGGAAGACAAGGAGCCTGTGTTTTCAAACCCGAGAACAAAAGAAAGCATTCTAACCGGACACTACACAACGGCTTCTTTTTGTCAGTCCAGAAGGACAGAGATAACCAGAGGGGCTGGCCATCTGGCCTGCTGTCCGGGCAAGGACCGTACCACCCACGGCTGCCGCCGCCACCGCCACCACCACTACCTTCACCACCTGAAAACAAGCCTCGTAGGCAGACCAGGAGAAAATGCTCATGTGCCCCTTGATCACGCCATTCAAAATACCACCAGACATCATTTATTTGTTTGTTTGTTTCATTTTTATACCGTCCATCTTCCAACAGGAACTCTGGGCGGTTTACAAGTTAAAAACATCATCATCACCATCTCCATCACCCTTGTTCTACCCAGCTCCCTGAATATCAGAACTAGGAAGCTGGGAGTTTGTTGGATCTCCTTGCAAGGTGGACGAATAGATGGACAGACAGACTGACAGATAGATAGGAAAGAAAAAAGGAATAGACAAGAGAGAGAGAAAGAGAGAGAAGACAGGAATGAAGGGATAGACAGACAGACAGACAGACAGACAGACAGACAGACAGATGATAGATAGATAGATAGATAGATAGATAGATAGATAGATAGATAGATAGATAAACCCGTTTATCTTTTATTTTTATCTGTTTGATCTTTTTTTTAGAATTTGTATATTTACTGTTTTATAGGTTCAAATGCTATCTTTTAAGAATGTAACCTGCCTTGAGATTATTTTCCTTTTTTTTTTCTTCCTCTTTTGGTATGTTTCCTTTTGATTTGTATTGGGGTGTTTTTAATTGTTGTTTGCTTTGTTTGTACGCCGCCCAGAGTTCCCTTGGGAAAATTGGTGCGGTTTATAAATCTAAAAATAAATAAATAAATAAATAAGACAGGAATGAAGGGATAGATAGATAGATTCTCTGCCTGGCTCTTCACTCTCAGGGGTGTAACTCTTCGAACCGCGGCCTGGATTCAAAAATTCCCAGACCTTTCCTGTCAAAATGAAATGTCAGTATTCTCAGGGAGGTGAGGTTTGTCCCATAAAGGAAGCTTATCAACTTTTACAGAAGTCCCAGTCTATAAAAAGGATGTCTAAGCTTTGCCATCTCTCCAGGCCTTATTAGAGCCTTCTCCCTGCCCTCCCTGGAAAATAAAATGTGTTTGTGTGTGTGTGTGTGTGGGGGAGGACAATGACCTCAGACTCCCCAGCCATCAAAGTTGCAGGAGAGGAGTCTAAGGACTTGCACGCCCAGGAAGTTCATGTTCCTCTGCTGACATCTCCAGCACTCTTAATATAACAAGAATTGCTGGCGGCTTCAGTGGCTCCACTATCTGGCTGCAAAGCCAGAGGTTGTAAGTCCGATTCCTCGCTGGGGCCTCCTTGTGAGGGGCTGGACTCCATGATCCAAAAGGACCCTTCCAGTGTTGCCGTTCTAAGACTCTAAGTAAGGGCGTTTATACACGACCCCTAAACTCCAGGGCAAAAGGCTCCCAGCTCCGGAGCTTAAAAATATTTCCCCACCAGCTCCGGAGTTAACAGGAAATTAAGTGCGGCCCACGCCCACTTTAGCGCGTCCCAGCGCACCTTTCAAGTACCTGCTCTCTGGAGGTGAAAATTCCTTGATGCAGTGTAACGATAGTGAGTGCGGGGCTCTCCTCGCTTCTGTTTGTTGTTTTTTTGGCTCCCGCCCCTTTAAGAGCTACTTTACAGAGACTGGAATGTTGAGGCAGAGCGAGGCAGAACGGAGGTGAGCGGCATGCTTTTCTTTCTCTTTTTCTCCCTCCCCTCACGCAGCCAGCAGCCAGGAAGTGCGGAGGGAGTGGGGACGCAGGAAGAGCGACGAACCCCTAAGATCTCTGGTCCGAATTTAAGTGGCCAGCGGATCTTAGGGGGCGTGTGAAAAGGCCCTAAGTAAACCTACTTGGCTCTCTGTCACTGCTGCTTGAGCAGTATAGAAATTGAATGATTGACTGACTGACTGAATGAATTAGATTTTTAAACTACCCATCTGGCAGCAAGGGAATGAATGAATGAATGAATGAATGAATGAATGAATGAATGAATTTAGTACAGTACATTTTATACCACCCATCTGGCAGCAAAGGAATGAATGAATGAATGAATGAATTTATTACATTTTTATACCACCCATCTGGCAGCAAGGGAATGAATGAATGAATGAATGAATGAATGAATTTAGTACATTTTATACCACCCATCTGGCAGCAAAGGAATGAATGAATGAATGAATCAATCAATCAATCAATTAATTAATTTAGTACATTTTTATACCACCCATCTGGCAGCAAGGGAATGAATGAATGAATGAATGGATGGATGAATGATATACCCCAACAGCTGAGAAACCTTGACAGTGATGACACTCGTTAACTCTGAAATATTTTCACAATTTCTGAAAGTGAGTGGCATCAGAGACATTTTATCTTTACTTCTGAGAACTACAAATTAATTTCAGCAACCCTGGATGCTTCACAGCTACAACCTTTTGGGACATGAACTCCCTTCTTGGGTTTCCCTCTTGGCAAGTAGTACTGCTGGGTGACGGCTGAGCGGCACAAATTACTTTGGGGAAACCCCGCCCTTCTCCCTTACCCTCTCTGTTTTCCTCCAGGAAGGTGTTGACTCTTACAGGACGCGCGACTCCACGGCTGGCATTCGGCGGAAACGGTCAATGCCGGACGAAGCGCAGCGACCGGGCATTGAGGATATCCGCCGGGTCGGGGAAGACGGACTCCACGCGGAAGCCCTGAGCCAAGGCCGCCTTCAACACTTCTTCCAAGAATGCGTTGGCCGTCCGGATCTCCCTCCCGCCCACAACTAGGGGGTGCAGCTTCTGCTTCACATATTCCGTGGCGGGGAGCTCCGGAGGGCAGGGAGCCCATTCCAGGCAAAGGTGATGGCAGGTCGTGTTTCCCAAAGAGGACCTCTCCGGTGACCCGTCCGAGGCCTCGTCGTCCGTTTCCGAATCTTCATCTGTGGAATAATCCCCCGGGGAACTTCTCGACTCGCCGTTGGCAAGCACCGAACTGTCCGGCTCTCTCTTCCATCGGTGGAACTCCCGCTCGGCGGAGCTGCCGTTTTGGGGTCGCCTCGGGCCCGTCTCCTCGGAGCCCCCCGACCGACCAAAGTAGCTCAAGGGCTGGCCTGGGCTTTTCCCAGAATGCCCTGGTGCCAAGCCATTGCCGGCACCCTCGGCTTGGCCCAGGCGCTTGCGAAGAAGGCCCAGGAAGTAACGGTCGGTGCAGAAGACGTTGGCCGTGAAGACCTGCAAGGAGCAGGTGCTGAGTTCGTAATTCTGCGGCCCCCGGCGGATGTTGAAGTGGAGCAGGCGCTGGCGCAGGTCCACGTCGGCGTGCAGCACGGCGTTGCGGCACTGGCGCCACCGCTCTGCTTCCAGCCGGCGGAGGGCCTCCAGCAGAGGACGGATCTGGTAGAAGTCCGCCTCGGCCCGCAGGAGAGAGAGTTCAGCGTAGCCCTCGGGGAGGTCCAGGCGGCCAAAGCGGAGGAAGTTCAGGACGTGACGGAAGGCCTTGCCGTCCCGGTCGATGAAATAGTTGCCGCAGCTGTCGGTGAGGGCCGGCTGAGGGCCCCGGAACATGGCTCCCAGCATGGAGTCCGGGAAGCGGGTGAGGGTCTCCAGGGTGGTGCTGTAGAGTTTGCCCCCCACGTTCAAGGTCACCAAACCCCGGCCGCCCCAAAGCTTCACAGGTATCCGGCATCTTTCAGGACACTGGTTCTGTTTTGAGAGAGGGCAAATATCAGACATAAGAACATATAAGAAGAGAAGAAGAGCCAGGCTGGATCAGGCCAAAGGCCCATCTAGTCCAGCTTCCTGTATATCTCACAGTGGCCCCATAAAATGCCTTTGGGAGGGCACAAGACTAGATATCTGTCTCCTGATACTACTTCCCTGCATCTGGCCCTTGAAGTACCCTGGTTTTTAAGCCTAGAGATTACACATCTCCATCATGGTTTGTAACCTGGGATGGACTTTCCTCCAGGAATCTGTCCAATCCCCTTTTGAAGGCATCCAGGCCAGATGCCATCACCACATCATGTGGCAGGGAGTTCCAAAGACTAACAACACGCTGGGTAAAATAAATATTTTCTTTTGTCTGCTCTCACTCTCCCAGCCCTCACTTTGAGTGGGTGTCCCCTAGTTCTGGTATTTAGTGAGAGGGAGAAGAGTGTCCCTCTCTCCAATTGACTCATGCCCTTCATTATTTTGTACGTCTCAATCATATCCCCCCTCAGGCGCCTTTTTTCCAGACTAAAGAGCCTCAAATGTCTTAGCCTTTCCTCATAAGGGAGGTCCCCTAGCCCAGGAATCATGTAAGTCGCTCTCTTCTGTCTTGTTTGAGATGTGGTGACCAGAATTGTACACGGAAGGCCTCTGCAGATCAAGAGACACACAAGAGCACTTGAAAAAGATACCTGAACACCCTGGACCAAGTCCTGTCTTCAAAACAGGCACACACACACACCCCCATGGAACACCTCTCCAGTGGATCTTGCTCGCTGTCATTTTAAGAAAGCCAAATAAAGGACATCTTGCTGGCTTTATTAAAGACTGCCAGATCTTGTGGACGGAGGTGTTTTTGTATTCCATTACAAGCAGACAGCTCAGTGGTTTCAGTCTGGTGGAGCCAGAGGTCGGAAGTTCGATTCCAGCACTAGGCCCTCCTTGAGAGAGGGCTGCACTGGATAACCCAGAAGGCCCCTCCCAGCTCCGCAGTTCAAAGACGATGCTTATTATTTTAACGCTGATGAAATTAAACCAGTAATTATCTATCCCTATATCTGGAGAATCAGGAGAGGAGAATGGGCGGGGAGAGAGCGCTAGGTTCCAAAAACCAGGCATTTGGGGGAATACAGCAGACTTTGGTTATAAAGAAAATGGGTCTAGTGAAAAACAGTATTTCTGGGTGTCTTGGGCAGCTCATACTCGCGCTGTTTCCTCCCTGGGTTCTCGTTGTTGATAAGGATAAAAGTAGGGAAAGGGAGAGCAACGGCTGTTCTTGGAGCTCTCCGGGTGTTACGGCCAATCCTGGGAATGAGCAGTCGCCCAAATGCCCTGTCCTCCGCAGCCCTTCTACACTCTTCCAAACTCAAAAGTCGTGGGTTCCTTTAAGAGTTTGTCCATCTCATAATTTGGACTTCCTCTTCTCCGGCTGCCTCCCACCCTCCCCAGCATGGCGGTCTTAGAATCCAGGCTTCTTCAGGCAGTGCCCAAAGTATAGACCAGGGGTCCTCAACCTAAGGCCCTGGGGCCGGATGCGGCCCCCCAAGTTCCTGAATCCGGCCCCTGGGACCAATTGCAACCCCCCCCCCACCTACCCCCTGTTTTGTGAGCAAGCCCACCTCTGCAGCTGCTTTTGGACTGTGATCCGGCCCCCAGTGGTGTCTGGGTGGTGGTGGACCGGCCCGCTGTTTGAAAACTTTGAGGACCCCTGGTATAGACACACTCAGTTTCCTCTGCAACCAAAAGGGTATACTGTAATTAAACCAATTACACACTTTGCCACCCATGACTGTTTATGCCAGTTAAAGCGTGCCGGTCTCCAACCGGGAGGGCAGACTCTTGGCTGTCCTTAGGTTGCCTATTAGGGTGACACCAGGCTGCACGGGCACGCGACTGATAAAAAAGAGAGAGGAACTAGCAAACAAATAATATTGGCAGGGAACCCGGGTGCATTTTCCCGGCGAAATGATTCGGCGTGAAGGGAAGGAATAAAGCAGCACGACACCCCCCACCCCCTTCCCATCTGTTACGCATTAAAGTTTTAGAAAGTTTTTGGAACTTCGGATCTCACAACAGCAGCGTGACCCACCCGCCCAGGGAGTGACCGCAGCCAAGCCCCCGGAACGGAAGGAGCGAGCCACAGCCGGCGAAGAGCGAAACGAAACCATAAAGCCGAGCGGGAAGCGTCCGGGGGGAGTTTTGCAGCAGCCCCCCTCGCCTGCCCTGGGACCAGGGTAAGCCCGGGCCGAAGTGCGGGCGGGGGCGGGGGGTTGTTTCAGCAAGGAAAGCCCTGGGAGGGGGGGGACCCTGAAAAAGGTGGGGCGGAGGCTGCTCTGCACCCACTAGGCACCACAGCCGCCGGCCGGGGCCAGTCGATGGGATGCCAGAGCCCCGATCCGGCTGCCCACCCAAAAGGGCAAAGAGGAAGAAGGCAGGCGAGCGGGCGAGCGATCCGGGCGACCTACCTGGACTGGCGCGCCAGGAAGCGAAGCGAAGCGAAGCGAAGCGGACTCTGGAGCAAAGTCGAGGAAGCGCAGCTGCCCGCCGCCACCCCCCGCCACCCCCACCCCCGGCCCCCTTTATAGGGGAAGGGACGGGACGGGGGAGGCGGGACGGGGGAGGCGCTGCTCTCCGCCCCGAGCAGGAAGCGGAGGAGGCCGGCTTTGGGGGGGGAGGAGGGAGAAGGGGGGGACCCGCCTCTCTCCTCCACCCCCGGGACAAAAGGAGACCGACCGAGGCGGCTTCCCTCCGCCGTGGCCACCCGGCGCACCCGGCGCGTTCCGGGCGGCCACTCCCAAGCCCATAATCCCCAGCCGGGCCGTCCGGTTTGGCACACGAGGGGCGACATCGCCCTGCACGGCCGGAGGAGCGCGCCGCCTGCCGCGGGCTGGGGATTCTGGGCTTTGGAGTCGTCGTCCCCCTCCCCCCGAGCTCGGGATCCCCTCGACGTGCCGCACCTCCTCCGTTCGGCCCTGATGCTGAGCGCGTCCAGGATCTGGACAGGACGGCTTCTCGCCACTCCCCCCCCCGCCAAGCCTCTGGCTGCCCACCCCCACCCCCACCCCCATAACCAAGAAGAGCTATGTTACAACCTCAGGGGCTCCCTTAGCGTTAGGGGATGATGGAAGTTGTAGTCCACCCCTTCTACAGGGCGAAAGGATCGGGGCGCGGATGCAGAAAGGGAGGGAGGCCAGGTTGGAAGGTTGGCAGCAATGGCGGGGGGGGGAATTGAGAAGGATGTAGTTATGGTCCTCAGTTGCACTCTGAGAGACCTTAAGGCAGGTGTGTTATCTCCGCCGGTCCTACCTCACAGGGCTGTTGTGAGAACCGAACTCCTGGTAGGAAAGGGAGCCGCCGACACCTCTTGGAGCTCAGCCTCAGGCAAGGGGTGACGGGGGTGGTGGTGCTTCTAAGGGATGGGAAAATGAAATGAGGGGAAGGGGGGTCCAGGCAAGGTGGGGTAGGGTTCTCCACCGCCGCCCCCACGCCCTGCCCGGGCGCCAGACATTCCCTGTCCTTTCATCATTTTTGCTAGCTAGGCAAATGGAAAAAAAAAGGGAAAGAGCAAAAAAACCCGGTCTCCGCCCCGGGTCTCCTGACGGAACGGGGGCGTCAAAAAGAGCCACCCCAACAAAACCGCGGGGCCGCTCCTCTTTCGTCTCTGCGCTGGAATTCAGCGCCTCCGAATCGGATCACGCCTGGCCGCATTCTTGGGATATCTGCATTGCACAGATCGGGGCTGAGAAGGCGGATTAAAGGCGATCCTTTACTCTGGCACACCCGGGAGAGGGAGAGAGAAACCTCCCCAGAGAAACCGGTTGGAGAGCGTTCTATTTTGCTTTTTTTTAAAACCCCAGAACCCCTTTTGGGCTGGCATCAGTATTTCCAGCGAATCCTGCCTGGCAAGCTGGCTGCGGTTTGAGGCCTCACTACTTGCCCCTCTCATCATAGAGCAGTGATGGCGAACACACAAGTGCCCAAACTGCAATTCAAAATCCACTCATTTTTTTGCAAAGTGCCAATACAGCCATTTAACCTGAATACAGGTGGCTATGAAGGGGCGATGTCGCGTGCCCACAGAAAGGGCTCCGAGTGCCACCTTTGGCACCCATGCCATAGGTTCGCCAGCACTGTCATAATAGAGCAAAAATAGAGCTCCTCCTATGGCTTCCCCCTCCCAGGAAGGCATGACCAGGAACAGAAGGCCAGCTGGAATGGGCTACCTGCAGTGGGTCTCCACCGGTGGGTCCCCAGATGTTCCTGGACTGCAACTCCCAGAAATCCTGGCCAGCTCAGCTAGAGATGAAGACTTCTGGGAGTTGCAATCCAGGAACATCTGGGGACCCCACCGGTTGAGAACCACTGGGCTACCACCTGTCCCCCTCCCTCCCTGGCTGACTGTCTGCCTTATTAAGAGGACGTTAAAAACTAGAGACGACGCTCCATTAAATGTTTTCTTAGATTTTGCCACAGTCTCTTTAACTGTTTAGGTCTACTTTGACTTATGGGTAGCTGCATTGTCTCCCTCCCCCCCATTTGTTTTCATTTGATGATTTGATATCTTGGTTCATCTTATTATATCTTCACTGATTGATGTAAAGTGGCCTGAACAATGCCCAGCACTAATTAGGTGGTATACAAACAAAATACAGAATTTCTCTCTCTCTCTCTCTCTGTTGCCACCCATGCCATTGGGTGCGGAGGGTATTGTACCCTCCTATTTTTACTGATGCCTCTAATTTTATGCTTGCTTGCTGTGGTTTCTTTTCTTTTTATTGTACACCGCCCGAGTTCTGTCTCGGAAGATGGGGCGGTATATAAATATAATAAATAAATAAATAAATAAATAAATAATAGTGAACAAGCGAAAGGAAGGAAGGAAGGAAGGAAGGAAGGAAGGAAGGAAGGAAGGAAGGAAGGAAGGAAGGAAGAAAGAAGGAAGGAAGGAAGGAAGGAAGGAAGGAAGGAAGGAAAGAAGGAAGGAAGGAAGGAAGAAAGAAAGAAAGAAAGAAAGAAAGAAAGAAAGAAAGAAAGAAGGAAGAAAGGAAGGAAGGAAGGAAGGAAGGAAGGAAGGAAGGAAGGAAGGAAGGAAGGAAAGAAGGAAGGAAGGAAGGAAGGAAGGAAGGAAGGAAGGAAGAAAGAAAGAAAGAAAGAAAGAAAACAGGGAGGATCAGTGCAAGAGGGAGAATCAGGTGACATAAACGTCTGGACACCGTAGTTCAAGAAGAATGCTGACAAATTGGAACAAGTTTAGAAGAGGGCACCCAGGATGATTAAGGGTCTGGAAACCAAGCCCTAGATTAGGAAAGACGGAAAGTACTGGTAATGTTGAGCCTTGATAAAAGAAGACGGAGGGGCAATAGGGTAGTAGCACTTTTCAAATATTTATTTATTTATTTAATTTATTTTTGTATTTGTTAACTGCCCGATTTTCCCAAAGGAATTCTGGGCGGTGTCCAGCATGTTACAAAACAACTTGCCCAAACATACAGATGACGGATGAAATACAATAATAAAAATATAATGGTGGTGTGATCATAATATAAAGAAAAACAAATAAATAATAGAAAAAAAAATAACAATGAGCATAACACATCAACAGCCAAACTACACAAACACAAACTCCGGCAAGGCAGATCAAGGGCCAGCAGGCAGACAAACTAAGAACAGGCCCCACGGGGTGCTCAAAGACTACCCAAACCATTCCCTAAACAGCAAGGTCTTCAATGCCCTTCTAAGGCGGTTACTTCACGTACCTCTCTGGCCTCGCTGCGGGCCCGCTGCTGACCAGTTGGTTCTGATGGAACCTCACGTACCAGAGAGTTGGAGGCGAAGTCGCCCCGGCCACGCCCCCTGAAGCGCGCCACAAGCGCAGTGAACAATTCCCCTCGCCGGCCACTGGAATCCTCTCAATGCGCTTCTCGATCCGCATCGAGAAAACGTGTGCCAGCAGCGAATCCAACTGCCTGATCTCCACCGGCAGTTTATTCCAGTGTGTCGGGGCGGCCACGGAGAATACCCGATACCTGGTAGAGACCCTTCGGGCCTCTCTAGGTGTGGCCACCTGAAGCTAGAAGGAAAGTGAAGCTCTGTTTGGTCTGGACGAAGTTGCCCTCTGGGAGATCCGCTCCACCAGATAGACAGGTCCCAGGCCATGGAAGGTTTTGTAAACCAAAACCATTACCTTGAACCTTATTCGGGAGGCAACGGGCAGCCAATGCAGGCGAGCCAATATTTGAAAGGCTATGAGCGGCAAGACCTGTTCTTAATCGTCCCTGAGCGCAAGACATGCAACAATGGGCTTCAGTTACAGGAAGGCAGATTTTTGCATGATGATCATGGGAAAACTTCCTGACTGTTAGAGGAGTACGACAATGGAACCGGTTACCTCTGGCGGTGGTGAGCACTCCAGCGCTGGAGGAGGCCTTCAAGAGAAATTTGGTCAGCCACCTGGCAAGTCCCCTTTGATTTGTATTCCTGCCTGGAGTGAGGGGCAGGGGGTGGTGGACTTCATTGCCTTCTAGACCCCCCACCAACTTCCTGATTCCAGGATTCAAAAACATGCTAGTATCCCTCCATGTTCAGGTGCAGAGCAGGGATCTTCCAACATCCCTTGGTTTCTCTGCTTAATGCCTGGACAGCTGCCGTTCTGCCACCACCTGTACGGTCTGGAGAAGTTCCTTGTTTTTAAAATAACGTTTATTAATAAATTTAAAAAGTCAGTAGTACTTTACAACATAACACAACAGTTCAACCGATTTCCTGTTTTCAGGGAAAGATTTGCTTCTGTTTAACCTTCTTTGCATTAATTTTCAATTGTTATTTTCTTCGCTCATATAATAATACCTTTGCTTAGTCTTTTTTTACATTCCTAACATCTACAATTCTCTTTTAATAAAAGGATTACATCATTCTATGTTACATCATATATATACATAACTGAGAGTAATTATTACATGTGTTATTATAATAACATTCTATAACGTTCTATTGATTTCAGATTTTAAATTTCTTTCCCCCATCTTCTAAATAATTCTTTCCTTGTTTTTGTTTGTTTGTTGTGTAAGGAATTTAAATTTATGAGGGTCCCGTGCCAGCGTGCCTGCGCTTCATGGGCTGCAAAAGACCAGTCTGAGTCTCAGGAGACGAGAAAAGAATTTATTGATTGATCAATCAAGGGACTTCCACACTTTTTGGTGGTGAGAAGTCCACCCAGAAAACGAAAGGAGATATTTTTATAAGGTTTTTCCAGCACTCTATCCCCTCCGCCCATCCGAATTTACGTCATATACATTTGTTACATGCATCAAACACTAATTGACATCTTTGGTCATTTATTTTGTATTCCTGACACTTGCCTAGAAGTTCTAACTGGTACGTTTGATCTCCTCCCCTCACAGGCAGGGAGGGTCGGATCATCCTTATGTCCTTGGACATTTTGACAGTTACGAACACCAGACGCTGAGATAAGGCCTCCCTGGTACGCCTTGGACACACGTTAATTGCTAGTGTGTGATCCTCAAAGCTTAGGAACTTAATTGGATCCTTGAATTCATAATTGCCTTAGCTGACTTTGCGGAAGTTCCTTTCTCTATTCTAGCCGGAAAGGCTTGACCAGCGTTTGTAGGAATAAAGAATACATGTGTGAATAATAATATAAATGAAATATATATATATATATATGTATGCTTAGTAGCATCATTACCTCTAAATATATAATTTGTGTGGCTTATACTTTGCAAGGCATAGCCTGAAATATAGTACAGGGTATAGCTTGGGATATAGATTGCCATGAGGTTTTTCTCTATAGGCTTTGATCCATACCTGTGGTTAGTAAAGCAGCCATATATATTTATAAATATATAATTAGTCAAATGTCCTCCTTACACTCGGCCCTGAACGGATTTCTGGAAATTTATGCCAGTAAATTTCCCAGAAAACGTCATGGACTTGTAAGGGACGAACAAAACATATCAAAGGTATATGTACAAAAGTGTGAACATTGCGTGAGCCCCCTATGTCATTCCTGGGGTGAGATGGTCTTCATGGCTCATGGAAGGACTTTCTATTTTCCTGACAAAAATTTAGGCAGGGCAGTCAGAAAAACATTCTCAGTCCTTTTTCCCCAAGGGGCTTATAGGCACAGTTCAAGAAAATGAATTATCATAAAATGATTTGTGGCGTCTCAAGTCAGGGGGACGCATCAAATAGGTGAAGGCCAAGGGAATACCCCTTAATTCATTAGGGCACTTTCTAGAGTAAAATGTTAAGTTAACAGATGAAGTGTTGCCATGCTTGGGATGTAAGAAGACTCCCCCTGGTCGGACCCACAGACTGCACTGGATGGATATGTTCCACGGACCACAGCATTTAAGTTTCCCCTGTTGGAGAAATGCATCGTGGTCACAGCAGTATAAGGTGACCTCCCAGGCCATGTTGTACACTTCTCAAGGATCCCAAATTCTCAACTTTTGAAAGGGGGCTGGCATAAGAATTTTTGCTAATATTGTGATAGACTTGGATATCACGATCCCCGTCCCAAAGCGATAATTAAACATGCTTTAAACAGCAGATTTGTTCATTACCTTATTTTAGGACCATCATGATACCCAAATTAATTTGCCTGCCACAGCAGTGCACATGTGAGATCTTGTGTTTGTGTGTTTGGTAGTCAGGCTGAGAACCCTGAATTCTAACAAAGCACCACACTGTAGGTTCATTTTGCAAACCAAATACTTATAAGGAAAATATGCCCTTCTTAGCCCACCAAGGAAATATGTGGGCCAGGCTACTTTGCTAGGTTTTTTCCAACCTTATTTAGGTGTGTGTGGTGTGCATTCAAACTCAGATAATAGCAGGCTGTGCAGAATCACCCAGTTGTGTGTGCATTCTCAATTGATAGACATTTGCAATGATACTAAATAAAGGTAATATACATATCATGAAGGCTGAAAAAGGCATAAGACACATCTAGATGGTGCTTTAGAAAACCCACCTTGCGCCATACATTCTCATGGTAAAGTCATGAATGAGCCGTTGAAATCCAGTCAGAAATGTCTCTGTGGCTGATAGTTTACACACAAAAATCTGCCTCGTAAACATGGGGCCAAGATTAGTTCATCAGTGTCTTTGGTGAAGAAAATAATGTAGATATAGCTACTTCATAAAGCCACTTTTTTCTTAGGTATAAAGGCTCGTGAACACCCATGGGCACCAAAATGTCTCTCATTCAATACAAATTGCATAGAAAGGCAAGTCATAATCTCTGGCACTCAATGCTTTGTGAGTAAAAAGCATTTTCAGTGGCCAAGCATGATCACTACATAAAAAGGCACATCCAGAGAAGCACTTCAGTAAGAGTTTTCACAGTGACCATCAATAATAGACAATAAACACTATCATAATAGAGCCCAGGGTAATGTAAATATTTAAAGTTGCTCTGGAGCCTACCGTACGCAGGAGAAAAAAAAAAAATAAGCGCTCACTTGTCGGATGCTGGGAGGCTGGTGTGTGCGTGTGTGGCAACACAAGTTCATGGTGATCCAGGGCACGCGCACAGGCATCAATGAAGGTCTGAAAGCAGTATTTAAACCCCAAGTCTCTGTCCCGGTGAAAAAGGGGTTAAATTGCAGACGTGAAGTCTGTTGGCCGCAATCCAAAACAAGAGTCAGTGGCTGTTTCAGACCCACTCTCTCCCCCCATAAACAAACAGAAAAGAAAAGAAAAGAAGGAAATGAGAGACAGGAAGACAGGATTTTAATCTGTCAACCTGAGTTGAAAGTGAATCCGCAGGCTGCTTTGGGACCCTCCGAAGTATCAAACACACGCTGTCATCTGGGGAAGGATGGGCAAGGATGCGGTGACCCCAGGTCAGGTTCATGTTGTCGCCCGCCGTTCAGGGTGAAGTCATCTAAGGCATAGGGGCAATCTACAGCAGAGGGCAGAAGGCGTCACGGTCAGGCCTCACTCCCCTCTCGGTCGCGGGGAACGGGTCAGGCTGGGTGAAAAGGCTGACATCACTGGATCCTGGAGCCCACATCGATCGAACCCGGGAGCGAAGTCATCACGAAGATGGCATCATCAAAGGCATCAAAGGCGGGAGGGGAGGTCCAGGAGGGATGGCAGAATGGAGGGCAGGAGGGTCCCCATCTGAGCATCTACGACCGGCGGCGTCAGCTTTCCAAACCCGACCGACTCCGTGATCCAAAAATAAAGAACGGGTGGGCGTTTTCCCAGAGCAAAAACCCGACCTCCAGGATGTACCTGGGTAAGGGAAGAACAGACGCACGACCACAGACAAACACAGAACACAAACACACACGAAATGCCCCCGCAGCTGTCTTTGTGCTGCAAGGCAGGGTGGCACAGTCTATCTGACAGTCTTAAAAACAGGAAGGAGAGAAAAAAAATGTTGCAACAGGTAGGATAAGGCTTCCGTTTTTGTAGAACCAGTCTGTGAATGGGGGAAGCCAAAGTTTATGATGAGGACGCATCTGTAGTCGGCAGTGTATGATGAGTGCTTGCAAGATGATCTCGCAGGATCTCACAAGCGAGGGGCTCAGGCGTTCCCAAACAGGCACCTGAGATAGATCTCAGCCCCAAAGTCAAATAGCTCTGCTACATGGGGACAATCAAAAATGGAACAGGCAAAAATGTCCCAGGGTCGCAAAGTGATCTCTGAGCATGAAGCAAAATGCGCCAGGGGGAGATGGGCTTGGAATGTGGCGTGGTATAGTCTCGGAAAAAGTACGGCTGATACAGGATTGGGGAAAAATAGGAGCAGGCACCGCATTCATATTACTACCAAGTCCCCAAGGGCACGGCGAGAAAAAAAAAATGGTAAAAGAGAATTAGTGTCTCTCTGCAAGGCTGCAAAGGCGCCAATCAGTCCTAGTGCATGTCGGGGGCTGGTGTGTGTGTGTGTGCGAGGCAAGACGAGCTCTTCTGGTTCGTCACTCAAGAAAAAAATACATGCAAACACCCACGAGTACACAGCCTCACACATGTTGGCATCTGCCATGGATTTAAAAATAGTGACGATGTCACCAGGTTCAAAAACAGCTAGTTCTCTATGCTGGCGCAAAAGGGTATAAAAAGGGTGAAGTTGCTGGCCTGTCAGCCTCACCTCAAAGTAAAAGTCAGGTGCTTGCAAAAGCCCCCATTCCCCCCCACAAAACAATAGAGAGAAAAAGAGGGGGGGGGAAGGCAGGAAGCCCTCTCCTAGTGTCTCTGCTGGCTGGTTAGGAGTGACACATGCCATGGCACAAACTGCTTGACCACACAGAGATAGAAGGAGAGGAAAAAGGCTGATAGTAGTTTAATAGCTATCAAGTAACTAAGAGTCTATTTCCAGCAGGTGTTCTACTTGGAAAGGAAAGGGTTAAAAAAACTCAGACGGAAATAAGGCTAGGTGAGCATTATTAAGTCAAAAAGGAGAACGTCTGCTCGAGATTTTTAGGAATATAGGATGTGAAAGAGGTGTAAAAAAATCAGGCTGGTTGCCAGCATGCTTGAAATTCCTGAGGGAAGAGGATGGGGTCAACTTTGTGAAGGGGAAGGAGGGGGGGTGAAGGCAGAAAAAGGAAGCGGGGCAATGGACTTTTGAATTCTCCCCGCAGGCTGCTTTACACAGCCTGAGGCAGGAAGGTGAGCCCCTTCAATTACCCTGTAATTAGGTGCAAAAAAGGGCACTAAACTAATTAAGGCAACCTATTATCCCTGTGGTTTGTGAAGTTATCTACTTAAGCCTAATTTGGGATGCATGGCTCTCGTACAAAGAAACAAGAGCCAGAGTGTGAGACCCCGCGTTATTGATACGCCTTAAAAAAAAAAAATGTCACAGGCGTTTCCAGCCAGAATGTGAGAACAAGCAAAATGATTTTATTTTATGTTATTTTTACCTTTTGGCGGCTTTTAAGAACCCCTTCGTATTCTAAATAAAAAAACCTTGTCCTGCTCTCAAAAACCTGTTAGCAGCTGCTTTAAAAAGAGGAAGGGGAGTCCCTGCTTTGGACCACTTCCAGCACAGAAGTCTCAGGCCCTTCGTTTTCCTCATGGAGCTGACGTACTACAAGGGATTTGGATAAAGATTCCATATTCAGAGATTTAGACTAATTTTGTTGGGGAAATAGGGACTGTCTAAAAGCTTGGATTAAATAATGTAATGGGATACAAATAGAGCCTCTGCTTCTCAATTGCTGGAGCGTTCTGTGGGTTGCTGCCTCAGTCTGCCCATCATGAACCCTGCCCATTCTCGTCCCTGACTTACACTGTCCTTCTACCTCGTTTCCTTTAACTATTCCTTTTCTCTCTCTCTCTCTCTCTCTTTCCTTTCCTCTCCCCGTTCTAATGGCATCTCCAAGGTCCTGATTTAGGTAGGAGATGGGAGGGAATTCTATTTTCAGTTGCTCCTAAGAATCTCCTTGTTCCAAATTAAATTGTCTTATGGTTCCAGCCAGGGCTTACTTGCAAGGGGAGGGGGGGGAAGGCTGCCCTAAGCCTTTTAGGTGCAAAATCTTAAGGAATGATGTTATCACTTGGTTTTTTAATTGCTAGCTTGCTGGGCTATGAGTACAAAAATGCTAGCTGTCTTTTCAGAGCACATAGTCGGTCTGAAAAGGGGTGGATGTTCATTTCACCCATGGGACCGGCCGCGCAAAAAAAAAAAAAAAAACGTATTTCTCAAACGCCCTGTGATGATTTCTTCTTAAAATGTCCCTATAGGTGGTGAATTATATTGTGTAACAAGCCAGGCTAAGTTATACAAAACATGCGGCTTGAGTATTCAAAAATATCTTCTTGCAGTGTCTATACTTCCCCTGGTTTATAAAATTGGGGTCTTCTCATTTTGGGTGATTTTTACTGCCTCTGGACATATTAACAGGCAATACATGGCTTGCCACCCTCCCCTTTTGAGGGCTAGAAACTTAATCTTTGGGATGTTAAAGTCCTGCCTTTGTCAGAGGGGACTTTCTTGAAATTTACATTTGTTGCATTCAATATCAAAATCAGGTCTCCTTATGGCAATGTGCCAATCTTGCCACAGGGTTCCTTAACAAAGGGCACAGAAGCTGAATTAAGTTATGCCCATCTACCTTTTTGTTAAAGGTTTAGTAGTATGCTCATAAATTCTCCCGCATACCAAACGGTCTCACACTCAATTAATTACACATCAAGCACATACAACAGTTGATACTAAGATTTGATTTCCTGCTTTTGACAATTAATAGTTCAGAAATAACGTCCCTACCTGTCTCCTCATGTGGTGCATAGCAACCCTTAGTTCTGTTTAAAGCTTCCATATCCAAGGAGTTGGGCATTGGCGTAGCGGGATGGAAGTACCTCCTGAATGCTTGAATAAGGCAATTTAGGGTACGCATCCCCATCTAGCACTTCCTGTCCCCTCAATGCTCCGTGCTCTCCTCCCGTTCCCTCAACATCATACCTATCCATCCCACTTCTGTCTTGCTGCCTTCCTTCTACTCCACTTCCTCTATTCATCTGTCTTTCTCTATACCTTTTCAGTTCATCATCCTGCCTTTCCTTCCATCATCTTTTCAGGTTTCCTACCCAGTTTTACTAAAAATGCATTACTCAGATACCCTATGATTTTTCCTTGTAAAATATCCCTTCCGCTGGTAAATTTTGTTGCGTGACCAGCCAGTCACAAAATATGCGGGATGTTGTTTATCCCTGAGTATTCAAAAGTATTTTTCTCACTGCCCATATTCCCCCTGGTATTATCAAAATTGCTGGAGGGGTCTCCTAGTTGGCAGAGTTTTTAGTCTCTTATATTAATTAACCAAGCACGTCCTTGTACATTCACACACCTCTTGCTAGCAGGTCATAATTGGTCTGTCCTCCCTGAGGGCTAGAATCTTAATTTGAGATGGTAAAGTCCTGCCTCATCCTAGTTAGAGGGGTTCTTCTTAAAGCTTACTCATGTTCCATTTAATACTAAAATCATTACTTCTTGTGGCAGAATTCCAATGTTACCACATCGCACATCAAAAGGGGTGCATAAACTGCACTAATTTATCCCCATAGGCTTACTTTTAAAGGTCTAACTGTGTTCCTATGATTTCTCCCACACAAGCATCAAACGGACTCACACCTCAACACTCAAATGCCCATCATACACGCCAACATGTGATTCAGCAACCATACACCACTCTCCCACATTTCTGTTTCCCCAGTTAACTGCGATCCCTTGCCTAAGAATAGATCTTTCTAACTTCTCTAAAATCAAACGAAGATGGTGGAACTCCGTTGGTATTGTGGGGCAAAGATTGCCAGTCTTTGCCCCTGCTTAAGACACAGGGAATGGCCACTTCCCTATGGTTACCCAAAAAGAATTCAACTTAACACCCACATATATATTTAAACATCAGTAAATCCTCTGAGGAAGCCAGAGCAGTGCTCTGCTTCTAATTCTTCAAACACTTGGGGAGGTGGACGCTAGGGCTACTGGGCCAACGCCCTTTCCACCCCTGGGGGACCTCAGAGTCTCTCAACTCATCGTCCTCCGGTCCGCGGGATGTCAGGGACGCAATCGTCCCTTCTCGTCTCCTACCCTCCCCGGGGCCGACAATAAGAATTCGCAATCTTCTCCACTCCACAGAGCTGCTAGATTCGAACTCACGCCACCCCACAACTAGTTTTCTCTTCTTACCAGATTTCTTTTGCGCAGTCCTCTTACAGTTCCTCCGTTGTTCTGCCGGCTTTGTTTTCTCCTTAAATAACAGTATTGTGTCCAATGCTGATAGAACAAGTCTCCTCTCAAAATCAGAGGGTCCGGACTAGATTTGTTCAAGGGTCAGCATGAATTCTCACTGTGATTTAAGTCAGACTCCCAAGAGCGCTGGGGCAGTGGCACTTTTCCCCGGCATCTCCACCAGAAATGTAAGGAATTTAAATTTATGAGGGTCCCGTGCCAGCGTGCCTGCGCTTCATGGGCTGCAAAAGACCAGTCTGAGTCTCAGGAGACGAGAAAAGAATTTATTGATTGATCAATCAAGGGACTTCCACACTTTTTGGTGGTGAGAAGTCCACCCAGAAAACGAAAGGAGATATTTTTATAAGGTTTTTCCAGCACTCTATCCCCTCCGCCCATCCGAATTTACGTCATATACATTTGTTACATGCATCAAACACTAATTGACATCTTTGGTCATTTATTTTGTATTCCTGACACTTGCCTAGAAGTTCTAACTGGTACGTTTGATCTCCTCCCCTCACAGGCAGGGAGGGTCGGATCATCCTTATGTCCTTGGACATTTTGACAGTTACGAACACCAGACGCTGAGATAAGGCCTCCCTGGTACGCCTTGGACACACGTTAATTGCTAGTGTGTGATCCTCAAAGCTTAGGAACTTAATTGGATCCTTGAATTCATAATTGCCTTAGCTGACTTTGCGGAAGTTCCTTTCTCTATTCTAGCCGGAAAGGCTTGAGTTGCTTTTTGGACTACCACTTCCAGAAAACACACACACACACACACACACACACACACACACACACACACACATACACACACACAGAGTCGCTGTAGCCCTTTTAGCTAGGAGACAGATAAGGCAGCTAGATCAGTGTTTTTCAACCACTGTTCCGCGGCACACTAGTGTGCCGCGAGATGTTGCCTGGTGTGCCGTGGGAAAAATTCTCCCCACACCAGCAATGCCCCCCATCCCGCTCGCGACCAAGGCAGCGGTGTGGCGCCGGCGAGCTGGAGGAAGGCGGGGCGTCTAGAAAGAAGCCAGCTGCCGCAAGGCTTCCTTGGGAGATGTAGTTCCTCCCGCAGGTCTGAGACGCGGTCCTGGGGAGGAGAGCGGACTACCTTTTCCGGCGTATTTTGCGCACCGGCGAGGAAAGGCTGGCCGTGGGTGGGGAAGGAGAAGAAATAAGGGAGGAGGAGGAGGAGGAGGAGGAGGAGGAGGAGGAGGAGGAGACTAGAGAGCGAGAGAGTGAGAGAGAGCCGGGAGACCCGCGCAGGCGCATTGCGGCGAAGGGCGCTCCAGAAGCCGCTCTTAAAGGTTCTTGGGGTTGGTTCCCCCTCCTCGCTCGCCGAACCCCCCTCTCTCCCTCCCCCGCCTCGCGCACTTGCTGTTTGCCTCCCGAGGGTGGGCGCGCGCCCCTGCCAAGCCAGGTAGGAGCACATGTGCGCACCCCTCTTTTAAGGGTGGGGAGCGGGCGGCCGTTGACAATGGTCTTTTTTTGGGGGGGTAAATAAAGGGGAGGACGTGGGAGGCTGAGGAGGGGATTCCTAGGACCTAGGGAGGAGACGGGGATGGGGGGTCCCTTCCGGGCCCTGTGGCTGCCTGGCTGGAAGGAGGTGGGGGGGAGAGAAGGGAGGCTTATACTGGAAGGGGTAAAAGATGGGGGTTGGCGGGTCATATATGAAGAGCCTCCCCCAGCCCCACCTTCCTGGGTTTGCAAGTTCCTCTGAAAAAAAGTGCCAGGAGGAGGGAGGGGGACGGTGAGGGCAGGCGGACATTTTGATAGGGATGCCTTGGGAGGGCCTGGGCTGGAGAATGGATTTGTTGTTGTTTTTGGGGGGGGGGTGAGAAGTGTGTTTGTGTGTGTCTGATAGGCACAGAGTTAATTTTCTTAACATTTTCTAATGGTGATGTGCCACGTGATTTTTTTCAAGAAACAAGTGTGCCTTTGCCCAAAAAAGGTTGAAAAACACTGAGCTAGATCACCTGCCATCGGCATCGAAACCAAAGGTTGGGAAGGCTTCAAAAAGGTGCCTCCTTCAGCTCACCTCCACCTCCTCGTTTGCAAACATGCCATTCTTCTTGTTATAATTAAACAACAGGAGCTAATTACTCACTGCTGGGGCCCTACCCTGTTTCCCAGGTAAGGAAAACAAAACCAACCAGAAGCGTGATGAAAGAGGAGGGCGGGGGGGAGAAAAAGGCAAGTAGCCAAACGCTAACCAACACAACATCTAGTTTTTGGGGCCATGGAACCCATGTTTCTGGCAGCATGTAGATGAAACCTAGACTCACACACCCTTGGGAATTCGCTGTGAACTTATCCGGATGGTTTGTGCCCCGAGTCGGTCTTTAATAATCTCAGAGCACTGCACGGTTTAAAATGATGGACATCTATGAAATAGAGGTCAAGTTCAGAACCAATGGAAACAATTAAGATTGTTTTGGACCTGAAGCCGGCCACTTCAACAGGATAATCTCAGCTATTTGCTAGATCAGGCCTGCCTAACAGGTAGACCGCGGGCTACTGTTAGCCCGTGAAGGGTTCAAAAGTTGCCCGCCGGCCAGCAATAAAAAAGGTGAGGGGGTTAAGTTCTCCACTCCTCCCTCCCCCATCCTAAGGACCACCACTGCCCAGCAAAGTTCTGGGTCTGCCAGCCCACGGTCTCAGCTGAGCTGGGTAGTTCAAGGGCCATGATGCACTGAAATCTGTTCCCTCCAGAACAGATTAATTGGGTTTCAATCCATTCCTATGGGAAACCGCTGCTGTACTTACAAAAGTTTTTACTTATGAGCATGTGCTCGGAATGGATAAAATTCGTAAGTAGAGGTTTTAATGCAGTAGCCCTCAGGCACTTTGGGCCAAAAAAAGTAGACCTTGGCCTGTTCAAAGTTGGACAGTCCTGTGCTAGATCTTCACTTGGGACACAAATTACTCCCCTCCCGGCAAAGGTCTGCATGGATTGAATTTCTCCACAGTCACAGAACATTTGTCCTATGCCCGAGTAGCCTCATTTTACCCGATTATCCTTTGATCTTCTGACTCAGCTTTGAAGTCTGTTAAGTGGCTTCCAAGTGGTACATCGTCGCAGTGGCTCCTAGCCTTGGGTCCCCAGATGGCCTTGGACTACAACTCCCAGCAGCCTTCACAACCTGCTGTGCTGGCTAGGGTTTCTGGGAGTTGTAGTCCAAGAACATCCCAGGAGCCACAGTTGGGAGCCACTGAGCTAGAGGATGGCACAGTGGCCTGAGTAAGGCCCAGGGGGTGTTTGCTTATATCTCCTAGATAGCAATTATTAAGCTCCCTTAGTTTTCAGCCAGTTGTCGTGGGCTCTTCCAAGCAGTGCATCCCCCCCAAAAAACCCTCATCCCTTGATGCCAAAGGAATAAGGGTTAACTTTCCTTTCCCACCACATTTCAACATTTATTTTTAACTTTTATATTCAAGCCCAGTGGGTTGGATACTTTGAGTGCTGCAGTATTTGCTGTGTGTCCCTGATTCAGGTTTTTATGCATGATCAAGTGAGCGCCGATATAGCTGGAGATGATGATTCTGGACCAAGTCTGCTCATCTCACAGACCTCCAGACCACCCAGATGCCCATTCTACGCCTTCTCAAGGCACTGGACCTCAAGGTGCACCAAAGGTCCCTTCCCTGAAAATATCCTCATCCCAGAGTGATAGGGAGGGGTCACTTGGGAGGGAGGGAGGGGGAGAGAGAACTCCCCTCTGTATCTGCCAAACTGCCACTTCCCTCATCCCACAGACAAGGATCATGGAAGTTGTAGTCGGGTAGATCTGGAGGGCCAAACGTTGGAGAAGGAGGTAGTGGTGAGGTTTAACTTTCCTCCTATGTTTGGCTGGAGAGCAATCCAAGGGCAATTTGTGGGCCAAGCAGGAAGGGCACCAACCCCTATTCATATGTCGCAAGGCGCCTGCAGGTCAACGTTGTTAAATCCCCATTTCAATCTACGGAATCGTCGTGGAAATGTCGTGGCTGAAGGGTCTTTCCCTCAGCCAAAGGCGACGATGAGGTGATCCCGATGCTCACCACACCTGCCGTCTGTCTCCTGCCTTGCTAGGTGTGATAATTCATTTCCACTCCCGTGCTCAGGGCCAAAGCCTCGGTTCAAAACAAGTCAAGCAGGTGAGTAAGCTGCCCCCCCCATCGTGGCCACCGCCACCACCACCACCAAGGATGACTCCACTCCCGTTTGTCACGTTCGTCCTTCCCAACACGGAAAGGGATTCCGACCGCTTAGCAAACACCCGGCGGGTAGAGGGGTGTGTGGAGAGGTTTTGCGTGGCTTCTGACAGATGGTTCCACCCACTGGGCACAAACAGCTGGATCACCCCCCGTTGAGGCAGGCAGCCCAGCAGGGTCGGGAGAGAAGTGTGCTAGTCGGGCGAGAGCCACAGGGTTCATAAACTCTGGGCCACTTGCTCCTCTAATTCCCTACACCCCCCACATACATACATACTCGGTGGGTTGGAGCATTGGACTGCAGAGCCAGGGAGCAGAAATTCACACCTCTCCATGGATCTCTCTCCACGGGATTTGCCAAAGTCACCCAGAGGATTTGCAGACGAATAAATCAGGCATGTCCAAACTTCGGCCCTCCAGATGTTTTGGACCGCAACTCCCACAGTCCTTTGCCATTGGCAATTTAAGGTTAGAATTCGGGGAGTTTTGGTCCAAAACATCAGGAGAGCCAAAGTTTGGACATGCCTGGGTTGGATGCTTTGGCACCTCAGCATTACGTCTGGCAGGAGATATAGGACTCTTAGGTCAAGGACAAATAGACTAAAGAACAGTTTTTATCCCAGGGTGGTATCCAAATTAAACGCGACAGTTTTAGCACCATCCTAATCAGTTTTTAAGTAGTGTTTTAATTTTTGTAAGCAATTTTAAGAGTTTTTAATATCTTGTATGGTGTTTTATGTGTTTTATGTGTTTTGTATGGTTCCTTGTTTAGAGTGTGTTGTGGAACAGCACTCTAATTTTGTTGTGCATAACTTGCATATGCATAATGACAATAAAAACTCTATTCTATTCTATTCTGCCCAGTGGCTCCAGAGTGCCACCCAAAGGGGGCACAACACAGGAATCATTAATTTCCTCCTCATGGCCTTAATCAGGCATGTCCAAACTTCGGCCCTCCAGATGTTTTGGACCACAACTCCCATAGTCCTTTGCCATTGGCAATCTAAGCTTAGAATTCTGGGAGATGTGATCCAAAACATCAGGAGGGCTGAAGTTTGGACATGCCTGGCCTTAATCAACAAGAATCACTCTAACATGAGATTGTGAGTCATCTCACGGATTAATGGATCAATCGATCGATGGATTGAGACTATTTCCATTTTAAGTCGCAATTCGGCCAAGATAGGAGAGTGTGGACTCTAATTGCTTCTTTGGTTTCTGACCTCAGTTTGTTGAAAGGGCTATTGATGTTTTTGCACAGCTCAGAGATGCGCATATCACTTCCAAACACAAGCAGAGAGAAATGGAATTGTTGGCACGGGCTGCTTCTCCCCCCCCCATCTTATTCCAAGACACTGGAAAATGGACACAGACACACACAGACACGCACACACAAAACACACATGGAGGGGAAGAAATGATGCAATTTATTCTGATTCTACAAATGACATATGGAATTCTGGTGGGTCCCAATAATTCACCCAGTTATGGATCCAGTGCATATTTTGCCACAGGGAAACAAAGATAAAATAAAATATTTTCACAATCTAAAAGAAATGATGTAATTTATTCTGATTTTACAAATGACATATGGAATTCTGGGGGGTTACAATAATTCACCCAGTTATGGATCCAGTACATATTTTGCCACAGGGAAACAAAGATAAGATAAAATATTTTCACAATCTAAAAGAAATGATGTAATTTATTCTGATTTTACAAATGACATATGGAATTCTGGGGGGTTACAATAATTCACCCAGTAATGGATCCAGTGCATATTTTTCCACAGGGAAACAAAGATAAAATATTTTCACAATCTAAGTGAAAGAGCTTTATACACAGAGGGGACATAATGGTTTTGGGTTGGTTTGTTTGTTTGCAGTCACAGTTAACTTAAAGGTGTCCCCCCCCACACACACACACTGTGGTGTTTAAAAGCGAATATTCATTGACCTGAATAGAAATCAATTATGGATTTGTAAGAAGAGTTGAATCAGACATTCTGTACAAGAAGGCAGGAATGGCCCTTTTGCTTCAGTGATCTGAGATGAGAAATATTGGTGGTTTTTTAAAAAAAACTATAATTCCCATATGTGCAACTTAATTCTGGGAACCAGATGTCAAAATTTGTTGGATACCGGGAGAGGCAGTCCCTCAAACAAACAACAAAACAAAAACAAACATAAAACCCATCCCATATGTTGTTCCATCTGTGCCTGAAATATAATGTACAGTGGTACCTTGTATAAAGGAATTAATTCGTTCCAAATGAAATTCTGTTAAGCAAATTTTCCTTTATACAAATTTCCCATAGGAATGCATTGAAAATGCAGTGATCCCATTTTTATGTTGTACGGATTTTCCCCATAGGCGATTATGTTAAGCAAATTTCCCCTATCTCTGGAATTTTTAATGTTGTACAAATTTTATGTTATACAAGCTGTTTGTTATACAAGGGTCCACTGTACAATCTAATGTTTGGGAAGATTCCGTCTCCCAGCCAGCCATGCTGGTTGGGGATGCTGGGTGGTATAGTCCAAAAGAGGAATCTTTTTTTTCAAAGCTCTGAGAAAGATGCCTCAACTGTGTCGAGGAACCGAGAGCCACCCCAGAGGAGATGCAGAAAAACCCAAACTTGCATGTCATTTAGGAAATGGCCGATTTTGCGACCACGCTGGCTTCTGAGGATGGTGGAACCAGATGAGTTGAAATGGAACCGACATGGTGATGTCATCTGGTTCCATTTTGAAATGGAACCAGATGAGTTGTTTGAAATGGAACCGACATGGAATATAACAAACTTCTGGGGTCTTTAGGAGCCCTTGCCCCACAGGGGACTTGTGGGGACCCTCTCAGCCCTCCGTCTCCATCTCGCAAATCCAGCCGTACTGGCGGGAACAGTGGTCGTCATTCCAACAGCCGTTGCGGTGGAGGTGGGCGCAGTCTTCCCCACCGCCCAGGCCGTGCCCGTACCAGTTGTCTGGCTGCTCTGCGCACCACTCCCTGGGGGAGAGAAAGAGGAGGACATTCAGCAAAGGAAAAAACAGACATGGGGTGACCTCCTCGTTATTAAGGGCTCTCCATAATTGGTCAATTACACAGCACTGCCCCCAAATCTGTAGAGGATTGGTTCAAAGACACCCTTGGGGATACTGAAAAATGCCATTATGGCCTAGGTCAGTGATGGCGAACCTATGGCACAGGTGCCAAAGGTGGCACTCGGAGCCCTTTCTGTGGGCACCCGACATCAGCCCTTCACAGCCATCTGAATTGCAGCTTGGGCACTTGGTCTCTACAAGGTTCGCCATCACTGGCCTAGGTCTATAAAGGAACCTTGGTGAAAATCACCAACCGTGCAGGCGCCAACATTTTGGAAGCTGTCACCCACGTGCCTGCATGCCCCAGGCAGCAGGGTCCAGTGGTCACAGCTCAGCTGGCAATATCACATCCCCGTAGGAGAAGCCTGCTAAACTGACAACAGATCCAAAAACCAGGTTGTCAACAAGGATCTTACGATTTGGGGACCATAACAGAGTCCATATTGGCTAGCTTTTCTGCTGAGGGTGTTATTTCTGGACACCCAGACAGGCTTGGGAGCAAAGTCTGGGAAAGGCAACCCTTCAGCTCTCCAAAACGCTGCCGCCTTGCTCTTAAGACAAATCCCCAAATCCATAAAGTTGTGGTTCAGTTATTCGTAAGCCCCCCTGGGTTGGGGTTCTCTTTTTCTGGCTGGGATGTATTTTTAGCCGGTCTCATTCAAGGCATGATCAAACGCGGCATCTTCTCACAGCACACTCTGTACTACATGGAGACATTTTTGTCTTACAACAACATGTTTCCTCTTCAAACATAATTTGTATATAATTTGTGTTTGCACAACACATATTACCAAAATAGAGGAAGGCGTGCTTTCCCCCTCCCCCACCCGCCTGGCCTCCTAGAGGTCTTAAGACAAGGAGGTGTGTAGGGTCTCACTCACCCCCACCCCCGAGGGGTTGTTTTGTTTTGTCTGCAAGTTACAGATCTCAGAACGTGTTGCCCATAGAGCCTTCTGAAGATTCCTACAGAGGCCTGGCCTGCGTGGCAAACAGCCTCGCACCACGTTGTGGGAATGGGTGCCGGCAAACACGGTGAGACTCACTCTTGGCGAATGGTGTAGGGTGTCCCGTCCACCCACGTCCAAGACCCAGTGGCGTCGGTCAGGCCGATCCACATAAATTCCGGCTTCACACGCACAGCTATGAAGAGCTAGCAAGAGGAAGGATGCAACACACAGAAAATGTGGGCAGCCTTCGGGGAAATGGGAATACCCCTTTCATAAGAACATAAGAACATAAGAAGAGCCCTGCTGGATCAGGCCAAAGACCCATCTAGTCCAGCTTCTTGTATCTCACAGTGGTCCCACCAAATGCCTCTGGAAGCGCATGAGACTAGATCTCTGTCTCCTGCTACCACTCCCCTGCATCTGGCCCTTGAAGTACCCTGGTTTTAAGCCTGGAGATGACACATCTCCATCATGGTTTGTCACCTGGGATGGACTTTTCCTCCAGGAATCTGTCCAATCCCCCTTTGAAGGCATCCAGGCCAGATGCCATCACCACCTCCTGTGGCAGGGAGTTCCACAGACTAACAACGCGCTGGGTGAAAAAATATTTTCTTTTGTCTGTTCTTACTCTCCCAGAACTCAATTTGAGTGTATGTCCTCCCCCCATGAAAAAAAAGCCTACTAGAAGCCAGTAGGCCAGAGGGCTTTCCATCTGCCTTACACACACACACTGTTCAGGACCCCCACCCTCCATCCCAGACCCAAATAAGTGGTCAGACCGGCATCATGTCACCTGCACCACCTTACTTGCTCTTCATAGGAGTTGATGATCACCAGGTGGGCATCTCTGGACTCGCAGTCCTCTTTCGCTTCATCCCACGTCTTTCCTGCCCTGGATTCCCAATAGCAGTTTTTCCGAAAGGCGCTCCAGTCTTTGGGGCAGCACATCTCCTGGCCGGCTTTTGGAAGGTTGGGAAACCAAGCAACAGGGGAGAGGGACATTTAAAAAAAGGGGGTTATAAAGGAAATCTCTCTCTCTCTCTCTTTCTTTCTCTTCTATCTGTTAGCATGGTATATTTATTCCAATTATATTATCATGTATTTGTGTCCAAGCATGTCGATTTAATTAAACAAAGCATTTTTACCACCCCCAAAATATAGAGTAGCCCCATGTCTCCTTTTATAAGGAGTCCTTTTGTCTGCGATTTGCTTTGGAGGCATCTACTCTGGTTGAAGAGGAAAGGCATGCACAATGTCTGAAATTCAGTGGGAAGTTGGTGAAAAAGCCAACATTCAAGTCCCAGTCTGAGTTTTTGGTCTCAAGTCCAAGACTTTGGTACCAAGTCCCAAGTCAATCCTGAGTCTTGGCTACCAAGTCCCAAGTCCCAAGTCCAGGTCTGAGTCTTTGGTCTCAAGTCCAAGACCAAGTCTGAGTCTGAGTCTTTGGTCTCAACTTAAGTCTAGGACTTTGGTACCAAGTCCCAAGTCAAGTCTGAGTCTTGGATACCAAGTCCCAAGTCCAAGTCTGAGTCTTTGGTCTCAAGTCCAAGTCCAAGTCTGAGTCTTTGGTCTCAAGTCCAAGACCAAGTCCAAGTCTGAGTCTTTGGTCTCAACTGAAGTCCAAGACTTTGGTACTAAGTCCCAAGTCAAGTCTGAGTCTTGGATACCAAGTCCTAAGTCCAAGTCCAAGTTTGAATCTTTGGTCTCAAGTCCAAGACCAAGTCCGAGTCTGAGTCTTTGGTCTCAACTGAAGTCCAAGACTTTGGTACCAAGTCCCAAGTCAAGTCTGAGTCTTGGCTATCAAGTCCCAGGACTGAGTCCCTATTGAAGACAAAGTCCCCCAAAAAAGGGAGAGGGTGTATGGTTTCCCAGTGACAAGTCAAGTCTGAGCTGTTAAACAAACAAACAAACCTGAGTCAAGTTATGGTCAAGTCACCAGTGAGACTTAAACCCAGCTTAACAGGGAGGCTCACAGTTCAAGTCACCCACTCCTGTCCAATGCCCCTATGATTTAAGGTGGGTCTACAATAGATGCAACTTACTACTGGATTTTGGCCTACGTCTTTCCTCTGGAAGCCCTTGGAGTTGCCTGATTATTCACACACAAACTAACACTCACAGCTGGATAGTGCCACCCCATATTGTGAGCCACACCTGTGTTGTTGGGTCCTCCCGCCCCCGCAGGTGCACAAGGGAGACAGGGCTGTCCTTGACGGAGATCACAGAATGTTCCCCCTCCCCTCCTGACAACACCACCACCTGCCCATCTGCCACAGGAGCCACCTCATTGAGCCTCCACAGCCGTGGAGCAAAAAAACTGGATTTTAAAAAAAATCAGCGAGCGAGAAACCCAGGCATTGTCCACGCAGAGGAAAGCACGGACCATTCTGAGCGCCCTCCCTCAACACCTAAGTAAATGACTTCAGAGATGTCAAAGCAGACTCTCCTCCACCAGGCGTGCCTTCCAGAAATTGGGGACTACAAATCCCATCCTCCACCACCCAGCCAGCCAATATAGCCAATGGAGAGCAACACAGGTGGTTGCAGTCCATCAGCGCAGCCAAATGTACTACTGATTTATTTAAAAGACAGTTGCCCCGCTACCTTTCTCCTCAAATGGATCCAAGGGTGGCTTACAACAACCATGAAAAGATAATAATAAGAGCCAGACTTATAGATCCACGCCTGACCTGTTCGGTTGTGCTTAAAATTCTGCAGGTCACAATTCATGTTCCTCAGATTCTTCTGCACCTCGTTCACTTGACCTTGGAGCTGGCTTCTTACTGGGAAAAAGAGGACGATTAAACAAGATCAGCAACAAGAAGATCCCAGCAGATGCAAGTTTAAACCGGGGTGGGGGGGAGATGAAATGCACAAAAAAGGGGCATGGTTTGCAGATGCTGATCCATGCATCCTAAATTTGCAGGGTGGAGACTGGTTACTCCCCCACTCCGTTGAAACAATGGGGCAATTCTTCCCTGGACTATAAGCTGTGAGGGTTTTTTTCTTGGCAAGGGGTGGGAGGTTATGAATAAGATGAACCAAAAAGGAAGGATCTGTAGCTTCGCAAAAGTTCCTGCCATTTCCAGAATCCCCCAGCCCTCCTAGCCACTACCAACCCCAAAATCCCCAGCCAGAGGCGAAAGGCCAAAGGACAGCCCAGTTGGTAACATTCTGGAGACCAAACAGGGAGTTCAGCATCAGGATCACTTTTCACTTGCCCAGGTAGTGCCTGCAGCTAGTCGATAGCCAAGGGTGGCCTGCAGGTCACATGTAGCCCCCCCCCGCCCCGGTGACCTAGCTGACTCTCCCCCAACAGCATCTGTGCCCCCCAAACTCACCGCAATAGGCACCCTCGGCCTTTCGAACACAACCACAGTTTCCCTAAAGCTCTTACTTCCCATCACCAGAAAGAGGACTGTGTGCATGGAAAGAAACCGGAGGATTCCCACCGCCTCACCTGCATTTCCTTCTTCCGTCAGCTGCTTCACTGTCCCCTCCATTTTTGTAATTTTGCCTTCCATGTCCGCCTCTGCAATGCACAAAGTAGGGTTAAGGGCTAGGGTTCGGCCCCCCCCACATTTTCACCTCACCAAATCTGGCCTTCCTTGCAAAACGTTTGTACACCGCTGGGTTAAGAGATACTGGCTGCAAGGTGGGTGGCCCGCCGTGCCCCTTCCTTCTTTCACCACCCTCCTCTCTCAATGCACTCCGTCATCATTCACTTTCATATCTGGGAAGAGCAACTGAGAGATTAAAGCCCCACTGAAGCTGACTTTTGATGCTTTTGTCCTGGAAGCTCTTGTCCCCTGAAGAACATAAGAGCAGCCTTGCTGGAGCAGGCCACGGTCCATCCAGTCCAGCATTCTGTCTCACACAGGGGCTCACCATTTCCTTCAAGGTATTCCCCAGCAGATGTCTTCACCTGCTTACGATTCCCTGCAAATGGCATTGAGAGAGATCCTGCCTCTCTCTCCAACCCGGAGGTTGTCCTGAGGCATCCATAACAATAACCACTGATACCCTTGTTCTCCATGAACTTGTCCAACAGAGAGAGGTTGAGAGGTTGAGGGAGAGACCAGGAGGGAAGGTGTTGCAAAGTCCTCAGAAATCAAGAGGACAGGAGGCTACCAAACTGGCAACCTCACTAGCCAAAGGGCTAGTGAACCCCACACTGATACCGTCTGACTGAAAAGCACCCTCTGCTTTTTACGTTCCTGTCCTGTCACTTTGGCTTTTTTTTAAAAAAAAGACTGAACCCCCCTCACTATCTTTTGTTGGTTCTTTTTTATATATTTATTTTATTTATTTTGTAAAAGCCCATTCTTCTACAGTTTAAAAAAAAAACAGGCTCCGGTACAACATAAAACAATAAAGAGTCCAAAATAAACAGCCGGGGAAAGCTGTAAAGGAGAAAACAAAGAGATGAGGAGGTAAAAGGCCAACACAAGGCGTGGAAAAGAGGAGTATCAGCTGCTTTAGTAATGTTATATTACTCATTATATTTCCAAAGGGGTGGGGTGGCAAGAAAGGTTGCTCGTTCGCTTCCTCTCATGGTCTCATGGAGCATTTTAAAAGTGAAACCAGATATGAATGCTAAGGAGATGGGACTGATATAAGATTTAGATTCCTGCCTATTTAACTTATATGCAGAGTACATCATGCAACAGGCAGGACTGGATGAATCACAAGACAGAATTAAGATTGCCAGAAGAAATATCAACAACCTCAGATATGCAGACAATACTACTCTGATGGCAGAAAGTGCAAAAAAATGGGTTGAATCTCTACATAAAACCCCCCTAAGATCATGGGCTGGCCACCGGTCCCATCACCTCCTGCCAATTAGAAGGAGAAGAAATGGAGGAAGTGACAGAGTTTACTTTCTTGGGCTCCTTGATAATTAGAGATTTGCAGCAACAAAATTAAAAGACGCCTGCTGCTTGGGAGGAAAGTGATGGCAAACTTAGGCAGCATTTTAAAAACCAGAGACATCACCTTGCCAACAAAAGTTCCGATAGCCCACGGCAATGGTTTTCCCAGTAGTGATGTGTGGAAGTGAGAGCTGGACTATAAAGAAGGCTGATCGCCGCAGAAGTGATGCTTTTGAGCTGTGGTGCTGGAGGAGAGTCTTGAGAGTCCCCTGGACTGCAAGGTGATCAAACCTATCCATCCTGGAAGAAATCAACCCTGAATGTTCACTGGAAGGACAGATTGTAAAGCTGAGGCTCCAGTCCTTTGCCCACCTCACGAGGAGAGAAGACTCCTTGGAAAAGTCCCTGAGGTTGGGAAAGATGGAAGGCAAAAGGAAAAGGGGACGGCAGAGAATAAGATGGTTGGGCAGTGTCATCAATGCAACCAATATGGATTTGACCAAACTCCGGGAGGCAGTGGAAGACAGGAAGGCCTGGCGTGCTCCGGTCCATGGGGTCTCAAAGAGTCAGGCACGACTGAACGACTGAACAACAAAGAACGAATTGCTGGATAGCTCAGTGGCTTCAGCTCCGACTGTGGCGCCAGGCGTTGAGAGTTTGAGTCCCCCCTGGACATCCTTGGCAGGGGTTGGACTGGATGACCTACAGGGTCCTGCCCAGCTCTGCAGTTCTAAGGTCATGATTACAGTCCCAAGTCCGAGTCCCCACTAAAAGCAAGCTTTTTCCCGCCCCAGATAAGAGGTTAGGGTAGGGTTAGGGTTCCGTGTTGCCAGTTATGAGCTGATTGTGAGTCTAGTCAACAGTGCAGCTTAGTTCTGTCTTGACAGTAAGACCAGCTGGGTTTTTACCAAGATGTCCACCACAGATGGCATTTGTGCCAAGCTGTTATCTCATTCCATACCCCCTTTATGCTTAAAAATTTTCCCCTGATATCATCAGCATCTTCACAGAGCTCTTCTGAACCTCTCTGCAATTTGACAGCCCCCAAAACAATTTCCAAAGAGGGGGAAAATCAAAGCAAAATAAAATAGAAGACAAAAAAATGTGGCACCTAAAAGACAATTATATTTTAATGTAAGCTTTTGTGGACATGTCCACTTCTTCAGACATATAGTAGCACTATATGTTCTGCTACTGTATATCTGAAGAAGTAGACATGTCTACGAAAGCTTATCCTAAAATATAATTGTTAGTCTTTAAGATGCCACGTTTTTGTCTTCTATTTCGTTTGGTTTTGATTTTTGTCAGGAATTCTTGCAGACTAACACGGCTACCTCTCACAAAACTACCCAGAGGGAAAGTTTTTATTTCGTTCCAGAACATGTAACAAAAAACAAAACAGAACAGAAACAAAAGCAAAGAGCTGGGTGTACCTTTGGGTTCTGAAGGACAGAAAGAACCAATAAGTAACCGATTCTCCTTTTGGGGTCAAAACCCACCCTGGGGACCTCTTTTGCTGACCTTTCACCTGAAGGTTGCTCATCTCCCCTGCGACTGTTTCGTTCATGCTTTTAAGGATCTCCTCAAATCCCCAGAGTTGAGAGCTGTAGTTACTGCCTGGTGAGGAGGAAGGAAGAAAGAAGTGAGGATTGGGAACCTGTGTAACCATCTTGGTCCCACTTTTCCATGTCAGCCTTGAACCAGCTCTACATGGAGTGGCATCTCCACGTTGGCTCGCTCGTCAGGACAGCTTGGGAAAAACTTTTCTTTCACCTGGAATATCAGAGCCCTTGGCAAAGGTACAGGAAAGCAGACTAGCTTTGCCATTGGACGGTGATAAAGAGTCTGTTCTCCACAATGTATTCCCTCTACTTTGTCAGATCAGCTCCTACTGCACAATTCTGCCTGCATCACTTGATTTTCTCGGGCAGGTCACTTGAGGGTCCCAACTCTGAGAGAGGCCCGTAAGTCTATGGTTGCGGCCGCACTTCCAGAGCAACTGCGGGAGGGGGGGAAAGGCACAGCGATACAAAGGAAAATGGGAGATTTTCCAGCTCCTGCTCTGATTCTTTAGACTTGAGTACTGACCCCTCCTTCGCGCACCTTTTCCCCTTGCACCCTCCTGTTCTTGACCCCCCCCAGGAGCGCTCTCCTGCCGGAATCGCTTACCTTTGACACCAAAGGCAAGGAGCACCAAGGAGAAGATGGCGCAAAGGAACAGCAGGATGAGAACCAGCCGGCGGCTGGGGCAGAGACGGGGCTTCCAAGATGGCTTCGGGGGGAATCTCACCGGCGCTGAGGAAGAAGGGGCAGAAGGATTAGTGGGGGTGGGCATTCGTGGCTCATCCTGCCCAATCTGGAAGGGCACTTCTAGGCAGGATTGCTAGAACATGGCAGGCGATGACCTGGAGTTACACCCTTTTCAGTTCATGCTCAGCTGATCCTATGTTTTCCCTAGATTTCTGCTGTCTTTCTCCTTACATTTAATTTGTCTACAGAAACCTTCCTACAGTGACCCTCCACAAGGAATTTCCCCTATGCACTCATTACAGTGTTTTGAAAATTAACTTTTTGCACCTTCCTTTACCTCTTAGGGCCGGGGCGGGGTACCACTGTAATAAGGTACCACTGTCATAATTTTCTACTAGTGATAAGAGAGCTCACAGGCTTCCCTTTAAGGGCAGGTTAAGTCATTCCGAAACCACCAAGCTCTCTTAAAATTAAGAAAGCCCTGGCAGGAGCCCTCTCTGCATGTTATTCTGGGTGTTTCTCTTGGTCCCTCAAGGTTCTTCCATGTGTTTCCTGTGTTGGCGAAGTCTCACATATAATCAGAGACTCAGAAGGAGAGAGCAGACTTTCCTTGTGTCTCAGGTCTGATCCCCAAAAACCGCGTGAGACTTAACTCATGCCTCTCCTTGTTTACATTCTGACCCAGATGCCACACAACCTACAGACGACAGTCACACCTTTCTCGACGGGCCTGCCACTCTCGTCTTCCACGTCCAGGGAGGTGAGATCTTGATAATCTTGGCTCATGGTGAGACACCGACGCCTGCAGAGAGGAACAGAAGAACACGCCGGCAGGTCGGTCGTAAGGGGCGTGCATGGGTACGCGAAGGCAGGCATGTGCAGGATGGTGGCGCCCTAGGGTCAGGCAACATGCGAGGAGACCTTGGAAGGCAGGCCACATCACCTGCTCAGGTGTAAATGGTATTCCCCACCCCACCCCATCGGCCACCACGGACAATCCGAAACCAGCAGGGATGTTAAGAAATGCTCTTTTTGCCACTGTCAAAGGTATAAATATGAACCAAATCCATGGCATTTAACTGGTCAGGTCCTTTCCCCCGCTGCCGTTCAGTGTCACATACCAAGAGAAAACAAGAAAGCAAACAAGAGTTTTACATCAAGATTTTTAAAAGAGAGTTCATTGCACTAGGAGAGCGGTATGCGAGTTGATATGGGGGGAGAGGAATGGATGGACAGACAGACAGACAGACAGACAGACAGATAGATAGATAGATAGATAGATAGATAGATAGATAGATAGATAGATAGATAGATGGATGGATGGATAGATAGACTCTAGGGGCGGTGCTCATCTCTGCATTCAAGCCGAAGAGCCAGTGTTGTGCAAGTCCATGGCCACGGGGCCGGCATGGCTGCAAGGAAACACTGCTTTACCTTCCCGCTTTTTTCTGGCGGTACCTATTTATCTACTTGCATTTCCATGCTTTCGAACTGCTAGGTTGGCAGGAGCTGGGGTCATCAGCAGGAGCTCGCTCCGCTGCGTGGCACCTGGGATTCGAACTGCCGAGTTGCCGACTTTGCAGTCAATAGTTTCGAAGCCTTAGTCTACTGAGCTACCACACCCCTCCTCAGATAGATAGATAGATAGATAGATAGATAGATAGATAGATAGATAGATAGAATCCATATTTCTTCCATTGTCAATGAGGTGCCCACATTATTTTAAAAATTCTGATTCACAAGGCCACTGCATTTTGCCATGGGAACATATTGCCAAGGGCAAGGACAGGCCAGCCCAAAGCACTTTGTTGGTGGCGGTACAACACCTTTTTTTAAAGCCTGCTTTTTCCATCATAATGACATGAACTTTTGCTTGGTTCCAGGGGTCCGGTTGGCAGAACAGTTGTTATGGGTGGTTATGCCCCATGGATCCTCTGGAGCCGCCCCCCTCACCTGCTGTCTTCAAGAAGGGCTGCCACCCACACACCCCCTATGAAAAGTAACATTCCCCCCGCCGCCGCCCCTAAGTACAATGCTCAGAAAGGCCAAGTCCTCTTCTTTCAGCCTGTGTCGTTGCAACACAATCTTTGACCATGGAGCTGTTCAATATTCCCATATTTTTGTCACTCTTTCGTGCTTCCTTTTGCCAGGAAAACCTGGCCACAGCTAGAACAAATTATTATTATTATTCTTTTTTTTTTTTTAAAAGAAGGGAGCTTATATTGGCTTTTAGCTGTGCTTGTCTTTCTGAGCAAACATTTCAGGGCCCTTTCGGCGGCGTCTTTGACCTTCTGCCTCCGCCATGATTGATACCCTTTCCTGTTGTTGTTTTTTAAACTAACATCTAGGTATACCTGTCAGGATTATGATTCACCCTTCTGGGATATTAAGAGATCCCCCCTCGCCCATCTTCCACTGAATCCCCTGCTTCAGGCCGAATCTCCAAATATGTCCAGGTCGCATTTCGAGGTGGCAAAGTGTTCAGCTTAATTTTCATTAATTTGTTTTTTATTCTTATTCTTATTGCTATGATGTGTGGCGATTCCGACCTAGGAAAGACCCCTTCCCCCCATGTCTTGCTCCCAAGACATTCTAGGGCCGAGAAGGTCTTTTTCACCCAGAGTGTGAAAACACCCTCCGAATTCTAGATCTCCCAAACGTGGGACTTGCCACGTTTTAACTGGGACACCACCAGGCACTCACCTTGGCTTCCAAAGGGGGTCCCCACCTTGAGGAAAAAGCAGGTGGCCACAAAACCTAGACCTGGACAGGCGTTTGCCCCTCTGTTTTTCCTCTTCCTCCTCCTCTATTCCGCTCGGGGTTCAGGAGGAATCCCACGGGAGCTGTTTGCAAAGGCCCTTCTCTGATCTCTCCTGATCCGGTGATCTTTGTACTGTCAATAGCTTTCTTTTTTTTTTCCAGGGAACGGTTACACAGGCATAGCTTGTCCCCAAATGCAGAGCAAAAAAAAAACAACAAAAGCAAAGGACAACTGGCCTTCTTCTAGTCCTGACCCCCCCCACCGATCTCCACCCCGTTGCACCCTTCAGCTGCAAGAGAAACCCCAATCCTTTTCCTTGGACATCCTTTGCAAAGTGGAAGTTCAAGGTCTCACTTCCTTACAACAGAATGTGTAAAAATGGGCAAGCAAAGCATGTAAACCCGTGGTTCTCAACTGGTGGGGTCCCCAGATGTTCCTGGACTGCAACTCCCAGAAGTCTTCATCACTGGCCAGGATTTCTGGGAGTTGCAGTCCAGGAACATCTGGGGACCCGCAGGTTGAATACCGCTGGTGTAAAGGAATTTCAGGCAAAAATCAAACAGAAGGGAGAAGAAGAGGAGGGAGAGTTAATTAGTAGAAATGGTGAGAATATTAAATGGTGAGAAGTATGGGCTAGAGCTGTATAATTTTATGGCCCAAGCCATAAAATTCCTCTACTTCCCCCTCCTCTTCCCTCCCCACCCCTATCCACCCCCCAACTCTATATATTACAGCCTATGAATATCTGGTATGATATTATATCTCACACCTCATTCTGCTGCTATATGTCTGAAGAAGTTGACGTGTTCACGAAATGTTACATTAAAATATGAAAGTTAGTCTTTAAGGTGCCACATGTTTTGTGTCTTTTGTTTTGTTTTGTTTTGTTTTGTTTTTCTTTGATTTTCTGCCTGAAATTCTTGAAAAGACTAACACGGCTACCCTCTCTGGAGTAAAGGAAGAAGGTGGCAAATGTGTGTGTGTGTTGGGGGGGTGTGCTAAATACTTGCAACACTCATGTGCCATCAAGTCAGTTCTGATTTAGGGAGACACTTCCCACAGTGTTCTAGGCAGAGAATACACCGAGGTAGGTGACTCATCATTCGGGGGTGGGGGTGTCCTGGGCCCGAGCAGTTTTTGCACCAGGTCCTCCAGGCTGGCTGTTCTTCCAAGAGTCACAAGTGGAGAATTGAACTCCAGATTTAAACTACAGTAGTGAGTGTTCCAGCCACCTCAGAATAATTATGTCCTGTCGAGTCAAATTCTGACCTATGGAGACCCTGTTTGGGGTTTTCTCAGTGGGTTTCCCATTCCCTTTTGCTCTGGGTCCGTGCGGCTTGCCGAAGCCCCCCCAGCCTGGCCCGTCTCCCAGGAGGCGCAGGGGAGAATCGAACCCCCAAACTCAGGTTCAGCAGCCAGAGACTTAACTCAAGTAACAATCCAGCCAGCTGGACGAGATACCATCGGTGAGTTTTTGGAGATCACCCTTTAGACTCCAGGAAGTCAAGGCTGTGAGGCCCATACAGGACAAGAAGGATCCACGCTCTGACTAAATATAAAAGAACATTCCTTGTTAATTATCTGTTATTCTGCTTGTGGTGAACCACCCAGAAGAGCCCATTGCACTAACGGGGTGGTGTATGACGCTAATTAAACCCACCCAACCACCAACCAACAGGAACTTGACACCTTGTTTTATTCCACTAGTCAGTGATTCTCTCAACCTGTGGGTCCCCAGATGTTCCTGGTTGTCTTGTATGGTGAATCACAGGACCGTTGTGCGACACAAATACCTGTACCAACATCGTTCCTTGCTGTGGTTCACTGCCATTGGGCTTACACCCACAATAGAACCACGGCCACGGATGGCTTCAAGGAAAGTAGTTGCCGGGTGTTGGCCAATGAAGCGGCTATGGCAAACCGCCACTCCCCGCACAGTTTCATTCAAAACCCACCACGACCATGAGAGGTCGTGAGCAGCTTGTGAAAACAGACCCCACCCTCTCCCTATTGGCTATTTTTATCTTGAGTCAGTGGACTAAGGCTCCGAAAACTGTTGACTGCAAAGTTACCAGCTCGGCGGTTCGAATCCCGGGTGCCACGCAGCGGAGCGAGCTCCCACTGATCACTCCAGCTCCTGCCAACCTAGCAGTTCGAAAGCATGTAAATGCAAGTAGATAAATAGGCACGGCCGTAAAAAGCAGGAAGGTAATGTAAGGGAGGACATTTGACTAATTATATATTTATAAATATATATGGCTGCTTCACTAACCACAGGTATGGACAAGCCCTCATGTATTCAACAACAATGTATTCTAAGCAATACATATATATATATATAGCCACACTAATGACACGAATAATGTAGTTATATTCACTTAAGCACTCCACGTATATATATATATATATATACATATATGTATCACATACACATGTATCTACAGTTGTATTCTTGTAAACTTAGAATCTTTGGTCAAGCCTTTCCGGCTAGAATAGAGAAAGGAACTTCCGCTAAGTCAGCTAAGGCAATTATGAATTCAAGGATCCAATTAAGTTCCTAAGCTTTGAGGATCACACACTAGCAATTAACGTGTGTCCAAGGCGTACCAGGGAGGCCTTATCTCAGCGTCTGGTGTTCGTAACTGTCAAAATGTCCAAGGACATAAGGATGATCCTACCCTCCCTGCCTGTGAGGGGAGGAGATCAAACGTACCAGTTAGAACTTCTAGGCAAGTGTCAGGAATACAAAATAAATGACCAAAGATGTCAATTAGTGTTTGATGCATGTAACAAATGTATATGACGTAAATTCGGATGGGCGGAGGGAAAAAGAGTGCTGGAGAAACCTTATAAAAATATCTCCTTTCGTTTTCTGGGTGGACTTCTCACCACCAAAAAGTGTGGAAGTGCCTTGATTGATCAATCAATAAATTCTCGTCTCCTGAGACTCAGACTTGGTCTTTTGCAGCCCATGAAGCGCAGGCACGCTGGCACGGGACCCTCATAAATTTAAATTCCTTACATTTCTGGTGGAGATGCCGGGGAAATGTGCCACTGCCCCAGCGCTCTTGGGAGTCTGACTTAAATCACAGTAAGAATTCATGCTGACCCTGGAACAAATCTAGTCCGGACCCTCTGATTTTGAGAGGAGACTTGTTCTATCAGCATTGGACACAATACTGTTATTTAAGGAGAAAACAAAGCCGGCAGAACAACGGAGGAACTGTAAGAGGACTGCGCAAAAGAAATCTGGTAAGAAGAGAAAACTAGTTGTGGGGTGGCGTGAGTTCGAATCTAACAGCTCTGTGGAGTGGAGAAGATTGCGGATTCTTATGAGTCGGCCCCGGGGAGGGAGGAAGACGAGAAGAGACACTTGTGTGTGTCTCTAGCATCCCGCGGACCTGGGAGGACTCAGAGTTGAGAGACTCTGAGGGCCCCCGAGGGTGGAGGAGAGCTCCTCTCGAATAACCCTAGTGTCCCCCTCCCCAAGTGTTTGAAGAATTAGAAGCAGAGCACTGCTCTGGCTTCCTCAGAGGATTTACTGATGTTTAAATATATATGTGGGTGTTAAGTTGAATTCTTTTTGGTAACCATAGGGAAGTGGCCATTCCCTGTGTCTTAAGCAGGGGCAAAGACTGGCAATCTTTGCCCCACAATACCAACGAAGTTCCACCATCTTCGTTTGATTTTAGAGAAGTTAGAAAGATCTATTCTTAGGCAAGGGATCGCAGTTAACTGGGGAAACAGAAATGTGGGAGAGTTGTGTATGGTTGCTGAATCACATGTTGGCGTGTATGATGGGCATTTGATTGTTGAGGTGTGAGTCCGTTTGATGCTTGTGTGGGAGAAATCATAGGAACACAGTTAGACCTTTAAAGTAAACCTATGGGGATAAATTAGTGCAGTTTATGCACCCCCTTTTGATGTGCGATGTGGTAACATTGGAATTCTGCCACCAGAAGTAATGATTTTGGTATTAAATGGAACATGAGTAAGCTTTAAGAAGAACCCCTCTAACTAGGATGAGGCAGGACTTTACCATCTCAAATTAAGATTCTAGCCCTCAGGGAGGACAGACCAATTATGACCTGCTAGCAAGAGGTGTGTGAATGTACAAGGACGTGCTTAGTTAATTAATATAAGAGACTAAAAACTCTGCCAACTAGGAGACCCCTCCAGCAATTTTGATAATACCAGGGGAATATGGGCAGTGAGAAAAATACTTTTGAATACTCAGGGATAAACAACATCCCGCATATTTTGTGACTGGCTGGTCACGCAACAAAATTTACCAGCTGAAGGGATGTTTTACAAGGAAGAAAAAATAGTAGAAGGAAGGCAGCAAGACAGAAGTGGGATGGATAGGTATGATGTTGAGGGAACGGGAGGAGAGCACGGAGCATTGAGGGGACAGGAAGTGCTAGATGGGGGATGCGTACCCCTAAATTGCCTTATTCAAGCATTCAGGAGGTACTTCCATCCCGCTACGCCAATGCCCCAACTCCTTGGATATGGAAGCTTTAAACAGAACTAAGGGTTGCTATGCACCACATGAGGAGACAGGTAGGGACGTTATTTCTGAACTATTAATAGTCAAAAGCAGGGAAATCAAATCTTAGTATCAACTGTTGTGTGTGCTTGATGTGTAATTAATTGAGTGTGAGTCCGTTTGGTATGCGGGGGAATTTATGAGCATACTACTAAACCTTTAACAAAAGGTAGATGGGCATAACTTAATTCAGCTTCTGTGCCCTTTGTTAAGGAACCCTGTAGCAAGATTGGCACATTGCCATAAGGAGACCTGATTTTGATATTGAATGCAACAAATGTAAATTTCAAGAAAGTCCCCTCTGACAAAGGCAGGACTTTAACATCCCAAAGATTAAGTTTCTAGCCCTCAAAAAGGGGAGGGTGGCAAGCCACGTATTGCCTGTTAATATGTCCAGAGGCAGTAAAAATCACCCAAAATGAGAAGACCCCAATTTTATAAACCAGGGGAAGTATAAACACTGCAAGAAGATATTTTTGAATACTCAAGCCGCATGTTTTGTATAACTTAGCCTGGCTTGTTACACAACATAATTCACCACCTATAGGGACATTTTAAGAAGAAATCATCACAGGGCGTTTGAGAAATACGTTTTTTTTTTTTTTTTTAGCACGGCCGGTCCCATGGGTGAAATGAACATCCACCCCTTTTCAGACCGACTATGTGCTCTGAAAAGACAGCTAGCATTTTTGTACTCAGAGCCCAGCGAGCTAGGAATTAAAAAACCAAGTGATAACATCATTCCTTAAGATTTTGCACCTAAAGGCTTAGGGCAGCCTTTTCCCCCCTCCCCTTGCAAGTAAGCCCTGGCTGGAACCATAAGACAATTTAATTTGAAACAAGGAGATTCTTAGGAGCAACTGAAAATAGAATTCCCTCCCATCTCCTACCTAGATCAGGACCTTGGAGATGCCATTAGAACGGGGAGAGGAAAGGAGAGAAAGAGACAGAGAGAGAAGGAGGAAAAAAAAAAGAGAGAGAGAGAGAGAGAAAAGAAATAGTTAAAGGAAACGAGGTAGAAGGAAAGTGTAAGTCAGGGACGAGAATGGGCAGGGTTCATGATGGGCAGACTGAGGCAGCAACCCACAGAACGCTCCAGCAATTGAGAAGCAGAGGCTCTATTTGTATCCCATTACATTATTTAATCCAAGCTTTTAGACAGTTCCTATTTCCCCAACAAAATTTGTCTAAATCTCTGAATATGGAATCTTTATCCAAATCCCTTGTAGTACGTCAGCTCCATGAGGAAAACGAAGGGCCTGAGACTTCTGTGCTGGAAGTGGTCCAAAGCAGGGACTCCCCTTCCTCTTTTTAAAGCAGCTGCTAACAGGTTTTTGAGAGCAGGACAAGGTTTTTTTATTTAGAATACGAAGGGGTTCTTAAAAGCCGCCAAAAGGTAAAAATAACATAAAATAAAATCATTTTTCTTGTTCTCACACTCTGGCTGGAAACGCCTGTGACATTTTTTTTTTTAAGGCGTATCAATAACGCGGGGTCTCACACTCTGGCTCTTGTTTCTTTGTACGAGAGCCATGCATCCCAAATTAGGCTTAAGTAGATAACTTCACAAACCACAGGGATAATAGGTTGCCTTAATTAGTTTAGTGCCCTTTTTCACCTAATTACAGGGTAATTGAAGGGGCTCACCTTCCTGCCTCAGGCTGTGTAATGCAGCCTGCGGGGAGAATTCAAAAGTCCATTGCCCCGCCTTCCTTTTTCTGCCTTCACCCCCTCCTTCCCCTTCACAAAGTTGACCTCATTCCTCTTCCCTCAGGAATTTCAAGCATGCTGGCAACCAGCCTGATTTTTTTTACACCTCTTTCACATCCTATATTCCTAAAAATCTCGAGCAGACGTTCTCCTTTTTGACTTAATAATGCTCACCTAGCCTTATTTCCGTCTGAGTTTTTTTTTTTAACCCTTTCCTTTCCAAGTAGGACACCTGCTGGAAATAGACTCTTAGTTACTTGATAGCTATTAAACTACTATCAGCCTTTTTCCTCTCTTTCTATCTATGTGTGGTCAAGCAGTTTGTGCCATGGCATGTGTCACTCCTAACCAGCCAGCAGAGACACTAGGAGAGGGCTTCCTGCCTTTTTCCCCCCCCTCTTTTTTTTTTCTCTCTATTGTTTTGTGGGGGGAATGGGGGCTTTTGCAAGCACCTGACTTTTACTTTGAGGTGAGGCTGACAGGCCAGCAACTTCACCCTTTTTATACCCTTTGCGCCAGCATAGAGAACTAGCTGTTTTTGAACCTGGTGACATCGTCACTATTTTTAAACCCATGGCAGATGCCAACATGTGTGAGGCTGTGTACTCGTGGGTGTTTGCATGTATTTTTTCTTGAGTGACGAACCAGAAGAGCTCGTCTTGCCTCGCACACACACACACACCAGCCCCCGACACGCACTAGGACAGATTGGCGCCCTTGCAACCTTGCAGAGAGACACTAATTCTCTTTTACCATTTTTTTTTTCTCTCGCCGTGCCCTTGGGGACTTGGTAGTAATATGAATGTGGTGCCTGCTCCTATTTTTCCCCAATCCTGTATCAGCCGTACTTTTCCGAGACTATACCACGCCACATTCCAAGCCCATCTCCCCCTGGCGCATTTTGCTTCATGCTCAGAGATCACTTTGCGACCCTGGGACATTTTTGCCTGTTCCATTTTTGATTGTCCCCATGTAGCAGAGCTATTTGACTTTGGGGCTGAGATCTATCTCAGGTGCCTGTTTGGGAACGCCTGAGCCCCTCGCTTGTGAGATCCTGCGAGATCATCTTGCAAGCACTCATCATACACTGCCGACTACAGATGCGTCCTCACCATAAACTTTGGCTTCCCCCATTCACAGACTGGTTCTACAAAAGCGGAAGCCTTATCCTACCTTTTGCAACATTTTTTTTCTCTCCTTCCTGTTTTTAAGACTGTCAGATAGACTGTGCCACCCTGCCTTGCAGCACAAAGACAGCTGCGGGGGCATTTCGTGTGTGTTTGTGTTCTGTGTTTGTCTGTGGTCGTGTGTCTGTTCTTCCCTTACCCAGGTACATCCTGGAGGTCGGGTTTTGCTCTGGGAAAAACGCCCACCCGTTCTTTATTTTTGGATCACGGAGTCGGTCGGGTTTGGAAAGCTGACGCCGCCGGTCGTAGATGCTCAGATGGGGACCCTCCTGCCCTCCATTCTGCCATCCCTCCTGGACCTCCCCTCCCCGCCTTTGATGCCTTTGATGATGCCATCTTCGTGATGACTTCGCTCCGCGGGTCCGATCGATGTGGGCTCCAGGATCCAGTGATGTCAGCCTTTTCACCCAGCCTGACCCCACCCCGCGACCGAGAGGGAGTGAGGCCTGACCGGTGACGCCTTCTGCCCTCTGCTGTAGATTGCCCCTATGCCTTAGATGACTTCACCCTGGACGGCGGGCGACAACATGAACCTGACCTGTGGTCACCGCATCCTTGCTCATCCTTCCCCAGATGACAGCGTGCGTTTGATACTTCGGAGGGTCCCAAAGCAGCCTGCGGATTCACTTTCAACTCAGGTTGACAGATTAAAATCCTGTCTTCCTGTCTCTCATTTCCTTCTTTTCTTTTCTTTTCTGTTTGTTTATGGGGGGAGAGAGTGGGTCTGAAACAGCCACTGACTCTTGTTTTGGATTGCGGCCAACAGACTTCACGTCTGCAATTTAACCCCTTTTTCACCGGGACAGAGACTTGGGGTTTAAATACTGCTTTCAGACCTTCATTGATGCCTGTGCGCGTGCCCTGGATCACCATGAACTTGTGTTGCCACACACGCACACACCAGCCTCCCAGCATCCGACAAGTGAGCGCTATTTTTTTTTTTTTTTTCTCCAGAGACGGTAGGCTCCAGAGCAACTTCACATATTTACATTACCCTGGGCTCTATTATGATAGTGTTTATTGTCTATTATTGATAGTCACTGTGAAAACTCTTACTGAAGTGCTTCTCTGGATGTGCCTTTTTATGTAATGATCATGCTTGGCCACTGAAAATGCTTTTTACTCACAAAGCATTGAGTGCCAGAGATTATGACTTGCCTTTCTATGCAATTTGTATTGAATGAGAGACATTTTGGTGCCCATGGGTGTTCACGAGCCTTTCTACCAAAGAAAAAAGTGGCTTTATGAAGTAGCTATATCTACATTATTTTCTTCACCAAAGACACTGATGAACTAATCTTGGCCCCATGTTTACGGGGCAGATTTTTGTGTGTAAACTATCAGCCACAGAGACATTTCTGACCGGATTTCAACGGCTCATTCATGACTTTACCATGAGAATGTATGGCGCAAGGTGGGTTTTCTAAGCACCATCTAGATGTGTCTTATGCCTTTTTCAGCCTTCATGATATGTATATTACCTTTATTTAGTATCATTGCAAATGTCTATCAATTGAGAATGCACACACAACTGGGTGATTCTGCACAGCCTGCTATTATCTGAGTTTGAATGCACACCACACACACCTAAATAAGGTTGGAAAAAACCTAGCAAAGTAGCCTGGCCCACATATTTCCTTGGTGGGCTAAGAAGGGCATATTTTCCTTATAAGTATTTGGTTTGCAAAATGAACCTACAGTGTGGTGCTTTGTTAGAATTCAGGGTTCTCAGCCTGACTACCAAACACACAAACACAATATCTCACATGTGCACTGCTGTGGCAGGCAAATTAATTTGGGTTTCATGATGGTCCTAAAATAAGGTAATGAACAAATCTGCTGTTTAAAGCATGTTTAATTATCGCTTTGGGACGGGGATCGTGATATCCAAGTCTATCACAATATTATCAAAAATTCTTATGCCAGCCCCCTTCAAAAGTTGAGAATTTGGGATCTTTGAGAAGTGTACAACATGGCCTGGGAGGTCACCTTATACTGCTGTGACCACGATGCATTTCTCCAACAGGGGAAACTTAAATGCTGTGGTCCATGGAACATATCCATCCGTTGCAGTTTGTGGGTCCGACCAGGGGGGAGTCTTCTTACATCCCAAGCATGGCAACACTTCATCTGTTAACTTAACATTTTACTCTAGAAAGTGCCCTAATGAATTAAGGGGTATTCCCTTGGCCTTCACCTATTTGATGCGTCCCCCTGACTTGAGATGCCACAAATCATTTTATGATAATTCATTTTCTTGAACTGTGCCTATAAGCCCCTTGGGGAAAAAGGACTGAGAATGTTTTTCTGACTGCCCTGCCTAAATTTTTGTCAGGAAAATAGAAAGTCCTTCCATGAGCCATGAAGACCATCTCACCCCAGGAATGACATAGGGGGGGCTCACGCAATGTTCACACTTTTGTACATATACCTTTGATATGTTTTGTTCGTCCCTTACAAGTCCATGACGTTTTCTGGGAAATTTACTGGCATAAATTTCCAGAAATCCGTTCAGGCCGAGTGTAAGGGAGGACATTTGACTAATTATATATTTATAAATATATATGGCTGCTTCACTAACCACAGGTATGGACAAGCCCTCATGTATTCAACAACAATGTATTCTAAGCAATACATATATATATATATAGCCACACTAATGACACGAATAATGTAGTTATATTCACTTAAGCACTCACGTATATATATATATATATATATACATATATGTATCACATACACATGTATCTACAGTTGTATTCTTGTAAACTTAGAATCTTTGGTCAAGCCTTTCCGGCTAGAATAGAGAAAGGAACTTCCGCTAAGTCAGCTAAGGCAATTATGAATTCAAGGATCCAATTAAGTTCCTAAGCTTTGAGGATCACACACTAGCAATTAACGTGTGTCCAAGGCGTACCAGGGAGGCCTTATCTCAGCGTCTGGTGTTCGTAACTGTCAAAATGTCCAAGGACATAAGGATGATCCTACCCTCCCTGCCTGTGAGGGGAGGAGATCAAACGTACCAGTTAGAACTTCTAGGCAAGTGTCAGGAATACAAAATAAATGACCAAAGATGTCAATTAGTGTTTGATGCATGTAACAAATGTATATGACGTAAATTCGGATGGGCGGAGGGAAAAAGAGTGCTGGAGAAACCTTATAAAAATATCTCCTTTCGTTTTCTGGGTGGACTTCTCACCACCAAAAAGTGTGGAAGTGCCTTGATTGATCAATCAATAAATTCTCGTCTCCTGAGACTCAGACTTGGTCTTTTGCAGCCCATGAAGCGCAGGCACGCTGGCACGGGACCCTCATAAATTTAAATTCCTTACAGTAAAACAGTGTTTCCTTACAGCCATGCCGGCCACATGGCCACGGACTTGTGCAACAACTGGCTCTTTTGGCTTGAATACGGAGATGAGCACTGCCCCTAGAGTCGGACACGACTAGCAGGCATGTACGGAGGGAACCTTTACCTTTTACCATGTTTGCACAGTGGTCCTTGATACAGTGGTGGCGAACCTTTGGCACTCCAGATGTTTCGTACCACAACTCCCAGAATTCCAAGCCTGTGTTGCCCACGACAAAGGCCTGTGGGAGTTGTGGTCCAAAACACCTGGCGTGGCAAAGATTCACCACCACTAGAAGGTGCTGGTTCCACCAGAACCCCCTCAAGAGATGGGAGGCCCTCCCATACGTGTAAGTCCAAGGCAAACAAGGCATTGGATCCACAAAGCAGGTGGACAGATCTGGCATTTGAAAAAAAAAACACTCCCTGAAGTGGTGAGTGAAATACGCCTATTTTTCACGTGGCAGGCCTTCCACGCCTTAATCCATCTTGCATTTGCCCTGCTTTGTGTTCCTCCTTCGTCACTGGAAAGCAAAGGTGGCCCTGCTTGTCAACTCTGATAGTTGAGGGACACTGCCTTTTGGCATTTGGGGGGGGGTGCAGGTTAATTGTAGGGCACACACCCGTGGCTGCCCCCTCCCAACATCCAGTTTGATGACATCATGGCTTCTTTTATGAAGTTTGTCCATCTTCCGCTCGTTCGTCCTCATTTCCTAATTGCCTCAAGCATGACTCTTCCCTCCAATGTGCCTTGTCTGTTTATTGGTGGAATGTGAGCGCCACGGAGGGAGCTGGCCCACAAAAGCTCATGTTATTATCCCTTTTGTGTACTTCTTAAAGTAACTCCTGTTTCGGGAGTATGTGTACCAAAATCACTGTTTTAGGTGGGTCTTGTTTTTGTTATGCAAACACAGATCCTTCTTGGGAAAAATCACCCCCTACTCCAGAGGCCCTTTTTGGGAAAACCCTTCTGCAAATTCTCTGCTACTTCTTGGAACGGTGGATAAGCGGGCCGCTGTACAGAAGAAACCCAGGAATAAAGCCACAACAACTAGAGGCAGTTCATTGACTCTGTAGGGGATTTGGTGAGTTTTTGCACCCCCTTAAAAAGTTCCACTGTTTCTGGATCTACTCTACTTGCGCCTATAACTACTGGATCCGAGGTGTTAACTATGGAAACCTCCTTCAATCGGTTCATTTTCATGTGACTGTTTCTGAAATAGATTAGCCATGAGAAGGACAAATTTTACCCACCCACATATTTTGCAAGGGCGTTATCTCCCTCCTTGCAGTTGATAAGATGTGTGGATGTATATTTGCATCATTGGAAGGGAGGTGGCCCATCAGTCTCCTGTCTAGCTATCCCTCTCTGGGGCTTCTGTTGGGCTCAACAGAGGTGGATGCTTGGATCAGTTGGTTGCCACCATGGCCCCTGAAACCCTCTTGACCTTTGATTGATAGATAGACTTTATTGTCATTGTACTTTTGTGCAACGAAATTAAATGGCATCTCCAGTGCACCTCAGAAAAGACATAAAACACATCCCTCGCATTCACATCCTTCACCGTTGCACGAACCCCTATTGTCACATTTATATTGCACTCTACAGAAGAATTCAGCTCTAGGATAAAAGCTATTTTTCAATCTAGTTGACCTTGTTTTTATTATTCTACCTATACCGTCTGCCAGATGGTAATACTGGAATGGAAAGAAGGAACGTCCAGGATGTGATGGGTCTTTAATGTTTTGAGCTTTCTTCAGGCAGCGGAAGCTGTAGAGTTCTTCCAAAGGCTGTCCATAAACTTATTTTCCAGGGAACAATTCCATTTAGAAATCATTCGAGGCTTCAAAACAGAGCAGTGACGACGGTCACCTTGGAGGGGTCCCCTACAGGCAGATTCCACCGCTCCCACCAGGTGGACACCCCAGAACGAAAGGCCAGACATCAAGAGTTAATAATGGCAGCGCCTGCAAATACTAAATCTTAGGTCTTCTGCTCCAAGGTTGGGGTGCTTTTCACTGTGCCATGTATCCTGGGGGTCCCTCCTCCAAATCCACAGCAACCCCCCCCCCACACACACACTGTGCCTGGCCAGAGGGAGGAACAGCAGGGTCCGGATTCAAGAGAGAGCTGGGAAATCAGATGACTGACAGCCACCCATCACATGGTGTCCCCACCGTAGCTACACATCTGGAGGCAAGTAGCTCTGCTCATTTGCTGAAGCCAGCCTGACCAAGAAACATGTGGCATCTTCTCTGAGGTTATAAACAAGCAGCCTCTGTGGACTGGCCAGTTAGATCACAGGATCAGTCCTTGGGCAATCTGGTCTTTCTTTTTGTAATGGGTGCATAGCATGCATTTTTAATGAATGCATAGTGTGCCATATTGGGGGCATGGTATTACTGTTATCGGCGGTTCGACTCCTGGGTGCCATGAATTGTGGGGTATGTATGTATGTATGTATGTATGTATGTATGAATAAATAAATAAATAAATAAATAAATAAATAAATAAATAAAGTCTCATCCAGTAGTTCCCAACCTTGGGTCGCCAGATGTCCTTAGACTATAACTCACAGATGGCCAAAAAAGCTGGTGGCAAAGACTGCTGAGAACTGTAGTCCAAGAACATCTGGGTTACCCAAGATTGGGGACCCTTTATCTATCTAGCTCATCCGTCCGCCTTTGGCTTCCTCGTCTCCAGCAGCGGGGAATCCAAGGGAATCTCTTTCACTGTCAAGCATCTCTTCCTGTGGTTAGGAGGAGGTCTCCCTCATGTTCATCTGGGATCTTCTTCCTTTTCTTGAGTTGGTTGCCTCAAGGCCTTCCGGAGACCGATAAGGCAAGCTTGCTTCATCAGCAGCACCATCCCTCAAGAAGGGGGGGTGTCCCATTGCCATTCACGTCTTCTCCTCTCCAAGAAAATACGCTCAGCTCCTTCAGCCAGCCCTCACTAGGCTAGGCCTCCAGGCCACCTTCCTCGCGGGAGACCCATCTGCGTCTATGGTCGACCTTCTTCAGCTGTGGTGCACGGGGGCACTCGCAGCAAGTTCTGACCGAAGCAGAATTGGGCATTTAGAGGCATGATTTGTGTTGGGAGAAGGAGGTGATTGAGAGAGAATGGAAGAGCCAAAGGTGCTCAACGTGCAGATGGCCTTGAGGGTCATCCTTCAACAGTTGTTGTTGTTGTTGTTGCTGTTGCTGTTGTGTGTGAAGGCATCTTTAAGAGGGTCATTTGTGAGGGTGAAGAGTCACCGAACGAATGTGCAGCCTCCAAAATGGCCCCCACAGCTCAGCTCTTGCAAACTCAAGCCTGTGGCTTCCTCTAAAAAGGAGTCTGTCCATCTTGTACAGGACTCTTCCTCTTTCCCTGCTGCCTTCCGCCTTTTTGAGCAATCTTCCCCCCCCCCAAAGGGCCCTGCCTTCCCAAGAGGTGCCCCAAAAAAGGACAGCCTCAGCTTCTACATTGCAAATGGGAGACCGAACGACACCCACGCCTAAACTCAAGTGCATGAAGTTGTCACTTTCCCCAAGTCCAGAAAGTGTGTGTGTCAGATATTAGTTAGTGAATATATGTAATAGACAGGATGTTCTATATATGATATGTATTTAATTGATTTAAAGATGGAGTCTGTAAAAGTGCAAAGTCACAGTGACTCAATGTATATTTTTTTCTAATGGAGTGCAGATGTCAAGAATGAGCATAATGAATTTTGGCTGATGCAAGGGGTTGCAATAGCTATGAGGTAATGTCGTTTATGATTGGACAGACACATGTATAAAAATGTTCTGTAAATCATTGTACATTGGGCCTTCTGTAAGGCACCCACTTTGTTTCTCTGTCATATATTTTGTCAATGTAATGTATGCTGTTATGCTGTTGAATTTTGTATAAATGTACTAATGTGACTTTCCTCTCTATGCTTTGTTGAACTTTGTATAAGTTCTGTAATGCTGTGATATATTTTTGTACAGTTTGTAATATAGCTGTTTGGTTTTAAGAAAACTCTGTCTCTGAGTAACTATTTATTCAATAAGTATTTGCTTCCGCTGGCTGATCAAATAGCACATACTCTGACAGTGTGTGTGTGTGTGTGTGTGTGTGTGTGTGTGTGTGTGTGTGTGTGTGTGTGTGTGTGTGTGTGTGTGTGTGTGTGTGTGTGTGTGTGTGTGTGTGAGTGTCTGTGCGTGGATGGGGGAACCAAATCAAAACAAGAATCACACAACTCCAGACCCAGTGGGTTTTCATTGGTTTTTAATTATTCATTGCCGTAGGCGATAATATTTCTATGCAAAATACTCTCTTATATCTCCCCACCCACCCCCTTCCCCACCCCCCACCCACCCCCAAACAAATTTCACATGGCCCCCTGCAAGAAACAACTTCCAAATCACATCCTATTTTGCTTTTGGGTTTCTTTTTTCCGCCCCCCCCAAATAATGCCCAGGGGAGGGAAGAGGGGGAAGGAAGGGTTCCACGGCGCCTGACTGACCCCCTTCCATGCCAACACATTGAATATTTAAGGGGGGGGGCAACAGGGAACCCTCCCCACACACCCCTAGTGAGAAAGCCCTTGAGAAACCGGCGTCGTGAGGAGAGAGAGGCACCTCCCAAATTCGGAGCACGGCGAAGGGCCAGGAGGAGGAGGAGGAGGAGGCAGGGGCAGCGGCGCCAGGTTGGCTCCCTCCTGCTCGCTTCCAAGACTCAGGAGGACCTGGCCGGGGGGGGGGCAGATCATGCCACCCACTTGCCCCGAAATGCAACGCCTTTGAAAGGCCTCCAGAGGTGTGGCCGGGGCCCAATGAAACCGTGAGCCAGTATCAGGGGCCGCACTGGAAGGCTGTCCTCAGTGGTGGAAGGGGGGGGGTCTGCCACAGCTAAACCCTCTGGGCTGGAAAGTGGTTTTGGGGGAACAGCGGCGGAAGACCTACAGCCATAGATTGCCTCCTCCTACAAGTATAGAGCTTTCTTTCTTTATGTTCTTTCAAAAGTAGGACCCCCAATATGTGCAGGATCAGTACAGTATATGCAATTGCACTTGGAAAATATTAATAGAAAAATTTGAGGAAAAACCTATTTTCACGTGTATTACCAGAATCAGCCACTGGAGGGAGCAAGAGCCTGTGCTATGAACGCTTGTTGCTGAAGAATACCAACATCTCTTGTGTCCTGTAATGGCCAGTTCTGGTAATGCATGTGAAAGTAATTTTTCTGCACACACCCCTTTACAATACTACTGTATTTTCCCATCTATAAGACATCCCCATGTATAAGATGCCACCTCTTTTTCCAACCCAACATTACAGTTTTGTAAACATGTAGTTCTCGCCTCCACTTTTGTGAATAAGACGAGTCTCAAATTTTTAGTCTAACAATTTTAGACAAAAACAGAAAAACACGGTATATACTGTATAAATATAGTGATACCTCTAGATACAAAATTCTTTCCTGGAGACAATTTGTAACTTGGAAATTTTCGTATTTTGATCTGAATGGGGTGCAATGCACCCTGGGAACGGAAGTCTTCCACAAACTTTTCGTCTCTTGAGTTTTCCCATAGAGAATTTTCATATCTTGAGTTTTTGTGGAAGTTTTTCAGAAGACTCCCATTCCCAGGATGCACCGCCCCCTGGACAAACTTCTCTTTGTATCACGATTTTTTTCATAACTGGAGACAATCATATATAGAGGCACCACTATATAGTGTTCGCTATTATCCACCGTTTTCAGTATCTGATGTGGGAATTGGAAACAGTATCCAGCAGATATGGGGGTCCTACTGTCTATTCTTTCCACATCTCTTTGTTTTCTCCCAAATATCCTTCCCCCCATATGAGTCCCACTGGGAGCCTCCTGTCGCTTGAGAGATGGCAACGGGGACGATGCAAATTGCACCCCCTACCACCAGCCCCTAGATTTTATTTTTATTTATTTTTTCCTAAGTCCTCACCCCATCTTAAGTCTGAACTCAGGTCCATTTGACATTTCCTGGGCACATTTGAAAGAGTAAGTTTCTCCCCTTTTTCTCTCATTGGGTGATTCTTAGAACAATGAGGACCGGCAGCTTAGCTCTCTTTTGGGGAAAGGGTTAAAACCCAGCAGGACGGATAACCCACAGAGAAGAAGCCATGCTGTTCAAGATCACAACAGAAGTGTCCTTGTCACTGGACTGCCACCTTCTCTTCCACAATATTCTTGTCAGATGCACAAATCCTTCCCTTTAAACCCACGCACGCCTAAGCAGCCAACGAGGGTCCTTCACGGATGGGTGTCTTCCGTCTCGCAAAGGGCCAAGTGTGGGCCTGAGTGGAGGCGGTGGAGGAGGAGGGGGGGCAGCTATTTCCCTCCCGACCCACCCTTTCCAAGTCCATTCTCTCTTTTTAATTTTCTTTATATACAAAAAATAATAATAATTATCCATTCGATTTGGAAATGAAAATCTTCCAATGTGAAACCAAAGCAGCCTTCTGAAGCAGAACGCCCACCCCACCCCAAAGAAAAACTGTTCTCTTTTGTAATTTTTTTTTCATACATCACACACAGCCGCACCAAAATACTTGATATGACCCCCAAAAATAGTCACAGGACATCAAAAAAACTCTATTTCTTCCCTCCCTTTCTCTCTCTCTCTCTCTCTCTCTCTCTCTCTTTCTTTCTCTCTCACTCTCTCTCTTTAACTTCCTCTCCTGCCCTCCCCTCCCCTGGAAAGAAAAAAATATATATAGAATAATTATTTCAGCAAAATGGTCCAGGGGTTGATTTGAGTTTTTCTCTTGAAACCACAAAGGAACCTTTATGCACAGAAGGCAGCGGCCGGGGGGGGGGAGGTGTGGCACCGGGGGGGGGGAGGAGGAGAGGATGAAAGAGAAACTGACAAGAATCTAAAATTAAATGGGAAATTCCCTGTGTTTCCCTGAAAACAAGACAGTGTCTCATATTAATTTTTGCTCCCAAAGATGCGCGAGGTCTTATTTTCAGGGGATGTCTTATTTTTCCATGAAGAAGAATACGGTACACATTTATGGTTATCTTATTATCGGGGAGGCCTTATTTTCGGTTGGGGGGGGATGCCTTATTTTTCAGGGAGAAGCAAAACGGTAAGTAGGTCTTATTTTCGGGGAAACAGGGTAATAACTGCAACAACTGAATTATCTCGGCTTCGTTGGTCTTTCTGGTTCTATGCTTAATGGAACGGCCCAAGAGTTGCAAAAAGCAGAGGGAAGGAACGGAAGCTTATTTAGTTTTCTCCTTCCCGGGGGGGGAGAGAATAGGCGACTTTTTCTTCCTTTTTTTTTTCTCTTTTTTTTTTAAAAATAAAGCAGATTTCGCACTTTGAATTGCTTCTCGTTTTGACACTTCTCAATGTGCAGGAGAGCTTTTTCCTTTCTAACCGAACTTCCGAAATGCACAGCTTTCTCACTTTAATGAGGCTGAAGCTGCAAGTGAGGAAAATCAACCTCTTTCCTAGGTTGCTGGACATCCCCCCCCCTTCGAGGCCCCCGCCGCACCTCCGCAAAAAGGCAAAACGTATCAAAAGTGGCTTCTCGTAGAAAGTTGTTTAAAACAAACGAAGAAAGGAAAAAAAAAAGAGAGGCTCATCCCCCAAACATTGGGTTGTCCGTCTCCTTTCTGGCGAGCGACATTCCCTACCCGGGGGGGGGCAGGGGGGGCTTCCTGCTTGCCCAACCTCTTGGCAAAGGGGCAAAACCGAGCTGCAAGGAATGGCCCCTTTCTCCATCCCCATCCCCACCCCCACCACCCCCCATGCCCACAAGGCCACCACCAGCCACCCAAAGGACAGCATGCACGGGCGAGGGCTGTGTTGTGAGGGGTGGGGTGTGGGAAAGGGGTGGGAAAGCAGCCCCCCCTCCACACACACACCATGGTTGCGGAAAAGAAAAACGGGAGCGTCTTTAAAACTAGGGTCCACGTTGGAGGGGGGAGGGGAGGGTGCCTGGATCACGCAAGAAGAGGAAAAAAAATTATATGAGAATATTAAAGAATTAAAGGAAGAAACGAAAGAAGCCCACCCCGAGATCTCCACCCCCCCACAAGTCCCCCCAAAGATTAACCAAACAGCTAAGTTCAGTGGCAAGATCGAGATGGGTTTCCCCCCCCACCCCCGCTTTCCTCCGGAGACGGCTCCCTTGCATGATATCCGTTGTGGTTGTCCGCGGTCCGTTCCCGGAAAAATGCAGTTCGTAAAGCCCTCTAAAGTCTCTCGCGAGCCGGGATCCAGATGTAGGGGCCCGAGAGCTCCTCAATGATTCTCTTGATTTTGTGGTAGATCTCCTCAAAGCTCTCGCCTTCTACGATGGCTGCAGGGAGGAGGAGGAGAAGGAATCGGGTGTGGGAAAGAAGTTTGCATGCAAGACGACACGCCCGCCCTAAAATTCCAACCCCCCCCCCAGGCAAACACAGTCAGCTGAGGGATTACAGGCACAAGAGTCCCCACCCCCACCCCACCCACCCCCTACGCAACTTCTGCCAAGCTCAGGAGTTGGCAGCGATGCCAGGAGGGAGATGACCTCCAAGTCCTGCATAAATTAGGCACCTAGAGGGGTGGGTGGCACCCAATGCACCCTCATAGAAGTACAGTAGGACACCCTTGTCCACTGGATCAATAGCCACCGATTCAACTTATCCAAGGTCTAAAAATAATAAAAAAAATTAAAAATCCAGAAAAAACTGTTTTCACATGTATTAATTCAAATTCAATAATAAATATTATCAGAACTGGCCACTAGAGAGAGCCAGAGATTGTGCTAGGGAAACTTGTCAGCATGTTCTCTGGTGCCATCTAGTGGCCACCTCTGGTAATGCAAGTAAAATTATATTTTTGGATTTTCCGACTTTTACCATGCTATCTACCTGTAGGCAATGTTTTGCGTTTAACTGCGCTTTTGAGATTTTTCCAAAAGAAGCCCATCTTGTTTCGAATTCATTTCTGTATATGTATAGACTAGAAACTTGGTAAACAGGGTGGAGAAGAAGGCTGGATTCTGTAGCCAAGTTCTCCCCTGTTTGGTGTCACCACTGAGATTCAGAATATTGTTGGAGTTTTCACAACCTCGCATGCTGCCTTTAGTAGTTATGTCTGGGAAGCGCCTTTCTGGGCTGGACTATCAGTAACATTAACCAATCATTCCTTTCCTCTCTCTGAATGGAAAGAAAGCCCCGCCTCCCTGCCCTGTTCCCCCCCCCTTCTGAAGCCTGTTATTTTTGAAAGCAGTCATGTCTGTCAGTTTGCTGTTTGATCTGCTCAATTGTAAGCAAAGGAAACGTTTTTGTTCTTTTTCTTACACATGCCTCTGAGTGAGTTGCCAGGAATGTGAGGGCCATTAAATGAGAGAAAGGGGTGGTCTACTCTGGGGCACTTGAAGCTATTCTGCTTGGTCGATTCCGGCACTTCTGCTGTGCAGCAAAAGGAATTTAAGCCCAGATTCAAAACTTGGCAAGAAGTATAACGGGAGCAAACGAGAGGGAGGATGACTCCAAGCCCCCTGCCTCCCCTTTTCCCCGGACTCTTGGCAAACCGCTTTGTACCAAGGGGGAACTGAACGGGCGCAGCTTACCCGAGAAACACTCAGTAAACTCCTGCTCAAGTTTAGTAGCTCTGTCGAAGGCTTTCCGTGCCTGCTCCTCCGTTATCCGCTTGTTAATTTCTCTGTGCAAGGAGAGAGAGAGAAAAAAAGAGGATGGAAAGCAAACTTTATCTACTGGGCACTGAAGTATGGGGAAAAAAGAACAAGGACTTTGCGAATCATGGAATAGTTGAACTGGGAGGGACCTCTAAGGCCAGCCACTCCAACCCCCCTGGGCACTCAAGGCAGGAGTCCCAATCAAACCAGATCTGGCAGTCCAATTCCCCCACCCCACCCCGAACGTGTCCAGGACTGAAGCGCTCCCCACTTCCTCCTCTCAAGATCATTAGTTCCATTGTCGTACTCCTCTAAGAGTTAGAAAGTGTTGTTTTTTTTTCCTCCAGGATCAGCCGAAATCTAGCTCCCTGTAGCTGCGGGCCATGATTTTTATTTTATTTATGCCTCAGGACAACCTCCGGGTTGGAGAGAGAGGCAGGAGATCTCTCAGTGCCATTTGTGGGGAGTCCTAAGCAGGTGAAGACATCTGCTTGGGAATACCCTGAAGCAAATGGTGAGCCCCTGTGTGAAACAGAATGCTGGACTGGATGGGCCATGGCCTGTTCCGGCAAGGCTGTTCTTAGGTTCTTATGTCCTTGGCCAAATGCCATCACCACATCCTGTGGCAGGGAGTTCCACAGACTAACAACGCGCTGGGTGAAATAATATTTTCTTTTGTCTGTTCTTACTCTCCAAGCCCTGCTAATGGGTTCTTGTGTTAACAAAGTGACAAGTGTCTCTCTTGAGTTTATTTTTAACCCTCCCAGGACTTTCCATCAAAGTGTTGTGCTACGGTTCCCATCGTCCCCAGACAGTTCTGCTTTGGGAATTTACGACCCAGCACCTCCAAAGAGCACCAGGCAAGGAAGGGAAGGCTGATTGTGCCCCTTTGGCCCCATCAAATCCGCTTTTAAAACCTCTCTCATACTTTTTCGATTTTGCCCGGCAGGCTCCCACGACCCCCAACCTAGTTTGGCCAAAGGAACAGGCAAACATTCACAAGAAGAGATGAAATTTTTTGGGGGGGACAACAACTCCCAGCATCCTTGGAGGTTATATCCAGTCCACCGTGCCTGGTCCATTTCTGGACTTAAGATGTTCTAGTTTCTAAAACCTAGTTAACCCCCCAGTTATGGAACCATCTACCCTCTGAAATTTGGCTGGCACCCTTGCTTCAAATTTTTAAAAAACGATTGAAGACCTGGTTGTTTAGAAGGGCCATTCCTGATTTCTCAAAGATCCAATAAGACACCATTCATTTTACCACTTATCTTCTCCCCCACACACCCGTTTTATCAATCTCCTGCTATTTTTAATCTTCATTTTTTAGTTTACAGTTGTTGATTTATGTATATTTTGATTTATTATGCTCCTTGTATTTTGTTTTTTTAATGTATTCCTTTGTTAGCTTGTCATGTGATTCCATGCTGTAAAATGCCCAGAGTAGCCCTAGGGCTAGATGGGTGGTATAAAAGTCAAACAAACAAACAAACAAACAAATAAAGGAAAACAGGAACACAAGATTTTTTTTCTCAGAGGAGAAAGGAGTCAGCCTCGCAGTCTCAGGGACTCTTGCCAAATTTCCCCCCACCCCCCATTTCTGTGTCTTCTTTCATGGTTGGAATGCATCCAATATCTTTGAGAGGCGGTGAGTAGAGGTGGGCATGAAACAGAAAACCCATGGTTCAGGTTCGTCAGTTTTGGGCCCACCCTTGGTTCGGTTCGGGTTTGGACATATTTTTAAAAAACTGATCCGAACCGATCCAAACCAGTTTGGGTCTTTACTGGGTGGCGGCAGCACAGCGGGGGTGGCGGTGGCTGATCCTGGTCCCTGCGGCAGGGGCGTTTTGAGCCACTGGCTTGGGGCCAGCGCCTCAGGTTTTTTTTTTTTTTTTTTTTTTAAGCGCTGACTGCGCAGCCCCTGGAACCGGGTCGGCACTTCTTTTTATTTTTAAGTTTATTTTAGAGCACCAACCCGGCCACCTCTGGGGCCGGTTTGGTGCTCCCTTTTTAAAATTTTTATTTTAATTTTTTTTTTTGTATTTTTTTTCTGGAGCTCCCTCCCTGCAGCCAGGAGGACCAGACCCGGAGGGACTGGCACCAGGTAGGAGACACCGGTGAATGAAACGAACCAAAACGAAATGGAAATGTCTGTTTTGTTTCATTTCTCTTAGAGGGGGCAGTTCGTTGTTCGTTTCGTTCCGTAACGAAACGAATAATGAAACGAACCAAAAGTTCATTTCGTGCCCATCTCTAGTGGCGAGTGCTCCAACACGGAGTCATTCCAGAGAAATCTGCACAACTACCTGGCAGATCTCCTATGATTTGGATTCTTGCAAGGAGCAGGGGGCTGGACTCCGTCCTCCTATGATTCTATGGTTCCCACCTCAGTCTCGTGTGCCCAACCCAAAAGGAGCCAGCGAAACACCCCTAACCCCCCTTTCACAGCCCACGGCCAGGCCCTGCCCGGCCTGCCCTTCCGTCCCATCCCAGACGCCCTTTGGGGCCTCCTGCCCGGCACTCACAGGACATTTTCGAGGGAGCGCGGCCGGATAAAAATGGCGATGGGGTGGAGCTGAGCCGCCTGCAGTCTCCGCACGGCATTGGCCGAGACGTCCAGGATGCAGTGCTTGCCCTGGAAGAGGAGAAAGACGCGGTGGGGTTAGGAAGGTTGACATCCGCCGGCCAGCGGTGGGGGAGGCAGATGCGGCCGGTCCCATCCCCCCCCCCCCCCGGAGAACCTCTCCAACGTTCATCTCCCAGGGCTCCGTCTGATACAGCCATCACCACCTGTGTAAGTGGAGCCGAATGGTGAGGGAGGGGCACGGCACCAACACCCTCTCAGCGATGGCATTAAGGAGGGTAAAGGAGCAGCAGAGATGTTATGTTCTGCAGGGATATTGCCTGTGAGTGGTGGGCAATATCCCAACTGCAATGTTAAAGCAGATGCAGCAATAGGGGTCCAAATTATTTCACTGCCTGCTTTGACTTTTCATTTTCCCTGGATTTTACAAGGTGGTACCATCTCCTGCATTAAGCCCAGAACATAATACAGTGGCCCCTCGCGCAACAAACGGTTTGTGTAACAGAAAAATCTGTACAACATATAACAAATTCCAGAGATAGGGGAAATTTGCTTAACAGAATTGCCTATGGGGCAAATCCATACAATATAAAAATGGTCGCAATCAGGAATTACTCCATTTTCAATGCATTCTGATGGGAAATTTGTAGAAAGGAAAGTTTGCTTAACAGAATTTCATTTGGAATGAATGAATTCATTTTTACAAGGTGCCACTGTACCTTTTTCTCCCGATAAACAAAGGCACGGAAGGGGATCCTGGGGTATGTTGTTCAAAACCAAGGAACTTTTCCTTGCTCCGGGGATGAATGCCGATCCCCCTGGTCCTTCCTTATTGCCTTCCTTCTTCTCCCGGCCGGCCGGCCCCACCTCACCTGCTCAGCCACCTCTCGCACCGACTGGACGCTCGTCCCGTACAGGTGGCTGTTGTACTGCCCGGCCTCGATGAACTTGTGGCTCTGAATGTCCTTCTCCATCTTCTCTCGCGAGGCCACAAAATGGTAGTCCCGGCCGTCGACCTCGTATTCCCGCTTTGGCCGTGTGGTATCTGCAGGCGGGGTCCAAAGGAGAGCGCAAGTCACTCCTGTCAGACAACGGGGCAAGGGGTCCTCCACGCCCCACACCAAGCAGGCCCAGCCCTCTTTCTTCATCCTCACTTGGGGGCAGTGGGGGGACTCCCCCCCCTCAGGACTCACGTGGGACACAGGAGCCGAATTTGTCTGGGAATTCGGAGAGGAGGTCGTCGTTGACGCGGTCCTTGGTGGGTCCCAAAATAATGATGGGGCGAGCGTAATGAACTAGGCAAGAAGGAAGGGAGAGGAGAAATTAAAGGAGTTGAGAATGGCTTGGGGGGGGGCATAGGAGGACTACAACTCCCAGAATGCCTTAGCATGGGGAATGGTCAGGTTGGCTGGAAACTGTTAGGCACAATACTCCATAAGGGAGGCATTCTGGGTTTTGTCAGCGGTGGAGAGCACAAAATCCAAAGAGGGAAATGCCATTGCTTGGATCAAAACCATAGGCCTTTTTTCCAGACTAAAGAGCTCCAAATGTTTTAGCCTGCATTCTCATCAGGGACTTTTTCCAGACTAAAGCCCATGTTTCATCGTTTTAATCGCCGCTCTCTTCTGCACCTTTTCCAGTTCCACTATATGTCTTTTTTGATATGTGGTGACCAGAATTGTACACAATACTCCAGGTGGGGCCTTACTCTTGTTTTGTATAATGGCATTTTAATGTTGGCTGTTTTATTTTCAATCCCCTTTTTGATTATTCCTAGTATGGAAGTGGCCTTCTTATCTGCTGCCACACACTGGCTAGACACCTTCCTGGAGCTGTCCACCAACACACCAAGATCTCTTTCCTGATCTGTCATGGATAACTCAGAGCCCATGAGTTGATAGACAAAGTTTTGATTTTTTTGCCCCAATATGCATTACATAACATTTTGCTACATTGAAACGCATTTGCCATTTCGTAGCCCATTCCCCCAGTTTGGAGAGATCCTTCTGGAGCTCTTCACAATCTTCTCTGGTTTTTACCACACGGAAAAGTTTTGTGTCATCTGCAAACTTGGCCACCTCACTGCTTATCCCTGCATTCCACAAGGAGCCTCTAGTCCCTTTCTATTATTCAGCACTGGTTAGTCCTCATCTTGATCTCTTGTGTCCATTTCTGGGCACTGCACTTCAAGGAGGATGCTGACAGAATGGAACAAGTTCAGAGGAGGAGGATTAAGGGACAGGAAACCAAACCGTAGGAAAAAGATTGGGTGTGTTTAGCCTTGAGAAAAGGAGACACGGGGGAAACACGATAGTACTTCTCATATATTTGAAAGGCTGTCCTACAGACAAGGGGCAGGATTTGTCCTCCATCACCTCCGAGTGCAAGACACACAACAATGGGCTCGGATTACAGGAGGCAGGCGGCAAGAAGATTTATCTGTATTTGGAAAGGTTGGTAAGGAGGATGGGAAATGTCCAAAAACTCAGGAGGGCACCAGGCTGAAAAGAGGGGCAGCCACTTTTCACAGGCACCCAGCCCTGCTCTCCTCTCCTCTTTCTGGACTGAGCCTGTCAATACTCTGAAAACATAGAATCACAGAATCATAAGAGTTGAAAGAGACCTCCAGGGCCATCAAGTCCAACCCCCTGCCATGCAGGAACCCCCATCACAGTGCTCCCAAAAGATGGTCATCCAGCCTCTGCTTAAAAACCTCCAAAGAAGGAGACTCCACCACCCTACTTTGGGGCAGCATCTTATTTCTAACGTTCAAATGGAATCTCATTTCCTGTAGTTTGAAACCATTGCCCCGAGTCCTAGTCTCTGAATCCATGGAAAACAAACCTGTTACCTCTTCAATAGGACATCCTTTTAAATATTTAAACATAGCTATCACATCCCCCTCAACCTTCTTTTTGTAAGGCTAAACATTCCCAGCTCCCTAAGCCGTTCCTCATAAGACATTTCTTCCAGACCCTCAATCGTCTTGGTCGCCCTCCTCCGTATCCGCTCGAGGTTGTCAACATCCTTTTTAAATTGAGGTGCACAGAACGGGACACAGGACTCCTGGTGGGGTCTGACCAGAGCAGAATAGAGTGGCACTATCACTTCGCTTGATCTAGACACGATGCTTCTGTTGATGCAACCAAGAATCGCATTGGCTTTCCTGGCCGCCGCATCACACTGCTGACTCATGTTCAATTTGTGGTCCACCAGGACTCCCAGATCCCTGGCACCTGATTTTCTCCTCTTCTACAGACCAGACCCATGGGGGATTGGTTCCAAGATCACACACCCTACGGATGCTGAAAACCATGGATAATAGCGAACACTATCCATAGCGCAGTAAAAGAAATCTAGAAATACATATTTTACCATGTATTACTAGAACTGGTCACTAGAGGGGGCCAGAGAACTTGCTATTTACAAGCCAACAAGAACACATACCATGGTCTCTGACGCCCTCTAGTGACCGCTTCTGATACATAGTGTTCGTTTTTTCTTTTAATATTTTTAGACCATGGATAACAAACTGCAGAGATTGATCCTGCAGATTAAATACATTCTAAAGGATTTCTTTTTTATTTCCATCAAAACACTTGAAGGAACATAGAGCCTTTGCAAATTGAAAGTTTAACGGATCCTTTCAAAGCAAGAGAGCTTTGTAGGAGGGGGCAGACAGCCTCAGAGGGATCCTTACCTTCCATCTGTACAACGGTTTCGTAGCTCAGGACGGCATCTTCCCGACCTGGAGAGGAAAAGAAAGGAACCATGGCGCCGAGTGTGTGCATGCATAACACCTAAGCCCCCCTCCCCCCAGCAGCTGTTCCTAAACCCAGGGCCTTTTCAGCCACGCACAAGGAGCGCTACGCTACGTGGCTTCGAAGGGCAGAACGATGGGACCCAGTGCTGTAAGGCTGGCAGGGGAAGGAGGAGGCTGAATACGACCTTCTGTGGGAAATCTCTTCACTGGTAGGTTGAGAGAGAAAAAGCAAAGGCAAAGACCCAGAAGAGAGAGAGAGAGAGAGAGAGAGAGAGAGAGAGAGACCCACCTTGAGAGCCTGATCCTGGCACCCGATCCTGGAGAGGGAAGGAAGTGAGAATGAGGAGAGCAAGGCCAAGAAAAGAGACAGCCAGGAAAAGAGGCAGCAAACAGAGAAAATGGAAAACGGGCAGAGCAGCCATCAAGGCACACAAATACGCACATCCCTCGGGAGGGCTGCTTCAGTGGGGCACACTAGGTTAATTGGGGTGTGTGGGTGGGTGGGTGAATGTCCAGAGCAGGGGGTTCTCTGTGTTAAACACTGCATCCTCCCAAAGGCGTTGGGCAGGGGTAGCTGGGGATGATGGGTGCCGGGGTGCAATCCATCTGGAAGGGTCCCCAGGCTGAAGAAAGTTGAGGCAGGGCGTCTGGCCCCCCTCACAATGAGAAGTATCGCAGCACTTTATGCCAAAAACACACCAACAGGTAACATAAAATGTTATTTAATAAACACACAGGACGGAGAATCCGGCAAAATTCGTAACTTCGGCCCTCTGGAACATCTACCTACAGGTACCTCCATCCGTGCTACTTGCACGCAGGAACAAAAATAATCTCCCGTGCTAAGTCAAAGCCATCCGTGCCCTGCCTGTGGACTTGACCGTGGGACGTCCAGTTGCCCTTCATGGCATAAGACTCTGGACAAGACAGCCGGCCTGGGGTTGAAGCCCTTTAGACCTAGGATCCTTGTCCATGCATTGGTCGTCTCAAGACTGGAGTGTCGGAACACTCTCTACGTGGGGCTGCCCTTGAAGCTGAAATAGGGCTTTTTCTGCCATTGCCCCTCGCCTGTGGAATAACCTTCTACCAGATATCTGCCTGCCCCCCTCTTTGGCTGCCTTTGAAAAACCATTAAAAACTTGGTTATTTAAGCAGGCATTCCCTCAAATATAATGCAATTTCAATGTCCACCCATTATATCTTGATTTTTAACTGATTAGTCTGCCAATATTAATGCATTGTCTTATTTTACTTTAATTCTATTTTTATTTTTATTTTTATTGTGTTACTATTTTATGGTTTTATTGTGTGAATTGTTTGAATTTGTTAATTGTTGCAAACTGCCCAGAGTGACCTCGCTGCCAGATGGGCGGTATAAAAATCCAATAAATAAATAAAATAAATAAAATTGTAGGTGACCTGGGCCCTAATCCACCCCATCCTGGTGGTCCCAAATCTTTTATCTCAGTGGTTCTCAACCGGTGGGGTTCCCAGATGTTCCTGGACTGCAACTCCCAGAAGTCTTCATCACTAGCTGAGCTGGCTAGGAATTCTGGGAGTTGCAGTCCAGGAACATCTGGGGACCCACCGGTTGAGAACCACTGCATCTATTTAGAGCAGTGGTGGCGAACCTTTGGCACTCCAGGTGTTTCGGACCACAACTCCCAGAACTCCAAGCCTGTACTGACAGTGGCAAAGGACTGTGGGAGTTGTGGTCTGAAACATTTGGAGGGTCAAAGGTTCGCCACCACTGACCTAGAGGGAGAGGGTACTTCTCCCGTGACTGGGACAGCCCAGCACTGGGTGTGGGTGAGATGGTGAATCCTGTTTACACACCAGAGTGGGGGGGGGGGCAGCTGCACTTCTATCTGTCAAACACCCACCAGGTGTGTGGGGGGGAGTGTTTCCAAAGCATTTCACTTACTTTTGCTTTTAGCCTTGTCCATTCCCTTCGTTCCACCCTGCAGGAGAGAAAGAGAGAGAGAGAGTGTGAGAGAGAGACAGGATCAGGCCAAGGGTGCATCGGGGTACCCGAAGTATCCCATCCTGCATCCCTCGAGAGCAGTGGTCCTTAAGATGCCAGATGTTCTTGGACTATTGGCCAGAGAGGCTCAGTCCTCGGTGTCATTTGCCCGATCCACCAGATTCCCCCCAGGCTGGTCTCCTCTGGGTAGGCACTCCGAGGAAGCCCAGAGGTCATCTACAGAGGGCCAGGCCTTCTTGGTGGTGGCACAAGCTCCTGGTGGAGTTACGCTTGGCTCCTGACGTTGAGAAGGCATCTCAAAATGTTTTGAGAGAGTACTTCCACAGCGAGCTTCCTCATCCCATGTCCCGTATCCCACCTGTGACTGGGGTAATTATATGCCTGCAGAGGGTGTAATTCCCACCCTAGTCTTAAAAAAGGGTGATAAATATTTAGAATGGAGAAAGATTTTTTTCATTAGAGATGGGCACGAAATGCTAAAATAGTGTTTCGTTTCGTTTTTTGTTTAGTTCTGTTTCATTTCATTTTAAACAATTTTTTTAAAAAAATCATTTTTTTTGTTTTGTTTCATTTTTTAACATGTGTGTATGTGTGTGTGTGTGGTGCTTGTGCAACTTTTTTCGTGTGTGCAGTGCTGATGCAACTTCCCCCTTTTCCCAAGCTCCGTGCGCCAGCTAATCGGCGCTGGGACGGAGGGGGGAGTTCCCCCACCCACCCCAGTGCTGATCAGCTGGCCTGCAGGGCTTGGGGGAGGGGGAAAAGTTTAAAAAGCCCGGGGAAGGTTCTCCCCGAGTGCTGATCAGCTGGCCTGCGGGGCTTGGGAGGAGGTGAAAAAAAGTTTTAACCCCCCCTGGGCTTTTTAAACTCCCCCCAAGCCCCACACACCAGCTGATCAAAGTGCCGATCATCTGGTGAGCAGGGTTTGGGGGAGGGAAAAAAAGTTTAAAAAGCTGGGTGGGGAAAACGTTTTCTTCCAGCCTGAGCGCCGATCAGCTGGAGGGCAGGGCTTCGGGCGGGAAAGAAACGTGTAAAAAGCCCACCGTTTCCAACGCCTGTTCAGTTTTCCATATGCTTCAATGCATTCGTATGGGAAAAGGAAAAACGAAACGGAAGAGAACGAAAATTTTGTTTTTCTTTGAAGAGTCACTTCATTTTTCATTTCGTTAAGGGACGAAACGAAAAATGAAACAATTTTTTTTTCATGCCCATCTGTAATTTTCATGAGTCCATTGCCCCTTCCTTCCTTCCTTCCTTCTCCCTCCCTCCCTTTTATCATCAGCTTCCTCATTTCTCCCTCCCGCCTTCCCTTCCATCATCAGTTACTTCCTCCCTCCCTCCCTTTCTTCCATCATCATCTACTTCCTCCCTTCCTTCCTTCCTTTGGGTGCCAGTACCGTCTCTTGCTGGGGATAAAGCCAATCTCGTCGCTGTCGCCGTCAGGGTGGACGCGCCGCGCTTGCCACCACTCCTCATCGGACGCGTCGATGACGTGCAGGACGTCACCAAAATGGAAGCTCACCGCTTGGCTCAGGAAGCCACAGTCCTTGGTCTTGTCGTAGTCAAAGAGCGCCCTGGGGAAGGAAGGAAGGGAGGAGGCACACAGCGTGGATTAGCAACGGCTACGCGTTGACCAGGGGCACTCCTGAGCAAAGTGGTTCATTACGGAGCAGGGTTTCCCCAGAGGTGTTGGCTGCTCAGTGATGGGAGTTGTAGTCCATCACCGCTGGGAGGCATCAGCGTGGAAAAGGGTCGACAAGGAACCCACTGGATGCTTTGGGAACCAGGAAAATTCCTTGCAAATACAGAGGGATAAACCGCGCACAAGGAGGATCACCCGTTAGGGGACTCCTGGGGTTGAACTACAACACCCACCATCCCTTTGACTTTTGCTGCATTTAAAACATGGAACAGAGCAACTCTCTGTAAGCAGTTGGCCATTTAGAAAGACGTCAAGCCTCACCGATGGACTAAATTTAGGCCAAGCTCAGCCCTCGAAATTCACTAGGAATTTTCCCGGTTCCCAAAGCATCTGGTGGGTTCCTTATCGACCCTTTTCCACGCTGATGCCTTCTAGCGGTGATGGACTACAGCTCCCATCAATGAGCAGCCAATTCACTAGGCCTATGAGAACTGTAATCCAAGCAACATTTAAAGTGGCACACTTTATTTTTTTAAAAAAACACCAGCCGTGTGTGTTTCAGGTTAAGAAACCACATACTGTATTGCCGTGTCTAAGGAAGAAGGTTGATTATCCTTCAAAACTGTATTATCCTTAGAGGCTGGCAGGTTTGTGCTGTAGTCAAGACTCTGATCACAACCTGAGTTTGATCCCAACAAGTTCACATAACTGGCTCAAGGCTGACTCAGCCTTCCAGCCTTCCAAGGTTGGTAAACTGAGTGCCCAGCTGGCTGGACCCGGGGGGGGGGCATTGTATAGCCTGCATAATTGTAAATCACCCAGAGAGTGCTTTTAGTACCAGGGGGCTGTATGTAAACAGCACCCTTTGCTTTGTTTTTCAAACTACAACTCCCAGAACTGCCCAGGTACCTCTAGTCCAAAAGAATGCAAACCTATTTACCTCTAATTATTTTGAATAATTTTACAAGCATAACTCTGGCTGAGCTGTCAGCGCTCTCTCCCCTCTCCCTTCTGCTCCGTTACTGTTCTTGCCCATTCCCATTTTACAGCTGGGGGGGAATTGATGTTTTTGAATCCAGAACCCACATTTATGTAACACAGACCCTGGTAGAGTCTTTTTATTAGTTGCAAAGGAGGAGAGTAGATTTACCCACCCTGGACTTTGGAAGGCTCCCTGCTCTCAATTTTTTTTAACTCTGAAAGGACTCTAAGGGCCTTTTCACACGACCCCTAAGATCCACTGGCCACTTAAATTCAGACCAGAGATCTTAGGGGTTCGTTGCTCTTCCTTCCTCCCCACCACTCCGCACCTGTCTGCTGAGGGGAGGGAGGAAGAAAGTGGGGAAAAATGCAGACTCACCTCTGAGAAGCTGAGAAGCTGCCGGAGCTCCTTCCTGCTGATTCCTTCTCTTTTGTTTGCTTTTTTTCCCTCCTGCCCCTTCTCTTAAAGGGGCGGGAGGCAAACAACAACAACAAACAGAAGCCAGGAGAGCCCTGCACTGACCAGATTAAATCCGGACCTGGCGATTTTCACCCTCCTCGAGCAGGTACAAGAAAAGTGTGCTGGGACGCGCTTAGGTGGGCGTGGTCACACTTCATTTCCTGCAAACTCCGGAGCTGGTGGGGAAACCACTGTAAGCTCCAGAGCTTGCAGCCATTTGCTGCGGCGTTTAGGGGTCGTGTACAAAGGCTCAAAGAGGCTATTTTGAAGGTAGTGGGAAAAGAGGAAGATATTTTATCTAATCTCTATTATCTATTTTTCTTTCTTTCTCATGTTACACTTTTTGTGCGCTTACCCTTCTTGCTTGTTCGTCATGTTGGGAGCTGTGCATTAAGTAAATTTTCCAAATGTGGGATTAATAAATATTTATCTTATCTTATCTTATCTTAAATACCAGAAAGTGCAAAATGAAACCCAAGATGGAAGTTGAGACTCTCGGGGCAGGAGAAAGCATCGGACATTTGGGGGACTGCTTATTTAAGGGAGTGAATCAATGGTGACAATAATTGAAATGGGATGTCAAGAGGGCACTTGCGGGGTCGTGGTGGTTTTAACACCCCTGGCACAAGGGCTGCTCCTTGCCCCACCCCATGCCAGCAGATCAAGGTAGAGAGAATGCATCTGGGATCTCACCGGATGTAGAATCCCCTCTTAGGGTTACTCCGTAGTGAAGCCGTCCCTGAGCCCAAACTGCTGTTCATCAGCTGTTCCCGGAGGTCATGGATCTTGGCCTCAAAGCGGCTATATTCTGCACGGAGAGGAGGAAGAGAACATAAGAAGAGCCCTGCTGGATCAGGCCAAAGGCCCACCTAGTCCAGCTTCCTGTCTCTCACAGGGGCCCCACCAAATGCCTCCGGGAGTGCACGAGACTAGATATCTGTCTCATGATACCACTCCCCTGCATCTGGCCCTTGAAGTACCCTGGTTTTAAGCCTGGAGATGACACGTCTCCATCATGGTTTGTAACCCGGGATGGACTTTTCCTCCAGGAATCTGTCCAATCCTCTTTTGAAGGCATCCAGGCCAGATGCCATCACCACATCCTGTGGCAGGGAGTTCCACAGACTAACACACTGGGTAAAAAGGAAGAGGAAGAGGGTGGATCACAGCCAGTCTTTTTCCTTCATCAAAACCACCCTTCCTTGGTCACGGAAGCCCCTCCAAACATCCTTTCCCTCATCCCAGTGCCTTCTCCCCTCAAACATCCCATCTGCACTCACCACCACACCCCAACAGGCCAGCTGCATCTCCCTACGCCAGTGAGAGGTCCCCCCTCTTCCCGAGGTTCTGGGACTGCAACTCTCAGGAGACTTTGCCCACAGCTGTGCCTGCCAGGATTTCTGGAAGTTGCAGTCCTAGCATAACCAGGAACTACGGCCGTGGGTTGGTTTCTCATGGCCCCTCACTGTGCCATCTGAAATTCCCTCTACGTTCCCACAGGATGGAGTACGGGAGTCAGGGTGGCACCGGGGCTAGTGAGCACACGCCTCTTGAGTGCCAGGTTCAAATCCACACTTGGGCTGTGAAATGAACTTGGATTCTCCCGTCCTAAGGGTTGCTGAGAGGAGAAAAAGTGGAGAAAGTCCCCCCATACACACACACACACACACACACACACCCCATCCCCTGAGGGGATTGCAGGGAAGGAAGAATAAAAATCCAATCAACAAGTAAATCAACAGTCTATCAGTGAAGGGCTTCGCCTACACCACACAGGTATCGGGGACTGATACGGAACTGGCACTGGTGGGATGCCTTCCTTTTGTTTTGTTTATTTCTCTGTTATGGGCCTTTCTATTCTGTCCTCCCTGCGCAAAGATCACCTCCTCTTCCCCTCCCTGGGAGGGAGGCCAGGCTGAGGGACAAAGTTTCCTCCAAGTTACCCATCTCTCATTTCCTTCCTTCCTTCTATCAAATCATCAGCTCCTCCCTCCCTCCCTCCCATCCATCCATCCATCCATCCATCCATCCATTGTCCTTCCTTCCTTCCATCCTTCCTTCCTTCCTTCCTTCCTTTTTCTATCCATTACTTCTCCCTCCCTCTCTCCCTCCATCCCTTCCTTCCATTGTCTCTTCCATCCATCCATCCATCCATCCATCCATCCTTCCTTCCTTCCTTCCTTCCATCCATCCATCCATCCATCCATCCATCCATCCATCCATTGTTCTTCTTCCTTCCTTCCTTCCTTCCTTCTATCCATCATCTGCTCCTTCCTTCCTTCCCTCCCTTCCGGGGTGGGGTGAGGTGGGGGGGAATACATTTTGATTTATTGTATTTCTGCTTATTTGTTTATTTGTTCATTTTATTGTTATGATTTTATTATTTGGTTTGATTGATTAGTTTTTATTTTCTATTTTAAGTTGCTCAATCTGTTTTTATATTTTGTATATGTTTGTAAACCGCCCAGAGTAGCTTTTTTGCTAGATGCGGTATATAAGCTACAAAAATTAAATAAAAGAAATAATGGTTGCAGTATATAAATCAAATAAATAAATAAATAATAAATAAATAAATTTCCCTCAGCTTCATGCCCACAGCTACGCACCCTCCGGCTTATACTGCGCAATAATGGTGACCGTCTGCCCAGCATTCTTCAGCGCAATGGCGGCTTGTTCGTGGGTAGCATTCCTGAGATCCACACCATTGACCTGGAAGAGGAGGCGAGAGCGGCAGGGTTGTTATTTGCACGGTGAAGCCCAGGCGGCCTGCCTTTTCCTGCCAGAGCCAAAGGAGAGGCACCTACCGAGAGGATCTGGTCCCCCTTCCGGAGTTCTCCGCTGAGGTCGGCCGGTCCCCCAGCAAGGATGAAGGAGATGAAGATCCCCTCGCCATCTTCACCTCCTACAATGTTGAAGCCCAGCCCTGTTGAGCCACGGTGGATGACGATCCGGCGCGGTTCCCTGCACGGAAAGGAGGAGACGCTGAGAAGGAGCCGGACTCAAATCTCCTCCAGGCGCAGAAATCAGGGAGGGGAGGAAGGGAGGGAGGGAGGAGGGATGGAGGGAGAGAGGATGGATGGATGGATGGATGGATGGATGGATGGATGGATGGATGGATGGATGGATGGATGGATGGGTGAAAGGAAGGGAGGGAGGGAGGAGCTGATGATGGATGGATAGATGGACAGATAGATGGATGGACGGAAGGAAGGAAGGAAGGAAGGAAGGATGGATGGATGGATGGATGGATGGATGGATGGATGGGAGGGAGGGAGGGAGGGAGGGAGGAGCTGATGATGGATGGATGGATGGATAGATGGATGGACAGAAGGAAGGAAGGAAGGAAGGAAGGAAGGAAGGAAGGAAGGAAGGATGGATGGATGGATGGATGGATGAAAGGGAGGGAGGATGGATGGATGGATGGATGGATAGATGGATGAAAGGAAGGGAGGGACGGAGGGAAGAAGGATGGAAGGATGGAATGAAGAAAGGGAGGAAGGAAGGAAGGATGGATGCATGGATGGATGGATGCATGGATGAAAGGAAGGGAGGGGGGAGGGAGGGATGGAGGGAAGGAGGAAGGAACCAGAAAAACAAACTGCAAACCAGTTAGTTTTTCTGGGGACTTCTGGTTTGTGATTGACACAAACCCTGTTTTTTCTGGCCTGTATCCATCTCTCTCCACAAGCTGCTGCCTCGAAACACCCAACCAGAGTGTGGTGTGAAATTTCCATGCAAGGCAAGGCAGCTTGCTGGAGGAGTTCCTCTCCTGAACTGACCTTGTTAGAACTCAACAGAAGCCGTTTCAGAAGAAAAGTGATCTTAGGGGTCACCTGGATGACTAGGAATCTTCACAGACATCTTAGGGGTCAGTGTATGAATGTATTGGACCCTCCAGATGCAAGTTTGGGTTTTGATTTTTTTTTTTGCACCGAGACCAGCAATGAAAAGGAGCACACCTCCCTTTGAAAACTCACACATCTGTATTTAAGCAGAGGCAGGATGGCCATCTGTCGGGCGTCCTGCGATGGGGGTTCCTGCCTGGCAGGGGGTTGGACTGGATGGCCCTCGAGGTCTCTTCCAACTGTTATGATTCTATGCTTCTATGATTCCCACAGCCTGGATTAGTCCGGGGATAGAATTGGCACGAGCCAGTCCGAAGATGAGGAGAACATTTAATGTGTCACGGAGCAGAAATCCTAACCCTAACCCTAACGCTGGACCAGCTCACCAGGGAGGGGAGGAGCAAGCCAGGTGGGAAGGGCGGGCTTACCTGGGTATGTCCTCTTCCCCCATCAGCTCCTTCGGGATGGGGGAGTACCTCCGGGGGGAGGTGGGGGTCATGGCTTGAGGGTAGTCGGTGCCCAGGTAGCTCTGGTGACCAATTTCATTGTCCAAGTGTTGCGAATAAGCTGCCCAAAATAAAAATGGAGGAAAGAAAGAGATAAAACAGGAGGGAAACAGAGACAGGAAATCACCCGGAGTCCGGTCTTAAGCCATGAAAGGACATTCTGCATCAGTTTCAAAAGTTTGATCCAGACATCAAATGGAAAGAAGGCTCTCGCAGAGGAGTTCTTAGCAATTCTGAAAGAGGGATGCTATTTTTTTAAAAAAGGAAAGAACACAGTCGTAATCCACTTTTCTTAACATGATCCATTTAATGCTTCAATTACCCTTAACTTCAATTAGTCTTACGCCTCTTGCCAATTAATTTTTTTTAACTCTCTCTAATTGTTGAGTTATTTTTCCTTCTTATTTTATTATTATTGTCCTTTTAATTTCTATTATTATATTGTGGATTTCCTGTGCTTCTTATGTGAACCGCCCAGAGTTCCCTCAGGGAAATTGGCGCAGTATATAAATATAATAAATAAATAAATAAATAAATACCCTCTAACAGCACCCAGAATGGACAGTGTCCACAACAGTGAATGTGAGAGTGTATAATCCAGAAATGTATAAAAATGGAGTGCTTTAACACTACATCCATGTTGGGATATTCTGGTTCCAATTGGTTGTGAAGATCATCAGGGGAGGCCTTTCTCAAAGTCCCACCACCCTCACAGGTGGGGGCCACGGAAGAGGGCCTTCTCTGTGGTGGCTCCCAGACTTTGGAACTCCCTCCCACTGGAAACCAACCTGGCCCCGTCTCTGCTCTCATTCCACAAGCAGGCCAAGGCCTTTCTCATCAGGCAGGCTTTCTCTCAGCGGCCTGAGTACAGTTCTTAAATATATTCATCTGCTTTCCCGGCTTGAATGTGTTTTGATGTTGCTTCTGTTTCCCATCTTTTACGGTGGCCTTTAAAACATCCTTTTTAGTATGCGAACCGCTCTTAGCTTTGAATATTGTGTGTGAACTATGCAAGCTGTTGGGTCTTTATTTAAGCAGAAAGGTGAGGCCAAAATGTTTTCAATAAATAAAATAAATCCATGACTTTCCCTTCTATCCTAATAAAAAAAGTCACACGTGGCTCCTTTTTGATGGTGGTGAAAATTCTCCCCTTTTCCATTTCTCTCCAGGACGGAGCCTGAGAACATAGGCACACGTGTGGCGTGGCGGGTGGAAGGAGGGTCAGGGAACCTCACTCACAGGAGGTGATATCAGGCGGGGCATACGAATCGTTCAGGTAGGCGTTGGTGGGTTTGGCCACCTTCAGGTAGACGACATCGTACGTGTTCTTCAAGGCCGCCACGGCGTCTTCGTGCATGACATCTTCTAGGCTTACGTTGTTTACCTGTGATAAGATTGATTTTTCTATAAATAGGAATCAATAGAATGTGATTATGCTTGAGCACAGTCTGCAAACGATCACTTTTTACAGCGGTACCTATTTATCTACCATGTTTCCCCCAAAATAAGGCACTGTCTTACATTTATTTTTTCTCAAGAAGACACACTAGGGCTTATTTTCAGGGGATGCCTTATTTTATTAAGTATAATATGCTTGAATGTCAGCCCTGCAGACAACCATAGCCACACCCATCACTAGGTTTTATTATCAGGGTAGGGCTTATATTTAACAAACGCAAAGAAATCCTGCTAGGGCTTATTTTGGGGGGAGGTCTTATTTTCAGGGAAACAGGGTACTTGCATTTACATGCGTTCGAACTGCTAGGTTGACCGGAGCTGGGGTGATCAGCAGGAACTCACTCTGCTGTGTGGCACCTGGGAATTATGAGCCTAGACTGCCAATGACAAAGGACTGTGGGAGTCGTGGTCCAAAACATCTGGAGGGCCAAAGGTTTGCCACCATTGCTTTAAGGCAGGCATGTCCAAACTTCGGCCCTCCTGATGTTTTGGACCACAACTCCCAGAATTCTGAGCCTAGACTGCCAATGACAAAGGACTGTGGGAGTTGTGGTCCAAAACATCTGGAGGGCTGAAGGTTTGCCACAATTGCTCAGTCTAAGGCAGTGATGTGCCTGTCCCTCGTTCTGACCCTTCGGCTCCCTGTCACGTATCCGGGAGTCACTCTACCAGCGCCCCCAATCTTACCTGTCTCCTGTTGAAACGCCAGGTCGGTGCATAACAAAATCCCCATCATTTATGATTCCATCGCTGATGGCGACACCGACCTGGCGTTTATCACCGAGACCTGGGTGGGCACGGAGGGTGGGGCTTCCCTTGCTCTCCTCTGTCCGCCCGGGTACTTGGTAGAGGGAGTGGGAAGGTTGGGGGGTCAGAAGGGGGGAGGGGCTGCGATCGTGTACAGGGATTCTCTTTATGTCAGCAGGGCCTCGACATTGGTTAGCCAGGGGTTGGAAGTACTTCACCTGTTGGTGGGTCAGCGGGACAGATTTGGCATTGTGCTGGGTTACCGAGCTCCCCGCAACCCAGGACAATCCCTACCAGAGCTCACGGAGTTCATCGCCGCTGCTCTGTTGAGGTCCCCGCGCCTTTTGGTGGTGGGTGACTTTAACGTGCATGCCGGCGGTGGACTTTCCGGCGTTGCTCTGGAGTTCATGGAATCCATGGCTTCCATGGGTCTGTCCCAGCATGTTTTATGCCCCACCCACAGGTCCGGTCACACCCTGGATCTGGTCTTTACCTCCATGTCGGGGGATTCGTGTCTGGAGGTGGGGAACATCGTTTCCCTGCCTGTGTCATGGACAGACCACCACCTGCTCTCTTTTTCCCTGGCGATTCCGGCCCCTCCCCGCGGGGACCTTCGGGCCTCTGTTTTGGCCCGCCCGCGGAGGCTCATGGACCCTCAGCGGTTCGGTGAGATCTTCGGGGGGTTGCCTGGTGGTTTGACTGGCGCTCCGGCCGAGGTTGTGGCTAACACCTGGCATGATATTGCTGCCAACACCATAGACCGGATCGCCCCCAAGCGCCTCCTCCGTTGCCGAGCCCGGCCTTCCCCTTGGTTCACCGGGGAGCTTAGGGCAATGAAGCAGGAGAGGAGGAGACTAGAGCGCAGATGGAGGAAAACCCGGACGGCATTGAGTAAGGCTGCTGTTGATGCCCAGTCTAGTCGCTATACCATCGCGATAAGGGAGGCTAGAACATCTTTCACCTCCTTGAGAATTGCTGAGGCCTCGAACCGCCAGGCGGAGCTCTTCCGGGTGGTTCGTGACCTCAGCAATCCTAGACTGGCCAGGCCTCCTCCTACTGAGTTCAGTAGTGAGCAGTTCGCAGCCTTTTTTCGAACAAAAATAGAGGCCATCCGTGCCGGCTTTGACTCCGGTTGCAGTGGCCCCGCCCCGCCATCGCCAGTTGCTGGTCCGCCTTCGTCGCCTCGGTTGGATGCGCTTGGGCCTGTTTCCGCTGTCGAGGTCTCCAGGGCTATGGCGCATTGCCGGCCTGCCTCCACCCCTTTCGACCCTTGCCCTGCCTGGCTAATTAGAGCTGCCAGAGGGACCATGGCCGAATGGGCTTCCGCCATCGCCACCGCCTCCTTCAGTGAGGGGGTTTTTCCCTCTCGTCTGAAGGAGACGGTGGTTAAGCCCATTTTGAAAAAACCCGGCCTTGCGGTTGACGATTTAACAAACTATCGTCCAATCGCCAATGTCCCGTTTATGGGCAAGGTGATCGAGAGGGTGGCGGCGGTCCGGCTGCAGTCATACCTGGAGGATCGGCAGTGCCTCGATCCATGCCAGTCCGGGTTCAGGCCCCGTCGGGGACAGAAACAGCTTTGGTCGCCCTGCAAGATGACCTTATCCGGGCGGCCGACAGGGGTTGCTCTACCCTGTTGGTCCTCCTGGATCTGTCAGCGGCCTTTGATACCGTCGACCACGGTATCCTGCTGGACCGGCTCTCTGAGGTTGGGATCGGAGGCTCTGCTCGCAGATGGCTCGGTCCCTTGGAGGGCCGCCGCAGCACGTTCAGCATGGGGAGTTATCGGCCCCTTGGGTTCTCCCTTGTGGGGTTCCTCAGGGGGTCGTCTCTCTCCCCCATGCTGTTTAACATCTACGTAAGGCCGTTGGCGGGGGTCATCAGGAGTTTTGGAGTCTGCTGTCATCAGTACGCTGATGACACGGCTCTATCTCTCTTTTCCACCTCTGCTGTGGAAGCTGTTGAAGTTCTCGATGGGTGCCTGGAGGCCCTGACCTGGAAACAGGCTTAAGCTCAACCCCGAGAAGACGGAGGTCATGTTCTTTGGGAACGGTGGCCCCCTCCCCTGTCTGGGGGAGTTTCCCTCCAGCTCGCGGAGAGGGTGCGGAATCTGGGCGTGTTCCTGGACCCGGCGCTTTCCATGGAATTCCAGGTGGCGTCTGTGACCAGGTCCGCCTATTTCCATCTCCGTCGGATCGCCCAGATCCGCCCGTTTCGACGCGAACTCTCTGAGAACAGTGGTCCAAGCACTGGTGATCTCGAGGCTGGACTACTGTAACGCCCTCTACATGGGGTTGCCCTTGACTCTTCTCCGGCGTCTGCAGCGGGTACAGAATGCGGCGGCCAGGCTGGTGGCCGGTGTGCGAGGTACGATCATATAACGCCAGTTCTGGTCCGCCTGCATTGGCTGCCCGTTGCAGCCCGGATTAGATTCAAGGTCTTGGTTTTAGTTTATAAAACCCTCCATGGCTTGGGACCGGACTACCTGACAGAATCGCTCAGCGATCCACCTCGGCCCGTCCCGTTCGGGCAGGCGCGAGCGCACTTGCTGCGGGTCGCCACTCCTCGAGAAGCCCGGAAGTCCAGTACTCGGGCCCGGGCTTTCTCCGTGGCGGCCCCCAGCCTTTGGAATTCCATCCCTCCTGAAGTGCGCTCTGCAGAGTCCCTGCTGGCCTTCCGGAAGGCCTTAAAAACCCATCTCTTCCGGGAGGCCTTTGGCGATTCTTAGTTTTTTTTTTTTTTTTTTTTTAATCTGCCATTGCCAATTCTTCTGAACGATATTTTTTATCAAAGTTTTATGAGATTGTTAGTATCAGGAACACTATCGGGTTTTTAGCTATATTGTGTGTACTGTTTGTCTGTTTTATTGTAATTGTTATTGCCATTTCGGCTTTGTAAGCCGCTTAGAGATCTCTGATATTAAGCGGGATATAAATACAACAAATAAATAAAAATAAAAAATAAATAAACTTCCACAGTCCTTTGTCACTGGCAGTCTATGCTTGGAATTCTGGGAGTTGTGGTCCAAAACATCTGGAGTGCCGAAGGTTTGCCACCACTGGTCTAAGGGATGCTGTGGACCTCAGAAAACACAGCAATACTTCTGAGCATGTCTGCTAGAAAGCACAAGGGTGCTTTCAAGCATCTTTAAAAACTGGCCGGTGGGGGGGTTAGGGAGGTTGGAAGGGCCTGTATTTGGGGCCCACGTGTTACATTGAGTGGAGAGAGCCACTAGAAAGCTAATCAATAATAATAATAATAATAATAATAATAATAATAATAATAATAATAATAATAATAATAATAATAATAATAATTATTATTATTATTATTATACACATACAACGAAATTCAGACACCCAGAGACCAGAATCAACACACACACACACACACACACACACACACACACACACACAAATCTCCAAACACTCTCACACACATTAAAAAAACCTTCAACACACACACATAAAAATCCTCGAACACTCCCCCACCAACCCCCTTAAAAACACAAGCATCTACACAACAGGCTAGGTAATCCTGTCCAAGTGCTCACTGCTGGTGGTTCTTGAGTTCATTATTAAGTGCAATTATAGCTCTGGGATAAAAACTGTTCAGAAGACGTGTGGTCCGAGTTTTAATTGTTCTGTATCTTCTGCCAGAAGGCAACAGTTCAAAGAAATTGTGAGCAGGATGAGTAGAGTCCCTCAAAATGTTGTGTGACTTCCTCAAACAGCGAGATGTGAAGATGTCATCCAGTAGGATTAAGAATTTCACAGAGACCCAAAAACTGGGACAGCAGAATGTTTATGGCACAGGGGAAATAAAACCCAACACATGGGATTGCCGAGAATAACTTGAGCTCAAAGTCAAAATGAGGAGCCAACCTAATTGTCAGCTTTCAGACTGGCTGTGAAGCTGTGAACTCTTTATGCCTCTTTCAGATCAGGATTTCACATTTGCCAGGAACCCGGTTAGCCAGAATCCGGGGTTTGCTTCACAAACCAAACAAAGGTTGGTAGGTATATTTCTCCACCGTTGGTGCTGTGCTAATATGAGGCTGTTTACCTTGGGGGTGTTAACAACCTCGGCTTAATTTATTTGTGGAGTTCTATGGATAGGGCACAGTTTTTAACTGCCTCAATTGTGTTATGTGCTCTAAACCACTTTAAATGATTTTTAAACTTTGTATTATGCTTCCTCCTAAAAATGTCATGATACAGGACAGGGTAAGAACATCCTAAATAAAAATAAAATAAGAACATTGCAAATGGGTACAGTGATTATTTTTTGATGGTTCCCCGATTTCATTTTTTGATGGTTCCCCGATTTCACTGTTCTGATCATTCATATTTCTTCTACGCTTCGTTCCACCATCCCTTCTCATCTTACCAAATACAGTGGTACCTTGTATAAAGGAATTAATTTGTTCCAAATGAAATTATGTTAAGCAAAATTTCCTTTATACAAATTCCCATAGGAATGCATTGAAAATTGAGTAATCCCATTTTTATGTTGTACGGATTCTCCCCATAGGCGATTCTGTTAAGCAAATTTCCCCTATCTCTGGAATGTTTTATGTTGTACAGATTTTATGTTATATGAACTGTTTGTTATACAAGGGTCCACTGTATCATTTCTTGCCAAACAGGCACCCTTGCCCTGAACGAGTTTTTCCACAACCCGGGGAACCATTTGGAAGCTCTCCTCCAGTCTCCAGCACCTGATCGGCAACTAGACACCCCAGCTGAGTTCACCAGCCCACCACCTACAGCCTCGGGGTGGGGTGGGGGGTGGGGGGCTGCTCTGTTCATCCTTACCGCCAAGATCTTGTCCCCGATCTGCAGCCGCCCGTCCTTGTGGGCTGCGCCCCCCTCGATGATTTTGGTGACGTAGATGCTGTTGTCCCCCGGAATGTGCTGGTTGCCGACGCCGCCCGCGATGCTGAATCCCAGACCTGGGAAGGAACAGAGAGAAAGAAAGGGAGTCCAAAAGCCAGGAGGGGGAAAATGATGTGAAAAAAGATGGAAAGAGGCAGGGAAGGAGGCAGCAGAAATCTTTCAGGGTGGAGCCTCGGGGAAGAGGGAGGAGCTTGCATTCCAGTGGGAGGGGTTTCCAAGGACCACTCTTCCCTCTCCATGGACGAAAGAGGGTCTGCCAGTTGGAAGAGGGGCAGTCACGGAGGTGGGGGTGAGTGGGTTCCTTCTGTGGTAACAGGAAGAGCCCAGGGATGTGCATTGCTATTTCGGAGTACTACAACTCCCAGAACCTGACGGAGACCAGCTCCAACAAAATACGGCGCGAAATATAGGTTCTTGAATAAATTGAGTACTGCAGTCTGATATCTGGTGTGTAACGTCAGTCTGTCAAACACAGTACTGACTCTGCCGGCCACACCCAATCGGCAGCTTTTATTAATTATACAAACATGTGGGCGTGGATAGTACCATCCAATGACATTTTGCCAACAATCTCATGACAACACGTAACAAGAATACATAAGTGTTATTATACTTCTGCTTATAGGTGCACATGACCGGCTCGCTTCGCCCTAATGGCGAAGGATGCTATTACTCCCTATTTGGTTCCAAATATAGCATATGCCCATTATTAATATGGCTCCACCATGGCTCCCACAAGAACCGCCCAGCCAGTGCTGGCCATGCCGAGGGGATTCTGGGTGTTGTAGTAGTCAAAAAGTTGAGTTAAGGTTTCCAATCTCGGCTTCTTGATAGGGAAGGAATTCTCTTTAGGAGCATAAAAAAAAAAAAACCCCAACCAACAGCACCTGCTTTGTGCAAGAATTAGGTTAACCCTGTCACTTGCTTCTAACTGTGGACCTCCATCCGGTCCAAAGCAGAACATGAAAGTTAAAAAAAGCATTGTTTCCCATTTATTCCTAGCCTATAGGGGTATGACAGAGCGAGACAAAACTATTCATCAGGAAGATCCTGCAATAAGGCCCTTTGTACACGACCCCTAAACTCCGCTGCAAATGGCTCCCAGCTCCGGATCTTAAAATTGTTTCCCCACCAGCTCCGGAGTTTACAGATAATTAAGTGCGACCACGCCCACCTAAGCGTGTCCCAGCGCACTTTTCAGGTACCTGCTCTCTGGAGGTGAAAATTCCTGATGCGGATAAAACGTAGTGACTGCCGGGCTCTCCTTGCTTCTGTTTGTTCTTTTTTTGCCCCCCGCCCCTTTAAGAGATCTGAATGCAGTGCCGGGAGGGCAGAACGGAGGTGAGTGGCATTCTTTTCTTCCTTTTTTTCTCCCTCCCCTCACGCAGCCAGCAGCCAGGAGCGCGGAGGGGGTGGGAACGCAGGAACAGCGACAAACCCCTAAGATCTCTGGTCCGAATGTAAGTGGCCAGCGGATCTTAGGGGTCGTGTGAAAAGGCCCTAAGTGTATTTCTGTTCCTAAAGAGAAGTAGAATAAGTGGAACCCCTTCCCCAGTTTAGGGACATCCAGGTGCGCTGAGCGACCGTTCCCAACGATTCTTCAGCAGTTGCCTGGGGAGGATGGGGGTTGTAGTCCAGCTTACCTGGAGGGCCCAAGGTGGTAGGGGCGTTGAGGCAGAGCGCTTCCCCTACAAGGAGGGCACCGTTTCTGGGGGGAACGAGGGAGGGGTGGGACCCTTTCTGAGGCGCAAGCCGTGCAGGTAGGAGGAGGGTTTCTCACCTTTGGGGCCTTTGATCAGCTTGATTTCCATCATTTTCTCGGCCAGCGGCTTCCGGCGCATGACGTAGAGGCGCACGATGGAGCCGGCCTCCTTCAGCGCCTCCACCGCCGTGCTGTGCGTCACTTCCCTGACGTCCACGTCGTTCACGAAGAGAATGCTGTCGTTCACCCTGCCACGGAGGGAGAGCAGAGAGATGGGGTTTTGGTGGAAGCCCAGGAATGTGGGGTGGGCAAGCATTGGTTATAAACCATTTGGAATCGCTTATACAGTATATGTATTTTTTTCCTGGGCTCTTTCAGATCCCGTCAAAGCACTCCCCCAAAAATCGAGTCCCTCTGCTCGCTCACCTTAATCCTCAACTTGTGGAAACAGGCAGCCCGGGTGCCCTAGAAAACTAGTTCCCTGGCCTTACTACTTAGACCAGGCATGTCCAAAGTCTGGCCCGGGGACCAAATGCGGCCCGTTTTAAAATTCTGAGTGGCCCGCAGTCTCTTCTCCCTGCCAGCTCAGCCTGTCACTCGTCCCCATTGGCTGGCCCCCTCCCCATGCTGGGTGGAGACATCAGCTTGCAGTTTTATGGTTTGCCTACCTTCCCAGCCTCTGTCTGTCCATCCCCCCTGCCACCAGCCCCTTGCCCTGCCTTCCTACCCCTGGCTCCCGTTGCTGCCATGTCCTCCCCACCTCCTTGCGAGGGATGGCGGCATATGCGAGCAGTGGTGCATCTTGGGTGCATGCGGGCCGATTCCCAGGCCATGCAACAGCCGCTGGGCCCTTGGGGTGCCTCGAAACCAGAGCATTTGCGGCGTTTGCAGTTGCATGCAGGCCCACCCCCTTCCCCACCCCCTTTCAGGCTGAATGGTCGCCCCCTACACATTTTCACCTCACCAAATCGGCCCTCCTTGCAAAAAGTTTGCAGCAGCTTAGACTCTTGCTGCTGTACAAAGGCCAGGAAGCTGTTCTGTTTGTGCATTTTGTGGTATTTACACTTCTATCCTGGCTTTTCCTTTCAGGGGGATGTACATGGCTCCCCTTCTCCCTCCCACTGACCCTATAAGGCAGGCCAGGCCAAAAGAGAGGGAAAATTTTTATTTATTTATTTATTTATTTATTTATTATTACATTTATATACCACCCCATCTTCCAAAATGGAACTCTGGGTGGTGTACACTTGACATTTCAAGCTGGACAGCAGTTTTATCCTTAGGGAAGGTTAGCACTAGAGATGGGCACGATTCAAAAAAATGGTGTTTCGTTTGTCGTTTGGGCGTTTAGGGGTCCGTTTCGGCTCGTTTTTGTTTTCGTGACGTTTTTTGCAAAAAAAATCGTTTTCGTTTCGTTAGGTAACAAAATGAAAAAACGAAAACGAAAATGAAAAAAATTGCTGTTTCGTTAGCATTCTTTTTAGTTCAATGCATCTGCTGCAATGAAAACAAAAAACACGCAAATTTGGTCGTTTCGTTTTCGTTTTGTTTTTAAAAAATTTTCATTTTGTTTTCGTTGCGTAACGAAAGGAAAAAAAACGAAAACGAAAAATCGCTCGTTTCGTGCCCATCTCTAGTTAGCACCATCTGCCACCTGGTGACCGAAGATGGTAGTGCAGGTGACAGAGCCACTACAACTGATCAATTGCGTTTTGGAAACCAAATTATCCAGATGGCACCTATCCCTAGGATTCTTAGTGATCAGTTCGCACGACCTGTTCCATTGAGGAAGGGAGACGGAAAGCGATGGATCCTAACCTAAATCCTTCCGCGTACAATGCGGATGCAGAATTCGAGTCACACGGAGGACCTGAGCTGTCCTTCTGGCAGGGGTAGAGAATTACCACAGCCCCCAGCTAACACCCTGCCATACCTTAGAAAACTGCACACACACACACACACACACACACACACACACACACACACACACACACACACACACACACACACACACTCCCGGAGCCCTTGGACTACAGATCCCATCATCCCCCAATCATATATACAACAACCCCTCTCTCTGTCCCTCAAAAAAAAATGTTGTTACCTAAGCCTTCCGTCCTGGGCAGCAGCTCCCCCAGGGATGATTTTGGTGATGAAGATGCTAGGGTCGTCGCCGACGTGGGGGTTGTCAGTGCCGCCGGCGATACTGAACCCCAAACCGGAGTTACCCTGGAAGAGGGGGGAAAAAACAACAACGCCCCACCCCACCCAAGCCGGCTCCAAGTTTAATCCCTGCAGGAACCTTGAGGAAAACCTCATTTGTTCCCCCCACCTCCACCCTTCCATCGGGGGGGCCTGTCCCCTTCCGCCTCCCGCCTCCTGCTCCTCCGATTCCCCGGATCCGGACTTACCCGTTCTAATGTTATCTCCTCATATTCCATTTCGCCTTCTGTTCCATTGACCTACAAGGGGGAGGGGAGGAGGAGAGCAGGGTGGGCACCCTCGTTACCAGGGTCTCCTTCGAGACTGGAGCAAACCCCCGCCCCCCATAAAAAAAACTGCGACACCACAAATCCAGACGCGAAATAGGGTGGACTGCAAAGCGCTAAGAGGAACGGGTGCCGGGGAAAAAACGGGAAGGAAGGAAAGAGAAGGGACTCACGTAAGCTGGTGCTTCTAAGGTATCTGTGTTGACTATTACCGGTGGGGAATTAGCCTAGGTGGAAAAAAAAAGAGAGAGAGAGAGAGAGAGAGAGAGAGAGATTAATATGGCTAATTAAGTCCTACAGCATTGCAAAGCCGGTACACCGCAGGCAGAAAAAACCAACACTCCCCCCCACCCCCAGTGGCAAACAAAACAATGCACACAGGCTATATATGACCTTTGGGTAGTGGGTGGCATATAAGTTGTAAAAATAAAAAATAATAATAAATGAATAAGGTTTGCCATTCCCGTATAACAACCCCCCCCCCCCAAAAAAATCTTCCAAGCAGAGATGTTGCAAAGCACACCTTGGTAATGGTGGTGAGATCAGTATGGAGCCCACTGAACCATACTGCCTTTGGAGGGTGGGGGGAGAATATTCCCTCCCTTAAAATGGGGCCCACCCCCACCGCCGCACACCGCCCTGGGGCCTGGCCAAGTTCTGTGGGCCTGGCACAAGGAAATCCACCAACGCTGCCCTTTTAAAAGGTCCCACCAGGGAGCTGCATTCAACGGAACCTTTTAAAAAACCCTTTTTCTGTTTAGAATCATAAAACCTTGCACCTCGGCCCTAAAACACGGGTAGGCAGACGGTGAATCTGCACCTAGCGGTAGATTCCCGGGTCATCGGCAGAACCGTTTTCCGATTCCCGGATTTAATGGCAGCGTTTATGGAGAGAATTCCTTATTTCCCTTAAATGAAGGGAAGAGAGTCCCACGCCATTCGGGTGCTCAAAAACAGCATCCCAAAGCTGATAATTTTTTCAGTTCTGAAGGTATAAATGCCCTTTTAGCATCAGCCTTCGGCTGGCTAGGTACCAGTTCCTGGAAGATGGGTTTGGGATCTTCTTCGAAGAGATGGTCCTGGGAACCTATTGCCGACCTGGCCCCTGATTTAAGAAAACCCTAACCGCTCCCCTAAATCTCCTAGCTTTAATGTAATGTTGCCCATTAATGCTGTAAGATGTCCCTCAATTCCCTGCTCCCAATACCCTGTTTCCCTGAAAATAAAACATCCCCTAAAAATAAGACCTACTTACAGTTTTGCCCCACACTGAAATATAAGGCATCCCCCAAAAATAAGGCCTCCCTGATAATAAGATAACAATAAATGTGTACTGTATTTTTCTTCATGGAAAAATAAGACATCCCCTGAAAATAAGACCTAGAGCATCCTTGGGAGCAAAAATTAATTTTCAGGGAAACACGGTACTTATACATGTCTTAATTGTACTGGACTGTATATTGTCCCTCAATTACTGTAAGCCGCCTTGGGTCCTTTTCCAAGGAGAAAGGCAGGGTAAAAATACTCATAAATAAATAAATAAATAAATAAATAAATAAATAAATAAATAAATACTTCAGACGACAAGCTGAACCCCTCCTTCTCTGGTCTCCAGTTCATCTAATTCTCAGAGAGGGCAAGACAGATGAGGCTGGGGAGGGGAGGGGGGCTGGTTGAAAACGCACCCCCCCAGCAAGATTGTGTGGGGTGAAACGGAGGTCACCAGAAGAGTGACGAAGATGACACCCCAAATTTGCACCCTGCGATACGAGATTTTGACCTTAGGGGGCAGCACCCTGGGTCCCGGGAGGAACGCCCGAAATCTTCAGCCACCCCCAACACGATGCTGTTTGCAAACACCCCCCAATCCCACCCACCATCCTCAAGGTTGCAGGTATTAAAATAAGAGTTTTTGATGCCCAAAGAAGGCTGAACCCTGCATTGCACCCCTTCCCACCCCCACCCCAGTTTTCATTCTCTCTCTCTCTCTCTCTCTCTCTCTCTCTCTCTCTCTCTCTGGTCGGTTCTACCCCCCCCACAAGAACTGTTTTTCCACCTTCTCCATCCACCAACCACGGTAACCACAGCAACGCCATGGAAACAGCATCGGCTGGAGGGGGGTGGAAGGTTACTGTGACAACCATCGTTCAAGAGACTCTGGGGTGGAGGCAGACCCCCCCCCGCTCCTGCCAAGACCGCTCACCCCCTCCCAACATACTCAGGGACAAGTGGGGTGGATGGGGGGATGGAAGCAAAAGGGGGGGGTCCGGTTAGGGAGCCTGAATACTAGATGTAGAGAGGAAGCAGAAGGCAGATCAGGGTTTTTTTTTTTTCAGAGGGGGGGAGGCACTGGGTCAGACTACAATACCCATTCCCTCCCTGGAGGGGGCCAGTCACCTCTATCAAAGGTGACTGTCCTCCAAGGCAGGGTTGCTGCTCAAATTTTATTTTTCATTTCCCTGACTTTCCCTGACCACACGTTTGCCAGTTCCCTCACCACCATCCAACTACGACCACAACAATGAATAGGTTGTGCGTTGCATTCACGCAAGGCTTCACGAAACCCTCCACTCTACGACGACACAAGTCTCGACTCCAAAAAATGTGTGTCCAAGTAAGACAGGCATGTCCAAACTTCGGCCCTCCAGATGTTTTGGAACACAACTCCCACAGTCCTTTACCATTGGAAATACAGGCTTGGAATTCTGGGAGCTGTGGTCCAAAACATCAAGAGGGCCGAAGTTTGGACATGCCTGAAGTAAGAGATTTAATTATCAGCTTCTTTCAACATAAACTGCGCAGACATTTGCTTTGCAATGGCACCAAAGAGGACACCAAGTTACAAACCACGTTACAAGTAAACTCTGAATGCTAACAAATGACGTAACATCTTTGTTCTTGTTTTAAAGATACACTAAAAATTATATAAACATAAATGGTTTCTCCGAAGCCACATTACAAAACTTACTAGTTCTGAAACTGCAGTAATAATGAAGTTAGAAATTATATATTTTAACTGCAATTTCCCTGACTTTCCCTGACCTCAGACCTATTTCCCTGACTTTCCCTGACCTATTTCCATTTCGCTGACTTTCCCTGACTTTCCAGAAAGTGGCAGACCTGACAAGGGAACACAAATCGGACCCTACCAAGGCAGAAACCCTGCAAATGGATGTCAGCAGCTGGACAGCTGCTGTGTGGGATTGCAAACCGACAAGGCAGCTAGCTGTCTTCAGGGTGCCACAAGAATCTTTTGCCCCCGGGTTGCCAAAGGGTGAACGGGGCTCCGGCATTCTTGCTTCCAAAGTAAGCTGAGAGATGCTCAGAAAGTTCCATTTTAAAACCACCACACCCAAGCTGTGTGGCTTCTGAGAACTACTCTCCAAATAAGTCATTCTTCCGGGTTCTCAGAGAGACTTCCACAATCCCTGGAGGATCTACACAGCCATCAGAGCTAGGACAGGCTTAGTTTCAAATCTCAGGAAAAGCCCTCTTGGCGGAACAAGGCCCACAAAAATAAATAAATAAATTCCCGAGGGTGTTAAGATTGCTTGAAGGAAAAATTACAACAGAGGAACCTTTGTGGGGCGGGTTTGTCGCTCTTAAAATCTGGAGGTTGCTTTTAAAAATTAAAAACATCCCCCCTCTTCCCCCCCCCAGTCCTGAGAAACTGGGCTGCTTGTAATGGCCTGCGGCTGCGTCTCTGAATTCCCCATTTTCACCGGGTCTCCTCCTCAAACCCCACAAACCTTGAATTTCCCCGAAAACAGACGCCGTTTGAAACGGAGAAAGTGTCACGCCATTCCAAGGCTGTCCCAGCTCTCTAATCTCGTCAATGATATATTTAAATTCTCTTCTCTCTCCCCACCACCACTTGTTCTCCCTGTGGGTCCCATCTGTTCCGAAACCGCCTGAAATATTAACTCAGCGGAGTGGGGGGAGAACCCAGGCAGGATGGGTTCAAGGAAAATAAATGTGGGATGCAAGGAGGGTAAAACCTTTCCCCCTAGGTCGCTGAACCTTTCCCCCCTGGACCCCAAACTTCCTAGGAAGCCCCTCAGGTCACAAAATGATTCCCCCTCCACCTTTCCGCCCTAACCCTTCCGCTGGCTTGAGTGGTGGCTACCAGCAGCCCTCTCCTCCAGGCTCCGATGCCGCTGGACAGCCCTGCCAGGTCACCACCGCTGCTGCCGGAGTTTCAGCGGTGTCGAATTTTCATGCCCGCTATGCCCGGGCAGGCAAATGCGAACGAGCTGCCCCGGCGAGCAAAAAGAGGCACGCTCTACGCAGGCACACGTACCCCTCGCTGCCGACATGCCAAAAGCTCTGGAGGATGAAGAGGGCTGCAGCGGGCATCCTGGCTCCCTGACGGTGCTACTTTTTCCCCTCGAGGGTGCAAGAGGGCAGGGGGAGAGAGGCAGAGGGGAAAAGCGAATCCAGGCGTCCTGGCGCTCAGATACCCACCTGCTTCCTTCTCCGGAGGACCCAAGCATGGCTCCTTCCACCACCCGGCCGGCCGTAGACTCCTCCAGGTTTCCCTTCCTACCTGGCTGAGGACCCAGGAGTCCTCGCCACGCCCGGATTGCAGGGCGACCTAATTCTACCCCTCCACCCCAGACGAGCCAGGAAGAGGCCTGCCCAACTCCCATCCTTCCAACCCCCCCTCCCCGCAAACCCAAAGTCATTCGGAGGCTCTGGAGAGAAGATAGACAACTTTGCTCCCCCTTCCTCCCCCCCCAAACAGAAGGGACAAAAAAAAAAAAAATGGGAAATCAATTAATGTTTTTTAATTGGGTGGCAAGGCCTCTGAAAGGAGGAACAAGATCCCAAATGAGGCTCTGATGGAGTAGGACCAAAATTCATCCCCCCCCCGGGGAGATTTCTGTCCCGTTTCCCCCCACCACCACCAGGAAAGGGCGAGTGGGTCAAAGCAGAAGAGACGGCATTGAAAGCAGTATGGGGGGGGGGAGACAAGGAATGGGATACGGTCCTGGACGCCTGGCTCCCTCTTGGCCACGTGGGCAGCCCCCGGCCGGAGCCCCCTTCCCCTTTTCACCTTTCCAGGGTGTGGGGCATGAGATGGGCAGTGTGAGTGTGGGGGCTGGGGGAGAGAGGGAGGGAAGGAGGCTGGGACGGGCGCTGGGGGCTCTGCCAGGTTGGCAGCTGCGTGGAGGTGGCCAGGCGGAGGTGGGACGCAACTGTGTGGGAGCAAGTCTTCGGAAACACATGCCCGCTTGCGCAGCCTGCCTGGGTGATCGCCCGGCGGCACCTGTGCGCTTAGATGTGTGTGTGTGTTGGGGGTATGAGAGAGAGAGAGAGAGAGAGAGAGAGAGAGAGAGAGAGAGAGAGAGAGAGCATTTCTGTGCACGCTCGCATCCAGCCAAGGGGGGAGCAAGGCGAAAGGGCAGGTTTTGCCCCCCCCCCACTGGCTCCTTCTGCACCATAGAGAGCACATGAAGCGTGATGATGCTCTTGTGGACGCACGGCTGTCATTGGAGCCAGCTGCCTGTGCTCCGTCCCTCTTAACACCCCACTGCGAGTGGGTTCCATCAGTGTGGCCGGAGCAACCGGAGAGGCCTACAAGCGGGATGTGGCTCCAGCCCCCCCCCCAAGAGGCGCTGAATTGTTATCTGATGCAGAGATCAAAATGCATCCATTACAGAGATCTTGCCGGGTGTGTGTGTCTCTTTATAGAAACAAGTTGCTAGTCCCTAATGATGGAAGTTGGAACTGACTTGCACTTCGCTGTATAGTTTTCAAAATCAGTGGATTATTTAAGGAGTGATCTCCATGGTGCCAGCCCCCACTCCCGCCACTGAGTTACCATAGAAGAGAAATGTGTCACTCCCATCCAGGACATGGTGCTGGGTATCTACAGGCAGAACTCAAACCGTCTCTCACACTGGTGGGGCCCTGATGGGTCAAAATCCTGCAGAGCAAGTAAGAAACCCGTTGCTCCTTCTCACACGACGAGCAGAAGCAAAATAAATGGTGCGCGAGCATGCAATCCGACTTTAATCTGCATACATTAAACGGGCCATTTCTTCTCTGGTTGGCGCAGAGTGGCAGAGAACAGAGCAGGCTCTTAGGAGGGCATGCCCGGTGGGCGTCCAGGTGTCTAAAGTGGGTGAATGGCAGCAGTGTATGGGTGTGTGTAAGTGTGCATGTGTGTGAGAGGGAGACAGACAGAGAGGGAGGGAGGGAAAAAGCAGTGCATAAGGTGAAGCAAGCTCACATCTATACATGCGCACCATCCGCACATGTGGCAAACAGAAAGTGCAAACAGTAATGCCGAGAGAGGTATGTTTCACTCATGGGGCCTCAGATGTTCAGGCCATGCACACTCCCAAAACAGGAAACGAAAAGAGCAAAAACCATGCACGCTCATTCATTCACACGCACACCCTTCCTGACAGCCAGCAAGCTACAGCATTACTAAAGAGGCCGGGACTCCCTGGCCTGCACGTCTTGCGATGCGCACTGCAGCAACACACCACCGTCCATGACGGCAAAAAGGCACCGCACACGGCACCGAGGCTGATCCAGGCGGCACGGCACAGCTCGTACACCGGTGGCTGCCAAAAGGGTGCATGCGCGCAGGGACACGCATACACGCAAGCCTGCTGCCCCAACAAAGCACACTGGCCGTTTTGGCACGGGCCTGCAAATTGCATCGGAAGAAACCGTCAGGACCCCATGTGCCACGGGCTGCCTGCACGTAAGGCGGGCCCAAGTCACAATTTCCAGATCAAGAGGCCGAGGAGAACGACTCGGAGGGACACAGAGACGCAGGGGGCCCCAAACTCTGTGGAAGAAGGTATGGAAACCTCACCTATCTCCTGTTCTTTGTGCACATGCACCGACGTACAAAATGGAGAGGCACACTTGGCCAAATTAAGTTTGCGTTGGGCTGAACAACCTGTGGCCAGAAATGTGGGGTGACACTGCCCGGTGTCCTTTTTATGGGTCCACAGCATCAAACCAGAATAACCAGACATAGATACACCCGAGTCTGAAATATTAAAACAACTTCCAATCCCATTCAAAAATAATTTTTAAAAATTCCCCCTGTAAAAAAAATATTAGAACACCAAAAAGAAAGAAGCCCCTGCAGCAAGCATCATTATCATCATCTCAAACACAATAGCTTTGGCCATCTGTTGCTATCATGTGACACACAGTCATTTCTGAATTATGATGGTGACCCTAATAGGAAGGTCCCATGGAGTTTTGATGGCTGAGCAAGGATTCGAACCCAGATCCTCTGAGTCCTAGCCTGACCTTCTAGCCACACTGGCTCAAACACACTCCGCTTAGGTGTACACTTATTATTACCACTATCAGGGAGACACTCCCCCAATGCTAAGGGATACCTAGAATATTTTAATTAAAGGAAACCCGAATGGATGAGTGAACCAGTGAGCCAGGACACCTTCTCATGCCTGTCTGTGTGTAAAAAAGAAGCAGCGGGAGAGAAAAGGGGGTATGAATTTTCTGACGTCTGAGCAAAGAACGCTCTGTGCATGCCCAGAGGCACTGCCACCGCCCTTCAAAACCGGGGGTTGGAAAACACCAGCAAAAGGGGTGGGGTTTGAGAAAGGCATAATAAGGGAGTCGGGATCACTGTTCCCACCCACCCCTTCCTAGGCCACCCTTTGGAAAGGGGAGGTCAGCAGAGGCAGGAGGTTAACCCTAACCCTGATTCCCTCTCTGGGGGGATATTGGGGGGCTAGGCAAAGGCTAAGTGGTGGTGGGGGCAGGCGGAGGGCTTACGTCCTTGCCCCGGTGGCCCAAGGTCAGGGGAAGGAGTCCGGGACAGAGAGGCCTCCGTTGCCACCTGCACTCCGCAGCCCATCCTTCCTAGCTCCTCTCCCGGGGCTTGTTCTTTTTAAGGATTCCTCTGGCAACCCACTTTCCCTTCAAAGACAAGCCGGGAGGGAGGGAGGGAGGGAGGGAGGCAGTAATTTTGCTCCGCTTCCAACCCAGGCTTGGCATGAATTATTTACAGCCGCTAACGAGGCTGCCTTGTTCCCTTCTGCAGGCACGACAACTTTCATTCCATTAATTTTATTTTATTTTTATTTTTCCTCTTCCCCTCTTTTCTTTCCTCCCCACTCCTACTCCAAATGAACGATGAGGTGCCTCTCCCAGCTTAATCTCTCTCTCTTTCCTACGCCGATCCTTCAAAGCTGACAGATCGGGATATAAACGGACACCTTAGTCTCGAGGCTGACACAACCGATCTCCTGTCCTTTTGGGGTAGGGGGAGGCAAGGAAGGAAGACAAAGAAAAAGGCAGCTTCAATCCTCCGGAGCAAAAATACAGCAACACTAGCAAAGAAAATCCCGGGTTCCGAGCACTTGTTGTCAAGGATCTAGTCCTCATTGAGGTGGTCAATTTGCATCCGGGCTCTACCGCTGTGGGCAGCGCCACAGAACGGCTCCTGCATCTGAAAGGCAGACGAAGGGGTGGGGGTGAACAACGACCGGCACACTCAGTGGTGGCTCAGCGGACTAAGGCTCTGAAACTGTTGGCTGCAAAGTCGGCAGCTCGGCGGTTCGAATCCTGAGTGCCACGGAGCAGGAGTGAGTTCCCGCTGTTCACCCCAGTTCCTGCCCACCAAGCAGTTCAAAAGCATGTAAATGCAAGTACATAAATAGGCACCGCTGTTAAAAGCGGGAAGGTAAAACAGTGTTTCCTTGCAGCCATGCCCGCCACGTGGCCATGGACTTGCACAACACTGGCTCTTCGGCTTGAATACGGAGATGAGCACCGTCCTTAGAGTCAGACATGACTAACACACATGTGCAAGGGGAACCTTTAACTTTTACCGGAAACACCACTCCCCAAAAGAGAAGATGGAGAGATATTAAATAACACCAGCCAGTTAAACTGCTGCTCCCAGACTTTGGAACTCCCTTCCACTGGAGGCCAGGTTGGCCCCATCCCTGCAATCCTTCTTCAAGCTGACAAAGATTTTTCCTTTTTAGGCAGGCTTTTCATGAGCAGTTGCCTGCCTGAGTGGGATTGTTTAAATGGATTATTTCTGCTTTAAATGTATTTTTGGTGTTGCTTTTCTTGACCTTTTAATGTGGTAGCTGTTTGATCCTTCTTAGTATTGGCGCACTTGCTGTTTTCAGCTTCAGATGCTGTCTTTCAGCGATGCAAGCCCCCTTGGTTCTTTGTTGAAAGAGGAAGGTGGGGTAAAAATATTTTAAATAAATAAATAAATAAACAAAACAAAAGATGTGCCGCCTGCAGGGAAGCTGAGCATCTCCGAGATTTACTCTGTTGAAAAGGCATTATATCGGCTGTCCCATTTTCCCTGAGACATCCGGATGGACCGTCTAATCTGGCCTGCTTGTTTTACCTTCACAAGAACCCTGTGAGGTAGGTTAGGCAAAGGAAAAGACGGAAGGAGGAGGAGAGAAGATGGAGGCGACTGATTAAAGCACTGGTTCTCCACCTGTGGGTCCCCAGATGTTCCTGGACTGCAACTCCCAGAAGCCTCCACCACTCGCTGTGCTGGAAGGGATTTCTGGGAATTGCAGTTCAGGAACATCTGGGGACCTACAGGTTGAGAACTACTGGATTAAAGAGTGGGAACCGGCACCGCTTACAGGACATAATCAGAAACTTGACCGGTTGCCAGGCCACAATGGCTCAGCGAGTCAGTGGCCACAGCTAGCCCCACTCAGAGAAACTAGCTCTTTCTGGTGCGTAACTTGGCGAGGAATTACGACACAGGGTGGCTGTTCCTTCCGCAGCAGAAGCTGGCCTTTCCTCTGCTCACAGCCCGAACCGGCGTCCTCCACAACCTCCCATGCGCGCGAGAGGCGTCGGGCTGCAGCGCCCACGTTGGCCGGAGGATAATGGGAGCCGGGGTGCAAGAGTTCTGGAGACTGCCAGGTTCCAGAAGGCACCTCTGCCACTGGGTTCTTGCCCTGTCCCTCCCCATGTCTCCTGGTTTCTGGAGCCATTTCCCAGAACGACACACAAACACCCTGTGGGGGTGACACACACACACACACACACACACACACACACACACACACACACACACACACACACACACACACACACACACACAAATAAATAAATAAACTTAGAAATGCCAAGAACCAATACAGCGGACCCTCGTATAACAAACGGTTTGTATAACATAAAATCTGTACAACAAAAAAATTCCGGAGATGGGGGAAATTTGCTTAACAGAATCGCCTATATGGGGTGAATCTGTACAACATAAAAACAGTCGCGATTAGAGATTACTCTTGTTTTCAATGCATTCTTATGGGAAATTTGTATAAAGGAAAATTTGCTTAACATAATTTTATTTAGAATGAATTAATTCCTTTATACAAGGTACTGATGTATTTTTAAAAAGCATAGGATGGGGATGCTGGTTAAGAAGTATTTCAACCCTGCTGGTGTTGGACCCCCCAAACCTTTGGACCCCCCCCGAACAACACACACACACACACACACACACACACACACACACACACACACACACACACACACACACCGAGAATCTGTCCCAGCACAACATGAAAGTCTGGGATCTTCCGAGGGGGGGCCCAACCCCCCTTCCTCATCTGGGATCCGCTGCTCCCCCCCCCCCCGGGCCTGGCAGGATCCAGGCAGGTTTCCCCCAAACGCAACCTTTGCTGTCCAAGCGATGCAGAAGAGGCGACTTGATGAATATCCTTAATTAAGGGTATTGGGGGGGGGGAGAGAAGTGGGTGGGAGAGGGGGCGGTGATCCCTGCCAAACCGGAAAGCATGAAAAGAAGTGGAGTGGGTGGTGGTGGTTGGGAAGACAGCAAGTGGGTGTGGGAATAACAAGATGCTGCTCTCCCTCTCCCCCCCGCTTTTTGCAATTATCTGAAGAAAACAAAACACATTGTTCAGGCACTCCAGTCATGTCGGCCCTGCTGCCTCACGCTCTCATTCATAAGTCAAAAACACTTACAGTATAAACAGTGACGCCATCAGGCTGGGAAGCTGACGCACGCAAACCCCCACCCCACCCCCACCCCATCCACGCCTGCGCGGGGACAGAGACAGATAGAGACACTATGGTTTCATTCAGAGGCGCAGCAAGAGAGCTGGGGGGGGGTGCTTTCCAAAAATCCTGGCTCTCTCCCCCACCCAAGCCAAATGCAATGGCAAGGATGAAGCTCACCCACCCCTGAAGGGTTCCGGGTCGCTTTAGGGGTTTCTGAGAGCCCCTTGGAGGAATTTGGGGGGAAGCGGGGGGGAAACCATCTCTTCAACCCATCCACTCATCTCAACCTCCATGCTTCTCTCACACATCCCCATGTAAGTCCGAAACCCACCCCACAAAACACTCCAGCGATGCCAACGTCCTGCATAAGTCTCCTGTCCCCCCTCAAATCCTCATCCACATTCCCAAGGGACTCAGATTCCCTCCTCCCCCACACACACACACACAAAAACCCCAAACACATATCCTGGTAACAGCAGCCTGGACATTACCACCTGCCCCCAAGACCAGTGTGTGAATTCCCGTTGATATCCGGCCCTACAAGCGCCGGGATCAAAACCCCAATAATAATCTTTTGATGGAGTGGTCTCCAACTCTGGACCCAACCCCAAGCCCCACATCCCTTGGCCTGGCTGACACCCTCCCCCCCCCCAAATAGCACAAGGTCCTGACTTTCTCCCTATTTCTCAATGCACCCCTCCAATGAAAGTGTGTGATTCAACCCAAATCCAGCTGTTTGGTTCTCCAAAGTTTTTTCCCTGACGGGGTTAAATATTAAGGACTGGGCCCTCTGTGGAAACAGGCTGGGAGAAGGAAGGGTTCTGCTCAGCAGGCTGCCCCCCAAACAACAACAACAACAACAACAACAACAACAACAACAACAACAACAACACATCCTCCATGCCACCGTCAGTGTCGAGATGTTTACTGCCAGAAATGGAAGCTGGCAAGAAAACCCCACAACCCATAATGCACCCGTAAACCCCAGAGGTCCTGTCTGTCTCTCATCGGCCACCCCCTCCATCTTGCAACCCTGGCGACCCCAGAACAAGCCCCACGCCCCCCACGCCTTCCACCCCCCCCCATGCACCTCTTCCCCCAGCGAACCCAGGCATCTGAGATGACATCTGGTTCCCCCTTTCCACCAACCCGACTGTTCACCATCTCGATTTTGCAGCCCGGGGAACCAGTCCCCACCCCAACTGTTGCTGTACAAAGACTCCCTCCAGCCTTTCCGACCTGCAGTATGTACCCCAAAAGGCACACAACAACCCCCCCCCCAACTTGGTGCTCTGCAGCTTTCCCTTTGCCCCCCCCCAACTCGAATCGTCCTCCTTCAGGGAAACCCAGTGCCTGACTGGCCCTTGCCTCCCCCCCCCAAAAAAGAAGGATCAACTTCCCACCCCCCAAAACAAGGTCAGGCCTTATCCTCCACCACCCACCCCTTCTCCTTCCACTCTGCCCCTCTGGCTGCCCCCAGGTTGTGTGTGTGTGGGGGGTCCCTCTCCCCCCCTCCCCGCCACTGCCAGCCAAAACGTACCGTGAGAAGCTGCCGCTGCCTCTTAGCTTTCCGTACATTGTTGATAAAACGGCGGCCCATCTTTTTAGCGTACCAGACGGACACAAACATAATGCCCGGGGTGAGGTGGGGGCACCTCTTGCGCTCAGGGTGTGGGGGGGTATTAGAGGGTTGGGCCAAAAAAGGGAAGGAGACCCCTAGCCTAGCTCTTCACACGCCCCCCCCCATCATGAAAATAAAAAAAGCAACCGTCATGCCTGGGTCTCCTGAGCTAGAAGCAAATGTCCTTTAAAAAAGGGGGGTGTCTCTTTAAAAAAAGAAAAGAAAATAGAAATAGTCCAAACAGCTTCTCCCCCGAAAAAAATGGGGGAGGAAATGGAGTGGGAAAGAGGGTCTGAAGACCACCTCTGGAAGGAAAGAGACTCCCCCTCAGCACACTTGAAAAAACTAAAGCAGAGCTTTTGATGGGGGGGGCTAAAGGTTTCCGACCCCTCTGTGGTCGTGATGGTGGGGGTCAGCGCCCCCTCTCCTCCCCCTCCTCACTCCCACCTCTCCAGCTGCCCTCCTGCCGCCGGGCTCAGCATCCTTGCCCGACGCTCAGCATCCTTGCTTGCCTGCCTGCCTGCCTGCATCCCTTCCTTGCTCTCCCATCAGGTGGACAGGAAGGAAGGATGCAGCCAAAGGACCGATCTTTCGCTCTCCCGCTCTCTTCCCCCCCATCCCCACCCCCTCCAAAACCCTGCCCGCTCACGTTCCACCCAGGCTCCCTGGGTGCTCAATGGGCCAGAAAGGATGCAATTAACCAAAAAAAAAAAAGGGGGGAGGAGAAAGTGGGGAAAGAGAGGAGGAGGAGAAACCTCAGGTGGAATGGGAAATTTCCACACTCGGCGGCTGGCCGAAGGACGCCCGCTCTCTCCCAACCACCCCTGCTGCTGCTGCTGCTGCTGCCGCTCTCCTTTTCATCGCATTGCTATGGAGTGTTTTTTGTGTAGGGGACAGGCACCCTCCTCTGGGTGGCTGAGAAGGGCCCGATCCACTAGCAGGAGTCCTTAGAAGGAAAGGCCCTGGGCTCGCTCCAAAGATGGCTCCCCTCCCGGGTTCCTTAAAGGGAGGACCACCGGCTCCCAGCTCTCCATCTGATGGGTGGGGGTGGGTGGAAAGATGGGTAGGTGGGGTGGGGAGAAGAGAAGGGTATTTCTCATAAGTGTGTGCACCCCCCCCCCCGAGCATCCCCTCCCCCTCTTTTTGGCCATGCTGGCCCTGTAGGAGGAAGAGGGTGGGGGTGGGGAGCTCCCCACCAGAGACTCTGTGTGTGTGTGTGTGTGTGTGTGTGTGTGTGTGTGTGTGTGTGTGTGAGAGAGAGAGAGAGAGAGAGAGAGAGAGAGAGAGAGAGAGAGACTTATACCCATCCTTCCAAAGCAGGGGTCCTCAACCTAAGGCCCCAGGGCCGGATGCGGCCCCCCCAGGTCCTGAATCCGGCCCCTGGGACCAATTGCAACCCACCCACCACCTACCCCCTGTTTTGTGAGCAAGCTAACCTCTGCAGCTGCTTTTGGACTGTGATCCGGCCCCCAGTGGTGTCTGGGTGGTGGTGGACCGGCCCGCTGTTTGAAAACTTTGAGGACCCCTGTTCCAAAGCCTATCTCTACCTCTCTACATCAGATGCCCGGAGGGGGTGGGGAGAGGGGAGGAGGCATCCGGGCTTCAGGTAAAGGGGAAGGGGGGAGGCAGGAAGGATGCTAGGACTTTAGGGGGCGTTGATTATGGGGAGAAGGCAGGTAAAGGGCAGGAGCTGGCCTCCGCAGGCCAGTCCAAAAAGGATGCGGGGTTGGGGGGGGGGAGAGAGGCAATTGCAGGACGCCTGGGTCCTTCTGGAAGAGGGAGCCAGCCACCAGGCAATCAGGCTGAGCTATCCCGAGCGGCCACGAGATGGCGCCCTTGCCCTACCACGGCTGGATGCCAGGCACACTGGTGGGGGTGGGGGTGGGGGGGGCATTCCTTAAATGGTGAGACTGGCGTGGGGCAAGGGAGCCATCCTAGATTTCCCTATTTTGCCATTTGACCCCTTTCCTGGGTGGCGGGGAACTCTTGAGCGGAAAAAAAGAAATTAAAACAAATAAGCAAGTCTTCCAGGGCGAAACACCTGACGGAAAGAAGGCAGGTAGTGGGAACCGCACCGCAGTGAGATGTGGGAAACGGCCGCAGGCTCTCACCGAGGCTCAGCAACGGATTACGGACGCCCCCTTGGCACATATGGACACCTGGCCCAGCCACACACTGCCCCCTAGTGGTTCTGCCAGCTGCCTTCTCTTCCGCCTCCTCTTCCTCCTCCTCCTCCTCCTCCTCCTCCTCCTGCCCTCTAACAAGCCCTTGCTCCCTGGTGCTCAGGTTAATTGGATTGCCAGGAGGGCCCTTCTGCCAGGGCTGTCCTCTGAGGTCAACTCTTCTGATGGGATTAGAAGCACAACAAAAAAGCCCCCCACCCCCACCAAAGGAAGGCAAGGGCCAGGAGGCCTGAGCCCAGCTCGGAGGCAGCGAGACACAACAGAGCGCTTGGCTTCAACCCCAGCTGCGGCTCCCTGTTTTTGTTTTTCAATTTATCAGATCATGTCTTTTAAAACAAACAAGCTCCCTTTCGCTGGAAAACCAATATTCACCAATCTTCTGTGTCTTTTGGAGTAACTGTCTCCCCTTTGCTAACATCTATTGTACCTTTGCACTGAAATTGCATTTTTCCTGTGTATAAAACTCTATTTTTTGTCTAAAATTGTTAGATTAAATATGGAGGGTCGTCTTAGGGCGTTTATACATGACCCCTAAACTCCGGGGCAAATGGCTCCCAGCTCCGGAGCTTAAAAATGTTTCCCCACCAGCTCCGGAGTTTACAGGAAATTAAGTGCGACCCCGCCCACCTAAGCGCGACCCAATTGCTGGATGCGGATGTGCCGGGCTCTCCTCGGTTCTTTTTGTTGTTGTTTTTTGCCTCCTGCCTCTTTAAGAGAAGGAATCAGGAAGTGATGGGGCTCGGAGCAGCTTCCACCGGCACCGGGAGGTAAGCCTTTATTATTTTGTCCCCTTTTTTCCTCCCTCCCCTCACGCAGCCAGCAGCCAGGAAGTGCGGAGGGGTGGGGACGGAGGAACAGCAACGAACCCCAAGATCTCTGGTCCGAATTTAAGGGGCCAGCGGATCTTAGGGGTCATGTGAAAAGGCCCTTAATAGTACACAGAAGTAAGCCAAAGACAGAACCGCACGGTTGCAAAACTGTAATTTTGGGTTGGAAAAGGGGGGGATCTGATAGATGGAAAAGTACAGAGTATACTTTTTAAAAACTTTTTTTTGCATCAAGGCTTTTATGGCGCCTTTTGTATCCTGTCTTTCCAACCATGAGCCTGGGGGCAGGGGAGTTCTGGTGGCTTTCCTTCTCTCCTTCCTCAGCCTCATGACGACACCCCTGCGAGGCGGGCCAGTCTGAAAGAGAGGGGCCTGCCTCATGGAGCTTGGTCTCTGAGCCACATTTTGAACCCAGGTCTCTCGTCTCCTTGGTCCCACACTCTCCATGCTAAAACGGGTAAAATTAGGTCGTAGCCGGGCACTGCTATTAAATCAGCTGCTTCGAAAGGAAAAAAAAGTCACAATAAAAAGGCGCATAAAATAAAATCCCTCAAAGACAATTCGTTAAGCACACTGAGCTATGACAGCCTACAAGAATCAGCTCTTTCTCTCCCTCCCTCTCTCTCTCCCCCCACAAGGGATCCCTCCAGGATCGAGCCAATGATCTCCACCCCATAACCTCTGTTTACAACAGAAGTATTTGAATAACACAATGAATTTCCTTGCAGCCCTTTTGGGGGGACAGGGCAGGAACGAAAGGAGGCCCCCACTTCTTCAGGAAGCACTTTTAAAGTCTCCTTTTGTGCAAAAGGGAATCTGTTGGGGTTGGCAAGCTTCGGAGTTCCACAGAACGATTAAACCGAGCACAAACAAAACAAACACATGTGCACGCCAGGAATTGAGCAGAGGGCAGAGCGGTTTGAATCCTCACTCAGCCACAGAAATTCGCTAGGACTTTAGCAGCACTGGCAAAACAACCCGTCAAATCTTTATTATTAGGGTCACTAACAAGCTGGGTGGGACTTGACCACACACAACACTCCACAACGCATTCTTGTCTGATTCCTATACTCTAAGCAGGTGCCCTGCAAAAGTGCCGGACTACATCTCCCATAACCCCTCAGGCAGCAGCTTCGTGGAATTATGGGAACAGTCATCTTGGCTGCCACATATGCACACGACAGGAACACTGCATGCTGGAACGACGCTTCCCCTCACGGCAAGGAACCCTCCACCAAGCCAATCACACAGGCTCAGCGCTTCATAGCACGGAGGTCCCATCCGGTGCTGGCCTTTATCAATAATATATTTCAGCAACCAGTGATATGTTATCAGTGGAACCCGTCTTCTACACGGGTCAAAGGATACTGATTTTCCCCAGAGCAATGTTTAAAAACAGACCAGTGAGCAAATATTTTGCTAATCTAGACATCGGCTGACAAGATTTTGCAAATGAAGACGTCATAATACAAATTATTCTTCCTCTAATTTGGGGGCAGCGGAGGGGGGATTAAATGGTTCTCTCTCTCTCTCTCTCTCTCTCTCTCTCTCTCAGCTCAATGCACCAAGACAGAAGGCAGGAATTTCCTGCCTGTCCTAAGGCCCTGGGGCCGGATAAGGCAGGGGTCCTCCCCAAGGCCCTGGGGCCGGATGCAGCCCCTGGGTCCTGAATCCGGCCCAACCCCCACCTGCAACCCCCACCTACCCCCTGTTTTGTGAGCAAGCCAGGCTCCACAGCTGCTTTTGGACTGTGATCCGGCCCCCAGTGGTGTCTGGGTGGTGGTGGACCGGCCCGCTATTTGAAAACTTTGAGGACCCCTGCTCTAAGGAAACAGCTGCAATCCACCAAAACAAATGATACACAAGAATTGGTTTCTTCGGGGGAAATCATACAAAGAGAGACAAACCAGCCCAGCCACAAAACAAACCATTGTTTTGAGATGTTATCTTTACTATGCCCATACATCTCAAAAACCTGCACTTTCCTGCTTGGTTCTGCCAGCTGCCGTCTCCTCCTCCTCCTCCCCCATCCTCCCATGTTCCTCCTCCTGCCCTCTAGCAGCCGTTGCTCCCTGGCTTTTATAACTTTTATATAAAGTTATAATAGGAAGGATTTATCCAGATTCTTTCCTTTGGCATTCCCATCCTAAACTTGAACCCCAGAACAGCACTCCAAGGCTTTCAAACCCGTACCAAAGGCACCCCTCTCCTCCAGCTCTTTCTTGGCCATTTACAATGGTGTGTAAATGTTGCCTTACAATGTTTCCAGCTTATTGTCTTTAGCGCATGTATCTTCTTTTAAGTTATATGATGCAAAATAAATAAAATAAATAAATATTTTAATTCAACATCGCTGGTTATTGTTTTGATTTTCTTGTCACCATTGTTGTAAACTGTCACCCTCCCCCAGTGGCCTCGGTAGCCTGATGGGCAATATATAAATCAAATTAAATCAATCAATAAAATGGCCTTGAACAGGATTTTCACTCCCACCCTCACCTCATGTTATAAACGCAGAGCCTTTGGTTGATGGAGTCCAGCTCCCAACCGATTGGCTCTGAAACCACAGAGCTGTTTTCTGGCCCAAACGGTGCCACATTTCTGCATTCTCCGACTGAAAGACGAGGGTTCTTTTGCAGAGAAAGGCGGATTAAAAAATATATATTTCAAACCAACAAAATAAACAATCGATAAACTCAATTTTTCTCAAACTGGAAAAATCTGTAAGCCTTCGTCTATGGAAGGGTTCATGAGCCCACACAGGGCCACTGAAGTCGTTTTCCTGCCACGGAACCACAGATCCCTCGAAAAACCTGAGCAAGCCTTTTTGAGGAAGGCTCAGGGGCCAACATCTTGCAAAGCAGCCCTGCACGAGGGCGGAAGCGCCGGTGCGGACAGCGACAAGGGCTGCCAACCAATCTCTGACGTTACAGCCACAGAGCAATCAAATGTAAATATATGCACATAAAGCCGTGGTTCTTTACAGGCAGAGGTCGGTGATGAATTTATTTATTTATTTTAGAAAGCCAAACATCTAACACAGTGGTTCTCCACCGGTGGGTCCCCAGATGTTCCTGGACTGCAACTCCCAGAAATCCTGGCCAGCTCAGCTAGTGATGAAGACTTCTGGGAGTTGCAGTCCAGGAACATCTGGGGACCCCACCGGTTGAGAACCACTGAACTAACTCAACCCAGGGCACAAAGGTGGCCGGCCAACCATGGGGCCCCCACAAAGCCTCCATTACCATAACCAGCCACTAGAGGCAGCTCAAAAGTTTGGACCACCATGTGCCCTCTTTCTCGTTCACTACTATCCACTATTTTCGGCATCTGTGTGAGGACTTGGAAACAATTTCCAGTGTGTCTGGGTGGCTTGCAGTAAATTGGCCTTAGCTAAAAGGTAAAGGTTCCCCCCGCACGTACATGCTAGTCGTGTCCAACTCTAGGGGCGGCGCTCATCTCCGTTTCCAAGCCAAAAAGCCAGTGTTGTGCAACTCCGCGGCCATGTGGCCGGCGTGGTCGAACACATTTCTGCGCATGGAACACTGCTTACCTTCCCGCTTTTTATGGCAATACCTATTTATCTACTTGCATTTACATGCTTTCGAAGTGCTAGGTTGGTAGGAGCTGGGGTTAACAGCGGGAGCTCACTCCGCTGTGCGACACCCAGGATTCGAACCACTGAGCTGCTGACTTTGCAGCCGAGAGTTTCAACGCTCTAGCCTGCTGAGCCACCATGCCACCCTTACTGGGAAAGCAAATCCAAGTTTGCACAACTGCTACCTTTTGATCTTGAATCTAACAATAATTAAGAATGCCCAAACTAAATCAGTGGGGGCACTTAGAATCATAGAATCATAAGAGTTGGAAGAGACCTCAAAGGCCATCCAGTCCAACCCCCTGCCATGCAGGAACCCCCCATCACAGTCCTCCTGACAGATAGCCATTTAGCCTCTGCTTAAAAACCTCCCAAGGAGGAGACTCCACCACCCTCCTTTGTGTCAGCATCTTATTCCACTGCCGATCAGCTCTAACTGTCATGAAGTTCTTCCCATTGAATCTCTTTTCCTGTGGTTTGAAACCATTGCCCCATGTCCTAGTCTCAGAAGCCATGGAAAATAAACCAGGCCCTTCTTCAATGTGGCATCCTTTCAAATATTTAAACATAGCTATCATATCCCCTCTCAGCCTTCTTTTTGTAAGGCTAAACATTACCAGTTCCCTAAGCCGCTCCTCATAAGACATTTCTTCCAGACCTTCAACCATCCTGGTCGCCCTCCTCTGGACCTGCTCGAGGTTGTCAACATCCTTTTTAAATTGAGGCGCACAGAACTGGACACAGGACTCCAGGTGTGGGTCTGACCAAAGCAGAATAGAGTGGCACTTGCATTTATTTGAGAGGGGAAACGGAGGAGAGTACAGCTTCCCCAAGCATATGAATGCGGAGGTGTTTGCTGGTCCCCTTCCATACCCCCTCGCCTCGGTTTACGCACTGCTGCTCCCCCCCTCAAAAAAAAAAAAAAAAAAAGGCATCCTACCCAGAGGGCACCTTGACGTACCTTCCTCCCGGCCCCCTCCCATACCACGCAGGACCATAAATACCTCTCCGTGGGGACTGAGCAAAGGCTACGCGTGCAGTGGGGTTCTGGGGCGTTTGTGTGAGCGCGGGGGGGGGGGAGGTGTCGCAGACAGGAGAAGCTGGAGGCAAGCCATGCAAAGGCGCATGCCCAGGGACAAGCGCCAACAGATAAAGCCACATGCCTGGTTTTGGACAGACATCAACCCCAGCAGGAAACTTCAGCGAGTCCTAAATGTGGCAACCTGATGGCCGACTGGGGTGGCTGCAAGGATCACATAAGCCACCCACCCCCCTGTGAGGGAAGTTCCACTGGCTGCCGATCCATTTCCAGGCACAATCCAAAATCCCGGTCCTAACCTACAAAGACCTCAACAGCTTGGTTTCCGAGCTGTTTCAAGGACCACGTCTCCCTTTACAAGCCATCTCGGGTGTTAAGATAATCAGGAGAGGCTATTTTAATCAGTCACGTCCAAACTTCGGCCCTCCTGATGTTTTGGACCACAACTCCCAGAATCCTAAGCTTGGATTGCCAATGGCAAAGGACTGTGGGAGTTGTGGTCCAAAACATCTGGAGGGCCAAAGTTTGGACATGCCTGCTTTTAATCTTGGTCCCACCACCTTCACGGGTGGCGCCTGAGAGAGGGTCTTTTCTATGGCAGCTCTCAGACTTTGGAACTCCCTCCCACTAGAGACCTGCCTGGCCCCGTCTTTGCAGTCCTTTTGTGAGCGGGCCAACAAGACTTTTCTCTTCAGGAATGTTTTCCCCTCAATGACAGGCTGCCTGGGAAGGGTTTTTTAAGTCGATGGTTGAACCTTACTGCTGGTATATGTCTGAAGAAGTGGACATGTAGTCCACAAAACGTTACATAAAAATATGAAAGTTAGTCTTTAAGGTGCCACTTGTTCTGTATCTTTTGTTTATGTTTTTGTTTTGTTTTTCTTTGATTTTTTGCCTGAAATTCTTGAAAAGACTAACACGGCTACCCTCTCTGAAACTTGATCCTATTAGAATTGTATCTTGGCTGCTGTCAGTTTAAATACTGTCTCTTAATTGTTGCAAGCTCTCTTGGGTCCTTTTGAAGGAGGCTAGGGGGATAAAAATATTTTAAAGAAAGAAAGAAAGAAGATTTATCCTCCACATGTAACCCAAACACTTCAGCCTACAATCGGCCCGTCCAGTTTTTACTGGATTATGTTTTCTTGAATGGCTTCATCCGTCATGGAACGCACGCGACCCTTAAAATGGGTTCCAGACTATAAAAGCTGAAGTCCATTAAAACTGCTGAAAGATTCTCTTGAGGTTTGATCAAACGGGGAAATCGATCACAATTTGGATCACATGTGGATCAATCCGATCCGATCCACACAACGTACACATGCCCAACCCTAATCCATGACCTGGCTGGTCTTTTGGTTTTGTTGTGACAGGAGAACACGGCCAAACCTTACAGCACCTCAGGGAAGGAAATATGGAGCCACTGACCATTTCCTTGCACGCCGCTGAGGCAGGAACATAAGATGGCAATCCCAGTGGGCAACGGGGTCTCGTGTAAACGCTCCAAATTTTGGGGGGTGGGGCATGGCAGGGACGTGTTGGAGACTTTTCACGCAAGCTGTTCTTTAAGGAGACGAAAGTTATCGATCTCAAGATGTGACCTCCAGTGTTGGCACCTCAAGAGGTTAGGTGGCATCCAGGCCTCGGAGAGCCACAGCAGCAAACAGAAATGCGAAAACGTTCCCACCGTAATCCAAGCGGCTGCATTCACACAACCGGGCCGTGAGGAAAAGGCCGAGAGAGGCCAAGAGGCCCGTCCTGAACACCAAACTCCGGACCCCTGCGGAGTTATGAAATACAGTGGACCCTCGTATAACAAACGGTTTGTATAACATAAAATCTGGACAAGATTAAAAATTCTGGAGATAGGGGAAATTTGCTTAACAGAATCACCTCTGGGGCGAATCCATGCATCATAAAAATGGTCGCGATGAGAGATGACTCTGTTTTCAATGCATTCCTATGGGGAATTTGTTTAAAGGAAATTTTGATTAACAGATTTTCATTTGGAACGCATTAATTCCTCTATACAAGGTACCACTGTATCTGGAGCCCCATCTCTCATGCACACTCATCCCAGTTCATCCTCACCCATGAGTACGACAAGGGATGCTTTGGAAACAGCATTCCTCTTGTGCAGATCTCAAAAATTCCCCTGGCAACATTTTTCATGCCACAGCACAGTTCTGGATCCCAAGTGCCATTTTATATTGTTAACAGAAATCCAGCTACAGTAAGACCCCGGTATCCACTGGGGATTGGTTCCAGGCCTTCCCATGGATAATGAAAACCGTGGATAAGAGAGAATGCCTCAAAATCCCCAAAACTGCTGTTTTGTGACAGTAGCTTACTTTAGGTTGCTGTTTTATGACAGTAGCTTGCTTTACAGCTGCTGTTTCTGACAGTAGCTCACTTTGCGGCTGCTGAATTATTTATTCATTTTCCTCTGACACCCGTGGATAACTGAATCAGTGGATAATGAATCAGTGGATACAGGGGTCCTACTGTATTTAAAAAAATGTGTGCGCTCACTGAAAGGCACAGTGCAGAAGCATTGGCTTAGAGGGCTTAAAGCGCATAAAGGGGTAAACTTAGATTGTCCCCTACTTAACAGCTGATGTCCGATGCGAGGGCATCCACACCTATGCGCAGCTCTGCACACGGATACACGCTTGCTTCCAGAGAACAGCCCACATTGTGCAGCACAAGAGGCCGGTCCGCAGCCATAACAACAACCTTGCACTGAGTCACCCCTGGCCTTGCACGGAAAGGAAGACACAGACGCACTGAGCTGCGAAACGGACGCACCCAGAGGGGCCGACGCGCACAAAGGACGAACCCACACGGAGAAGCAACGACAAATGCGTGCAGGTGCTCCGGGAGGGTTTTCTTCCCCTGTCGGAAGCGCCACGACTGACCTCTTGCAACCACCGACAGCAAAAAATAAAAAAACGGACACCGTTGGACAACCCCCCACACAGACACTCACGCCCACGTGGACCACACGGCGCCTTGCACACAGAGACAGGGGAATGCTGGAGATGCACAGGGGCCGCCACGGGTGGGCTGGGGGGGGCAGGCCACGGGTGGGTGCGGGTATGGTGAAGGGAGGGTGTGGCAGGGGTGGGGCGGGGCCCGGTGCACCCAGATGACGGCAGGACGACGTCCCCCTCTCCTGGCCGGGGCACCCGCGCCTCCCCCCCCTTCCTACCTTCATGGGGGAGATGTGCGAGTGAGACACGTAGCCGTGGATGCTCTCGATCTGGGATAGATTCTTCTCCGCCACGTGGACCAGCTCGGGGGCCTTTACCTGGTTGGGAAGATGGGCAGGGCTGTGCTCCAGCGGGGGGCTGTCTTCATCTTGGTAACGATATTTCTGAAACGGAAGAGGCAGAGGGTCAAGGGCCATGCCGTGGCACGCCCCCCCCCCCAAGATCCCAGCACTCCCTCGCCCCACGGGCCCGAAGAAGATGCGTGGGGAGCCACGGAGCTTCTGGCCCACTGGGTCCTAGGATCCTACAATCGTGAATTTGGGAGGGGCTCGGAAGGCCATCCATTCCATCCCCCCCAGCCCCTTTCTCCATGCAGGAATACAAGAGCCACATTAGGAAGGTCACACACACACACACACACACACACACACACACACCTCCTCTAGAGTAAAAGGTCAATATTTTATGCACTTTCCGGAAGCTCTTTAGGGACCCTTGGTTCCTTTCAAGGAGAAAAAACACGGCAGGATATAAATCTATCTATCTATCTATCTATCTATCTATTGATCAATCAATCAATCAATCAATCTATCTATCTATCAATAATAATAGAAGTTTGCTTGCTTTCTCGGAGCCATTTTTTAAGAAGACGGCAAGAACTGATTCCTTCCACCCAGAGAATTTTAGACAAGTTTGAAAAGAGTTGGGATGACAACTCCCGGACTGTCTCCGGGGATTCTGGGAACTGTAGTCAATCTCTCACTCACACACACACACACACACACACACACACACACACACACACCACCACCACCACCACCACCACCACCACCACCACCACCACCCTACACATCCAAACTCACATCCAAACAAACAAACATTCCCAGATCCTGTTTTTCTGTGGCAAGGTCTCCTTGATCTAGCGATTCACCCCTCGAAAACCCCTCCGAATTACGGTTGCTGTGTGCGAGGCCGTGAACCCTAATTTAGCAGTGGGGAGAGAAGACGGACATGCAGCCACGTGAAAAATGGAGACCATTTGGTAGTGGGGTGGCTAAAATAATTCTGTAAATAAATAAATAAAATGCTGAGGTAAATGATCACATGTTAACAGAGATGCATCTCTAAGTTTTGGTGTGAGGTGTGTGTGTGTGTGTGTGTGTAAACGACAACATTTCTCACCCACTCAGCCCTGGGAGAAGCATTACCCCTTGGTAAAACTAAGCCCCAGGGGTTCCTGGATCACCAGCGCTGCCTGAAAACCAGGGAGCCAGTAAATCACAGATGCTGGCTTGGATGGCAGGAAAACCAGCAGCAGAACTAGCGGGGCCACTTCCCCACTGTCGGGTATGTGTACTTGTTTGTTTTTAACTCTTTGGTGCTTCTTCCTCCCTTCATTCGCAGTGGTTCTCCACCGTTGGGTCCCCAGATGTTCCTGGACTGCAACCCCCAGAAATCCTGGCCAGCTCAGCTAGTGATGAAGACTTCTGGGAGTTGCAGTCCAGGAACATCTGGGGACCCCACCGGTGGAGAACCACTGATTCAAAGCCACCTCTCCAGCCGTGCTGGCTGGGGGGATTCTGGAACATGTAGTCTCAAAAAGTCACCTCCCCTCAAGGCTGGTTCCCTCTGGGGGTTTTCCTGTTATGGCACAAGTCCTAAAGCTTCTTCGGCCGATGGGTGCAGCCCAGTTCTGAGTTTATGGACAATTTTCTTTTTTTTCTAAAATTACTAATGAACTCATTTCAGTTTGAAAAGCAGGGCGGAAGAGAAGCTAGCTGTAAAAAAAAAAAGCCCGGGAACATTACTGCTTTACCAGCTACCCTAGCCTTTTTTTTTTAAATTTCCTTGTCGCTGTTGCCTTCCATGCCTTCGTTGGTTTTTAAATGCAAGCCCCCTGCGGGCGGGGGACTCTTTGCGCCTGGAGTCACACGCCATGGCATGCACTGGAGGAGCAAGGGCCTGGGGCGTTTGGCCCTGGGGTTCCCCACCACAAACTGGCACATGGCACCTAGGCTGCACACGCCTTACCTGTCCTGCCCCTCAGGAACCATGTGAGAAGGCACACAGATGCAACTGCAGTGCAAGGCAGCTGGCGGGCCCACGGTGCGCCCTCCCCAAAAGGATTGGCCTGGAGAATCCCGTAGACCCAACCGTGGTGCAGTGAAACATGATTTGCTTGTACAGGGAGGCATTTCACATCTTTGGACACAAGCACTGAAATGGGTAGCTTCTGCAACCTTGCATGCGCCTCTCAGTGGGAGGGATCTCTCTGAGCTGGTGCGACTTTCCATCTACTCAGCACTAACCAATCATTCCTTCCCTGCCTCTGAATTCAAAGCCAGCCCCACCTCTCTCCTTTGGAGCATTCCCCCCCTCTCTTTTGCCTGTTGGAAGCCATCTGTGGTCTGTCAAGGCCTGTTGCTGAGAGCAGTCGTGTGTGTGTTAATTTCACTGTAGACCCGTTCAACTGGAAGTAAATGCAACTTTCTATTCTTACTACTACTAGCTGCCTAGATGCCCTAAGCAAATCTGATCTCGCCTGATTTCGGAAGCTATGTAGGGTCGGCCCTGGCTAGTACTTGGATGGGCGACCACCAGGGAATACGAGGTGCTGTAAGGCGTCTGGAGTAGGAACTGGCAAACCACTCCAGTATTACTGCCAAGAAAACTCCATGGACATGGGGTCACGAAGAGTCGGTCACAACTGTAATGATGCAACACATACACACGTTCTTACTACTACCAATGTCTCAAGAGTAAGTTATTGAGACTATAAGTGCCAGTTAATGAGGAAAAGGAGTGGACTAAACTGGAGAACTTGGAGCTGTTCTGATCTGCGAGTCCCTGCACTTTTGCTGAGCAGCTAAAGAACTTTCAAGTGGATGGGTAGTTTCTGTTAAAGAAACAACAGGTTTGCACCCACAAGTGTAACTTTTCCCAAACTCTGATTGACACATGTATAACATTAAGAGGTCAGGCCTTTTTTTCTATTCAGCTTAGGATACTGAGGGAGGCAGGTAGGTTTGCCCGCTTTCCTGGACACACACACACACACACACACACACACACACACACACACACACACACACACACACACACACACACACACACACAAGCCCAGTGCTGATATTCATAGAAGAGAAACGGCAGAGCAGGGAAAATGTGGACTACAACTCCTAGCATCCTCCAGCCACCATAATGAGTACTGTAGTCTGAAAACACAGCATTTACAAGCTCTGGGAAGGAGCATAGGGGTATGAAGTTTAGCAAAAGTGGGTTGATATGCATTTCTAGGGTATATTTACAAGAGTTGGCCACTGGACGGAGCCAGAGATGTATAACACTTGATGCTTCCCTGTTTTTCGGCATTGCAGGTCTAGTTGATCCGTCCTCTGTGGAAGACACGGTCCTGCTGTACAGACGTACAGGCTGATAAGAAATCGGCGCTGCCCACCCACACGGCCACCTGTGAGACTTTCACAGAATCCTAGAATCCTAGAGTTGGAAGAGACCTCCAGGGCCATCCGGTCGAACCCCCTGCCATGCAGGAACCCCCATCACAGGACTCCCGACAGATGGCCATCCAGCCTCGGCTTAAAAACCTCCAAAGAAGGAAGGAGACTCCACCGCCCTCCTTTGGGGCAGCCTCTTCCACTACCTGCAGCCCAGGTTTCACTGCCCTCCCAATGGCTCTGGTGCCTCTGAGCTTCTCTACATGCGCCTCACACAATGTTCACCCCAGCGCTGGGCCCAAGGACCACAGGGAGAAGCTTCATACGGCCGTGGTTTGGTTTAGAAGAGACCTATCCTGCTCCGTCCCAGCTTGGAGCCTGTGTGGGAGCTCTCCGAGAAGAAAAGAGCCCCTCCAACAAGCATGTGCAGGACGCGCTCCTCTTGCCTCCTCCCTCCTCCCGTTCCAGCTCTGTAACCACTGAACCCCACTGCCAGAGCATCAATGTACACTGGGGGGAGGCGGGGGAGTGAAAAGAATTATCTTTCCTTCTCAGGATGTGCAAAGCGAGAAAGGGTGGTGGTGGGAATAATTAAGGCCGCTGTCTCACGGTTGAATCGCCAAGGGAGCTAACGAAAGCCTGTACGAAGGTACGGTCCACCGGGGAGTTTTAAAAACGCACATTTTGCCTGGAAACGGTGGAGCAAAGAGAGAGAAAGTGGAGGCCGGGGAGAAACGATTTCATTTGGAGAAAATAAGATGTGCCGCTTGACGAGAGCAACCTCCAACCTCAGTGGGCGTGAGGGTCGCATGTGAGCTGTAAAACCACGAGATACGTTGTTGCGCTGGACTACAAGTTCCAATTTCCCCTGGGTGGCATCGAGCAATTCAGTTAGAAGATCCTGGGCGTGCTCATTAAAACTGTATTTATTTATTTCAGGTAGTTGTACAGCCCTCGACGTTGATAAGTGCTATGTGTGGCTTGATAATAAAAGGAGGCCATCCTCTATTTTTTTTAAAAAGAGAGCACCTCTAAGCATGTGCAAAGCGCCCGCCTCATAGCTTCTCACCCTGCACAGCCTCCTGCACAACAACCCGAATGAACACTAAGCAATGCAAATTAAAATTAACTGTGAATCATGACCTATCAGAAGCTTAAAGGCTAAAAGATGGCAGGACCAGGTGACAACTCAAAGGTTTAAGAGCAGTTCAGTGTGGAGTCCTGAACTGCTAAAGGCTTTCTAGAACTTTTTAGCAGGGTAGATAAAAAGCAATGATTTTTTAAAAAAAAAAAAAGTTGTTTTAAATTGCAATTTACATTTTTTAAAAAATCAATTTTTACAAAATGAATTGTTAAAACCAACCCCCAAAAGTGACATACTCTTTTATTTAAATCAAATCCTGCTGGAACCACACCAGCTTGATACCAAACCCTGCAGCAACTTTTGAGCAGGGCACACAGAGCCTGCAATCTGCAGGAACTTCTGATTTGGAGAACCAGAGGGTTACGAATGCAGAAAACTAGGCGAAGGGAGGAAGATGCTCAAGCCACTCTACAGAATGAAGTCTGGCTTGTTTTTTTTAGGGGGCAAGGGGGTGTACCTAAAATGGATTGGGGGAAGGAAGGACCCCTCCCTCCCTAAAGAGGCTCGTCTCCAGATGAAAAGCCCATGGGGTTGATACAGAACTTGAAGGCATGACTCCGTCGGACTCCGGGTCCCAGAATCCATTGGCTCTGCAATGCCGTTCCAAAGATTAGGGCCCAAAATCTGGATTTCTACACACACACACACACACACACACACACACACACACACACAGGCGCAAGTTTTGCCCGCTGTCACCAAGGGCAGCTCCCAGAACCAGGAGCTGTGCTGATGTAGCAGTTTGGTGGCAACGAAGTGCCGGATTCAATGCCATCAAGACACATGCATGCTTCTGTCTTGTCAGAACAGCACGGCTTGGCCTGGCCTGGCCACCCCCCAATCGCTTAGGAAAGTGGCATCACCCAGGCTCAAATCCCCCAAACCCTGAGCTTAAAACATGAGGTTACCATGGCATTTTGGTTAATACTGGTAGGTGGAACCTCCAGGATCAGCTGCAGAGTACCTGAGCAGCTGCTGAGGAGGGTCAGAATAAAAAACTTCAGAGATGTGTGAATGAACAAACCAACAAATCAGTTATCTGTTCCATTAGTGGTCGGTGGTTGCACCTCACCTGTGCAACCAGCTTCCCCAAGAGATTCGCCTGGCGCCCTCACTACAAGCCTTGACGAAATTACTGAAAACCTGGCTTTATAGGTTGGCCTTCCCTGGCCAACCAACTTCTATAAATAGGACGCTGTTATTCCCCCCCCCGCTTTATGATAATTTTCTATTGGTTATTTTTTTCCATTTGTTCTTATTTTGAATTGTTAAACCGTTTTGAAATATTGTATTTGTGCTTATTTGCTTATTTGTTCTTTTTATTATTATGATTTGATTATTTGCTCTGATTGATTAGTTTTTATTTTAAGTTGTTTAATCTGTTTTTGTATTTTGTATACACTGGTACCTTGTATAAAGGAATTAATTTGTTCCAAATGAAATTATGTTAAGCAAAATTTCCTTTATACAAATCCCCATAGGAATGCATTGAAAATGGAGTAATCCCATTTTTATCTTGTACGGATTCTCCCCATAGGCGATTATGTTAAGCGAATTTCCCCTATCTCCGGATTTTTTTATGTTGTACAAATTTTATGTTATACAAGCTGTTTGTTATACAAGGCTCCACTGTATGTTTGTAAACTACCCAGAGTAGTTTTTTTTTTTTTTTTTTTGCTAGATGGTTGCTGTATATAAATCAAATAAATAAATATTAGGGGGAAGGGGATTTAGTAACATTTTTTTTAAAAAAAGTAGACTTGCCTAGCAGCCACCTTTTCCATGATGGCAGTGGTCTGGACACCAGTGGACACTCCAACAAAGGGAGGGAGGGAGGGAGCCACAGGATGTCTAAAGGGGTGTGTGTGAATGGGGTCGAATAAAAAGGGGAAATATTTGTGCCTTCATAAAGCCTTGTGGCGCAGTGGTTAAATGCCTGTCCTGCAGCTAAAACCATGCTCACAAGCTGGGGTTCAATCCCAGGGAGCAGGCTCAGGGTTGGCTCAGCCTTCCATCCTTCCGAGGTCGGTAAAATGAGGACCCAGCTTGCTGGGGGGGGGGGCAATGTGTAGCCTGCATAATTAAACTGTAAACCGCCCAGAAGTGCTGTGGGGCGGTATATAAGCAGAACACTTTGCTTTTTGCTTTGCTTTCATAATTTATCGGGTTCTCTGGACCCAACAAACAGGAAGGGGTGGATATTATCTGAATCTGTGATATTTGTTGAAGATTGTGATTTGTTTTTTTTTAATTTGCCCCCATCTCTACTTCTTATCTTTCTTCCTGAAGGTACAGTGGTACCTCGGATAACGACTTTAATTCGTTCTCCGAGGTTAGTCGTTATCCAAAACACATTGTTATCTAAAACACGGTTTCCCATAGGAATGAATGGGAAACCGATTAATCCGTTCCGGAGCCTAGGAAAAAGGCACAGACACCTGTTTTGTTTTGTTTTGTTTTTTGCTCAAAACTCTTTATAAAGTGCACTTTAAAGGTACAGATGCAATGCCACCCGGGATAACTCTTTTTTACTGATGCATGCTGGAAATTCGTTATCTTAGGCAGTCCACAGGGAAATATCGTTATCCGAGGCAGCCCATAGGAAAATTCGTGATCCGAGGCAGACCTATACCTAGAAATTGTGATTCGTTATCAGAGGCAGTCCTATACCCGGAAATTTGCAGTCATTATCTGAAAAATTTGTTATCCGGGGCAGTCGTTATCCGAGGTACCACTGTACCTAGGAAACATCTCAGTGTTGAGAACGGCTGGTCTAGATGAACAGCACGGTTTTGAAAGCAGGAGTGGGGGACCCAGAATTGGAACATGTTAGGAACCACACCCTGGCTGGAAACTACACATACAGATTGCCCCTAATCCTTTCTTAATCATCTGTGACCAGTAACAAAGTGTGTCACCTGCACAACACAACTGCAACAGCTTGATCCAGCTGTAGCTGTTACGACTGAACCTTAAGGGATCCTTTGGGTTTGGGACAAGATCCAATGCCCCTTCCACCTGTGTGCAGGCACGTCTGAACAAACACACCGCAGCTCTTGTCGATTTCAGAAGCAGACTCCAAGATCAGAGTGAATTCCTGGAGGAATTTTAACTACTGCTTTAAACAGGTTCCTTCCCCCCACCGCCCCAGCTCGTTTTAGACCAGGGGTCTTCAAAGTTTTCAAACAGCGAGCCGGTCCATCACCACCCAGACACCACTGGGGGCCGGATCACAGTCCAAAAGCAGCTGCAGAGGTTGGCTTGCTCACAAAACAGGGGGTAGGTGGGGGGGGGTTGCAATTGGTCCCAGGGGCCGGATTCAGGACCTTGGGGGGCCGCATCCGGCCCCGGGGCCTTAGGTTGAGGACCCCTGTTTTAGACCCTGGAGAGCTATCAAAATGGAAGAAGCCAAGCATAATCTGCAAGAGAAAAATAACAACCCTGACAGGCAAAGGCCTGGGGGATGTGGATAAACAAGATGCACATCCAGGACAACAGCTCAGATGTCGGCTCTAATTGGGCCTGAGCGTTCTGGTCCCGCTTTCTGTTCATTGAGGCAGCTCGTGAGCCATCCGACCAAAGCCAGCAGGCCAAGGGAGGGATGGGAGACACAAGAAGATCCTGACAACCCACATCCACACCCCCACACCCCCCACACACTACCCCCCCAATGGCACAAGCGTGGAAGGGTCTGCTCTTTGACCAACACAAAACAGATGTGGGCGAGGTGGATGGTCAGCAGAGCGAAGGGGCCACAGGAAAGGTAAAACTGCTTACTACACAGGTTTCTCTCTCCTTCCGATTCCACCTCATACCTGCATCACAATTGCAATTGCAACACCAGCAGAAATGCTCCCAACCCGGCTGACATCCAGAAATCTGCTCCAGGTTGCAGGATCTGGTAGCAGCCACGTCTACGGCAGTCCCTCCGTTTCTTTTTCCAGAATTCACACATCCATCCACCCAGCCAGCCATCAATCCACCCATTTATCTATCCATCCTTCCATTCGTCTATCCATCCTCCCATCTGTCCATCCATCAAGCCAGCCAGTCGTCTATCCATCCATCCACCCACCCACCTATCCAGCCAGACAGCCATCTGTCTATCCATCCTTCCTTCCATCTACCAAGTCAGCCAGTTGTCTATCCATCTGTCCATCTCTGTCCATCTATCTGTCCATCTATTTGTCCATCCATCCATCCACATATCCAGCCAGAAAGCCATCTGTCTATCTATCCATCCATTCATAAATTCTTCCATCTATCAAGCCAACTAGTCGTCCGTCCGTCCGTCCATCCATTGATCCATCCATTGATCCATCCATCCATCCATCCATCCATCCATCCATCCATCCATCCATCCATCCATCCATCCATCCATCCATCTCACTGAACTGTGTAGCTCAATTTCCCCAGGTGGTAGAGGATTTTCAAGAAAGACGATGGCTCTGCAGCCTGTGTTCATTTTTCACAACACAAACAGAGCAGAAAGAAGAAAGCAACAAAAGACAACAGAAGGCAGAGAGGCTGCTGTGGTCTCAAAAGCAACCCCTGATCTGCTCCCACTCCTCAAAAGGAAGTGGGGTAACTTGTGTCAAATACCCCCAGCAAGCTGGGTACTCCTTTGACTGACCTCGGAAGGATGAAAGGCTGAGTCAACCATGAGACGGCTCCCTGGGAGTGAACCCCAGGTCGTGAGCACAGTTTTACCTGCAGGGCAGGCATTCAACCACTGCCACCACGGGGCTCCTAATCAACTATGATCAACCCCAGTGAACCCACTGCAGGCCAGCCATTAGCCCTGTTTTCTCCAGCACGGGCTGGCAGGAAGCACTGGTAACCCATGGGGGAGGTGGAGAATCTGGAGCCAGGAATACACACACGCCCGACGTAGGAGCGGAAAGGAGGACTTGCCGACTGTCTTAATCCGCCGACAGAGCCCATCTGAGGCCAGTGTTCCGGAAACGAGTTGAGACACAGAAAGGAATCCGGCTACTACACGTTTGGGACCGTCCTCGCAACGTAAAAACCTACGGTGGGGTGGGGGGATTTCCACACCCTAGGCTTGCACCGAAAAGTTTGTGCAGTGTTTTGGGAAGGGAAAGAGGCCGTTTTCTAGGTGCGAGTGAAAAAATTGGGACAGAGACGGGGGGACCCTCTTGTAGAAAGTTGCGGCCAGACAGTGACTAATGAAAATCCACACACCTCCAAGGCTGGCTCCTTATCCCTGTGTGACATTCTTGCCAGGGAAACTGTAATCTCTCTCTCTCTCTCTCTCTCTCTCTCTCTCTCCATGTGCGTAAGGTGTCCTCTGCGGCTAAGACCAAGGCATTCAATACCCCCACAGAAAGATTAGAGTTGAAAACAAAATAACCATTAAAAAAAAGACAAAAGCATGGCAACACCTTCAAGACTAATTTTTATATTTCTTTAACGCAAGCTTTCATGGGCAGGTCCACTGCCTCAGACATAAGGGAAGGAGACATAACCATTTGCCTGATGAAGCAGACTTGTCCACGAAAGCTCAGGTTTAAAAAAAAAAGATAAAAGTATCTGAAGTGCCTCCATGTTTATTGCTTTGCTTTACTTTTTTTAACCTCTTGTTTTGTTTTCGCTTACAATGCTTGCAGAAGCAGACAGGGCTACCCCTCCCACAAGCTGAAACAAGAAGACATCTCTGTGGATTCAAATTCTGGTTGTCCAGGCAGGTGGAGAAGCTCTTTTCCAGATGCCTTTCCCTTCCCTAACTCATGGAGGAAGGCAGTGCATTCGTTAAGAGTTTGTAGAAGTTCCGACTGCAGCTCTCAGCGGCCATGCAGGCCAGGGGATTCTGGGTTATGAAGTCCAAAAAGCAACTATTTGGGGATGTGGAACTCAGACGGCCCCTTCCTTACTTCTCGGTTCACTCGAAGCCACGTCACCTCTGGCTTGATATAGGACACCCTTCTTTGACCTTCCTCAGAGGTCTTGTCTTTTGCACAAGAGTAAACCCATGATGGCCTAGGCGTCTCCTTAGCAGCCAGCAAAGGAGGCTTCACTGAAATGGGACAGCTTTTTGCCCTTTTAAAACTTTTTCTCTTTTTTCGCAGGATTGCAAAAAGTTGTCTTTGCCCTCACCTTCTCAGAAGGCCTCCCTACGGACTGCTCAAGGGTTTAAGTAGTGATTTAAATGATTACTGGGCTGGGGCACCTCTCTTATGAGGAAAGGCTAAAACATTTGGGGCTCTTTAGTCTGAAAAAAAGGTGCCTGAGGGGTGATATGATTGGGACGTATAAAATAATGCAGGGCATGAGTCAAGTGGATAGAGGGAAGCTCTTCTCCATCTCACAAAATACCAGAACCAAGAAACATCCTCTCAAACTGAGGGTTGGGAGAGTAAGAAGAGACAAAATAATTTTTTTCACCCAGCGTGTTGTGAGTCTGTGGAACTCCCTGCCACAGGACGTGGTGATGACACCTGGCCTGGATCCTTCAAAAGGGGATTGGACAGATTCCTGGAAGAAAAGTCCATCCCAGGTTACAAACCATGATGGAGATGTGTAATCTCCAGTCTTAAAAACCAGGGTACTTCAAGGGCCAGATGCAGGGGTGTGGTATCAGGAGACAGATATCTGAGTCTCATGCGCTCCCAGAGGCATCTGGTAGGGCCACTGTGAGATACAGGAAGCTGGACCAGAGGGGCCTTTGGCCTGATCCAGCAGGGCTCTTCTTCTGTTCTTCTGTTCTTAAGGGTCCTAATCCTGCCACCCCATCACCATGTTTCCCAGAGAGAGAGGGGGGGCATGGAGGCTGCTGTTCAGCTCTTTTATTCTCCTCTTTGATCTTCCCTTTGCAGTCTGGACCCGGAATCTTTAAAAAAGGAGGGCAGGCGGGAGGCAACACAGAGGAGAGCAGAAGGATGGGAATGGATGCCTGGATAATACGAAGTAGTGGTTAAAGAACCAGACGATAAGAAAACCCTTTGGACGGCAGAGCAGGGAGGGGACGCTCTGGTCATGAAGTCCAGACTTCTCAAGGAGGCCCAAAGGCAGAATCGAACTCCTAAACCTCCGGCCTCTGCAGCCAGATGGAAGCCACTGTGCTTGGATCTGCAAAACTCTCCCCGTCGGCCACGAAACTCACAGGACATCCCGTGATACCCACCGGGCAGGGGCTGCCGTGAGCATTACAGGGAGAAGAGAAAACCCACCGACTTCCCTTGAGCTGAGCGATGGAGAAGCTAGTGATAAAGGGGATTAAGGAAAAAAAAATCAAGGGGGGAGAACCAGGAATTTTCTTGGCAGGGAAGGTTGAGATTTTTGGGGCACTGGGGGGGTGTCAAAGTTTAAGGGTGCTACTGATTGCAGCTTTGTGCAAGTGTGCAGGCAGGCACACGCCGGCACACACACACACACACACACACACACACACACACACACACACACACACACACACACACACGGGCTCCGGGCTCCGTGAGCCGCTTGGCTTCTCAGTCTCTCCTTGGCTCATCCCTGCCTTGTGGCAGCCCGGCCTTCGCTCCGTGTCAGGAGATTAAAGAGCAGTAATCTCAGGTTCACAAGAAGACAGCTGAGGACGCCGCAGCTCCAGGCTGGCGGAGATTAACGGCAGCTCAGCAAATCTCTGCGTGCCCCCCCCCCACCCATACATGCACACACACACACACACACACCTCCCTTTACCCTCCTTGCCTGTCAAAGCTGCTCTTCCTTCCAGGCTCTGGAAAGGATCCACTCCGCCTCTCAGACACAGAGGGACAACAGCCAACATCACCCAACACCAACACCCCCACCCTCACCCCAAAGGCCTGGGTTCCAGAAAGTGGACCCATCCGTCACCAGGGTTGGGGGGGTGGCCTGGTGGCCACTGGAGAGGCCAAAGAGGGCAAGGATCCTCAACCTTTCATAGCCCAGGCCTCTGTGAGCCGGTGGCCACCTGGAATTGACTGCTGTGGTCCTGGAAGCTTAGCTTGGGGTGGGGTGGGATGGGGTGGGGTGGGGGGGGGAGGAAGCCCCTGTTAGGAAACGTTGGAAACCCTCCTTGTTTGGACTACAACTCCCAGAAATCTCTCGCCAGCTTGCTGGGCGTTGTAGTTCAAACGAGGAGGACTCTCCCAAGCTTGGGGTAGGGAAAGGAAGCCACCAACAAAAGGTTGCTGGAAGCTCCTTAGATGACCCCCACCCCCAAAAAAAGTCCAAACACGCGTGGGTGCATCCCCAAGGCCTCCCCCCCCTCCCAGTCAAGTCCCCCTTTCCGACCCTTCCCCATCCAACGGTGTACGTGTCTCCCCCCCCCAAACCGGCTTGGTCCTGCCCTCCCCAGGCAAAACGGGGGGACGGGGCTGCCCCCCACACCATCATGCATGCATGCCACGGCCTCGCGCCTCTCCCCCCTCCCCTTTCCAAAGCCCCGCATCCCTGGGGAAGCCCCCTCCCTCCCTCCCTCCCTCCCTCCCTCCCCTGCCCGCGCGCATCCAACAAGAGCATCCCTCTCCTCCTCCCTTGCGCGCGTCACGGGGGTTCTCACGTTACGCCAGCCGCGCGGCCCGTGTGGCAGGCCTGGGAGCGAGCAAACCCCCCCCCTCCACGCGCCTGCCTTTGTCTTCTCCTCCACCCCCCTCCGACCCCCCCCCATCCAGCCCCACCCCAGCGGCCCCGATCCCTGCCCGTCCTCCTCCTCCTCCTGCTGCTGCTGCTGCTGCACCCACCCACCTTGCAGCCGAAGACGAGCGAGAGGGTGCGGTTGCTGCAGGTGACTTTGCACTGGCACAGGACGGGCGAGAAGCAGCCGAGCTTGCGGAACGGGGGGGAGACGCCGTTCAGGCCCATGCCCTCCCCGTCCGCCGCCTCCGCCTCCTCCTCCTCCCCCGCCTGGCCCCATCCGGCTACTCCGCACCGCCCGGGCACGCCGACCCCCCGCGCCCGGCCGCCTGAGGCCACGGCATCGCCCGCTTCCCGCGACGGCGGCGACGACGATGATGATGATGCCTCCGGCTCCGGATGCTGCTGCTGCTGCTGCTGCTGCTCCGCCCGGGCCGAGCCCTAATTCCACCCCCCCCCCTCCACCACCGCCTCCTTCCCTCCCTCGCATGGCCGGCCTCCTCCTCCTCCTCCTCCTCCTCCCGCCGTCCATCAGCTGATGATGGTCCCAAGGGAGAGGCGCGTCTGGGGCCCGGGCTCGTCCTGCACGGATCAGGAAACACCCCCCCCTCCTCTTTGGCCGGCCCTCCTCTCGTGCAAAACATTCCCAGGACCAAGGAGGCTCCTGCCCACAACACACACACACACACGCCCGCGCATAGGCCCCTGGACTTGTCTCTGGTGGTAGCGATTAGGAATGGCTCTGTTTTTAATGCATTCCTATGGGAAATGTGTATGAAAGAAAATTTGCTTAACAGAATTGCATTTGGAATGAATTTATTTATTTATTTATTTATTTATTTTATTTATATAGCTTGTATGCCGCCCACTACCCAAAGGTCTCTGGGCGGCTCACGATCAAAATGGACAATTAAAACATCAAAATACAATAAAATTAGAATAATAAAAACATGCAAGTGCAATAAATACGATACATTAAAAACACCACTGAAATTGCCACCAGGATCCACAGTCATTAGTTAAAAAACTTTTGGAACAGGAAGGATTTTACCTGGCGCCGAAATGTTAGCAACGTCGGCGCCAGGCGAGTCTCATTTGGGAGGGCATTCCATAGTCTGGGGGCAGTTGCTGAAAAGGCCCTTTTCCTGCAAGCCATCCCTTTCACCTCCTTAAGGGATTATTTAATTCCTTTATACTATTAATTCCTTTATACAAGGCACCACTGTACTCCGCTGCACAGGACAAGATGCACTGGTTTTGATCTGTTTCCCAAACATATAAAATGCACCTGCAACAATAAAAACACTCCTACCCTGCTCACTGTCTCATACAACACAAGGCCAAGGCAAACCATCCATGCAACAGGACCGCCCGGAGTGTGGCCCTTGGGACTAGAGGGGTGGTATGCAAATCAAATCAAATCAAATCAATAAATAATTACATGACACCCTCTATGCATTGCATTGGGGAACAAGCCACCTCATGCCCGACCAACACCCCTTCAATTGCTTTTTTTCCTCTTCCCTTCCTGAGATTTTCCAGGAGCAGTTATTCAGAACTTTTACAAAACTAAGGCAAAGCCAGAAGGTGCAAAAGCTGAGTGAGTAGTAACTTAATCAGCCCCCCAGCTTGGTCTCATTTACCGGAGGATCTCAAGTGTAATTACCAGGACTGCATTAATATATTATCAGTAGCGAATGGCCCAATTCATGGATTGGACACGAACCCCCAAGGCGACAGCAAAAAACCGAGGCAAGATTTTCTGCACACACACACACACCTCGGGCTCTAAATCTTAAACCAGAGAAGAGGCTGGTCTAAACCTCCGGAGAGCAGAAAGAGCATCCCTATGCCGAAGGGATCCATGCCGGAGAGGGCCTCTCACCAGGATAAGACCTGAGCCAGAGCATCGGGAAGTCACTGAATACACTTTGTGGCAGCGTAGGAAAACCAAGAAATAATCCAGTAAAATGGGGCAATCAGCATAGAGGACAAATACTCTGTGACTGGGGAGAAATTCAATCCATGCAGCAATAATATTCATGCAACTAATTCCCCACCCGGTGTACTAAAGAAGATCTAGCATTCAAAAGATCTACCGCTTTTGACTCGTCTTACGTCGACCATTACAAAAGGGCAGACAATTCCGTGGCCGCTGGAAGTGGCAGACTTGCAGCCACCAGCTGACTGACACCTCTGGCTGCCTCCCGCATCAACTGCCCTCCTTCGCCCAACAATCGGGCCGGGCCGGGTCTAAGCAAGCAGGATGCAAGTCAGCTGGTGCAGGGCCTTTTCCGTGGGTGCTCCCTCCTTCATACCGACATAAATGGGCTGGGCTCCCTCCCTGCTCTCCCCTTTTCCCCTAAAGAATAAAATAGTAGTTTTAGGTTGTGTTCCCTTTGCCAGGCCTTCCCCCACCTCTGATTTCTGTATTTTAAAAACTACTCTACAGCCCAACCACCTTCTCACAAGCGTGATTTACTGAGCCCCTTGCCCTGGGTCATCGCCGACCCCAGCATAAAAACACGAAACACGCTGCCTTTCCCTCCCACTGCCGAGGTCTTTCCAAGGAGCCATCTGGCTCTGGCCGCAGATAAAACCTTGTAGACAACGCCTAGGCTGGTTTAATCAGAAATATTCACATCCACAATAGGATTAGGGCACCAGATGCCAGACAAGACAGAACGAGGCAGAAACAGATTAGTTGCAGGGGAGGGGAGGGCAAGATGACCGCAGCCATCCCGGCAGGCTACATCAGTCTTAATTGATCGCCACGTCCTCTCACCTGTGGCAGATTCACTAATATGTATATCGCATAATGTTTCCTTGAAAACTAGGAGTGATAAACTCTCCAGCTTTCACACACACACACACACACATCTGTATATACAGAATATTAACCTTGCTCGAACAGCGTATGTGACTGCCATCTGGACTAGAGAACAACCCAGAGCTCAGGAAAAGTTACTCCTGAGGATTAAGAGTTCCCCGGATCCTCATAATCAGAGGGCTGCGCAGCTGACTGGAAAAGGCTAGGGACGGACGGTCACCTCAGACCACAAACTTCTCCAGATTCTAGCCTTAACTACCCTTCCCCTCATTTTAGGGGAAACCAACCGTCCTTCCTCTTTCGTAAACATGCACACGTACGCCTATACGCATGCCCAGATGCAGCTGACCATTCCAATACAGTAATTTTCATTTCAGAGGCAAACAGAGAAATTTCGAGCAGACATATGTAGTTCTGGGCTCATGTTCATAGGAAGCTAACGTCCCACCTTGGGTCTGAGACCAGCACAATCTCCTCCCAAAATATATCAGAGTTAAAGGAATAAAACCTACCAACCTAAAACTCAAAAACAAGAAGCAAACAAAAAAATCCAAGACACAGAGGCATTGTGTCACCTTGAAGACTAGCTAATCTATTTTAACACAGGCTTTCCTGGATCAGGTCCACCTCTTTGGAGCTACCGTATTTTTCCATCTATAAGACACTCCCATGTCTAACACACCCACCCCCTTTTTCGAACCCAAAATTACAGTTTCGCAATTGCACAGTACTCTCCTTGGATTACTTACACGTATAAGATGACCCTCAATTTTAGTCTAACAATTTTAGACAAATATATAGTCTTAGACACAGAAAACTACTGTATTTCCAGATGCCTAATTGCTCTTTATATTTATTTATTTATTTATTTATTTATTTATTTAACTTTTTATTGCTTTCTTATTGAATTTTGCATTACGTATGGGTCACATGACTGTAATAATCTTATCTGATTTGAGTTGAGTTGACTAGCTGCTCTATTTCAATGGGAGCTTTTTGTGGATCAAGTCCACTGCCTCAGACATCAGAGCAAAATGACTTAGTGTTTTTCATCACCACCACCACCACCACCACCATAATCATCCAAACAGTCCAGATCCAAACTGACAGATGCCTTGAACATAACACACCAAACGCAATAGTCATAGAATCATAGAACTGTGAAGTTGGGAGGGGACTATCAGGCCATCAAGTCCAACCCCCTGCTCCATGTAGGAGTAGAAATTAAAGGATACCTGCCAGGTGGTTGTCCAAATTTCTCTTGAAGGCCTCCAGTGTTGGAGCACTCACCAGCTCCTGAGGTCATGGGTTTTGCTGTCATACTGCTCTAACAGTTAGGAAGTTTTTCCTGGTATTCAGCTGAAAGCTGGTTTCTATTTATTTATTTATTTATTTATTTATTTATTTATTTATTTATTTATTTATTTATTTATTTAATGTATTTACTTATTTTAGAGTATTTTTACCCCACCTTTCTCCTTGGAAAAGGACCCAAGGTGGTTTACAGTAATGATGAGGGATAATATACATTCCAGTACAGTAAAGACATGTTCAGGTATTGAGAACAGGGAACTGAGGGACAACTTGACTTACAGCATTAATAGACAGCATTAAAGCTACAAGACAACGTGAGCAGTTAAAAAGAGAGTAAAATTCCGTGTAAAAGTTATGAGGGATGGAAACTAACATCGAAAACATAGTGTCAATGTAAACCCATAAGGTTATAAGTACTTATAAACAAAGTCTACGTGATCCCGTAGATTTATATAAAATACACATGGTAGTCCATCATTCAGAGAAAGCTTGCCTGAAGAGAAAGGTCTTTGCCTGTTTCCGGAAGGACAACAGAGATGAGGCAGTCCTGGCCTCTAGTGGGAGGGAGTTCCAGAGTCTGAGCGCAGCAGCCGAGAAGGCCCCTTCATGGGTTCCCACAAGATGTACCCGTGAGGGTGACAGGATGGAGAGAAGGGCCTCTCCTGATTATCTTAACACCCAAGCCGGTCCATACTGTAAGATTCAATCTTTGAGGTAGCTAGGACCCAGGCCGTAGAGTGCTTTGTAGGTCAAGGTCAGCACCTTGGATTGCGCCCGATACTTGCGCTCATAGTTGCGCATCCTGTAGTCTGGGATGATGGAGAACAGATCCTGCCCCTCCTCTGGATGACTGGCCTTCAGATATTTGAGAAGTGCTGTCATGTCACCCCTCGGTCTTCTTTCCTCTAGGCTAAACATCCCCAGTTCTTTCAGTCCAGAAATGTCTGGATCGTGGACATTGGAATTTCAGAGGATGTCCATGCTGGAGCAAAAAGGACTGGAAAAACGATCAAGATACAGAGACCTGGCCATCGAAACAGCTGGCTTGTGGAAGAAACCCACTTCAGTGGTCCCCATGGTCGTTGGGGCTTTTTGGAACTCTGTCTAGAAGGGGTCCTCACAGTGTTGTAAGCGGTTGCAGATCTCTGTGGTTGATGGGTCCCCCACCACCCAGTGTGAACTGATGATGATGGATCATGATGATGAAAAGCAGATGATGATGATGGATGATGATCATAAAACAATAATAATAATAATAATAATAATAATAATAATAATAATAATAATAATTAATTTTTTGGGGGCAACAGTTTCATCTGCCTCTTTGCAGAGTCTACATGTGGGGACTCCTGATTTTTCTATTCTGTAGCCTTAACACATTTGTTCTGATAGCTTGTTGCAGATCTCTGTGGTTGATGGGTGTCATTAGCTGTTCTATTGTGTGAACTGATGATGATGATGATGATGATAATAATAATAATAATAACAATAATAATAATATGATTAATAATAATAATAATAATAATAATAATATATAATAATAATAATATATTTATTAATATATTAATATGCCTCTTTGCAGAGTTATTATATATGGGGGACTCAGCTGATTTTTTTATTTCTTTATTTATTAACTGCATTTGTTCTGATAGCTTGTTCTTGAGCTGCAAAAGTCAGGGCCTCTGTCTCTTTTTTCAGTGTTCCATTGGTGAATAAACAAACAAAATGAATACATTTTAAAAACCAAAATACAATATATAAAATATATTTAATATATATATTAATATATTAATATAATATATATTATTATATATTATATATAATATTATATAATATATATTATATATATAAAATATATGTAATATAAACATGATTACAAACAGCGTCATAATGTAGTTGCTCAAATGGTCCACTGGAATTTGTGTCAGAACTATCATCTGCCCATAACAAAGAACTGGTGGGACCATAAGCCTGAAAAAGTGACTGAAAATGAGCATGCAAAATTACTTTAGGACTTCCGAATACAGACAGACAGGGTTTTGGAGCATAATACCCCAGATATTGTGATTGTGGAGAAGAAAAAAGTGTGGATCATTGATGTTGCTATACCAGGAGATGGTAGAGTCACTGAGAAACAACTTGAAAAAATTACCCGATATCAGGATCTCAAAACTGAACTTCAGAGACTCTGGCATAAACCAGTACGGGTGGTCCCAGTGGTCATTGGCACACTGGGTGCGGTGCCCAAAGACCTAAGCAAGTGTCTAGAAGAAATTGGAGTGGACAAAGTCACCATCAGTCAGATGCTGAAAGCCACCTGACTGGGATCTGCTCGCATAATTCGCTGATACATCACTGAGTCCTAAACGCTTGGGAAGTGTTCGACTAGTGATTGGTAATATAAAATCCAGCGTAGATAGCTGTGTGGTTAAATAATAATAATAATAATAATAATAATAATAATAATAATAATAATAATAATAATAATAATAATAATAATAATAATAATAATAATAATAATATCACATCTATCATCTGCCCGTAGCAAATAATTGGTGGGATCATAAGCCTGAAAAAGTTATTGAAAATGATCATGCAAAATTACTTTGGGACTTCTGAATACAGACAGACGGGTTTTGGAGCATAATACCCCAGATATTATAATTGTGGAGAAGAAAAATGTGTGGATCATTGATATTGCTATACCAGGCGATAGTGGAATCACAGAGAAACAACTTGAAAAAATTACCCAATATCAGGATCTGAAAATTGAACTTCAGAGACTCTGGCATAAATCGGTACACGTGGTCCCAGTGGTAATTAGCACGCTGGGTGCAGTGCCTAACGAGCTAAAGAAGTATTTAGAAGAAATTGGAGTTGACAAAAGTCACCGTCAGTCAGATGCAGAAAGACACCTTACTGGGATCTGCTCACATAATTCGCTGATACATCATGTAGTCCTAAACGCTTGGGAAGCGTTCAACTAGTGATTTGTAATACAAAATCCAGTGTAGTTATCTTGCCTGCTGTGTGATGATGATGATGATGATGATGATGATGATGATGATGATGATGATGATGATGATGATGATGATGATGATGATGATGATATCTCAATGCTTTTCCGTTGGGTTCATAGTCACTGTGATTTGAGCACATGCATAGAACAGGATGCCTATCTGAATATTAACCATTGAAAGAGAATATTTCTGCGAAGCTTCCCCAATCATCCAGGTGAGTTTATCTGGACGTTGAGTCATGGCAACTGGATTTCTTTTCCTTCAGAGACTGAAACGTTTCGCTGCGCAGACTGACGAAGCTGCTTGGATGAGTCCACTTCCAGACATTGAAAGAGAAGGGAGGAAGAGGTGCCTTTTCTAATGCCGGATTTCTGTGTTTATGGGTGTTTCTTTCCCAGTCAAGGAAAATCCTCAGGGTGCCCAACTGTGTTTCCTTCATCGGTTTCAAAGATGGTTTAAAATGCAAGCATCGCGTAAGTCCAGGACAGACTGGTTTCTCTTCAGAGGAAGCATATGCAATATGCATTGCACCCAGCCTGAAGGAAACGCGTGTGTGTGTGTGTGTGTGTGTGTGTGTGTGTGTGTGTGTGTGTGTGTGTGTGCATAAGAACATAAGAAGAGCCATGCTGGATCAGGCCAAGAAAGGCCCATCTAATTCAGCTTCCTGTATCTCACAGCGGCCCCACCAGATGCGTTTGGGAGCGCACGAGACTAGATCTCTGTCGCCTGATCCCACTCCCCTGCATCTGGTCCTTCAAATACCCTGTTTTTAACCCTGGAGATGACACATTTCCATCATGGTTTGTAACCTGGGATGGACTTTTCCTCCAGGAATCTGTCCAATCAGCTGCAATGGATAGAGTGGAGGCCCATCCACGGGGCATGGCAGGAGGAGTGTGTGTGTGTGTGTGTGTGTGTGTGTGTGTGTGTGTGTGTGTGTGTGTGTGTGTGTGTGTGTGTGTGTGTGTGTGTGTGTGTGTGTGTGTGTAAGGGAGCCGGCTGTCCTTCCCTCGGTAGTGCAGCAGAGGGCACTAGGCACCAGGCGATCGGTCTGGGGAATGACGGGGGGGGGGGAGAGCCCACAGGCCCAGCTAGTCTTCTAGGCCTCAGAAGCGGGCACAGATTTTACCTTGAGGATGGCCTCCCAAGTAGAGATGCAAAATTTCCAGAAATTTTGGAGCTGGGGGGGAAATTTCCGGAAAACCATGCTTTGAGGCCTAGTGAAGAGGGCGGAACAGAACCAAACATACCCACCCACATGCAAAAACAAAAGCGAAACCTGTCCTTGTGACAACAGCAGCACCTCCGAAAAGGAAGGAATGCATCTTGTTCTTGCATTGGAGAGTTCAGTTTGTAACATTGGATTTGCTTGTCCCCAGTGCACGGAAATTAGAATAATCTGATACTATGCATATTTTAAAGAAATGATTTAGAACGCTGTAAGATGTCCCTCAATTCCTTGTTCTCAATACTTGTTTGTTACATCAGTGGAAGATATTTGGGAAAACATTTTGGAAAGGACCGAACCCAGATGGAACATAGTTTAGACTCAAAAGTTTTGCAAGAAGTCATTTAAAAAACGCAGACATTTTAAAAACTGAATAGCAACTCTAAAGTGGAAAATATAAAGCCTTTTAATGGCTTATATAGAGTGATATAATATATAATAATTTATATAATGGCTCCAGTATCCCAATGGCTGCCTAGCTAGCGCATGGGATGAGAAAAGAGTCATCAAGCGTAAAGATGAGTCACTGTAGACCAAGATCATCCATGCTCTTGCATTTGCGATGATCATGTACGGGAGTGAAACTTAGTCATTAAAGAAAGCTGTCGAGGGGGAAAAAGTTGTTTTGTTTGAAATGTAGTGCTGGAGGAGAGCTAGTGTGCTGCTGCCTCAGGATCTGTTGACATCCTCCAACCCACACCCACCCACCCCCATCATCATCATCATCATCATCCCTGGGCTGTCAGAAAGACAAACAAGTGGCTCCTAGATCAAATCAAGCCTGAACTCTCTCTCTCTGGAGGCCGAAATGTTGATGCTGAGGCTACATCTAGGTAAAAAAAAATGAATTGCACAGATATAGGATGGGGGATACTTGGCTGGAGAAATAGTACCTGTGAAAGGGATCTGGGAGTCTTGGTGGACCACAAATGGAACATGAGTCAGCAGTGTGATGCGGCGGCCAGGAAAGCCAACACAATTCTTGGTTGCATCAACAGAAGCATCGTATCTAGATCAAGGGAAGTGATAGTACCACTCTCTTCTGCTCTGGTCAGACCCCACCTGGAGTCCTGTGTCCAGTTCTGTGCACCTCAATTTAAAAAGGATGTTGACAACCAAGAGCGGGTACAGAGGAGGCGACCAGGATGATCGAGGGTCTCTAAGAAATGTCTTACGTGGAGCAGCTTCGGGAGCTGGGAATGTTTAGCCTTACAAAAAAAAAAAAAGCTGAGAGGGGATATGATAGCTATGTTTAAATATTTGAAAGGATGTCATATCAAAGAAGGGGGTGGTTTGTTTTCCACAGCTTCAGAGACTGGGACTCAGGTTTCAAACTACAGGAAAAGAGATTCCATTTGAACATTAAGAAGAACTTCATGATGGTTAGAGCTATTCGGCAGTGGAATAATAGGCTGCCCCAAAGGAGGGTGTTGGAGTCTCCTTCTTTGGAAGTTTTTAAGCAGAGGCTGGATGGCTATCTGTCAGGAGGACTGTGATGGGGGGGTTCTTGCATGACAGGGGGTTGGACTGGATGGCCTTTGAAGTCTCTTCCAACTATATGATTCTATGATTCTAAGAGAATCCTGGGGTTGGAAGGGCCCTCTAAGGCCATCTAGTCCATTTACTTTTATTTTATTTATTTATTTGACTTTTATACTGCCCATCTAGACCTAGGGATCCCCTGGTGCCCACTGGGCCAGGTTTAAAGGGGTCCAGCCATTGACAGCTCAGCAGGAGCCCTCAGGTAACGATGGAACGAAATGGTTCATTTTAATGCAAAAATAACCGCTTTGTTCCGTCTATAACGAAATGCTGCTTTCTCGTTTCATTTTTCGTTACATAACGAAACAAGGAAACAGCCTTTCATTTTTCGTTTCCCACCCATCCCTAATGACAACCCCCTGGCCAGTGTCCTTTGAATTTGCATCCTTACATTGAGCAGGAAGTTGGGCCCGATGGCCTCAGAGGCGTTTATACACGACCCCTAAACTCCGTGGCAAAGGGCTCCCAGCTCCGGAGCTTAAAAATGTTTCCCCACCAGCTCCGGAGTTAACAGGAAATTAAGTGCGACCTCGCCCACTTTAGCGCATCCCAGCGCACCTTTCAGGTACCTGCTCTTTGGAGGTGAAAATTATTTGATCCGGTGTAACAATAGTGAGTGCGGGGCTCTCCTTGCTTCTGTTTGTTGTTGTTTTTGGCTCCCACCCCTTTAAGAGCTACTTTTACAGAGACGAGAGGCAGAACGGAGGTGAGCGGCACGCTTTTCTTTCTCTTTTTCTCCCTCCCCTCACGCAGCCAGCAGCCAGGAAGTGCGGGGGGTGGGAACGCAGGAAGAGCGAAGAACTCCTAAGATCTCTGGTCCAAATTTAAGTGGCCAGCGGATCTTAGGGGTCGTGTAAAAAGGCCCTTAGGGAATTCCGTGGTTTTTTTTAAAAAAAAAAACTTTCCAGGATTAAGCTCTGACATTCCACATGTTGGATTACAAATCCCATCCTCCACTGCCAACTAGCTACCTGGGAAGAACGGGAAGGGGAACACATGCATGGCGCAGTAGTCAACAATGGTGAGAGGGAGGGCAGAGGCCCGTCTCAGATTCTGCTTTGGTGCCCCTTCTTCTGCTTTATTCACCGTGTACCTGCAGGATCGCTAGAGAGAGGGGGGGGCCCTCTGAGAATGTGCAAAGAACCTTCTGCTAATTGGACCTCAAACAACAGGGCCCCCAGCCTACGGGAGGAGGAGGGGGCAGCAGGGAGGTAGATTAGCCATGGGCCTCTCTCTCCCTCTCCGTCCCCTAGCCCCTAGCTCCGTTGTCAATCCAGTTGTGGTCTGCGTGAGCTATTCCCAGTTTGTTAATCCTTGGGTTAATAACAGATTCTCCCCTCCCTCTCCAAAAGGAGATGAGAGATGGCAACACCCCGCAGCTGCATTCTCCCACACAACTACAGCCCATCTCTCTCTCTCTCTCTCTCTCTCTCTCTCTCTCTCTCTCTCTCTCTCTCTCTCTCTCTCACACACACACACACACACACACACACACACACACACACACACACACACACACACACACACACACACACACACACACAGAGCTGTTGACACAAGAGTTGTGGAGGTCACTGAATAATTCAACAGCAACTGTTCCTTGTGCATGCACCATTGCTTTGCAAGAGGCCTGTTAAACATCCCGTATGGAACTTAGAAAAGTTCCTTCTCACAGCCAGCAACACTTGCTATGAGGATGCTGGAACCTGGAGTCCAGAAGAAGGAACTTTCCCTCCCTCTTCACCCAAACGTCAGCACCCCACATGGGTCACACAAGCCACTACCCCATCCCCACACACAAAGTTTGAGCCTACATACAATTCCCATCCCCTACAGCCAGGGGGAGGTGGGATATAGGATGTTGTCCTAAACCTTAGGAGCCTCAAAGGCTCCCCAGCCCTAGTTGGAGCCAAGGTGTCCAAACGGCAAAAAAGGAGTGAATTATTTCACCTGGCCTGATCAGGACACCCCAAAATGATCAGGTTTGTAGCCCAAGCAACCTGTGAAAGGGTGACCTTTTCCCATCCAGATTAGGGCTGTTCACTTGCCATTTGCTCATGTTTTCCTTTTCCCCAACTCTTCCCAGCTTCTCCAGTAATTTCTCCCCAGCATCCCATAAGAAGAGCCCTGCTGGATCAGACCAAAGGCCCATCCACTCCAGGTTCCTGGATCTCCCAGTGCCCCCCCCCCGAGATGCCTCTGGGAGCACCTGAGACCACTAGAGACCCTATAAAGTGAACTATAAAAAATGGAAGACTCGGGGCTAGCTTTCCTCAGGCTGACGACGCTGTTTGGAGGAGCTTTCAATCTCTCAAGAAAAGAAGTCCAGTTGCCATGGCTCAACTTCCAGATAAACTCACCTGGATAACTGAGAATCTTCAGAGACATACCACTAGTGTCTCCCGATGCCGCTTCCCTGCGACTGGCACTTTGAGGTGCCCTGCTTTGAAGCCTGGAGAGAACACGTCTCCCCATCATCGTTTGCAACCTGTGATGGACTTTTCCTCCTTAAATCTGCCCAGTCGCCTTTTAAAGCCCATCTAGATGCCATTACCAGATCCTGCGGCAAGGAGTTCCACAGACTAACCACATGCTAGGTCAAGAAATATTTTCTTTGGTCTGTTCTCACTCTCCCAACCCAACGCTGGAGGGAATGACTGCTGGCTCTGGTCTGGCGTGAGAGGGAAAAGAGCTTCCCTCTACTTGATCCATTCTCTGCATAATTTTGTACCTCAGTCATATTTCTCCCTCAGGTGCCTTTTTTCCAGACTAAAAAACCCCAAATGCTGTGTAACCTTTCCTCCTAAGGGAGGAGTCCCAGCCCAGGAATAAGAACATAAGAAAAGCCACGCTGGATCAGGCCAAAGACCCATTTAGTCCAGCTTCCTGTATCTCTCAGTGGCCCCACCAGATGCCTCTGGGAACGCATGAGACTATATCTCTGTCTCCTGATACCACTCCCCTGCATCTGGCCCTTGAAGGACCCTGGTTTTAAACCTGGAGATTGCACAGGAATAATTTTAGTCCCTCTCTTCTGCACCTTTTCTAGTTCCACCAGGTATTTCTCGAGACATCCTGGAGACTGAATCCTGACCTTAACATTACTTGGAACAATTAACTCACTCCGTAACACCTTCCGAAGCCACCCACAACTCCTTGCCACTAACATTTTAAAACAAACAAACCGAAAGAACATCATAGCAGGGTCTCCTCAGTCTGTCTTTTAGGTGCTTTTATTGGGGGGGGGGTGGAAATCTGTCTACATCAGGAGAGAGATGGGGGGGAGAGTCAAATGTACCTCAAAGCCCATTGGGACTCCCCAAGGAATGAAGGGGGAAATAATTAGCAAGTTTGACTTGATATTTGAAAACTTGACGGCCGTTGCCAAAGCCACAGGGGAGCCGTGCTCCTGTGCCCCTGGAAAACTACAAACCAACCCAGTGAAGGATGTTGGTTGCCATGGGAGAGTTCTAAGCAGGGCAGTCCTCCTCAGGCGAAGCACGTGCTCTGCCTTGAACCGCTCACATCCTGCTCTCCCCGTTAAGCCCTTTCCCCTACAGACTGCAGATTATTTCCGAGGCCCACAGGTAGCAAATCCTGTGGAATAACCACGTGGGAGGAAAGAGGCACACCAAGGAAAAGGGGAACCTGTCTGGCACAGGAGGTGCCGTGCTCAGCCTGACCCGGCATCGCCATCATTTTGGAGACCAGCCAGCCCATGCCTTTGCTTCCTTGGGGCTCGGAAGGGCAGCGAGGGGATAAGCTGGCTCCTGTGTGGGTCGGTTTGTCCTCATCATCCGTGCCGGAGAGTCGGGTTAAGCTCCATTGTCCTTGTTTGTACTGTAGATTTGGGATTAAAGTGAGAACAGTACACAGCAATTTAAGAACCAATGCCTGGGCAGGGCAGGGCAGGGGAAGTGGATGGTACCAAGGGTGGGTCCGATCATGCCTGCCTAGTCACTTACGGCCATTAAAAGCACCCGATCTGGACAACGGAATGGATTTCAACAGAGGGAAATGTAGGGTACAACATCTGGGTAAAAAGAATGAATTGCACAGATATAAGATGGGAGATACTTGGCTGGAGAATAGTACCTGTGAAAGGGATCTGGGAGTCTTGGTGGACCACAGATTGAACATGAGTCAGCAGTGTGATGCAGCGGCCAGGAAAGCCAATGCGATTCTTGGTTGCATCAACAGAAGCATAGTGTCTAGATCAGTCGTTCTCAACCTGTGGGTCCCCATATGTTCCTGGACTGCAATTCCCAGAATCCTACACCACTTGCTGTGTTGGAAGGGGTTTCTGTGAGTTGCACTCCAGGAACATCTGGGGACCCACAGGTTGAGAACCACTGGTCTAGATCAAGGGAAGTGATAGTACCACTCTATTCTGCTCTGGTAAGACCCCATCTGGAGTACTGTGTCCAGTTCTGTGCACCTCAATTTAAAAAGGATGTTGACAACCTCGAGCGGATGCAGAGGAGGGCGACCAGGATGGTTGAAGGCCTGGAGGAAATGTCTTATGAGGAGCAGCTTAGGGAACTGGGAATGTTTAGCCTTTCCAAAAGAAGGCCGAGAGGGGATATGATAGCTATGTTTAAATATTTGAAAGGATGCCACATTGAAGAAGGGACTGGTTTATTTTCCATGGCTTCAGAGACTAAGATGCAGGGCAATGGTCTCAAACTACAGGAAAAGAGATTCCATTTGAACATTAGGAAGAACTTCATGACAGTTAGAGCTGTTCGGCAGTGGAATAATATGCTGCCATGGACAGAGGGTGGTGGAGTCTCCTTCTTTGGAGGTTTTTAAGCAGAGGCTGGATGGCCATCTGTCGGAAATATTGTGAAGGGGGTTCCTGCATGGCAGGGGGTTGGACTGGATGGCCCTTGAGGCCTCTTCCAACTCTATGATTCTACGATTCACCACAATTTCCAAAATGGCAGGGCCACCTTTAGCCACTAGCCATATCCTCCATATTTCTGAGGACCAGGGATCTCTGGACGAGGTGGCCGCTCTCTTGTTTGTTAAGCAGCTTGTCGTTTTCAGCATACTTTCCCACCCAACAAAGCGCCCTGAGGACCCATTGCCCCCAGAAACCAGGAGTCAGGACTGGAGAAAGCCATGGATGAGTATGTTCCCGACGGCCCGTGAGGTGCATTGGAGCATTGTGTTCGCCAAGAAATACACCGCCCAGCTTCTCATAATAAATAAATAAATAAATAAATAAATAAATAAATAAATAAATAAACCAGCAGCTTTGAAGATGGGTTGCCCTATTAGAAGAGGATGATGGGAGTTGTGGGTCAGTCCACCTGGAGGGAAACCACTTGGGGGAAGACGGTTTCTAACTCATAGCTTATGCCTCTGGGGTGAGTACGAGCTCAAATTATGAAGCTGCTGGAAAACGTGGATGGAGAAAGCAATGGATCCCTCACAAGAGGGCACCTTGAAACGTCGCCAGCCAAATTTTGCACAACCTGTGAATGTCAGATTTGACCAACAACGAAGCCGATAGCTTCCTCAACGTGAAAAGTGAGAATGTGTTCGTCAGCCAGGATTGGGAAGCGTTACATGGGTTGCCGTTCAGTTTTCAAAACCTGTGGGAGTTTGTGGTGCTCCTTACATCCTGCTTCCTGAAGAGCATGTCAAGAAGAAAAATTAAGGAAGGGTGGGGGCATAATTGTGTTTAACATCGAAGGATTCTTCTTAGCATTGGGTTGCAAGCGAAATAAAATCTCCCAGCTGCACCGGAGGTTTAAGCATGTTTGCGCTCATTCCATATTAGTGAAGCTAGCTGGCTTTCACATAGATTGGGTTCCCTCCTACACCCCTACTTGCTTTCTCTCTTTCTCTTCATCCACAGCTTCAGACATCCGTTCTCTGCCCCCCCCTTTCAATGACAGTTCTCAGTCCTTATCCTTTCAAAGGGGCTTTGTCCCTCCTGGGCCCCACTCAGGTTGTCTGTAACTTCCCTTACCTAATCCAGCACCTCAAACGGACTTTCCTACTCTCACCCCACTGCTCCCGGCTTCTGCTTCTGGATTGTTCTTTTCACTGCCTTTCCCTCCTCCATCCAGTCTTTCCTTCTGATCCTTCAATTCAGCTGTTTCCAGGTGAAAAAGTCCAAGCTCCCTGAATAGGAACGCAGGATGTGGGGTTGCCACAAGGCACTCAGGGAGGACTCATGGGTCTCCCGTACTCTGCTTTTAGGGAAAGGCTGACACCTAGTGACTGAAGATGGTACTGAAGGTTACAAATAGGCCCATTTGTAGTCATTACAAAAATTACGTAATGCATTTTCAAGACTAAATGAGCCTGAGATGCACTCTCTTCAGAATCCTTCCTTATCAAGCCTGAAGTGTTTTAATTTCTGAGCCTTGGAGTTGTTCTTGACAGACACCCACACCCTCTAACTCACAGGGGAGAAACAAAACACGGCAATTTCCTGAAAGTATGGCAACCTCTACTGACCACAGATGTAATTGCAAAACCAGCACAGGATAAATGGAATATGGATTGGACTCTTGGGTAGTATGAATGAATAAGAATGAATGGTCTGCCACCGTGGAGCTGAGGAAAGTATTGCTACCTTTTTCCTAAGTATAACCTAAGAAGAGCCCTGCTGGATCAGGCCAAGGGCCCATCTAGTCCAGCTTCCTGTATCTCACAGTGGCCCCACCAGATGCCTCTAGGATCGCACAAGACTAGACATCTGTCTCCTGACACCACTCCCCTGTATCTGGCCCTTGAAGTACCCCAGTTTTAAGCCTGGAGATTACACATCTCCATCATGGTTTGTCACCTGTGATGGACTTTTCCTCCAGGAATCTGTTCAATCCCCTTTTGAACGCATCCAGGCCAGATGCCGTCACCACATAAGTACATAAGAAGAGCCCTGCTGGATCAGGCCAAAGGCCCATCTAGTCCAACTTCCTGTATTGCACAGTGGCCCCACCAAATGCCTCTGGGAGCACATGAAACAAGATCTCTGTCTCCTGATCCCACTCCCCTGCATCTGGCCCTTGAAATACTCCAGTTTTAAGCCTGGAGATTACACATCTCCATCATGGTTTGTAACCTGGGATGGACTTTACCTCCAGGAATCTGTCCAATCCCCTTTTGAAGGCATCCAGGCCAGATGCCGTCACCACCTCCTGTGGCAGGGAGTTCCACAGACTAACAACATGCTGGGTGAAAAAATATTTTCTTTTGTCTGTTCTCACTCTCCCAACCCTGAATTTGAGTGGATGTCAGAAGGCAGAAGTCTTTCTTTCTCTGGAACATGGGGCCTCCCCTGCCAGTTTTAAGCATTCACATACACGTACAACCCTGCAAACTTTTATAACTGGCACATATACTTTCGATCAGAAGCAATTACCATTCATTTCAGAAACATCTGGTGGATTCTTTGGGGAGGGGAAGGAAAACTCTCAGATAGATAGATGGGAAGGAAAGAAGGAGGGAACCAATGAGAGATAGATAGGAAGGAAGGAACCAATGAGAGAGAGAGAGAGAGAGAGAGAGAGAGAGAGAGAGAGAGAGAGAGAGAGAGAGAGAGAGAGAGAGAAGAAGGAAGGAATTGTTTAGATTTGATAGATAGATAGATAGATAGATAGATAGATAGATAGATAGATAGATAGATAGATAGATAGATAGATAGATAGATAGATAGATGGGAAGGAAGGAAGGAAGGAAGGAAGGAAGGAAGGAAGGAAGGAAGGAAGGGGAGGGAAGGAAGGAGGGAGGGAGGGAGGGAACCAATGAGAAATAGATAAGAAGGAAGGAATTGTTTAGATAGATAGATAGATAGATAGATAGATAGATAGATAGATAGATAGATAGATAGATAGATAGATAGATAGATAGATAGATAGATAGATAGATAGATAGATAGAACTAAGTTTTATATAGTATATATATAACTTAGTCTTTAAGGGACCACTGCATTTTTGTCATTCTAAAAAAAAATTATTTTTATTTTGTTTTCACCTATAACAAAAAATAAAGTGTCCCCTCTCTGGAGACAGGCATGACGGAGACATTTGATACTTGACATATTCATTAAAAGTATGAAAGTAAAAATAGATCAACAGATTAAAAACAAAATCTTCTAAAAGACTTTTTATTTGGGTGCGGGGAGCTGCTACTCTTTAAAAACATATTAAAAATTATTCCTAAACCCAAGTGGTTTAGGGACTCTGTAACATGTGGTTTAAAAATGAATCAATTAAAAAGCTGAGAAAGGAACCAGGAACAAAGGATGGATAGATAGATAGATAGATAGATAGATAGATAGATAGATAGATAGATAGATAGATAGATAGATAGATAGATAGATAGATAGATAGATACCTTAGTGAATACTGGAAGCAACTAATAAAACTCAGTACAAATATTCATCACCAATGAGAATTTCTAAACAGCAAAAAATAATTGTGGCAACAAGAAGAATGAATAAGGGATTTGTAATAAGTAGCTACTTATTCATGAAACGGATTAGAGGCGACAGCAATCATTTAAAGCGTTTATGGACACATGCTCGCCTTTCTGCCACAGCGGCCTTCTCTTGGCCTCTCCGAGGGCTGCCCAGGGGAAAAACAGAGGCTTCCTCCCCTTTGGCAAGGGGGGGACGTCAGTGGCGCACAGACAGTGCAGGCCGCAAAATAGAGGGGGTTCCCAAACATGTTGGAAGGGAGGCAGTATGTAATGGTGGCGGGGTTGGGTGATGGGTCTTGTAGAGGAACGCAGAACCTTTGAGAGCATCAGCCGGGCACCTTTCGCCAACCCCCAAACACATCCAGAGGTTCTGTTCTGTCTACAGCTTTGGAACTGAACAGGGTACCCACTTGGGAAAAGGAGCTAATAGGGGAGCAAATCAAACAAATTCCCTCTCTCACCCTTGGATCCCTTTCCAACCTGGGGCAAACCTAGGCTGGTGCAGCAAGAATGCAAGAAGAGACGTAAGGGGCCAAATGTCCCTGAAGGAGGGTGACAAGTAGGGGCAACTGCATTTCGGGCTGGAGACAGGAAGCCCAGAGGGAAAAGCTTGGTGAGGGAGGAGGCAGAAAAGGTAGTCATAACCTTAAAATTGGGGGTGGGGGTGGGGGACAGACCTGTATTTGGGCGAGAGGGACAGAGAAGGCCCATCTCCAAGAAGTTGGGATACAGAAGTCAGGTGGGGGAGAGAGAAGCCAAAATTTGCTGGGGGTGGGGGGCAACCGAAGAGGTTCTCTGTGGGGGGAGGCAGGATGGATGGTGAGACGGGGGTCTGGGAGGGTGGTGTTGGCTTTCGGAGGGCACACACCAAGAATTATATTTTGGAATTCTGGGGGTGCCAAAAGGGATGGGATTTTTTTGGGGGGGGGAGAAGCCTGCATCATGATGTCAGGGATTGTTGTCAAGGGTGGGCAGTTGAGGAAACCTGCCGGCCTGCTTCAGGTTGGGATGGATCCCCAAATAACCGCAGCTGCAAGAAACGGAGAGCTGGGCACCGGAAAGAGAGCCAGGCCCCTGTGGTGGGGTTTCCATGGGGTTTTAAAAAGAAAGGGAGGGCTTGAAAGGGGGCGATAAGAGTACTGTAATCCCAGATGACGCCAGAACGCCAGACCATGGAATACTCTGGTAGTGTTCAGATCACATCAGACTGTTCAGCCACCAAGGACCAAATGACATTTTTTTTCCACATCTGCAAAGCCTCTTGATTATTCAGAGAGATAGGGGAGACAATATTTGGCTTTATCATCACAACAACCCCTACACACACACACACACACACACACACAGAGAGAGAGAGGTGGTGGACCCACAGATACATTCAAGGCACCCCACACCTTTGCAGGTAAAGACAAAATAAATATATCCCCCAATGCATTGGAGGGGGGTCGTGGTTGGCAGTACCTCCCCCCCCCCAATATCTGGATCCCAAAAGACAATCTGAGCCATTGCCCACCCCTCCCTCCTCTCTTTTCTGCACCTGTTGCAGGAGGGGAGGGGGGGAAGGGGTACGAAAGGGTTAACTTGTGGGGCGGCTCTGGCCTGGCAGAGGGTGGGAGTGAACACAGAGCGCTGGGGGTGGGGGGGGGGGCGGGGGGCAGGGTTAGGGTCGATAAAGATAGAAGAGGCTACACCTACCACACAGAGACACATGGAAGACAGCCTGTTCTTCGTCTTCATTTGGGGAGGGTGGGGGGGTGGAGTTGGGGGGCTCGTGGCGGAGGGGTGGGGGCTACCCGAGGATGGAGGAGGAGGGGGGAGAGGAGGAGGGGGGGAAAGAGGAGGAGGAGGGAGAGGCGGCGGCGGCGGCGGCGAAAGGGGGGCTTGATCGTCACGACTAGACGGAGGGAACGTGAAAGGGCGAAGGCGGGTGGGGTGGGGGGCGAGAGAGATGAGAGAGAGAGAGAGGGAGGGAGAGCGAGGTTTGGGGAGGGGGGTTATTGCGATTTAAGGGCTGATCATGCAGCGAGGGAGAGAGGTGTGCAGGGGGGATGCAGCGGGAGGGTGCGCGAGGGACGCAGTGTGGGTGTGAGGCCGTCGCAGGATTTGTGGATGTGTGTGTCTAGAAGATCTTGCGGGGGGGGGGAGAGGAGGAGGAGGGAGCTAGCTCGCTCTCTCTCCCCCTCTGTGTATGTGTGTGAATGGTCCAGGATGCTGCGTTTGAGTGCACGGGGCGGCGGGGGGGGGGCGGGAAGCGACCAGGAGCCGAAAAGGATGCTCCCACCATCCGTGCGCGTCCGAGGGATGCAGGCGGCGGCGGCGGCAGCAAGGCTTGGAGGGAAAGATGCTCTGGAGGGGCCTCGATCCGGCGGCGTGGGCATGGCCGGGGAGCCGAGAGGGGGTGATTTTGGGGGCGAGAGAAACGAGAGGAGGATCCGCCGCAGGGCTGGGCGCAGGAGGAGGAGGAGGAGGAGGAGGAGGAGGAGGAGGAGGAGGAGGAGGAGGAGGGGGCGCCCGGCGCTGCTGGTGCTGCCGTTGCGGTGCCGGTGACCGCAGGGCTTTGCTCGGGGAGGCGGACGCTCCCGTGTGTGTGTGTGTGTGTGTGTGTGTGTGTGTGTGTGTGCGTGCGCCACCACAAAGCCACCGCAGCGCAAACGGGGTGCTTGAGAGACCAGGGGAAGGGGCTGCTGCGCGTTCCCTCCTCCGTGGGGCAGGAGAAGGCACCGTGGGGAGGGGAAGGGACCGCTGCAGAGGTGCAGGACGTGGCAAGAGTGCCAGCCGGGGGCGCGCGAGGGGGGGGGAGAACCCCAGGAATCGAGACCTGGAAGACGGGACGCCCTGGGCACCAGAGCGACCCCGGGGGGACACCACGTGTGTGTGTGTGTGTGTGTGTGTGTGTGTGTGTGTGTGTGTGTGTGTGTGTGTGTGTGTGTGTGTGTGTGTGTGTGTGTGTGTGTGTGTGTGTGTGTGTGAAGGGGAGCGAACCCCAGCCCGGAAGGGATGCAACAGGGCCACGGATCGGATGAGGGGCTCCCACGCCCGGAGGCACGAGGCGTCCTTCCCTCCCTTGGGGTTACAACTTGCGGCTTAAGTGCGCCGCCGAGGCATGGAGGGGGGTGGGTGGGAGAGGGCGGGAGGGGGGGCGGCTTGGGGCGACAGAGGCCACGGGGGTGGGCTGGGGGGCTGGGGAGCGCAGCGGGCCCGTGGCGCGCGCTCCACTGGTGCCCCATCCGTCTCTGGAGGCAGCGGCCTCATCATCATCATCATCATCATCATCATCCTCGGATTACGCAGCATGCGCTCCGGCTGGAGGAGGGAAGGAAGGAAGAAGGGAGAGAGGCAGGGAGCGTTCTGAATGAACCAGAGGGGTATGATGGGATGGCCAGGAAGAATCATCGTAGTGCCCGTGTATGTGTCTCTTTCCGTGGGGTACACGTGTGTGTGTGTGTGTGTGTGTGTGTGTGTGTGTGTGTGTGTGTGTGTGTGTGTGAGAGAGAGAGAGAGAGAGAGAGAGAGAGATGCTCCATGTTCCAGCATTAAGAAACGCATTAGCACAGGGCAATGGTACACACATCCATATTTGAGAATGCTATGGGGATTCCTGGCTGCCAATCCACAGAATCCTAGAATCCTAGAGTTGGAAGAGACCTCAATGAGGGCCGTCCAGTCCAACCCCCTGCCATGCAGGAACCCCCATCAAAGTACTCCCAACAGATGGCCTTCCAGCCTCTGCTTAAAAACCTTCCAGAAAAGTTCTTCCTCCCAAGGTCTTCCCATCGCATTTGACCAGCAAGGGCCTCCTCGCCAGCTCTCGCAAGACAAAAAGCACCAGCCGAGAGACCTGTGTGGACCTGTGGATGTCGCCAGACGGGCACTTCAAGTGCATCCAAACCACTATCCAGTGTTGGGGCCCTCCACATTTCCAAGGAAGCCGGCCTCCGATCACCCAGCGACACTTCTAGGCCAGTGTTGGCGAACCTACAGCATGGGGGCCAAAGGTGGCCCTCGGAGCCCTTTCTGCGGGCCCCCGACATTGCCCCTTCACAGCCACCTGGATTCAAGTTAAATGGCTGTATTGGCACTTTGCGAAAAATTAGTGGGTTCTGATTCACAGTTTGGACACTCGGTCTCTAAAAGATTCGCCTTCACTGCTCTGGGCTGTGGCTGTGGGTTCTAGAAAAATCAGAAACAAACACCATTGGCAGGCACACACACACACACACACACACACACACACACACACACACACACACACACACACACACACAAATCCTGTTAGTTGGGGGGTGCACGCAAAAGTGATTCCTCTGTGAGGCAGTGCAGCTGCCACCTAGAAGCAGGTGTAAAGAGAAAGAGCTTGCATACTGCATCTGTCCCACTGATCTGTTCCACAAAATGTACAGAACCCCACTCCCAAGCTGCCTCAGGCAAGCCCTGGTCTCTGTATACGACAGCTCCGCCTCTTCCCTTCCCCAATCAGGCAGAGAATCGCACCAGCCTACCTTGCAGGGTGGTCGTGGTGGCCCTTAAGGGTATCTCAAGAGGAGCAGCAGGAGGAGAAGTTCCTCCCCATCTGGTCAGGCAGAGAATTGCACCAGCCTACCTCGCAGGGTGGTCGTGGTGGCTCTTAAGGGTCTCCCAAGACGTTCCTCCCCACCTGGTCAGGCAGCGTTTAGCCTGACGGGTTCTTGATGTGGCTGCCCCGTATTTGAGGTGTTTTCTCCCAGACCGAGTGGGAGATGCCATCTGGGGTACAGACAGCCTGGTGGTCTGCCATCCCAACTGCACCTGGCTCTATTTGCCTCCGTAAATCCAAGCGGAGAGAGTGCTTTCAAGGTGGTTGGGTGGCATGAGAAACAGAAAAGCCCTTTCAGTGTCCTGGAACAGGATTTCCTGCGGCCCTCGCCTGTGGAATTAAACTCTCAGGATGCCCAAATAAATCTTCCGTCCAAGGTGCCTGGGATGGGAAGTGAGAGAGGGAGACGGCACAGAGGAATAGTAGTGGCCGGCGTGGTTATATGTGCCAGGCGGGGTGTCTTTTCCCAAATGCAGTCCCACTCCTCAGCTTGGTGGCCTCTAGACGTTGGCAACTATAAGCCCCATCACCCCAGAAAGTATGATTTGGGGGCCAATGAGTGTTGCAATCTAGCACCTCTTGAGGCGCCTGTCTGGGTCAAGCCGAACCCTAGAGAACGTGGCTTCCTTTAGACCAGGGGTGGGCAACATTTGGCCCTCCAGATGTTTTGGGCCACAATTCCCACAGGCCTTTGTCAATGGCAATACAGGCTCGGAATTCTGGGAGTTTGGGTCCAAAACATCTGGAGGGCTGACAGCTGCCCACCCCTGCTTTAGACGCTTGCCCTCCCACCTGAAAAAGAAAATCACTATTCCCACCAAAATACAGATATTTAGCTGGGAGATGTCAGAGACCCTTGGCATCCATTCTCCCAAGTCTTCCGGCCTAGAATGATTCTGGTTTCTTTTACCCCGCACTGTGGTTAGTCTTTCGTGCCCTCTCGTCCTGACTCCTATAAAGTGTCCAGGCCCCTGAACCAATGGCATTGAAGCTCTGGTCCTACAGAGAACTTAAAAGTCATAATCCTCTTAGAACTGCAGAGGTGGAAGTGGTTCTCAACCTATGGGTCCCCAGATGTTCCTGGAATGCAACTCCCAGAAGTCTTTGTCACTTGCTGAGCTGGGCAGGATTCCTGGGAGTTGTAGTCCAGGAACATCTGGGGACCCACAGGTTGAGAACCACTGCTATAGATCAGGGGTGGTGAACCTTCGACACACCAGATGTTTTGGACCACAACTCCCACAGTCCTTTGCCACGGGCAAGAAAGGCTTGGAGTTCTGGGAGTTGTGGTCCAAAACATCTGTAGTGTGCAAGAAGGCCCAGAGAGGGAATCGAACACCCTGCTTGCCTATCCAGGAGTTTGGAGATGAACCGATGCAGGTAAGGCCGTCTCTGGGCAGAGAAGGGGGTGCCAACGGTTTCCACCCAACCCCCATGCCCTCAGTGATGGTAGCGGCGGTGGTGGCGAGAAAACACACCTGCACACACTTAAAGGGGTGGAACCACCTTGATCCCCTCTTTCCTCATCCGCATTGATGCATTTCCCTACATCCATTGCTGGCCTCCCTGTCTCTTTGTTGCTTAGCAACCAAGCCACTGGGGCTCTGGGGTTGTCATGGCGACAGGCTCCTGCTCCTGCATGGAGATGGTTTGTTGGGGGGGGGAAGAGAGGGGGGATAGCATGCAATTTTTTTAAAAAAGAAAGCAAACAACAACAAAAAAGCAAATGAACCAAACTGAAAGAAATGTTTTTTTTTTTTAAAAAAAGATACTATACAAGGTTTAGCATCTGAAGCCAAAGGTCAGCAGGGAGAGGGGTGGGAAAGAAATTGGAGGAGAAGGGGGTGGTTTCTAGGGTGAGGGCCTAGGGTCTCCCCACTTTTCTGAAATCAATATGTCTCCTTCCAACCAAAGCATTCCTCTGTTCTATTCGGCTGCCAGCCTGCTCTTTCAACCCCAGAACTGGCTACATTTCGGGACGCAAAAAGCCAAGGCCTCCCCAACGGGAAAAGCCTCAAGGTGGCCAGTCATTACAAGGCAAGCCGTCCTGCGTGGATCACGCTTGCCATGTCTGGGGTTGCACTGCCACGGACTCCTGCCGAACCGGACGCCAAGGGGCAGCGGAGGCCTGGCTCCCTAGAGGCTATGGTATTCTGTGTGTTATCAACGGTTCACTTTAAGGTTGCCTTCTGATGGTGTAAGATGTCCCTCAATCCCCTGTTTCTCAAACAAAATACATCTTAAAATTGTAATGGGCTGTATATTGTCTCTCATTATTGTAACCCACCTTGGGTCCTTTTCCAAGGAGAAAGGCAGCGTAAAAATATTTTATTATTTATTTATTTATTTTTAAGTTTATATACCACACCAATTTTCCCAAGGGAACTCTGAGCGGTTTACAAACAGAGTCTGGCAAGAGGCACAAACCGGTAACAACAGAAAGCAACAGGTCACAAGGGGGGTTCAGGTGCGGGATGTGGAATCTTTCAGGATTCTTTTTGCTTCCAGAGTAGATTTTTGGCAATGGGCCCGGTGGTAGTTTTAATGTGCTTCTATGGGCGTTTATACACGACCCCTAAGCTCCGCCACAAATGGCTGCAAGGTCCCGACCTTAAAAATGTTTACCCACCAGCTCCGGACTTTGCAGACAATTAAGTGCGACCCCGCCCACTTTAGCGCGACCAAACAGCAGTTTTCTTGTACCTGCTTTTTGGATGTGACAAATATTTGATCCGGTGTAAGGATAGTGAGTGCGGGGCTCTCCTGGCTTCTGTTTGTTCTTTTTTTGCGCCCCGCCCCTTTAAGAGATCTGAATGCTGCCGGGAACAAAACGGAGGTAAGCCGGCATTCTTTTCTTTCTTTTTTCTCCCTCCCTCAGGCAGCCAGCAACCAGGAAGTGCGGAGGGGGGTGGGGACAGAGAAGAGGAGGAACCCCTAAGATCTCTGGTCCGAATTTAAGTGGCCAGCGGATCTTAGGGGTCGTGTAAAAAGGCCCACTGAGAGATTGAAGAAGTTCTTTTTTCTTACATTCTTTTTGGACTACAGCCCCCCCCCCGAATCCCCCACCCAGTATGGTAACTGTTGTTTGTTGGGATTCTAGAAGCTATTTTTTGGAGAGAAAAGAACGCTTTTCACTCCTGACTTATCAGCTATAGCAGTGATAGCGAACCTATGGCACAGGTGCCTAAGGTGGGCACCCAGCATCGCCCCTTCATAGCCACCTGTATACAGGTTAAATTACTGTATTGGCACTTTTGCAGAAAAATTAGTGGGTTTTGAACTACCATTTGGGCACTCGGTCTCTAAAAGGTTCGCCATCACTGAGCTGTAGTATAAAGCAGCCACGTCCAAAGTCTGGCCCGGGGGCCAAATGCAGCCCGTTTTCCAATTTCGAGCGGCCCGCAGCCTCTTCTCCCCACTGGCTCAGCCTGTCAGGCATCCCCGCCAGCTGGCCCCTCCCCATATCGGATGGAGATGTCAGTTTGCAGTTTTATGTTTTTCCGTTGCTGCACCGTCCTCCCCACCTCCTTGCATGTCCTAGAAACTTGTCCAAAGTCTGGCCCGGGGGCCAAATGCGGCTGAATGGTCGGCCCCCACACATCTTCACCTCACCAAATCTGGCCCTCCTTACAAAAAGTTTGGACACCCCTGGTATAAAGCAATCTAGAGGACACCATTTTAATTTCCTTCCGTGCCCCAAAGTGATGATGAGTCATTATGGAAATATTAAAAAATATATAGAATTGTTGAATTGGGCACTAAACTTTGCCCCCTTTGAAGGCCAGCCAGGGATCCCAGTCCCCCAGGGACTGTGTTCGTGGGTTTTCCGCCTGCCTGGTTCTTGGCCTCCAACTGCCAGTGCCCCACACATCTTTCTCTCTCTCTCTCCTCTCCCTCCTTCCTCCCACTCCATCTACACATTTTGGACATGTCTCTGCTCTACCTAATGGCCCCTATATCTACCAACTGGGGGAAGGGAGTTATGGCACGGAGGAACTGGTGTCATGGCAGCACTGCAGGACAGGCTACATCTTCTGGAGGGAGTCCATTCTCCCCAAAGCTTCTGGCAGGTCCACCAGAGCCCCAGACCCAGATGTTATCACCGCCTGGGGAAACATTCCATTATCACCTTCCTGCACTCACAAAAGACTGGCAAACTCCTTTGAATAATCCCATGGGTTTTCCTGCCTCACATTGACTCTGACAATAATCCTTCCTACACCCCCTTCCCCCCCTCTTCCTTTCTCTCTCTCTCTCTCTCTCTCTCTCTCTCTCTCTCTCTCTCACCCAAATTCTGTCACCTAGCCCTTCTGCCTCTTTTGCCCATGTCCAACCTCACTATCTAACCCCTCCATTGCCTTGCTCATCCCCAAACCCCAAAACTTGCAGCTAGAAGACAGGGCTTAGGCTGGGCAAAACTCTAAGTGGGAGATTGCTTGCCCCCTACCCCAACCAGCCAGGGAATGATTCTCGGCCATCAATTCCAGGTGTTCAACAGTCCAGCCACATTACCCCCACAGAACCAACACCCCCCAATCCTGCCAATTTTCCTTTCCTTCTGCCTCATTCCTTCTTGGCCTTTCCTATCTCATTAAAACTAAATACTTGGGACATTTCTCTGCTTCCCGGACCTAAGCCACCTTTTGGGCAGCAAGAGGGTTGCCAGCTCAGCTGAAGGAAAAGATCATCCAGACTCCATTTTCCCAACGCGGGAAAGGCACGTATACCCAACAGATATGCAAGATGTTATCACCGTCTGAAGCATACTATTGTTTCATTCCTACATCCAACTAAAGACACCATCTGGCAGCAAATGACTTTTCCGGATCAGCTTTCCACCTCCATTGTGACTTCCTGGGGGCATTGTGATGTCTCCCCATCTACCTGTTAATTGTTTTCTGGTTACCCAGGCATTTGGACATGCTAACTTCTCCCCTCAAACCTCCTGGCCACACAAATTCTTGCCTAATCCACCCAAGCAGGGGTCCGGGCCATGGACAAAACGCCCAGGACCTTCCCCCAAGAGACTCATGGACTCACCTCCTTGGTGATCCCCACCCTAGCCCAACCCTGGAGGAGGTACCACTCTGTGGGGCGGGAAGGGAGGAAATAAAGTTTGGAGCAATCTCACTACTGCCTTGGGTGATTCGTGTTCATCTTACCATCTTTATTAGGCCTAATAAACTGGTAATATTGCCTGGATCTCTCTGTGTTGGATTTTTTTATTGGGTCTTGTGAAATCCAACAGCTTGCAGCAGGAATAGCTTGCTGTGGTCTCAACAGTGATACTACTCAAATAAATAAATAAATAAATAAATAAATAAATAAATAAATAAATAAATAAATAAATAAATAAATAAAAATGGGACTACAGCTCTCTTCAGCCTTTAATCAGGCCCGTGAGATTAGCAGGCCAAGAGGACCTGAAGGGCCACCCTGACCCACAACCCAACCCTTGTCGCTAAGTAGATCTGGGGGCCGCTTGCAAATGAAGACTGGATCTCCAGATTCCTGGCCCAAGACTCCATCTCCCAACCTGCTGAGCTCCTCAGATCAGAGATGGCTCAGCATGTCTGGGCTAAAACGGTTGGCACAGGATCATACCTTCCCCTTGAGTTGATGGTGGGCCAGGTGGCCCTGACCTCCACCTAAACGGGTCCTCTGCGATCCGCTTGCAACGGAGCAGGTCATGGCACCAAGAAACACTCATCACCAGACCTCTCTGCTCCCTGATGGCAGGGATCACACCTTGTCTTCCTTCTCCTGCTGCTGCTAGAGGTGTAAATTGCTTGGCCAGGGCATAAAGGGAAACGTCCTTCACATTAGAGCACTACCGTGTTTCCCCAAAAATAAGACAGAGTCTTATATTAATTTTTGCTCCCAAAGATGCACTAGGTCTTATTTTCAGGGGATGTCTTATTTTTCCATGAAGAAAAATACGGTACACATTTATTATTATCTTATTATTGGGGAGGCCTTATTTTCAGGGGGATGCCTTATTTTTCAGTAAGAGGCAAAACCGCAAGTAGGTCTTATTTTCGGGGGATGTCTTATTTTCGGGGAAACAGGGTAGTTCCCAGGTGCTCTTGGACTGCAGCTCCCAGAATCCCCAGCCAGCACAACTGGCACGGAAGGCTTTTTGGGACCCAAGAATAACTGAGTGAACCCGTGTTGCGGAGCACTGCATTGCAGGTTTGAGAGGAAGCAACCCCAAAACCTTACTATCTGTTATATTTGAAAGTTATCTTTGTTTGGACCCAGATATGGTTCCTCCCCCCTTGGACTACATCTCCCACATTCCCCAACCAACATTCAAAAGTTTCCTTTGTCGGACAAAGGAACGACTCTCAGTCTCATGCAACCAGCATGGGCTAGTTTTGGCCATCGGGTAGAAAGATGTCCAAAAAAAGAGAGGTTTAGGGAAAGGAATCTTGGACTGTCTGGAATCCACTTGATCTACAACGCTCACCCCAAAACTCAGGAGCAAAGCGTGTCTACATTGGGTGGCACGGAAGGACTTGGAAAGGGGTCAGAGACACTTTTATGATTTCCACACCGCCTGTCCTATGACTAATGGAAACTGGTTTTGGATTTCCCTTCCTCTTCCTTCTTAGTGGCTTCTCAGGGTCTGCGGAACGGAGGTTTGGCTACCTGGAGACCTCTTCCTGTCGGCCTTCCACTGGCAGATAAAGGCCTTTCTTTTCAGGCAGGGGTTCAGCCACACACTGCCTGTTGTGAAAAGGGGCTTCCCAGCCATGAACGGATGCCCCTTTTTTAAACGGATGCATTTTTAATATTGCTTTTTAATTCAGCTGTGTGTAGTACAGTGAAATTTACTTAAAACACCAACATTCTGTCTGCTTTTATCTGTGCCTGTTTTTAATTCTGTTGCGGGCCTCTCTGCATCCCATTGCTGACGGAAAGTCAAGATACGAATCGAAGAAGCAAACAGATCAATAATACATCTGGTTTCAGATTTTTAGAACAATCTCAACAGAGGGATGTCTGGCCTGTAAGCAGAAAGCAAAATGCAGATGATTTGGGTCATGCAGGCCGCTCTACCACTTTGGTAAGAAATCACATAACTTTAGAACTGCGGAACTGGAAGGGTCCCTCCAGATCATGGAGTCCAAAGCCCGAAGCTGTCTGAGTAGCTCAGAGATTTAGCTGCCTACCTGCAGAGCGAGAAGTCGGGAGTTCAATTCCTGTCACTGCTCCTCTAGGGAGGGAGGAGAGCCAGCCTGGGTGTCCTGGGGGGAGCTGCACAGCCCCAGAAATACCCCCAGAAAAGACACAGTAAACAACTTCCGAGTACTCTCTAGTGTAGCAAGAAAACCCAGATAAGGGTAGCTCGCGACACAGGAGGATATCTCTGGGCCTTTTCACACGACCCCTAAGATCCGCTGGCCACTTAAATTCGGACCAGAGATCTTAGGGGTTTGTCGCTGTTCCTACGTTCCCACCCCCTCCGCACTCCTGGCTGCTGGCTGCGTGAGGGGAGGGAGAAAAAAAGGAAGAAAAGAATGCCGCTCACCTCTGTTCTGCCGACCCGACCCGGCACTGCATTCAGATCTCTTAAAGGGCCGGGGGGGGGGGCAAAAAAAGAACAAACAGAAGCAAGGAGAGCCAGGCAGTCACTACTGTTATATCCGCATCAGGAATTTTCACCTCCGGAGAGCAGGTACCTGAAAAGTGCGCTGGGACGCGCTTAGGTGGGCGTGGTCGCACTTAATTATCTGTCAACTCCGGAGCTGGTGGGGAAACAATTTTAAGCTCCGGAGCTGGGAGCCATTTGTGGCGGAGTTTAGGGGTCGTGTGAAAAGGCCCAGATCTAATAACACCTCTTAGCTTGCATGACTAGGGAGATACACGCTGATCATCCTGCCACACCAGGAAGGCGATGGGACGTGGTGAAGAGTCCACATCTTTTGGGCAGACTTTTACAGCTCGGCAGCATCTCCAGGGAGAGGAAGAAGACCCAAGGATGAAACAAACCCCGGAGAACCACTTCTGCCCATCAGGGATACATTTGTGTGCTCATGTATAACATTTACAGCACGCAAGGGAGCATCCAAATTTTTTAAAAGAGCAAAAACAGATAGAAACTACATTTAGCCAAAAATAATATGTATGTCATAAAAGTCACGTAAAACCAGCTCCATGGCAAAAACCACCACAATGGAGAAAATCCACACACACAAAAATTTAAACCACAAGAGAACACAAAATAGCATGACAGGTGTACATGGATGGTAGATGGACGGAGGGACTAAAGGTTTGTCCTGTTATCAAGGACTTTTCCCTTGGGCTCAATGGGTGGTATGCAAATAAAATGAAATATAATAAAATAAATTATCTGTTCCCAATTGACAAAAGTTTTCCTGCCTGGAACTAACTTGCCACCAAGTGATACATAAGGTTAGGACATAAGAACATCAGAACAGCCTTGCTGGAACAGGCCACAGACCATCCAGTCCAGCATTCTGTCTCACACAGGGGCTCACCATTTGCTTCAGGTTATTCCCAAGCAGATGTCTTCACCTGCTTATGATCCCCTGCAAATGGCATTGAGAGAGATATCCTGCCTCTCTCTCCAACCTGGAGGTTGTCCTGAGGCATCCATCATGATAGCCATTGATACCCTTGTTCTCCATGAACTTGGCCAATCCTTTCTTAAAGCTGTCAAGGCTGGCAGCTGTCACCACGTCTTCTGGCAGGAAGTTCCACAAACCAGTGATCCTCTGGGTGAAAAAAAAGTACTTTCTCTTATTTGTTTGAGATCAAGCACCCAAAGGTTTCATGGAGTGACCCCTAGTTCTAGTGTTGTGCAACAGGGAAAACAGCTGTTCCTTATCTACTTTGTCCACACCGTGTATGATTTTATAAACGTCAATCAGGTCCCCTCTGAGGCGCCATCGTTCAAGAGTGAAGAGGCCCAGCCGTTGCAGCCACAGATGGGAAGGAAGGTGTGCCAGTCCCTGAATCATCCTGGTTGCCCTCCTCTGCACTTTTTTCATTTTCATAATATCCTACACAATACTCCAGATGGGGCCTCACCATAGATTTATAAAGGGGCAAAATGACACTGGCTGACTTATTTTCGACACCCTTCCTAGCATTGAGTTTTTTTTTTTTTTTTACTGCTGCGGCACACTGGGTTGACTCCTTCATTGAGCTGTCCACCAGGACACCAAGGTCCCTTTTCTAGTTTGCAGAGACAACTGGGCTTTGAGCAAAGGTGCTGAAATTTAGAGGACAGAAACATTTTTTCCTCCTGGAAAGGGTGCAAACCTGGTCCCTTGAGCACTTAGGAACTGCTGAATATGTCAGGGGGTTTAGGATCCCCTCCAGCCATTGCTCGCTGGACAGAAAGAAATAGAAAACGGGTGAAATCAGCACCAAAGCAAGGCAGCTGTTGCATGCTCTGTTGCTTGTTGCTATAAACCACACAAATTGACCTTGCCACCAGATGAGAGAGAGAGAGAGAGAGAGAGAGAGAGAGAGAGAGAGAGAAGGAAGGAAGGAAGGAAGGAAGGAAGGAAGGAAGGAAGGAAGGAAGGAAACAGCTATACTGCAGCCAAACCTGTGCTCATGACCTGCAGTTCAGGTTGACTCAGCCTTTCTACCCTTCCAAGGTGGGTAAAATGAGTACCCAGCTTGCTGGGAGTGGGTGGTGGGGCAATGTGTAGCCTGCATAATTAAATTGTAAACTGCCCTATACAAGGTAAATCCAAAAGGTAACATCTGGTGCATTGGCCGGGAATCGAACCCGGGCCTCCCGCGTAGCAGGCGAGAATTCTACAAGGCAACAGCAGGTTCCTCAAAGCCAGCCGCCGTAACAGGAGCCGGCTGAGAAAAGCAAGGGGAAATCTATTCCTGGATCCCCTCTGGGTTTTTCATCCAAAGTTTACCGGAGTGTTCCTAGAATTTTCTCGTTCGAAGAGAAGCCCATCTTTTTCAAAGCAGAGGCACTGACCGGGGATTCAGTCTGGATGGACTCTGTTTTTTAAATAAACCCGGCAGCCGATAAAAGGAAGGTCAAGAATAAAAGGCCCGATTCCTGCCTTCCTGACTGCAAACATCTGTCCTCTGCAACCCCCTTGCCTCTCCGTCCTGCTTTTGGAATGTTAAGCAGAGGGTGTATGTGACTAGCCGAAGAACTAGCAACTGATTGGCAAAACACCCTGCTTCCTGCCTTTGTGGGCTCCTTGTATTACTACTTAAGACAGGGGTGCCCAAACTTTTTGTAAGGAGGGCCAGATTTGGTGGCTGAGAATGTGTCAGGGGCTGGTTGCTCCCCGGTTGCTCCCCGACCCTGCCATCCCACTGCAAGCTCCTGACCCACTGACCCAGCCGCGGGCCACTGAGAATGGCCTGACGGGGGAGGGAGGCCTGAGGTAGCTGCCTAGATGCCCTAAGCATATCCGATCTTGCCTGATTCGGGCCAGGGTCGGCCCTGGTTACTACTTGGATGGCCAGGGAATACCAGGTGCTGTAGGCGCCTGGAGTAGGAACTGGCAAACCACTCCAGTATTCCTGCCAAGAAAACTCTTTGGACATGGGGCAGGCCTGACTTAAGACAAGACAGACTGAGGGTGCTTAGCATTTAAACTGGGCTCTGAGGAGGGGACATGCCTAGATGCCCTAAGCACATCTGATCTCACCTGATTTCAGAAGCTAAGCAGGGTCGGCCCTGGTGAGTCCTTGGATGGGAGGCCACCAGGGAATACCAGATGCTTAGGCACCTGGAGTAGGAACTGGCAAGCCACTCCAGTATTCCTGCCAAGAAAACTCCACGGACAAGGGGTCACGAAGAGTTGGTCACGACTGTAATGATGCAACACACACACTGAGGAGGGGAAACAGGAAAACTTAGCTGGGAGATCCTGTCTGCGAGCTGGTGATTCCACTTGCAAACAGAAGAGTGAGCTTCCCACCTCAGGCTGTTTCCATGTGGCTTGCTTTTGCTTCTCCTTCCATGCCAGCTTTGAGCTCACGGTCAGCCTCCCTGTTCAATCCAAGGACCTGGGGTTATTTGGCTCATACCTGTAGTGCTTCATGGACTGTGTGGTCCCTGCATTGCATAAAACCCTTTTTCTACGTTTAGGCGTCTTCCGTTGCTAGACAGTCAAAGGGTTGGAGTGCTGGGTTTGGGGGGGGGGGGGTGGAGGATACCCTAAAAAGCAGGAACAGGAAAATCATGACCCTAAAATGTTGATTTATAGAGTCAAATCCAGGGTTTCTCTACTTAGGTCTTCTGCAATTGAACTAAGGCCATTACTTCATGTCCTGTTTGTTGCTCCGGAACAGGCCTGCACAACAGATAGACCGTGGGCTACCGGTAGCCCGCGAAGGATTCAAAAGTAGCCCGCCGGCCATCCATTTAAAAACTGAGGGGATAAGTTCTCCACCCCTCCCTCCCCCATCCCAAAGACAACCACTGCCCCAGCAAAAGAACCACAGTGAGCACACTGCCCCAGCCTGTTGTGTAGATGCTTGTGTTTTTAAGGGGGGTTGGTGTTCTGTTGGTCTGCCAGGGATTTTTATGTGTGTGTGTTGAACTGAGAGTCTCAGCTGTATATACACACAATGACAATAAATTAAATTATTATTATTAAATTATTATTATATTATTACTACTGTCTCAGCTGAGCGTGGCAGTTCAAGGGCCATGGCGCATTGAAATCTTTTCCTTCCAGAATGGATTAATTCAGGCATGTCCAAACTCCAGCCCTCCAGATGTTTTGGAACACAACTCCTACAGTCCTTTGCCACTGGCAATACATGCTTGGAATTCTGGGAGTTGTGGACCAAAACATCAGGAGGGCCAAAGTTTGGACATGCCTGGATTAATTGATTTTCAATTAATTCCTATGGGAAACCGCTGCTCTACTTACATTTTGTTTTACTTATGAGCATGTGCTCTGAACAGATAAAATTCATAAGTAGAGGTTTTAGTGTAGTAGCCCTCAGACACTTTGGGCTGGAAAAACTAGACCTCAGCCTATTCAAAGTTGTACAGCCCTGTTCTAGAAAGTGCACTGAGTTGTGGAATATAAAATTGTTCCCCCACGTCCGTCACGCTATATTCAAAATAAAGTGTGACCACGCCCCCTGAAGCACGATGCAGCGCATTAAAGTTGTACCTGGTCTAGGTGTAGTGTTTTCCTTTGTCGCTGTACTGTTGCGGTTTTTATACCGGTACAAGGCACAGTGGGGTATGTTTGTTCCGCATCTTTTCCATTATCATCCCCGTTTGCTGTGGGTTACATCCTTGGTTAACAAGGATGCATTTTGACGGCATTACCCCATGTGAGGCCACCTAAGTTTCATAACAATAAAGTGCAACCTTGAGGATGCAGGAACAGCAACAAAAACCACGTGACTGCAACAAATTATATTACGCAATATAATTCGTTGCGGTACAAAATTGACATGAAGTAACGGCCTTAAGTCTTAAACCTTGCCTCAATGAAGCATGGGAGTGAAGGCAGGGACAGGCTTGAGGTGGACAGACAAGGTGGACCAAGGTGTTCATCTCCCTGGATGCTTCAGTCACCCCTTGAAACTTAACATCCAGAGGCTGGGGGTTCGATTCCCCATGTGTAGCCTGCACTCTGTAATTAAAATTGTAAACCGCCCAGAGACTACTTGTAGTAGTAGTATGGGGCGGTATATAAGCAGAACACTTTGCTTTGCTTTGATAAGAGCTGGACTCAGTGGCTCCATTGCGCCCCTTCCAGCATCTCAGTTCTCAGATTATTATTATTCTAAGATTACTCCGAATAGCTCTCGTAGCCAAACTGGAATTTTCTGCAATGACAGCCATTCATTTGGATGGTTTTTAAAATGGGCTTTTAAAAAAAAAGCACAAAAGGAGGTTATCAAGGAGAATTGTAGGGTACAACTAGGTAGGAAAGGTGTGTAGGCCTCTGAACCTGTGATCTAAACTGTGATGGTCCTATTGCAAGACCGTCCTGCTTGGACACCACCTATAAAATGACCGTAACTTGAGAAACGTTATTGAGCGCTGTTGGTTCAGGTTTTTGCACTACATTGCTGTAGCAGTCCCTTCCCAAACTACCAACTCCTGAGCATAGCGCCCTGGCCACTAAAGTGTTATCAGGGGCTATAAGGAGGTATTTTAGATCTAAATGAATCTAGTGCGACTGTAAAGGAAACATAAAAGTTTCCCTGGCTGCTTTCATGAAACCAGATGCTAAATAAGTCATGTTTGTCTGCTAAGGTGCTCCAAGATTCTGTGGTTCTTGCATCCCACAACACACGTTTACAGTTCCAGAATAAGGCAGAAAGTTTTTCTTTTTGTTTGTTTGTTTGGATTGTGTTTGTTGGACAACAGCTGGCAGAAGCCATGGGGCTTGGAAAGTCTTGGGAGCCACAACTCAGGTGTATAACTCCCCCAAGAGCAAGTAATTTAACACAACAAGGCACAGCAACACCCTGTAGCTTGGGAATCCATTAGACGAGAACTGCATTCGTGAAAAATGAGGCTGTTGATGGTCTTGTATTATTATTAGATGTTTAATTGCATTTTTAATTGTTTAATTTCTTGAGCAGATCTGACCAGAACTATTCATGGTAGGGCCTTTTGGAGGTCGTTAATTCAGACAGTCGCCATAAATCAGAAGCAGATTGACGGCATGCCACAAAAACAGTTTATATATCTGTCGTTCTGGCCCCGGCCGCCATTTTGGAATCCATTTTGGGTCCCTGAAATTGGGAGAAAGGCGGGGTGTAAATGAAATGAAATGGAATGAAAATAAATAAATAAATAAATAAATAAATAAATAAATAAATAAATATTATTGAGCATGGGGCTGAAAACAACAGGAGGAAATTTAACAGGGATAAGTGCAAAGTTCAAACCGTAGGGTAAAAAACAAAACAAAACACAGCAACAAGATGGAGGATCCTTGGTTCAGTAATAGTACAATGAGAAGGATTTGGAGTTGTTGTAGATTGCAAGCTAAACATGAGCCAACAGTGTGACGTGTCTGCAAAATAAGGCAAGTTTGATTTTTAAGGTTGCTATCCCACGACCACTAAAATCCACATCGAACTTCAAGAAAATTCACCTCCAAAAATTGTGTCTCCACAAGCAGCCAGCTTGTTTTAAAAAAAAAATGTCCATGCCCACTTTAGCGGAACCCAGCGAGTTTTCTTTGTACCCACCACAGAGGTAGTAATTATTGCAGTCTGGATGCAGATTTTTAGCCATTGCAAATGTCAGTGGGGACTTTAAAATCCGCTTCTAATTATTTTCATCCCCGTTTGACCAGGAGGTGACCAGGAGGTATCAGCAGTGAGCATGGTTTGATGCGCTTCCCCAGTCGTGGGGACAATAAAGAGGCAAAAACCGAAACAGTGTTCATGAGGACACAGAAAGCGCCTCTTCAACCACCTGACAGTTGCCAGAGCAAAATGGCCTTTTCCCGTTTTTTCTGGCTGTGGGATAGGGGCCTTAGACGTAACAACAGATAGTTTCCTGAGGTACTAGTTCTTCCTAGTAGTTGGCAGTGTTTAGGCCTCAACTTGAGTCCTGTGTCCAGTTCTGGACATCACACTTTAAGAAGGATGCTGGCAAACTGGAACATATTCAGCAGAGGGCAACAAGGATAGTCAGGGAAATAGAAACCAAGCTCTCGGAGGAAAGACTAAAAGAACAGGGTCTGTTTAGCCTGGAGAAAAGAAGATGGAGGGGAGATAAGGTAGCCCTTGTCAAATACCTGAAAGATAACCCTACAAAAAAAGACAAGATCCGTGCTCAATCAACCCAGGGTGCTGGACCTGCAAACAACAGACTCAAGTGACAGGAAACCAGATTTTCATTAAATATCCGGGGGGGGGCACACTTCTTAATTGTTTGTTGTTGTTCAATTGTTCAGTTGTGTCCAACTCTTCATGACCCCATGGACCAAAGCACATACGAACATAAGAACCTAAGAAGAGCCCTGCTGGATCAGGCCAAAGGCCCATCTAGTCTAGCTTCCTGTATCTCATAGTGGCCCCACCAGATGCGTTTGGGAGCGCATGAGACTAGATATCTGTCTCCTGATACCTCTCCCTCCTGCATCTGGCCCTTGAAGTACCCTGGTTTTCAGCCTGGAGATGAAACATCTCCATCATGGTTTGTCACCTGGGATGGACTTCTCCTCCAGGAATCTGTCCAATCCCCTTTTGAAGGCATCCAGGCTAGATGCCAGGCCCTTCTGTCTTCCACTGCCTCCCAGAGTTTGGTCAAATCCATGTTGATTGCATTGATAACACCATCCAACCATCTCATTCTCTGCCACCCCCCTTTCCTTTTGCCTTCAATCTTAACTGTTCGAGCAGCACAACAATGGAACCATTGCACTTGGGTGGTTGCGAGGACGCCAAAGCTAGAAACCTTCAAGAGAAATTTAGACAAACAACCTACCCAATCTGCTTTGATTTTTTTTGGATTTGGATCCCTGCACTGAGGTGCTGGGGAGGCGGTTTGGACCCAAGGGCTCCTTCCACCTACACTATTTTCCCGTTCTCAGTACCTGTGGCTGCGAAAGGAAATTGTCAAAAGCAATCATCTTTTGCTGTTGGTCTTGTTTTCTGGTTTAGGGAGAACCACAGGGCTCTCATTTTCCCTCGGGGGATGCAAAATGCCATGTGAAAGTGGGTTCCCTACTGGATTCTCCCCCATTTGGGGTCTTTAAACAAACAAACAAAAAAAACAAACAAACAAACAAAAGAAACAAACAAAACAAAAACAAGGAGAGAAGCATGGAAGTTCATCACACTTGCCAGCTTTTTAAGAGACAAACCCAGATTTCAGGCTGTTGGGTTTTTTTTTTTTTTTTTTTGACAGATACAAACTTAGCACAAAGGCTTTGCTTGGCATTTGCTCTGTGTTTTATGAGGTAGAGGTACCCATTCATATATTTGCATGTGCTTTTCATTAGTGGAGGAAATGTGCAAGTAAAGGAATGAAGGCAGGTTGTCAGCAGAGAGATGGGAGAGGAGGAAAGAGAGACACACACAGAGAGGCGGGAGTTATGGTGAAAAGTTGTCACTGTTAATGAAAGCAATTCAAAAGGGGTAGGATTCAAAAGAGTGTTGTTGTTTTTAACGATGCAAATCTCAAACATACCGAATTTGCATCCTGGAGGCAAAACAAACATTTTATGCCTGGGAGGTTTTCCATTTTCTCCTTTCAGGACCTTCTTCCAGGTTCTCTGCAGCATAATCACCCCACACCTCTGGGGCAGGGTCTGTGCGCAGGCGGCTCACAGGAAATACAGAGAGGTCAACGGACCTTGCCTTTCACCCTCCAAGAAATGGGTACATGTCAGAATTCCCTTATGGGGGTTACTCACACTGCGTCGGCAGCAGTGCCAGCCAAAGAGAGGAGTGGACACTTCCCATACACAGTTGACACTCCTTGTCTATGGGATCATTATCTGTCGGTTCGCTGATCTATGAGCTGAAAATGTTAAAAGAAAAATGCCCCAAATATGTATTTCTAACAAAGTTAGGGAGAGTCACAGACCACACTAGGCGTAGCGTTCACCATGAATATTGGGGAGGGGTCCTAATGTATACTTAATACAGGTATTTCCCACTGCTTGAAAACCATGGCCTCTGAAAAGCTGCATTTCAGAACCACAACGTCAATAATTTCCCCCAGTGGCCAGGGATATTATCCACGTTCACTGGGGCATCCTGGGAGTTGTGGTCTTAAAAAAAAACAAGTTTTCTCACAGTGTCATCAATCACAAGGAAGAAATCACAATGGAATCATGTCTTCTGTGTGTGTGTGTGTGTGTGTGTGTGTGTGTGTGTGTGTGTGTGTGTGTGTGTGTGTGTGTGTGTGTGTGTGTCTGTCTGTCTGTCTGTCTGTCTGTCTGTCTTCATATTCTTACAGCAAGTAATTGTTAGGTGGAACTCCCAACAACTTGACTTCGGGAATCCCCACCAAATAACAAACAATATTTTCCCATGTATAAGACTATGTGTGTGTATGTTGTGTCGTTCCAGTCGTGACCAACTCTACGTGACCCCATGTCCATGGAGTTTTCTTGGCAGGAGTACTGGAGTGGCTTACCAGTTCCTACTCCAGGCGCCTACAGCACCTGGTATTCCCTGGTGGTCGCCCATCCAAGTACTAACCAGGGCTGACCCTGCTTGGCTTCCGAAATCAGGCGAGATCGGATATGCTTAGGGCATCTAGGCAGCTCGTATAAGACTATATTTTGGTCTAAAATTGATAGATTAAACATTGAGGGTCTTCTTATACACAGAAGTAAGCCAAGGTGAGGACAGTGTGGTTGTGAAGGTGTAATTTTGGGCTGGAAAAGTTGGGGTTGTCTTATACAAGGGAGCATCTTATGGACCGAGCCTTGTTTTCTGTTTCTGTGTCAAGAAGACCTCAGAAACTTTTCCAGAGCTTGGAAAACTTATCTTTTTGTTTTATCACACCACAGCTCTTAGAAGTTTCCAGAGCAAAAGGCAACCAGTAGAGAACATGTGGCTATCAGGATGCTACTGGACTCCAAATCCCATAATTAGCTGCAGGTAGTATAACCAATGGTGAGGGACAGTGGGGGTTGCAACCGTGCAACAACTAGAGAACCACAGAAGCACCTAAATCTTACTCATTGGGTGTGATCCCCTCTTAGATCACTGCCGCTACCAATACTGGAAATTTCATTCATTGATATCGTCACGGCTGACATCAGTATTAGAAGAAAAAAAATAGCTCGTTGCTTTAATTGCGGACCACCTATTCCCCTTTTGCTGTTTGGAGGGTGGGGGAGGGAAAGTTTGGCACAAAACATGAAAAAATTCACTCCAAATTCCTGTGCAAATTAAAGGTTACTCAGTCATTAGTAAATGGTATTCATTGCACCGATTGTAATTTGACCGGAAAATCTGCTTTGACCAAGATCCCTGCCTTGAGCAGGGGACTCAAGGGCCTTGGGGGTCCTTTCCAACTCCATCCTTCTAGGATTGTTTGGCTCCTCTTGTTATAGGTCAGGTGTTTAGGTTTCCTGGGAGAACAGCCAGCTTGGGGGGCCTTGGGCAAGCTGAAGAAGAAGAAGAAGAAGAAGAAGAAGAAGAAGAAGAAGAAGAAGAAGAAGAAGAAGAAGAAGAAGAAGAAGAAGAAGAAGGAGAAGGAGAAGAAGGAGAAGGAGAAGAAGAAGAAGAGGAGAAGAAGAAGAAGAAGAAGGAGAAGAAGAAGAAGAAGAAGAAGAAGAAGAAGAAGAAGAAGAAGAAGAAGAAGAAGAAGAAGAAGAAGAAGAAGAAGAAGAAGAAGAAGAAGAAGAAGAAGAAGAAGAAGAAGAAGAAGAAGAAGAAGAAGAAGGAGAAGGAGAAGAAGAAGAAGAAGAAGAAGAAGAAGAAGAAGAAGAAGAAGAAGAAGAAGAAGGAGGAGGAGGAGGAGGAGGAGGAGGAGGAGGAGGAGGAGAAGAAGAAGAAGAAGAAGAAGAAGAAGAAGAAGAAGAAGAAGAAGAAGAAGAAGAAGAAGAAGACGACTAAGCTTTTGATGTACCATCATTCCAAGATCTTTCTCACTCGTTGCATTACTGGTCCAATTATCCCTCATCTTTAACTGGTCCAACTTTTATCCCTCATCTTGACACCAAAATACTGTAGTTTTGTTGAGATGCCGATTTTCTATGTCATGAAGGTACAGAATCATGATTTCTGTTTGTGCTTCAGAAATAATAACAATTTTCTTTCTTTCTTTCTTTCTTTCTTTCTTTCTTTCCTGCTGACCTCTACTGGGACACTACTCTAACCAGATGAAGAAAGACAAAATACAGTGGACCCTTGTATAACAAACAGTTTGTATAACATAAAATCTGTACAACATTAAAAATTCCAGAGATAGGTGAAATTTGCTTAACAGAATTGTCTATGGGGCGAATCTGTACAACATAATTAGGAATTACTCTGGTTTCAATGCAATCCTATGGGAAATTTGTATAAAGTAAAATTTGTTTAAAATAATTTCATTTAGAACAAATTAATTACTTTATATGAGGTACCACTGTAAACCTAATCTTAAGTACCCAACAAAATAAATAAGAGAAATATATATACCAACTATATCCTCAAATCGCAAGAGAATTTCAGAAGCACATATGGGAAACGACTTAAGGGAGGACCTTACCGCCTTGTTACTATACTAGCAAAATGTGGACTGAACAGCATTATTGCAATTTTCACTTACTAATGGACTAGTCTCTGTGTGTGAGAGTTTTGACTACAGTGATAAGACAACGATGAGTGTAAATTTGCTCAATCCTGGAGCTCATTCTATACCTGGCTAGAGGATAGAAAAGCGTCAGAATGATGATCCTGTATATGTATATGGATGTAAACAGGTTAAAGATTACCTCATGCCAAGTGAACTTTTAATAAGTCTCTCTTTGTAAATTACATCCCTTGCCATGTTTGGACTGAAAGCTCATCAACTTGTTATATTTTTTTCTACTAGCAGCCTCTGAAGGTATCACCCATAGTCTAGTTTTGCTCATCAATATGTCACGACCAAAGAGAGCTATTGTATCAATTTATTAAAGGAAGGGGGAAAGAAAGAAAAACATATAATGTCCCTAAAACTTACCATAAACAAAGGACAGAATAATGGGATACTTGTAAATACTGTTATCTAAAAGTCTTTCCTGAAAAACAAGACACTTTCCTTCATAACATGGTCCGATGCTACACCTCAGTCCCTGGCAAGTTTTTTGGCAGAGTGAGTCGAGAGGGGTAAAATACCAAAAGGCGACAATCATTCCAGCGTCTAGTGGCACTCAGTTCCACTGGCCCAAATGCTTCTGCACATGCCTCAGATGGTTGCAAAAAGCACCCACCGCTTGGGGTTGAACATATGTGGGAATATGCCAGGTAAAGCTAGGTCAAAGATGGCTCTGGATATGCCAAGCAACAAGCTTGAGTCAGGAGGCTCGCAACCAGCATCTGACCTCTGCCACGCTGGCACAATTCCTGAGCCCCCAACATTCCTGACCTGTAAGCATTCCTGAATGTCTAAGAGTCAGCAAGTTAACAATTCCCTTGTTATTCTGGAATTTGTGACTTGTAACCGGACAGCTGTGTGTGTGAGAGTGTTTTTCTTCCAGGTGCCTCCCTTATTCCCTCAAGCTATCCCATCAAACATAAGAACATAAGAACATAAGAGGAGCCCTGCTGGATTAGGCCAAAGGCCCATCTAGTCCAGCTTCCTGTATCTCACAGTGGGCCCACCAAATTTATTTATTTATTTATTTATTTTATTTTTAAGGCTTATATACCGCCCGTCTTCCGGACGGAACTCCGGGTGGTTTACAACAAAACATAGACAATAAACCGATTAAATACAGCATCAATATAAAATCAGTAGGATCAGTAGAACATAAAAAGGAAGGGGGAAAATAGCAAGGAAACAAGTGGCGGACAAAATTAAATTAAATTAAATTAAATTAAATTAAATTAAATTAAATTAAATTAAATTAAAGGTCACCAAACGCCTCCCTAAAAAGCAAGGTCTTTAAAGCTTTTTTGAAGGCTGGCAGGGACTCTGCAAGGCGCAACTCACTCGGGAGATGATTCCATAGTGTTGGACCAGCCACAGAGAAGGCTCGGCCACAGGTAGCCGTTTTCCAAGCCTCTGGGAGCGCACAAGACTAGATCTCTGTCTCCTGATACCACTCCCCTGATTGTGCTGGGAGGCAGCTTCAGAAGTGCCCGGGTTTCCTAGTTCAGCTGCTGAATCTTAGTTACTCTCATTTCCATTTTATTTATAATATCTCCCTCTGCAATGCCTTTTCCCCCTCCCCATCACCCTGCTGCACGTCCAGCTCCCACTCCGTTGAGTGGTGTCCACGAAGGAGCCTCTGTGCACAACTGGCCACAGCATCTGGGAAGATGCCAGTCCCCACTAGCCCATGAGTTCCCTGGTAGGCAGCAATCCAACAGGTGGAGAGCTGGCATCGGGAAGGAAATCACACCTGCTCCCCTGGCATCGGTCGAGCCGCAGAGCAGACCGGCTGGTGCAACAAACCCTTCAGGGCACTTCCCCCCTTTTCAGGGTTTCTGTATTATTTCATTTCATTTATTTACCCATGATATCCATGTCCTTCCTTCCTGCTGTCAACTGCTGGCGCAGAGGCCAACTCCCCTCGTGAAAAACAAATTAAGCAATCAAGCCATTCACACCACGCGCTACAAGCCAATTAAACAATCAATCCATTCAAATTGTTCCGTTAAGAGCAGCAGTGTGGTTGTGAAAGGGCACGTTGGAAGAGAAGGCGGCACAGGGAAGACTCAGACGGAGCTGTTGCCATCTTCCGTGTGGGTCCTTCCTTCATCCCGGGGGCTTCAGACAGGAGGTCGCGTCCCCTCAACTAGGGTGCCCACAGGTCTCCGGGCAAAGGCCCACATCTCCGGGAACAGCCCCGGCTTTGGGGGCTATAAGCGGAGGAGGCCGAGTCTCTGGGTGGAGACAGCCAACAGCTTGGAGGGTGGCTGGAGGCAAAACCTGGGTGCCTGTCTCCACCCATGTCCAGAAGGTCGCAGGGCTTTCTCCATCCATGCAAAGGTATTTCCACAAGCATTCTTCTGGGGCAACATTGGTGCTTCAAAAAACCAGGAAGAAGGTCAGGGAACTGGATGCCATCAAGGAGAGACACAGGCATTCAGGGTTACCATATAATTCACAGCTAGGCTGGGTTGGAGCTTATAACATAATTGTGCAAACAATTTACCAAAGTTGGAAAGATGGAAAGGCTGAGTCACTCTGTTTGTAAATGACCTGGAGACAGGGATAAGCAGCGAGGTGGCCAAGTTTGCGGACGACACAAAACTTTTCTGTGTGGTAAAAACCAGAAAGATTGTGAAGAGCTCCAGAAGGATCTCTCCAAACTGGGGGAATGGGCTGCAAAATGGCAAATGCATTTTAATGTAGCCAAATGTAAAGTAATGCATATTGGGGCAAAAAAATCAAAACTTTATCTATCAGCTCATGGGCTCTGAGCTATCCGTGAGGGATCAGGAAAGAGATCTTGGTGTGTTGGTGGACAGCTCCATGAAGGTGTCTCCCCAATGTGTCGCAGCGGTGAAGAAGGCCAATTCCATGCTAGAGATTATCAAAAAGGGGTTTGAAAATAAAACAGCCAACATTATAATGCCATTGTACAAAACGACAATAAGGCCGCACCTGGAGTATTGCATACAATTCTGGTCATCACATCTCAAAAAAGACATAGTAGAACTAGAAAAGGTGCAGAAGAGAGCGACTAAAATTATTACTGGGTTGGGGGACCTCCCTTATGAGGAAAGGCTACAGCAATTGAGGTTCTTTAGTCTGGAAAAAAGGCACCTGAGGGGGGTTGTGATTGAGATGTACAAAATTATGCAGGACATGAGTCAAGTGGATAGAGGAACGCTCTTCTCTCCCTCACAAAATACCAGAACTAGGGGATATCCACTCAAATTGAGGGTTGGGAGAGTGAGAATAGACATAAGAAAATGTTTTTCACCCAGCATGTCGCTAGTCTGTGGAACTCCCTGCCACAAGATGTGGTGATGGCATCTTGCCTGGATGCCTTCAAAAGGAGGCTGGACAGATTCCTGGAGGAAAAGTCCATCGCAGGTTACAAACCATGATGGAGATGTGTCATCTCCCAGCTTAAAAAACCAGGGTACTTCAAGGGCCAGATGCAGGGGAGTGGTTTCAGGAGACAGATCTTGAATCTCGTTTGCTCCCAGATGCATCTGGTGGGGCCACTGTGAGATACAGGAAGCTGGCCTAGATGGGCCTTTGGCCTGATCCAGCAGGGCTCTTCTTATGCTTCTATGTTCTTGTTCTCTTAGAAACCAGGCAGGAAGGCAGGGAGGCAGGGAGGCAGGCAGGGGAAGAATCAAAGGAACGGACCTCAGCCTCTTTCAAGGCCCCTGGGCCAGAAAAGCCTAGATGCCTTTTAACGGGGAAAGGATGGTGGTCCTGGGACCCTGAAGGAGGCAAAGGTCAATTCCCTTGCTTTTTATGCCCTGCCTGACTGGTCCAGAAAGCAAGTCTCTGGTCGACTCAAGAATTTTACCTTTCTGGAGGCAAGTGGACGACAGAAGATCTCTAGCCAATAGCTGAGAGAACGCTGTTGGAGGAGCCCAATAGTGTTATTAATCGTCGGAACATTTCAATGTGTTTTTAATTTTAAATACGTTTAAGTTGTGCAATGCTCTGATATGAAGGAAGGCAGGAAGGCAGGCAGGCAGGCAGGCAGGAAGGAAGGAAGGAAGGAAGGAAGGAAGGAAGGAAGGAAGGAAGGAAGGAAGAACAGATGGATGGTAGGCACTTCCATATGGTTTCCTACACACAGAGAATTATAGAATCATAGAATCCTAGAGTTGGAACAGACCTCGAGGGCCATCCAGTCCAACCACCCTGCCATGCAGGAACCCCCATCACAATATTTCCGACAGATGGCCATCCAGCCTCTGCTTAAAACCTCCAAAGAATTTATTGATTTATTGATTTATTGCATTTGTAGACCACGACCAATTTTCCCCAAACGGAACTCCACCATGTGGGGGCTGGATTCTGGTTGGGTCCCAATATCCATGCTTATGGGTTTTCTCCTGCCTAGTACTTACAAGGCAGCAGTTGCAAGAAGAGATAATGAACGAGGCCCTCGCTTGCCAAGATGCCCCAGGGACCAGCAGCGGCCACAATCTCTGGAGGCTGCCCGTGTTCCCAGAGGGATGCTTTCTGCACACTGCAATGGCTGCTTTGAGGTGGCCTAGGTAGAGAGGCACAGTGTGGAATGTGCAGCTGGATTTATCACCTCCTTTTGTAGGTGGGTAGCATGCAGGTGTTGCCCTTGGTGCCATTCCTGGCAGGTAAGCATTGTTAGAGCTTCCAAGGAGGCCCATCAGACAGTCTGGTATAGTGGTTATACTCCAACCACCGTTAGAGTGTTCAAAGGGGAAGGCGCTAGTCCTTAGTGAGCGATGGAACGCACTGGGGGAACTCCCTCTCTGCTTGACCTTCCTCGCAAGCTTATTGAGAGATTCATGCAGGAAGGTAGAGAGCTGGGGAGAAAAGCAGGATGAAAAGAAAACATAGCAAGAAATGATAATTTCTGGATGAAAGAAGAAAACCCAGATTTGGTGCCGCATGCTGTTCTCACAGTGGCCAAACGGATGGTGGTAGGACGCCTGGGAACTAGACACAGGGCGCTGAGCACCCACCAGAAATCCGTACCAGGAGACACGTTCCATCTGCTCCAGGAAGCCACACACAACCCTGCAGATGCGACAGCAGAGTCAATGGGGAGAGGAGATGCCCTTTTAAAGCTGTTTCTCACCTAATGGTGGGAATAAATCACACACACACACACACACACACACACACACACACACACACACACACATGACCTCAGAAGGATGGAAGTCTGAGCCAGCACTGAGCCAGCTACCTGAACCCGTGGGGATCGAACTCAGGTCGCAAGCAGAGTCTTGGTTGCAGTACTGCAGTTTTGCCACTGGGCCACAAGATTATTTATTATAGTAATGGCCCTCAAGGCTGGCTGGGGGATTCTTAAGAGCTATTTTTTTTTTTTAAAAGGGTGTTTCTGAGCTCTGAGAAAAAGCGTGTAAGAGAAAAGTCAGAAGCATGCTAAATAAGAATCCTCGGATGAAGAGAGAAGAGTTTTCTGTCATCATCCATGAACCCAGTGGAGTTTTTGGCTGAAACTTTGCCTGGAAGGAGAGTCTGGAGATATAAGAGGAAGGATGGGCCCTACAGCATCTACTTATGAGACTGTGGAACTCACCACCACAAGATGTCTGCCCAATGAAGCAGGACTTTAAGGGACAGCAACAAAGCCATGCTGCATGTGGCTCTCCTTAGCTACTAAACTGACTAGTTCATAGTTACTAGTTCTTGATTCATTTGGTGAAAAGAGTAGGAAGGCGTTTCTCTCCCCACACATTGCTGGTCAGCTGCCCACAAGGGTAGGTAAGAGCAGAAGGAGAAATGCGCAGAAAGTCTCTGGGGAAAAAGCCAGAGAAGATCTGAATAGGTATAGTTGCAACTAGTGAACTAATCTGAGATATACTGTATTTTTCGCTCTATAAGATGCATTTTTCCCACCCCCAAAAGTAAGGGGAAATGTCTGTGTGTCTTATAGATTGAATATAGTAGTGCCTGCTACCTATATAGCACAGATTTTCCTTTAGAGATTGAATTTACCTGCACAGAGCCTCTACAGTCCCCTGCTGCAGCCTGGATTCCACTGTTTTAATTGCCTTGTTTGCACTTTACTTATGCCTCTCCCCACCCCTCCCTTTCTGCAGCCAAGATTCCTCTGTCAAAAATCACCTTGTTTGCAAAGAGGTCTCCTCCATGGAGCCTCTGCCCTCCCTTTCTGTGGCCAAGATTCCTCAGTCAAAAATCACCTTGTTTGCAAAGAGGTCTCCTCCATGGAGCTTCTGCCCTCCCCTTCTGAAGCCTGGATTCCCCAATCCCAATCACCTCGTTTGCAAGCCTCCCCTTTTGCAACTTGGATTCCACAGTCCCAATCACCTCATTTGCAAGCCTCCCCTTTTGCAGCTTGGATTCCACAGTCCCAATCACCTTATTTGCAAGCCTCCCCTTTTGCAGCTTGCATTCTACAGTCCCAATCACCTTGTTTGCAAGCCTCCCCTTTTGCAGCCAGAATTCCCTGGCCATGAAACCTTAGACTAAATATTTTTGTTGTTTTCCTCCTCTAAAAACTAGGTGTGTCTTATGGTCAGGTGCGACTTATAGAGCAAAAAATATGGTAGATATGCAACTGGCATGGAGTTATAGATGTGTGTTAGACTAGGACTCCCCTGATCTGGTTTCAAGTCCCTGCTTGGCCATGAACACTCACTCCTCTCAATCTCTCCTTAATTATCTCAAATCCCACAAAAAAATGCTACTAAAATCACAGGAAGTCAGCAGGGACCTGAGACCTTCAATCAGGTACAGGTGTAGGTGGGTGTGCTCTATAAAAATCCCAGCCAGGTTTTTTTTTATCTACTACATTTGAACCCAAACTTGGGACCCCAGACTTTATAGGACCACAAGTCCCAGAAGCCCTGAGCATTTGATGTGGGAGCTGGGGCTTCTGGGCATTGTAGTCCAAGAACACAGGCCCCTCGGAGAATAACTGGTACCTGAACACTGTCATTTCCTTGAGGGCACTCCATCGCTGAGATGAAGGGCCATTACGTCTCTTAGGATTTGGAGGGCATCCATTTATTTTAAAGAGTTTTCTATATTGCCTGGTTTCATGAAAGGCCACTTCTATCGGCAGTTTATATAAAACATTAAAAAATATAAGACTGTTAAAGCTCACCAGCCTTCTGACCCAGACCCCACAAAAAATGGAGCCGGGATGCAACCACATAAAAAAATCGACAAACCATATGGTGCATGTAATATAACACATAATTACGGGTCATGAATGTACCTCAGGGGAGGATGTTGTTAAAAGCCTCTCTATACAGCTCTGACTCCTCCAGTTTCTTGAAAGTTAGGAAGGAGGGGGCCTGGAATATTTCTAACGGAAGCCCTTAAGAACAGAAGAACATAAGAAGAGCCCTGCTGGATCAGGCCAAAGGCCCATCTAGTCCAGCTTCCTGTATCTCACAGTGGCCCCACCAGATGCGTCCGGAAGCGCACGAGACTCGATCTCTGTCTCCTGATACCACTCCCCTGCATCTGGCCCTTGAAGTACCCTGGTTTTTAAGCCTAGAGATGACACAATCTCCATCATGGTTTGTAACCTGGGATGGACTTCTCCTCCAGGAATCTGTCTAATCCCCTTTTGAAGGCATCCAGGCCAGATGCCATCACCACATCATGTGGCAGGGAGTTCCACAGACTAACAACACGCTGGGTAAAATAAATATTTTCTTTTGTCTGCTCTCACTCTCCCAGCCCTCACTTTGAGTGGGTGTCTCCTAGTTCTGGTATTTTGTGAGAGGGAGAAGAGCATCCCTCTATCCACTTGACTCATGCCCTGCATTATTTTGTACGTCTCAATCCTATCCCCCCTCAGGTGCCTTTTTTCCAGACTAAAGATCCCCAAATGTTTTAGCCTTTCCTCATAAGGGAGGTCCCCCAGCCCAGTAATCATTTTCCACCGGGATGGGGCCACGCATCCCCGTGGGATCGCTTCCTGTGATTCCCTGACCGGAGAGCTCAGGGTTTCAGGTCTCTGGCTGTGTAGTCAGAAGTTGGTAGTTCAAATCCCCCTTAGTGACACCTGGGAGCTGAGCCAGCTTGGGTAGCCAGAAGAAGGGAAAGGGAAACCACTTCTGAGGGTTCCTGACCTGGAAAACCCTTTTAAAAAAGGGGGTTGCCATAAGTCCAAATTATCTTGACTGATTATCATTATCATTTCCAACTTTCACACCATCTATGCCTCAAGAACAGCTCTGGAGAACTTGAAATCTCTCCTTCTCTCAAAGTTTGACATGATCTAAGAAAACTATGCCTCAACCCAGAGATAAATGGAGGCACAGTAGATCAATGGCGCCCAACCTTGAGTCACCCAGGTGTTTTTGGACTGCAACTCCCAGAAGCCTTCACCACGAGCTGTGTCGGACAGAGTTTCTGGGCATTGCTGTCCAAGAACAGCTGGGTCACCCAAGGTTGGGAATTGACAATGGAGACAGATGCATAAACCTCTGAGAACCATGTGTGGGTTTGTGATGCCTGGTGACCTCGAGAACCTGTCGGCCAAAACACACAAATATTCACCTTTGCACAGATTAGACCAGGAAGAGAGCTGGCCTGGAGGGCATGTGTGCTGGCCCCTAGTGGGCAGGGCCAAGCTAACCACAGCCATCCCATCCCCTTGAGATGGGCTAGGAAAAGAACGGGGAGGCCCTTCTTGCTTTCCCATTACAATCATCATTCATCATCACCATGATCGCCTTTGCTCTGCAGAACTGGAAGGGACCCTATGGGCCATCAAGTCCAGGCCCTGTCAAGGAAGCCCAGTGGCGGAATCGAACTCCCGACCTCTGGCTTCATGGCCAGATACCTACATAAACATAAGAACATAAGAACATAAGAAGAGCCCTGCTGGATCAGGCCAAAGGCTCATCTAGTCCAGCTTCCTGTATCTCACAGTGGCCCCACCAGATGCGTTTGGGAGCGCAGGAGACTAGATATCTGTCTCCTGATACCACTCCCCTGCATCTGGCCCTTGAAGTACCCTGGTTTTAAGCCTGGAGATGACACATCTCCATCATGGTTTGTCACCTGGGATGGACTTTTCCTCCAGGAATTTGTCCAAGCCCCTTTTGAAGACATCCAGGCCAGATGCCATCACCACATCCTGAGACAAGGAGTTCCATAGACTAACAACACGCTGGGTGAAAAAATATTTTCTTTTGTCTGTTCTCACTCTCCCAGCCCTCAGTTTGAGTGTATGTCCCCTAGTTCTGCTATTTTGTGAGAGGGAGAAGAGTGTCCCTCTATCCACTTGTCTCATGCCCTGCATTATTTTGTATGTCTCAATCATATCCCCCCTCAGGTGCCTTTTTTCCAGACTGAAGAGCCCCAAAAGCACTCAGCTATCCAGCTGGCAAAAAATAACCATGTGCCGTAAAAGTCAGTTCTGACATATGGCTTCTTTTTTCCAGGGTTATCCAGGTAGAGAAGACTCTGAACTGGTTTGGTATTCCCTACTTCCGGGGTGGCCTTAGGAATGCGCCAATTGTCCAAGGCGACACTCCCAGGGGACACTGAGAAGGATTTGAACTCCCAAGCTCTTGTCTTTCCAGTTGGACATCTAAACGACCGAGCTCTTCAACCCACTCATAATAATAATAATGTGCTGTCCAGTCAAATTCTGAATTACCGTGACCCTGTTCAGGGCTTTCAAAGCAGAGGTCCTTCAGGTTTCCCCTTCTCGTCTACTGGGGTCTCCCTGGGACTGTGCAGCCTCTGCCCCAAGGCCTCCCAGGCTGGCTCTTGAGATGGGCAGCGGGGAATCGAACTCCCGACCTTTGCCTCCACAGCCAGATGTCTAAGCCACGGAACGGTCCAGCCATTAACAGCCACAGGGAGGACTCTGCTGCACCCCTTCCGGCGATGCACAAGCTCTGACAACCTGTCTTCTTCAGATCCCTGAGTTAGCAGTTCTGCCACTGAGGAGGCTGGGGGGGGGCAGGGAAGGAGTGGGAGCCTCAGGCAGAATGAGAGGGGGGTGGGCAAGAAACAGCAGCAGAAAACATATGGCAGAGAACCAGGCTAAATCAGAGAGGCGGGAGGGGATCGGAGGTCAGCCAGTTGTCCACGGCAGGGGGAAAGGTGAAGGCAACCAGGCCACACCTCCCCCCCTCCTTCCTCCATAGAAACCATCCCGGGCCCCCAGATTAAAATACAGCCAGCCATGCCTTTCACACAGGGCAAAATATACCAGATTGTGCAGCTGGACACCATGGTGCATGCCTGTCGGTGTAAGCAGCAGCCCCTTCCACCCCCCCTGTGCAAAACCAAGGGTTGCAGGAAATATTTGCACGCTGTAGGTTCACAAGTACACACACACAGAGAGGGGGGATCCATGAGGACTAGAAACTTGGGAAATGAGAACTCAAAACAACAACAACAACAACAAAAATGCCCAGATTACTAAACCTTAAAGATTTCTAAATGCTGCGGCAAAATCATTAGGCAGTTACATCTGGAGAGGGTTTTTCTTAAGATTTTCTTCAATCACCTCTAGTGTGAAGGTGGCTTGCGTAACCAATTTTGCATCGGTTTTCCTCCCATATTGATGCCTGCAAACCATGAGTTTCTAATGAGACCAAAGGAAATGTGGATAGCAAAGTTTCCTTGGCTTTAGCCCTTATTATCAAGGGACTGTGTCTTTCCCTCTGGATTTGGACCTAGTGGTGCCTAGACCAGGGGCTGTTCTCTGCAGCTGTGCTACAAACCCAAGCTGCCTTCTTCTAAGCCAGTGGTCCCCATGCTTGGGATCAGGGACTGCAACTCCCAGACGCCTTCAGCACCAGCTCTGCCCTGGCTCTCCTGCAGCCAGAGATATTTCTCTCTCTCCCTCCAAGGCCTACCGTCTGAAGCCACTGCTGGTATTGAACCTGCGGCCTCTGGCATCCAAAGCATTTGCCGGGCCCACTAACCTCACAGCCAGCTGGCCTCTTTTGCTGCAGCCCTGTTGAGCAAAACCTCTGACATGCTGGCATCTGCAAGGCACTGTTCTATGGGTCCTCCCAGCTGGTCCTTAATGATAATGATGAATCCTTAATAATAATGATTCATAAGAACATAAGAACATAAGAAGAGCCATGCTGGATCAGGCCAAAGGCCCATCTAGTCCAGCTTCCTGTATCTCACAGCGGCCCCACCAGATGCGTTTGGGAGCGCATGAGACCAGATATCTGTCTCCTGATACCCTCCCTGCATCTGGCCCTTGAACTACCCTGGTTTAAAGCCAATTACACATCTCCATCTCGTGATGGACTTTTCCTCTAGGAATCTGTCCAATCCCCTTTTGAAGGCATCCAGGCCAGATGCCATCACCACATCCTGTGACTTACAATGGGTGAAAAATATTTTCTTTTGTCAGTTCTTACTCTCCCAGCACTCAATTTGAGTGTATGTCCCTAGTTCTGGTATTTTGAGAGAGGGAGAAGAGTCTATCCACTTTATCATACCCTGCATTATTTTTTATGTCTCAATCATATCCCCCCTCAGGCGCCTTTTTTCCAGACTGAAGAGGCCCAATTGTTTTAGCCTTTCTTCATAAGGGGTCTTTTCTGGGTGTAGCATCCTCTGCTTGTGATGTAGTGCTTCTCAACCTGCGGGTCCCCAGATGTTCCTGGACTGCAACTCCCAGAAGTCTTCATCAGTAGCTGAGCTGGCCAGGATTTCTGGGAGTTGCAGTCCAGGAACATCTGGGGACCTACAGGTAAAGACTCACTGTGGGTGGAGCTCTCATTGACATAGGGAGTTGGAAAACAACAACAATTCTTATCCCATTGAAAGCATGGGTGTACTTTGCACATGCTTAGGAACACTTTTGTTGACCTCTAATTCCTCTAAGCCAAGGGTCTCCTGGCTTCAGAAGGAGATGCCCAAACCGCCTGCTCTATCAGCGACCATCCTCTGTTTGTGATAGAGGATGGAGCTCTCATTGACATAGGTCATTGGAAATAAACAACAATTCTTATGCCATTGAAAACCCCTTACTAAGTGTACTTTGCACATGCTCAGGAACACTTCTGTCTACCTCTGATTCCTCATAACCAAAGGCTCTCCCGGCTTCAGATGGAGATGCCCAAACCGCCTGCTCTATCAGCGACCATCCCATAAAATATTTCAGAAGAAAGTCCTGCCCAAAAGTGGGCCCCGAGAGCTCGGGGAGGGGGCGAGGGTGGCGTGGCAGGATGGGGGCCGTTGCTGTACTTTGCTGGAAATAACGCCCCTCCTTAGACAAGTGCAGTCTAGCTATTCCTGGTTGCCATGGCACCCAAGAGGCAGTTTGGGAAAATGTGGGAGGCATCTGTGGAGAACTTGGGCTTTCAGGAAGCTGATGGGACTCGGTGGCCATGGAGGAGGAAGAGGAGGAAGAGGAGGGAAAAAGTGGGGTTGGGGAATTTTTAAGCAGGAGGAGGGGGAATACTGGGAAGGATGAGAAGGCCAAGAATCCAGCTGAATAAGAAAGAAAAGAACTGCAAAAACAGACCTATCCGGAAATTCAAATGGGTATCTTGAAGATTAGAAAACGTGTCAGCATGAGATTTTTTTTATCGTATCTCCCCAGTTTATCTGATCAATTTACACACAGAAAAAATGGAGTTGGGAGGGGCCACCAAAGCAGGGGCATAGCTATGGGGACCAGGGGGCATCTGTCCCCGGGTGCAGCGTCTGGGGGCAGCAAATTAGGAAGGCATGCCGTGGGTGACCTGCCAGGGCTGGCATGGAGGGCTCCCTGGCCACCACTGCCTCCTTCTTCATGGCATCTTAGCCCCTCCCCATCCCTTGAGGGGGCATGAAAACTGACTTTGTCCCCAGGCGCTCAAAACCCTAGCTACACCTCTGCACCAAAGCCATCCAATCCAACTCCCTGCTCGAGACAGGAATTCCCAATCAAAGGTGACCCGCCAGGTGCCGGTCCGATTTTCTCTCGAAGGCCTCCAGCGTTGGCAACCTGGCACCCTCCTAAGGTCATGGGTTCTATTGTCATACTGTCCTAACAGTTAGGGAGCCCCCCGATATTCAGAGGAAATCTGGGATCCTGTAGCTGATGCATGTCCAAACTTCGGCCCTCCAGATGTTTTGGACCACAATCCCCAGAATTCTAAGCTTAGATTGTCAGTGGCAAAGGACTGTGGGAGTTGCAGTCCAAGACATCTGGAGGGCCGAAGTTTGGACAATGCCTGCTGTAGCTTGAGCGTCGTACTAAGCGTACAGCACTCTGCTGTGATGGAAGACAGATCTCTGGCCGTCTCCTGGGAGGCTGCCTCAGGGCGGTTATACACGACCCCTAAACTCCGGGGCAAATGGCTCCCAGCTCCGGAGATTAAAAATGTTTACCCACCAGCTCCGGAGTTAAGAGGAAATTAAGTGCGACCCCGCCCACTTTAGCGCGTCCCAGCGCAGCTTTCAGGTACCTGCTTTTTGGATGTGACAAATATTTGATCCGGTGTAAGGATAGTGAGTGCAGGGCTCTCCTGGCTTCTGTTTGTTGTTTTTTTGCGCCCCGCCCCTTTAAGAGTTCTGAATGCTGCCGGGAACAAAACGGAGGTAAACCGGCATTCTTTTCTTTCTTTTTTCTCCCTCCCTCAGGCAGCCAGCAACCAGGAAGTGCGGAGGGGGGTGGGGACAGAGGAAGAGCAAGGAACCCCTAAGATCTCTGGTCCGAATTTAAGTGGCCAGCAGATCTTAGGGGTCGTGTAAAAAGGCCCTTAGTTTCAAGTCTCTGAAAAGTGCTCTCCTGTCTCTTCGCAATCTTCCTTTCTCAAGGCTAGTTGTGCCCAGTCCTTCCTAGGGCTCGGTTATGCAGGCCAGAAGAATTTCTGGAGCTGACAGCTATGCACCCTGCTTCCCTCAAAACTAACATTCCCCCCTCCTGCGTGGTGGCCAGGGCTCCGGCCTGAGCGCCCGGGGACAGCCAAGCGACGGCCCAGAAAAACCTCACACCTCTCCTGCTTCGGGTGCCACCAGTTTCAGCGGGGAGCTCTACACCCCAAAACTTCCCCCACGATGTGCTATTCGGAAATGCTGCTTGAAACCCTTGCAGTGCTCTGCATTATGGATTCATGCGGTGGTTTTCAACCTCCTTCCAAAGGCCATGAAACATGAGCTCTCTGGCGTGTGTTCCAGTGCCTTCTCGGGACCGGGAAAACAGCGGATCGTGAAAGATTCCCTGGGCCTTTCCTAGACGGAGAAAGTTATCTGAGATGGAGCAGGAGCATGTAGCCCTGTATCACCTGTCCCAATCAGCAACCACTCAGGTGCGGTTCCCTCTTCCTTCCCTACCTGTTTTATTGAACGAGGACAGGTGTTGGGACCTGAGGCAGACAGGCAGGGCTGCTTACTTGCCCTTTCAGCCTCTGGGGCAAACGGACTTATCTCCCACCCACCTTGCTGTCAAGCATGGGGGGGGGGTCAATCCTCAATGGAAAAGGGGGAAGACAATGTGGTACTTTCCACCCATCCACCCACCCACCCTCTCACCATCACCACCACCACCACCAGCTGCAGCAGCAACAACAAAGGCATACAAAAAAAAGAAAGAAATTGTATTTGAAAATCATGCTCCTTTTGGGGGTAGGCAGTCAGGAGAAGATAGGAAATCCCAAAGGGTGCAGTTGGGTCAGATGTGACCCCTGGGTGAAGCCTACCTCACATGGGTGTTCTGAGGATAAAATGATGGGTGTGGATTTGTGTAGGGGTGGGCGGGCATTAATTTAGAGTGCCCCAAACTCCTTGGAAGGAAGATGGAATCAAGTTGTAATACACAAAGCTAAATGAGTATTCAGCCTCACCCTTTTTCCTCACATCCTCAGTAAACTTGCCAGTGTTCAATAATGAATTTTTCAAGAATGAGGGCTTTAAGTACAATTTTAGAAGGGGCTAGGCAAGCAAGATTTCCAGGCATTTGGAAGGGCGGGCTTACATTCTTTTCCCAAGGAAGGAAGGAAGGAAGGAAGGAAGAAAGAAAGAAAAGAAAAGAAAGAAAGAAAGAAACCAGAGGTTAAATAGTATATAGAGAAACTATTCGCACAGTGTAAGAGACTAATTCCCCACGTTTTGCAAAATACTTTCAAGGCAGACATTAAAATATAACTATAACACAAACAATTAATAAAACCAATTCATCTAGCCTTTCTTAGCAACCAGATTTCATTAGAAGAAACTGTGTGAGAGCAGGAAGGAGGGAGAGAGGGAGGGAGACAGAGAGAGAGGGAGAGAGAGAAAGTGAACCCAGGAACCCAGGCCCAGTAATTGGTTATAGAATTATTCAGACATGTGTGCTTGAATGGCGCCTATGATGGATCGGTTCAATAAGTTTCACTTACTGAAACCCAAGGGGGCAGCCCCACCTTGTCGCTCTCCAGCTGCTCATCTGTGCATGCATACGCACGCGCGCGCGCACGCACACACACACACACACACACACACACACACACACACACACACACACACACACACACACACACACAGACACACAGAAAAATGGAGTTGGGAAGGGCCACCAAGGCAGGGACATAGCTATGGGGGTCAAAGGGGGGACATCTGTCCCCGGGTGCCAGCGTGCCAACGCTGGAGGCCTTCGAGAGAAAATCGGACCAGCACCTGGCGGGTCACCTTTGATTGGGAATTCCTGTCTCAAGCAGGGAGTTGGATTGGATGGCCTTGGTGCAGAGGCGTAGCTAGGGTTTTGAGCGCCGGGGACAAAGTCAGTTTTCATCCCCCCCAAAGGGATGGGGAGGGGCTAAGGTGCCGTGTGTGGGGGGGGATTCCGGGCTCTTTGGGGTGCATAAACTGAGCTTTCCTATGTGCCCCCGGCCAGGGCCTTCCTTTCTCGTCGCACAAGTCCTTTCCAGGAGCCGAAAGCTGGCGCTGGGGCTGCCTGCCTGCCCTGAGAGGGATGTCCTTCCCAACGCCCTTGAGGAATGCCTCTTCCACCCGCACCACCCTCCGTCACCCAGCCACCAACCCTGATCTTTCGCAACTGCTCACACACGTCTGCGTCCTTCCGTCTTCCTTGTGGAAAAGGGGAAAAACATAAAGCCCGCTTCCCACCCTCCCTGGGTGAAAGCTCTTCTCGAGCTGCCCACCTTTCATGTGGGGGCAGCCAAAGAACTGTGCCGATTAACACCCCAGTGGCCCACAGCCTCTCCCCTGTTCAGTTTGTGGTGTGCCTCTACACTTAGTGTCTTTCTCTTGCTCTCTCTTACACACACACACACACACGCACATTTACTCACTCTTCCAGGGGTGACTCATGCCTGAACAGTTATCAATGGCAAGAACCACACAGGCAGGTAGGATGCACACTACACACACACACACACACACACACACACACACACACACACACACACACACACACACACACACACACACACACACACACACACACACACACGTGTACAAAAGTGTCACCCACAAACTGAATGCCCCCCCCACCCCCGCATCTTGACAGCTTCTAAGGAATGAAAGAAAAACGCAGGCCTCTGGAAAGAGATGTATGGGGTGTGGGGTGAGGGGAGTAAAGGGGTGGGAAGTATTAAAAAAAACTCCTCTGCTTTTTTTAATTGTTCTAGGCAGCCCAACATATTTGAGAAGGATGTTTCCAGATGTTTTGATTGGTCCCCCCCCGAACATTTATTTTTTTAAAAAAGCACAGGTCAACACTAATGGACTGCCCTCGACAAACGCATCTTGGGTGCTGTTGAAGCAGAACGAGCAAGAATTTAGGGCCCTTCACAGGTGCGACCTCATAGAACCACGGAAGGAACCCCCCAAAAGATCATCTAGTCCACCCCAATGCTGATTTGGGAACCTCATAGGACATGCATCCCACAGGTAACCACCCAACTCTCTCTCTCTCTCTCTCTCTCTCTCTCTGTCTATCTGTCTGTCTGTCTGTCTGTCTGTCTGTCTGTCTGTCTATCTATCTATCTATCTATCTCATATGTCTTTCACTTTGTCAAGAAGTAGTCCTTCAAAATAGTGGTAGAGCGGGAATACATACACAGAGACATGCACAAAAACTATATTTCAATTCGCTAGCTATGAACCCACCTAAAGAAGTTTGGTTTGGTTTTCTAAATGCTTTGGCATTCAAAATAAGTTGCCAACAACTTTCTTTTGTCCATTTATGGGAGGAGAACTGAAAATGGCCCAACAATTAAAATCAGGTGCAAACAGGTTGTTCATGAGGAGTGATATAAAGTGCCCTTCCTTTGAAATTCCAAGTGTGAATGATATCACACAAAAATGTCTCGGTGAGAAATGCCATGTGGGATGGCAACCAAGAACTTGATGGTTTAAAATTCTTCTCACAACTAGTCACCTGAAGGAAGCTGGACAGGAGAACACAGAAGAGTCACCCAGCTACCAAAATACAGACAAATTCTGCTTGTAGTTCAGGAAACAGGAGATGGCCATCATGGCTAGTAGCTAGCAGCCACCACCACATCAATGCATTCTTCTAATCCCTTTCTAAAGCCATTAAAGTTGGCAATAATCACTCCTCCTGTGGCAGTAAGTTCCATAGTTCAAGTACGTGCTTGTAACAATGTCAATCCTTTTATCTACGTGCTTTTAATGAAGTCTATCGTTTTTTCTGTCCTAAATCTGGGCTGGCAAGACTAGCCGCTGCCACCACCACCCTCTCTCTCTCTCTCTCTCTAGTTTCCCAAATCTTTTTTTTAATGTGCTTGCAATTGTTTTGAATGGTTTTATACTTCGCTTATTTCCATGATAATATGCTTAATTGCTTTCAATGGCATAATCCACTGCAATGTATTTTAACCTGAATTTCTCTTTGTACTTTGTGGGCCACCTTGCACCCCTTTATGTCAGGGGAAAGCACATGAAAGAATTGTTCTCCAAAACTTTCTCTTTGCTCTAAGAAGAAAATCTTCACCTTACCTCTTGTCTTCAGCATCTATTCTGAAATCAGGTTCATACAACCTTCACCGCCATGACTGCAAAACTTGACCTGTTGGCTGTTTTAGGGTTATCCTGGAAATTCCCACCTGTTCCAGGAAACCCACGCCTACCAACACGCCTTTAAACAAAGCTTCAGAAACCTATGCTCACTGAGGTTGTCCTGATGAAGAAGCAATTTCTGCCAGGAAGACATTTCCTGGTCCATGGAAATGGCAAAAGCCCTTCCTGAAGTGATGCTGCCATGCATTGAGCACAAGACAGAGACAGACAGACCTGGCTGGGTATAAAGCTAGCTTTTTATACTCCTCGTCAAACAACTGAGCTGGATGCATAATAGTTCAGTGAGTTCGCTTTCTGGTCGGGAGTTCGATTCCCCTCTATGCCTCTTGGGAGAACAGCCAGCCTGGGTGGCCTTGGGCAAGCTGCATACAGCCCCATGGGCCCCTCCCAGAAAGAAGGGAGGGGGGGACCACGTCTGAGTATCCTCCTCTTGGAATACACTGGAAAAACTTTGCCATAAGTCAGAACTGACTGGATAGCACCTTATGATTATTGACTGACATCCCAGGAGACCGTGTTGGTTCCTTGGAAATCCAAAAACCATTGCTCCTTTTTTTCTTTATACTCATGTTTCTGAACTGCCATCTCCATTGGCCAGGACAAAAATTCCAGGTGATAAAAATATTCCTGATGCCCTGAGATGACTGCACAAAACAGAAGCGGGGAGTCCAGGCACCCTTGGTGGCTGAACTTATGATGGTTTGTGGAAAAGATCCCCACAGCGCTTCCCCTGTAGAGACACACTTTAGAAATTATGGGTCTTCCGCCACCATCTCCTCATACCTCCTGGTCTTTGGTGTCTCGGAGACATTAGCTGGGTGAAAACTATGAATGAAAACCTCCCCCACAAAGAACAGAGTGGCTTGGCTCATTTCAGGAAGTGCCCAATCCTCTCTATCAGGAGGTGGTGGAGTGTGTTTTATTTTTTAACCATGAGCTCAGCGGAGACCTCACAGACATCAAAGGAAGGAGGAGTTTCTAGCATGAAAAAGAATTGTGGTCACTTCCTCCATCTGGATTGAAGCAAGCAAATATCAATCCAATGAAACCTCAGGTGGGGGTGGGGTGGGGAAATGTCTCCCCAGCTGCCCCCCCTCTCCCCTGCCCCCTTTCTCCTTTCACCCACCACCACTGTGAATTCAAGGCCAGACTTCAGCAAAGCTGGCACAGGCCAAGATGGATTGGATGGGCGTCAGGCAGAGAGGGTCCAATCCATCACTTCCTGCGGACATCCATTATTAATAGGCCCTTGGCAAGGGGTGGAAAAGCTTTTTACACGGAAGCCTCTCTTTCAGCCCCTCCCCACCCGTGGTGGCCAGTGGCCTCCTGCACTGTCCTGGAAGTCACGTCTCAATGTCCTCAAGTGAGAAGTTCCTTCTCGGCACACCGTTTTCCTAGGTGTGTGCGTGCGTGCATGTGTGTGCGCACACACACACAGAGGCATCCTCCTCCTGGATTTCTCCCGCTCCTGCCACAAGGTTGGTTTTTTTGCAAGTAGGTTCTTTTCAAACCCCACAGAGAGCAGAGACCCAAGTGGGCCATGCCATCCAAAGGAGGGTGCCCCTTTCAAAAGTAGACTCCTCTCCCTTCCACCATTCATCCCAATCACATGCAAGCCTCCCATTGGTGCTCAGTCCTGAAATGACCACCCCGTAAGTCCAGCTCAGATCTTAACCTGCAACCGGTGGTCTCTTCCGACCGCCCCTCTGCCACCCGACAGGCTCGGCTTCATACCCACAGATCTTCTGGCAACCATCTTCCAGACATCCACCCAGACGTTGCTTCCTGCTGCCACTGCCACTTCCTCTAAGACCACCTCTGTGGCACAAAACCACATCAAGCTTTCCCTGAATGGCGGACTACCCACTGTGTCATTATATGAATCTAACATACATAATTACATAGGCTTTGTGCTTCTATCCACTTATGTAACTTTGTGTTTATATCTCCCTTGTGTGATTACATTGACACTATGTTAGCAATTGTTAGTTTTAATGTTGCCTTCTAATGCTGTAAGATAACCCTCAATTCCCTGTTCCTCAAACTGAATATGTCTTCCTTGTAATGGGCTGTATATTGTCTCTCCTTACTGTAAGCTGCCATGGGTCCTTTTCCAAGGAGAAAGGCGGGGTAAAAATGCTCAAATATAAAATAAAATAAAATAAAATAAAATAAAATAAAATACATCTGTTCCCAGGCCCATTCATACTAGTATGCCATGACCTCAAACTATTACATCACCCAAGAAAATTCCCGTTTAACGTCCCCTGCCCCAACCCCATCCTGCCACTTGCTCTCTTCGAAAGAGGCCTTTTAATAACCCCTTGCTCCAACTCCCATCTCTCAAATTCTTCACCCCAGTTAGGACCAGACGGCTACTGCAGCTTCTCCCACTGGTTCCTAAAACCCACCAACACTCTCCTGCATAAGCGCTCTCTCTCTCTCTCTCTCTCTCTCTCTCTCTCTCTCTCTCTCTTTCACACACATGCACACACACACACACACCCTGAAATCAGCATTCATGTACAGTCAGTGTGGTATTTAGCGCACGCACTGCGTGTATGTGACGGGGAGAATGAAACGGCTCCTTTCGGTGCTATTTCTGGAACCCGTTCCTCCCCACCCACCCTGTACATTACACCTCCGCAATGTGCACTGAGCAACCCCCCCTCCACGCTTCGGCTCTTGAGAACTCCAGGAGGGAGCAGCTGTTTGAACATCCTCACCACCTCCCCCTTAAAAAAAAAAAGAAAACGGGAAGGAAGGGCAGTGTACAGCCCTCCAGAGGTGGTAGGTCTCCAGCTCCCCTGAGCTGTAGCCAGTGGCAAGGCCCAATGGCAATTCAGGCAACCCGAGAAGGCTCCGTTCCCCCTACTCACTCCTTCGTTATCGTCAGGAGCACTACCTGTTCTTGCTCTCCCCTCCCCCCCCCCAATGCAATTTCCACAGCCACTCATTCACCCACCTTCCTTCTTATGCTTCCTGGTATAATTACTGGCCCTGCCCCTGATTAATCAGGATTGAATCATTCCCTTCCTACAGGCTCTCAGAGGGGCTGCCTGATTCTTCTGCACTTCCGCGGAGGGAAGGCCGTGACCCCCCAGGGCCAAATCTGCTGGCTCGGAAAGGCAAGGGAGACGGCCACTTGCCTTGCTCTGGCCTGCCTAAGGCAGCCCATTCTTGGTTCTTGCATCGCCAGCTAGCCACCGGCAGCCAGCTGGTCTGGTCTTATCCCTCTCTGGAGTCACGAGAACTTGTGAACAGGTGACTATTAAAGGAATTGAGCAGGGGTTGGAATGCTGGGTGCCTCTCAGAGGGAATCAGGTTGGCCGTTCATTCCTCCCTCTTTTCCTGCCTTGGGGGGTTTCCTGCTTATTTCCCAGAGCATCCAGGGCTGCTTATTCTTCTCTTCCCTCCCTCGCATCCTCCCTCCGACATCCAATTGTGCCTTCCATCTCTGGACACCTGTGGGAAATGCTGTCCATCAAATGCTCAGAGCAAGCTGCTTCCCGGGCAGATGCGGTGGGAGGGAGAGTCTAGTGCAGCCCTCAGCTCGGAGAACCAGGCCTCGGAGAAGGCCTGGCTGGTCTCCATGTCATGAACGCCCCCCTCCCCAATAAGTACGTGGATACAGAACCCCCCACACACAAAAACACAATCCAGGGAAGGCCAGGCAAAGGGGACAGTGAGAGGCACCCCTGCGAAGCACTGGCAGCAATGGTGGGAATCAGTCAGGGACTCAAGCACCCAAGGAGGTGTCCAGGAGAAGCCAAAACACCTTTCTGGAGCTTGAGTGTCCTTGGCTGAGACAAAAGGGAAGGGTGCTCCCCAACCACCAGTGGCCCACAACCACACACACACACACACACACACACTGCAGCATACAGGCACCCCACGTTTCCCAGCATAGATCCACTTGGGTAGTGATGCGTAGCCTGCATAAATAAATTGTAAACGGCCCAGAGAGTGCTGGAAGTGCTATGGGGCGGTATATCAGCAGAACACTTTGCTTTGTAGGGCTAAGCCCTTCAAGGGAGGAAGGGAACGGGTTAGAGGGTGGGAGGGCCTTCTTCCCCACCAACCCTACAGGACACCCGTCCATATCTCTTTGGGGGACCTATCCGGGAACCTCGTGCCAAAGGGTCCTCTCTGGGCAGGGCCGGTCGTTCTCTTAGCATCCCAGATGTGTACAGAGAGAAAGAGCGAGAGAGAGAGAGCCCTGCGCCTGGTTCTGAGTTCTGTGGCGTGGCTGGTGTGGCCAGAAGCCTCGGCCACGACGGACACGTCCGTAGCTGCAAGCGGTGAAGCCCTGAGGCCGCGGACGCCAGCAAACCCCCACGTTCAGCACCACGGACAGCGGCGGCGGCGCTTCAGCACCACGGACAGCGGCCCCGGCGGCGCCCGGCCTAGGGAGCCGCCTCCAGGTGCCAGGTCTCACTACAACTCCCATGACGCGCAGGCAGCCCGGCCGCGCACTTCTGGAGGAGGGGGGAGAAGTGAGGGAGGGGAACAGATGCCGTAGGGCCCATCCCGCCGCCGCCGCCGCCGCCACCCCCATCATCCTCATCATCCTCGACACTCGGCTACCCCGCCATCACCCCTCCAGAGAGCTATCCCACGCACCCACCGGCTCCATGGAAACTGCTGGCAGAGAGCGAGCGAGCGAGCGAGCGCAACGCTTTCCCTCCCACCCCTTCTAGCAACGGGAGAGCTCCCCATCTCTCTCTCTCTCCAGTCTCGACACCCCCCCTCCCAGAGCCCTCCCCCCCTCCCCATAGCCACCCACCTTGCCCATCAGCAAGGAGCACTTGGGCACGGCCGGGCCGGGCCACCTCCAAAGGTCCCGCGGCCTCGGTCGTCCCTTTTTTGTCGGCCCCCCTCCCAGGTACACACACACACACACACACACAGAGGGGGCTTCCTATGTCCCCCCCTCTTTCTTTTGCAGAGGTGAGCCCCCACCCCCACCCCTCCAGCCAGGCCGAGAAGATCGCCTCTCTGGCCGGGGAGTCCCGCCAAGGTATCCCCCCTCCCCAGATCGGTCTCCCAACCTCAGCACCACCACCAGCACCACCAGCACGCCAACCCGCGCGGGCCCGATCCACCCCACCCCACCCCACCGGCTCGGGCGGCTCCCCCCCTCCCCCCCTCCCTCCCTCGGTCTTACCTTGGTAGTGACTATGCACAGGCAATCCATCCCTCTCTGGACACCGCGAGCGCCTAGCTGGGGGAGGTCTGTAGCACATCAGATACGCCGCCGGGGCTCAGGGTTAACACTCGCCCCCCCCACCACCACCACCACCTCTCTCTCGCCTTAGGATGATTGCCTTCTGGGCGAGCTGGCCGCCCGGGGGGGGGGGAGGAGGAGGAGGAGGAGGAGGAGGAGGAAGAGAGGGTGGCGGCGGGCAGGGCGGGGAGGGGGGTGAGGGTGAGGGTGCCGGCCACTGGTGTCCCACCCAGCCAGCCCTCTCGCCCCTCCAGCTACCCTTGGGTGTTCCCGAAGGGTGCCGAGCCTGGCATGGGCGCCCAGGGCGCGCGCCCGCCTCTCTCTCTGTGTGTGTGTATGTGTAAGAGAGAGAGAGAGAGGAGAAAGAGAGGAAGGGAGAGAGCGAGCGAGAAAGCGCGTGCGTGTGCCGGTGGGGGCGCAGGAGCGGAGACGGGGGGGGGAATTTGGCGCAGGGGGCGCGCGGAGGGGAGGGGGCGCGCGCGCAAGAAGCGCAAGAAGGCAGCGCGTGTGTGGAAAGGGAAGGAGAGCTCCGGGAGGAAGAGGAGGGAAGCCAGGAGGGAGGGGAAGAAACCGAGAGGGAGGGAGGGAGGGAGGGAGGGGGGGGGAGCTTGCAGCGAGGGATGTGGGGGAGTGACAGAATATGTGGGGGGAAGAGAGAGGGGAGGGGAAGGGGAGGCCGGAGGGAGGGCAGGGCAGGGACGGAAGGGGGCGGCCGGCGGCGCTCCCTCTTTCCCTGGGGAGAAAGGTGCAGGGAGGGGGATGCGGTTGGGGCGGGAGGGGGTGGGGTGGGGTGCGGGGCCGGGCAGAGTGGGATGGGGTGGGGGTAGGGGGGGAGGCCGGCTCACAGCGCGGGGGGAGGCCTCAGGGGGCAAGCGGGCGAGGCAGCGCCTCCTTGCTGCGCCCCATCCGAGGAGGGGGAGGGAGGGAGGGGGGAGGAGAAAGGGAGGGAGGGAGGGAGGCGGGGGTGGGGGGGCAGATTAACCCCTCGAGTGCCGGCCAGGCTCCAGCCCCGGCGCGGGAGGGGAAGGGGAAGGGAGGGGGGGCGAGCGCCGCGTAACCCCGAGTTAACTCTCCCCGCGCCAGGAGGGACTGAAGCACCGGGACTTTTTTGGGGGGGGAGGGAAGGGGGGACGAAGAGGAAGAAGAGGAGGAGGAGGAAGGACTCCCGAAAAGGGAGTCCCGGAAGTGGGAGGGAGGGAGGGGGGAGAGGCGGTGAGCCCGGGACACCCCTTCCGGACACCACCATCAGCACCACCATCATCCTCGCCCCCAGCACCTTGTTATATATTCCTTGCCTTTTCACCCATCCTCCGCTGACCATCCTCACAACGACCCTGCCAGGGAGAGTCGGGGGGGGGGAGAAGACTGCACAGCCCCACAAAGTATCTCATGGCTCAAGGGCACATTTGGACCCTGGCCCTTCCCCACCCCAGCCAGACCCTCTGACCACGACACAGGAGAGCCTACCTACATGGAACTACATCTTCTGTCCACGCAGGAGTTCTAAAGCTTCTCGGTGGGCAGAGGTTTCCAGATGGCCCCCACAACCATAAAATGCAGAAAGGTCTGGGTGATAACAAGGCAGGCCCACCGTGTATAACAGTTGGAGGCCAAAAGACCAAATGGATGCATAAAGGTAAATAAAGGCAGGGCCAGGACATGGGAGGCACAGCGCCAGAGTGTGTCCTGACCTAAATGGCCAGAGAGAGAGAGAGAGAAAATGTGCTTCTCCCTCCCATGACACTGAAAAAAGAAGGAAGGAAGGAAGGAAGGAAGGAAGGAAGAAAGAAAGAAAGAAAGAAAGAAAGAAAGAAAGAAAGAAAGAAAGAAAGAAAGAAAGAAAGAAAGAAAGAAAGAAAGAAAGAAAGAAAGAAAAAGAAAGAAAGTCAGTTAAGGTGCCAGGCAGGTCTCTTTGGAGAGGACCTTGTACAGTCAAGGGCCCACCACTGAACAGATCCTGCACTGGAGGCCAACAGGCAGGGGCACAAACCCATAGGAATTTCTGAGGGCGTTGCTCTCTATTTGATGGTCATGGGTAGGGAGTGACAGACCCCATTTTTCTCCTGATCACAACTGAAAGTGGTCATACTTCATTCCTCAAAAATGGCTGGATAAGGGTGGGAACCGGGAGAGGTAGGAGGTGGGACATCACTGAGGCAGGGCCAAGTTGACCCTTCACAGACCATGGGTTAATCAATTAATCGAGAGGCTTCTCCCTCCTCTTCCCCTCCCCCTCCTCCTCCTCCCCCAGGTTGTGGTAGGGTTAAATTTGGAGCTGAGAGGTGGGGTGGAGGAGAAAGAACAGAGAGCCTGCCAGGAAAAAAATCCACACTGGGGAGAAGGGAAGCAGAGAGAGGCAGAAATATATGGTAAGACGGATGTTAGGGTGGGAGGCGAGTACAGAGAACTGCAGTTAAAAATGCCTCAATCACAGGATTGAGGTGGGAAGGAAGAGGCAGAGAGAGAAGACAGAGAAAGAAGCTCACCAGTAACAGAGAGGGAGAGAATGCCAGCCAAGGGAGGGACATACATGCATGCATGCATGCATGCATGCATGCATACACACATACATACACACACACGCATGCATGCATACACACATGCATGCATACACACATGCATGCATACATGCATGTATACATACACACACACACATATGCACATGCACACATACACACACACGCATGCACACATACATACATACATGCACGCACACACGCATACACATACATACATACATACATACATACATACATACATACATACATACATACATACATACATACATACATACATACATACATACATACATACATACATACATACGAGGGAGGTTAGGAGGCAGGTGCTTTGCTTAAATCCCCACCACCACCTTCCCAATGCGTTCTGCTTTTCTTCATTTGCAGTTTACAAGCTCAAGACCTCCTGAAGGTGTCCTACAGGGACACTCATCTTAGTTACACCCTGGCTGGGTTGCAGCCATGCGCTCTCTGTGGGGCTGCCTTTGGAAAGTGTTCAGAAACTCCAGAGGGTCTGAAATCTTGGGGGCAGATGACCAGCCCGGGCTGGTTACAGGGACCACGTCATTTCTCCTGTTCCACCAGCTCTGATGGCCGTTGGTCCGTTTCCGACTCCATTCAAAGTCCTAGTTCAGGCCTACGACCGGATCTCCCCATATGAGCCTGCATGAGTTTTAAGAGCATCGTGGGAGGCTTTTCTCTGAGGCCTACCCTCCTCACAGGTGCCTTGGATGAAAATATGATATATGGTCTTCTCTGTGGCAGCTCCCAGATTCTGGAACTCCCTCCCACTGGAGGCCCGCCTGGCCCCATCTTTGCTCTCCTTCCAGAAGCAGGCCAAGGCCTTTCTCTTCAGACAGGCTTTCCTTTAAATCTCTGGTTGCCTGAGAGAACCTTTATTTTAAAAATGGGCCAGTGGCATTGTGTTTCTTTTTTAATTTTAGTGTGTTTTTAGAATTGTTTCTGAAATGTTTGATGCCATAGTTTTAATGTGACACTAGCTTCACTGCTGTTTAATGTTATTATCATTTACTGTATCTAATTAAAGCTTTTAATATTGTCTGGCTTAATAATTTAAACCACGTCGGGTCCATTTGAAGTGAAAAACAGGGTACAATAAAATAAAATAAAACAAAGGAATGATACTTGGCTTACATATGTCTCCTCTCAGGCTGGGTGGACCCCATCTTCCTTTCACCATACAACACCTTCCCTTGTCATACAATATCCTTCCTTCTAATCAGAAGCCTCCAATTCAGGTCCTGCCCTGTGGCACCGCAGAAGACAAATACACTCATTCCCTGCCCGTGACAGCCCTTCCTTCCCTTCCTCCATTCTCCGTCTTCTCCCTAGAGGCAAAGTTGCTAGGGATGACCAGCCAGTAAGATACTAAACCCCCAATTTGTCACTGGTTAGGTCTCACCTAGAGTCCTGTGTCCAATCCTGGACACCACCCTTCAAGAAATTACAGGAAGTCCAGTTTATGCTGAGTATCAAGAAAAAAAAACTTCCTGGCTGTTAGAGTAGTACAACAACGGAACCAGTGACCTCAGGAGGTGGCCAGTGCGCCAACACCGCAGGCCTTCAAGAGAAAATGGGACAGCCATCTTTCAGATTGGCTTCGATCTGGATCCCTGCACGGAGCCTGTGTGTGTGTGTGTGTGTGTGTGTGTGTGTGTGTGTGTGTGTGTGTGTGTGTGTGTGTGTGTGTACTTGATGACCTTCTAGGCCCCTTCCAACTCTGATATTCTATGATTCTATGATATAGAGCCCCCAAGGAGCCACTTAAGATGCAAGAATTCAATACATTGGTGGCTGGCTCCTGCACAACCTAACCTCTCTAAAAAGTGACAGCCCCTGGCTGTGCTGCTGAGAAAATGCCTTCATTTGGCAAGAGACAATATGCCGGCAGTGTGTGTGGGGTGTGTGTGTGTGTGTGGGTTTTCTGTGGACTAGCAGTATTCCAACACCCTAGGAAAGCCCCCCCACACACACCAATGGCATTTAAAACATTTTAAAATACAGTGGTACCTTGTATAAAGGAATTAATTCGTTCCAAATGAAATTCTGTTAAGCAATTTTTCCTTTATACAAATTTCCTGTAGGAATGCATTGAAAACAGAGTAATCTCTAATCACGATCATTTTTTTGTTGTACGGATTCGCCCCATAGATGATTCTGTTAAGCAAATTTCCCCTATCTCTGGAAATTTTTATGTTGTACAGATTTTATGTTACACAAACTGTTTGTTATATGAGGGTCCACTGCAAAATAAAAATAAAATAATGCTTTAAACAAATAAAATAAAATGTTTTTATTTGGTCACTAGAAGTTGGGAGATTGTTCCCTCCCAGATTTAAAAAAAAATTAAAATCCTATGAATTTTCAGTTGCTGAAAACCTACTGATCTTCACATACTCTCTCTCTCTCTCTCTCACACACACACACACACACACACATAAGTATGCCAATCAGCCTCTTTGGTGTTGACCCTCCTCTATATGTTTTCCCCTTTGGGGGTAAAGCCAACCTAATGAGACCAACCAATTCCTGGTTCGGGATCATCAGGAAGGCATCCACCCAGAGCCAGGGACCACTTGGTATTGGGGTGACTAAATTATTTTTGTAAAAAACAAATTTGTAAATAAATAAGAACATGTTTCTAAAGTCCCCCGAGGCACGCAACCCCCTTGGGCAGATGGGGAACTAGTTCAAGGCATAGTCGTACCTCTTAAGACAATTGCATCTTAAGACAAAATACTCATGAGAAGAAAAAAAATTCTGGGAATAGTCATGCTTTGCATGACAAAAAATTCCCTATAGGATGCTTTGCAAGACAAAAAACCATTCCTATGTACCCAGAAAAAAAAACCTGGTTATTTTTGTCTTTTTCTACCCTCCAGGATGGATTAATCTGTTCCCAATGCATTCCTATGGGAAACCATGTTTCATAAGACAAAGTTTTCTTAAAATAAATTGACCTGTAGAACAATTTAAATTTGTTTTAAGAGGTACCACTGTACTAGTAAACTGGGGAGAAAGGGGAATGATTGTGGACCCAAAATTCCCATCAGAGGGTTTACTAAAATAAAATCATCCTAAAGCAAAGGAGGTGGATATCTTCATTAGGGTGGCAAAAGTTACAAACTTAAATGAGGATTCGGCCCTTTAGGGGGTCAATCCATCTCCTGGTTGGGTCTTCCTCTTTTCATGCTGCCTTGCCACCTTTCCCAGCAGGAGGGGTCTTTTCCAGAGAATTCTGTCTTCTCGTGATGGGTCCCGAACAGGGACAGCTTCCGTTTTGTCATTGCTGCCTTCTATTGCTATTCCTTGCGTTTTATTTTAATTTGATTGCTTGTTGATATTTTGTTCCTTGTAAACTGCCTGGAATAATGCTTCAAGTATGTAAGTAAGTAACCTCTCTTTTACACAACCCCTAAGATCCGCTGGCAACTTAAATTTGGACCAGAGATCTTGGGGGTTTGTCGCTCTTCCTGTGTTCCCACCCCTCCGCACTTCCTTGCTCCTGTCTGCATGAAGGGAGGGAGAAAAAAAAGGGAGAAAAGAATGCAGGCTCACCTCCGCTCTGCCATGGGGAGCTGCCCCGGGAAGTATTCCAGTCTCTTAAAGGGGTGGGGGGCAAAAAACCAACAAAAAAACAGAAGGCAAGGAGAGCCCGGCACTCATTGCTTTGCTATCCACATCAGAAATTTTTCACCTTCGGAGACCAGATACTTGGAAAATGTGCTGGGATGCGCTTAGGTGGGCGTGGTCGTATTTAATTTTTTTAAAAATCCGGAGCTGGTGGGAAAACAATTTTAAGCTCCGGATCTGGGAGCCCTTTACCTTGGATTTTAGGGGTCATGTAAAAGCGCCCTAAGTAAGTAAGTAAGTAAGTAAGTAAGTAAGTAAGTAAGTAAGTAAGTAAGTAAGTAAGTAAGTAAGTAAATGGAATACACATGCATTATTTTAAAAACAAATCTCATGCAGAAGAATGGGACTCTCCCCTTAGGGGCGTATCTGGGGGGGGGAGGCAGGAGGGTCTGCCCCAGGTGCAGCAAGCTGGGGGCACTCCAAATCCTGGCTACGCCTCTGCCCATCAGATCCTGGTTTAGGTAAAGCACAACAAGATAACAGGTATTTTTGTTATTTAATATGTTCTTGTCACGCTGGTTCTCTCAGAGAAGGGGCAATGGGACCTGTAGGGTCTTCTGTCTCTGGCATTGAAAATAATTTGCCGGGTTTTACGCTCTGGGCTTCAGCCAGTGGAATGTGTGTGTGTCCCATGGCTGCTTCAGGCAGCAGAGTATCTTGGGTCAGCCCTATGCAGAAAGCTTCCCTATGGGATCGAGCATCATATGAATTAGGGTTAGCCTGGGCCAAAAATCCTTTGAGCCACCCTCCCTGCCTCTCTCTTAAGTTCCTTTATTTATTTATTTTTGGACCAAGAACCAGGGAGCCCTGCTTGCTGGAGACTCTGAGCTCCATCATTCAAGGAAAAAAAAATGAATTTCACCAGGATTTTCGCCTGACTTTTAGCACAGAATCACACCAAGACAAGGAGGACTTCTTCCAGAAATCCACAACCCACAAACTCCTCTTGTTACATTTAAAGGTAGACTGCACCTAGGCAGGAAGAATTATATTGCAATCTTCTCAAACTTCCCCCCACCCTCCCCCAAGATGCTGGTCAAAGCCATTTCCGAAGGGGTGGCAAAAAGAAACGGAACGGAAGCCACTTATTCCAGCAGGAGTGTTTGTGAAAGCTCTGTCTCCCTTCCCCAAGGGTCACTGGGCTATTATTTATTTTTTAATTTTTTTATAATTTTATTTTTTGCTGCTTCAAGCTCTTGGAAAGAGACATCTGAAATCCACTCCTAGAAACCGGACACCTTTCTTTTGCCACTTCTCCATGGCTGCTGCTTTTCCCTATTCTTGCCAGATAGGATCAACAAATTCTGTGAAATCATATAAGTCATTTAACCAGGCAACTAAAATTACACTCTTGTTTGCGGGGGGTTGCATGCAAATGAATCACCATCATCTGATGAGGCAACGCTTAACCACAGTTGTCTGAAAGGAAGGCGAGGGGGAGGCTTACAAGAGCCAGAGAGGAGGGAGAAGAGGCAACACGGAAGGGCGAAAGCCACCCCACCCTAATGACAATAAAATAAAATAAAATAAAATAAAATAAAATAAAATAAAATAAAAAACAACAGGGAGAACAGAAATCAGATTGGCACATGTTTATGTTCTGTCTGAATGGACAAAGGCCAATGCCTTTCCAGTGTTTTTTTGGAAGGGATGGTGGGTATTTTGGGGATAAGTCTCTGGCAGACGTGTGGGTGTGTGAATATCACAGGGAAAAAAACTTCCTAACTGTTAGAGCAGTATGACAACAGAACACATAACTGGTGAGGGCGGTGGTGGCATTCAAGGGGAAATTGCACCACCTTCTGATAGTTCGGCTTTGATATGGATCGTGCCTTGAGCGGGGGGTGGGGGGTGGGGTGGGCTCAATGCCTTTGTAGGACCCCCCTTCCAACTCCCATCATTCTATGATTGTAGGGATCATCAGGGGATCGGAAACGAAGCCCTATGAGCAAGTCTGAAAGAACTGGGCATATTTAGCCTTGACAAAGCAAGACTAGGTGGAGACAGGATAGCCCTCTTCAAATACTTGAAAGGTATATTCTTGAAGGCTTTTACGTCTGGGATCTGAGAGCTGTCATGAGTTTTCCGGGCTGTTTGGCCGTGTTCTGGAAGTTTTTCCTTCCTCACGTTTCGCCAGACTCTGTGGCTGGCATTTTCAGAGGGCAAGGAGCTCAGGGAACTAGGAGTTTCTCTCTGCGCTCTGGGGTATAGAGTGAGTGAGATTGGGGTTCATAAAGTTGTGGGAAAGAGGAAGCTTGTCCGATGCAGGACAATAGATGTTGGTCATTGTATTGCGATGGAGGGATTAGGAAGTTTCAATGATCCTAATATGTAGTTGATGGGTGTCCTTAGTTGTTCTATTGTGTGAACTGATCATCACCTTTGCTTGTGGCTGGATGGGAATCATTGAGCTTTGACCTTTTTGCACTCTGCAGTTTTTAGTACTGGAAGCCAGGCTTTGTTGATTTTTAGACTTTCTTCTTTTTTGTTGGAACTGTGCTTATGTTTGTGGATTTCACAGGCTTCCCCATGCAGTCTGACATAGTGATTGGTAGCGTTGTTGTCCAGTACCACCACTGTGTCCTGGAAGAGGATTTAATGTCCAATTTGTGTCAGGGTGTGTTCAGCTACTGCCGATTTTTCAGGTTGTTCAGGTTGAAAGGTAGTCCTAGGCGGCTACTTCACGTCCTTCCTTGTTCCGCGACTAGTTTTGTACGGTGACAGAGTTGGTTTTGTCCCTGTTGAGTCCCTGTTTCTGTTTTCTCACAGTCGTGATACCTAGTCTCGTGACAACTGTTACTTCACGGTCTTGTTCCGTGACAAATTCTGAATTCGTCTTGCTCTCTTAACTCTTTTTAAAATATCGCAAATAAAACTTTTTGATATTTCGATTTACTGGTCTTCCAGGATTTACACATCAACGCTACAGAATTTTCAGTACTTTCTTTAATAAACATTTGCACTGCATGGTGTTTAAGGAAACTAATGTCAAATGCCACTTCAGCCGCTGACCACTAGGTGGACACTGGTTGTTGCGTGACAGTTGTTACCGCACGGTCCCTTGCCTTGGAACAGGAATGGGGAACAAACTGTAACAAGAGAATACCCCAACCCAGCGCCAGGTACAGAATTGTCACGCTCTGATCCCGCTCTGGGGGCGTGGTCGAGACAAATTTCAGCTGTTGCGTGATGGACGTGAAGTAAGATTTTTTTTGTACCTGTCCGAAGCACAACACTTACAGAGACAAAACGGATGTGGAGTAAACCACCCTACAATGCAGGGGCAGGGGGGTTCTGAATGACTTCTGAGTGCAAGAAACGACAGAATGGGTGCAAATGAAAGGAAGCCAGATTTTGGCTCAACATCAGGAAAAAACTCCTAACTGCTACAGCGGTACGACAACGGAAACCCATTGCCTTGAGAATTGGTGAGCTTTCCAGCACTGGAGGGATTTAAGAGAAAGCCAGGCACCTATCTGTCCAATCTGCTCTGGCTTGGATTCCTGCTATGAGCAGGGGGTTGGACTGGATCACCTTAGAGGCCCCTTCCGACGCCATGATTCTAGGACTCCATGAAAACAACTCATCCATGCTTCAGCCTGTCCTTTTTGTCTTTAAAGCTGAGCGACAGGGAAAATAAACCCAGACATTCTGCAGAGATCCCTTGGGTTCTCTCGTTAAGCCCGGCTTCCCCAGTTCCCTGGCCCTAATCAATAGCTCAAACGGTCTAAGCCCACAACCACTACTTCCTCGCAAAAGTTAATTCTGCATTCAATCAAGTTCCACTTCCTTTTGGCCTGCGTTCAGCCTGTGGCCGATCAATGTTGTGACTCCGACTGAAGTATCATGAAAGAGGCAGAAAAACCCTGCCTTGTTCATTCACATTTCCCCTTCCATTAATAATTTCCTTGATTTGCGTCATGATTCCTCCCCTTGCAGCCATGCCGGCCACGTGGCCATGGACTTGCACAACACTGGCTCTTCGGCTTGACTAAGGAGATGAGCACCGCCCCTAGAGTCGGACACGACTAGCATGCATGTGCAGGAGGAACCTTTAGTATTTTAATTTTTTTTAAAGTAGAGAACCCTTCCCCTATTTCTGGTGGGGTATAATCTTGCCATACTCACAATGATATGTATGTACTTCTGATGTATGTATGTATTTTCTGTGCAATCAAATTTCTTCTGGCATCCCAGAAATGTTTAAGGAGCACTTTACCATGGCCACCCACCCAATGAGTTTATGTGGCCAAGCAGAGAATGGAACCCAGGTCTTATAAGTCCCAGTTGGCACTTGTTCCATCATACTTCACAGGCTCTCATGTTATTTATTAGATCTATTTATGTCCTGTCCGGAAGGCTGAAGGTTGCATACCTAGCTCTCCTCCTTCCTATTATCACTTCACAACAACCTTGGAAGGTAGTCCAAGCTAGGAGGAAGAAGAAAAGATTGGCACAGAGGCACTCCGTGTCTGTTCTCTGACGACTGAGTTCAACAGGGCGAGGGAGAAAAATGGGAGCTCAGATCTGCCTCCCTTTCTCCCAGCAGAGGAACATCAAAATTAATTAATCAGAAGTTCACTCAATTAGACTGAAGATCCCACAACACGTCTCTACCAGCCCGATGGCTCCAATTAAAGGGCATCGCTCCGTGTTCTCTAGAACTGTACACATTTCAAACTCCAATTTTCCACTGCTGTTCTTTTTGCTGAATGCAAACAAAATGGGAGGGAAGACTCCCATCCCAGCTTTTCCCACTGGCAGGAGGGGTGGGTGGGTCTTGGACTACAAGTCCCCAAATTCTCTCACCCTCCTGGCTGCTGGACGTGCAGGCTTGGGGATCTGGGAGTTACCAGTTTAAAATAAATAAATAAATATACATTTCCAAGGTGTGGGTTTTCTACCCTAGCCTGACACCAGATAAAGAACTGGATGGGGTGGAGGGTCTCTTTCATCAGGGCCCTTGAGGTGGACCCCACCCCATCTAATCACAAGGAAGAGGCTGGTAAGGTTTACGTCTCTAGGACCAAAGAATCAAAAGATTGGGAAGTTGTATAATATGAGCCCAGGGGCTAAAACAAATCCCAAACCATAAACCAACCTTGACTGGTTAGCAGTGTGCTTCAGTTTGCTCAGAGTCTGATGGCTAAATAGCTTGGCTCCAGGCTAGTTAAGGACCATATCTCCCCATATGAGCCTAGTTGTGTGTTGGTGTGTTGGTGGACAGCTCCATGAAGGTGTCTCCCCAATGTGTGGCAGCAGTGAAGAAGGCCAATTCCATGCTAGGGATTATCAAAAAGGGGATTGAAAATAAAACAGCCAACATTATAATGCCGTTATACAAAACAATAGTAAGGCCCCACCTGGAGTATTGTGTACAATTCTGGTCACCGCATCTCAAGAAAGACATAGTGGAACTGGAAAAGGTGCAGAAGAGAGCGACTAAAATGATTACTGGGCTGGGGCACCTCCCTTATGAGGAAAGGCTAAAACATTTGGGCCTCTTTAGTCTGGAAAAAAGGTGCCTGAGGTGGGGATATGATTGAGACATACAAAATAATGCAGGGTATGAGTAAAGTGGATAGAGGGAAGTTCTTCTCCCTCTCTCAAAATACCAGAACTAGGGGACATACACTCAAATTGAGGGCTGGGAGAGTAAGAATTGACAAAAGAAAATATTTTTTCACCCAGCGCGTTGTAAGTCTATGGAACTCCCTGCCACAGGATGTGGTGATGGCATCTGGCCTGGATGCCTTCAAAAGGGGATTGGACAGATTCCTAGAGGAAAATTCCATCACGGGTTACAAACCATGATGGAGATGTGTAATCTCCAGGCTGAAAACCAGGGTACTTCAAGCAGTAGATGCAGGGGAGTGGTATCAGGAGACAGATATCTAGTCTCATGCGCTCCCAAACGCATCTGGTGGGGCCGCTGTGAGATACAGGAAGCTGGACTAGATGGGCCTTTGGCCTGATCCAGCATGGCTCTTCTTATGTTCTTATGTTCTTATGTTGTTGTTGTTGTTCAGTCGTGTCCGACTCTTCGTGACCCCATGGACCACAGCTCACCAGGCCTTCCTGTCTTCCACTGCCTCCCGGAGTTTGGTCAAATCCATATTGGTTGCATCAATGACATCGTCCAACCATCTCATTCTCTGCCGTCCTCTTTTCCTTTTGCCTTCAATCTTTCCCAACATCAGGGACTTTTCCAAGGAGTCCTCTCTCCTCATGAGGTGGCCAAAGTACTGGAGCCCCAGCTTCAAAATCTGTCCTACATGGGGCTTAAAGCGGAGGCCCCACTCCCGGTCCCATTGCCAGCACTTGCACGGTTGTTGGGGACACAAGAGAAGCCTTCTCTGTGGCAGACCCACCCCGCACCCCCGGTCAGGTTAAGGCCCTTTGTACACGACCCCTAAACTCCGCTGTAAGCTCCGGAGCTTAAAATTGTTTTCCCACCAGCTCCAGAGTTTACAGATAATTAAGTGCGACCACGCCCACCTAAGCGCGTCCCAGCGCACTTTTCAGGTACCTGCTCTCTGGAGGTGAAAATTCCTAATGCGGATATAACAGTAGTGACTGCCGGGCTCTCCTGGCTTCTGTTTGTTGTTGTTTTTGCCTCCCGCCCCTTTAAGAGATCTGAATGCAGTGCCGGGACGGCAGAATGGAGGTGAGCGGCATTCTTTTCTTCCTTTTTTTCTCCCTCCTCTCACGCAGCCAGCAGCCAGGAGTGCGGAGGGGGGTGGGAACGCAGGAACAGCGACAAACCCCTAAGATCTCTGGTCTGAATTTAAGTGGCCAGCGGATCTCAGGGGTCGTGTGAAAAGGCCCTTAGGGAAGGCTCCCCTTTGGGACATCAGGCTGAACTCCATTCCCCTTTTTGCTTTTCTGACAACAGCTGAAGACCCAGCTTTTGGGGCAGGCTTCTAACAGTTTTAACAATCATCATGACGGAGTCCCCAAATGTTGTTTTTAAATTAAGATAGTTTTAAAGGTTTTAGACATGTTTAATTTTTTTCCAGTTTTAATTTGTTTAATTGGGTTTCTAATGGACCTCTTACTGTGTTTCTAATTCTGTTCTTTTTTAATACGTGAGAAAGGCCAAAGAATAAAGGGTGTACTTGTAAACCAGACAGACGGGGGGGGGGAGGAAGCGAGAGGGAGGGGGACAAAGATTTTAAGGTCTAGCCGATTTCATTTCTCATAAATTTTCCTAGCCTGTAGCTTATGTCTTCAGATGCAAGTCAGCTCAAGAGCCATAAAAACCTTCTGACTGATAAAACTCATTACATTTGGGCAGAGGGCAAAATTATCTACAATTTTTTTCCACGGCAAGACTAATGGCCACCTCTGCCCTGCCTAGAAGTTTCAAGAGAGAGCCCTACGGTCACAAGCTGCTTTCCTATGAGTTCCCAAACACCGGACTTAACATCTTGCTTAACCCCAGTTCCATGGATCTTTGGCCACTGGCCCTACAATCTGGGATTCCAGAGTGTTGAAGCCCCCTCCCAATAGCTGGGGAGCCAGCTTTGGGACACAGGCAAGACCACGCTGACACCTCTTCCTCCTCACGAAAGTTACCTTCACCCCCAAGGTGATTCCAACGTATGCTGGGGTTACACAAAAGACATATCCTGTAGGTTTTTCAAACTTTCATTCTACGGTTGTACAGTAGGACCCCGGTATCCACTGGGGATTGGTTCCAAGCCTTCCAGTGGATAACGAAAACCGTGGATAAGAGAGAACGCCTGCCCACCCAACCCCAAAACTGCTGTTTCCTGACAGTAGCGTACTTTATGACTGCTGTTTTGTGACAGTAGCTTGCTTTATAGCTGCTGTTTGTGACAACAGCTTGCTCTGTGGCTGCTGAATTATTTAATTTTTTTCCTGTGACAACCGTGGATGACTGAATCAGTGGATACGGGGGTCCTATGGTACTAGTTTTCCCAATCCTCCTCTTTGGGGGTGCTCTGGGACTACCACATGGCTTGCCCAAAGCCACCGAGGTGGCAAGGCACAGGGCAATTCTGCCAGCTGTCATCCAAACCCATCAATCAACCCAACTCTACACACACTTCTGGAGAAGATGCTTGCAGGAGTGAGAAGGGGTTGGGGCGGGGAGAGAGAAAGAGGGAAGAGGAAACAGGTCAACAGAACCAATCGCAAGCATAACCCTAAGCCTGGCTGAGTCCTTTATTTTTAAAGGTGCCTTTTTGGGACTACAATGCCCAGGATGCCCTGACTGGCATGCCGCAAATGTTCAGACCGAGGAAACTGACTGCATGGCTCCCGTCTTCCCGATTCCCTTGAGATACTGCCAAGAGCTTTGAGGCACCAGCGCTGGAATTCCCGTCACTGGCATCCATACACATTTTGAGCTGCCTTGTTCATGCAGGTAGGCCAGCCCTGCTGAAAGGGTATTTTTTTTTGGGGGGGGGGAGCAGTAGGGAAAGAGGGCAGGCAAGGCAATCCCCCTCCCTTAGAAAACGAATAAGAAGCAAAGGCACCCAAGAAATTGTAAACTTAGTCCTAACTCCAGCTGTGGAAGTGATGGGTAACAGTCGTCATGCTGGACAGAAAAACACACTTTGTGCACGCTCAGAGACATGCACAAAGGGTGAGGTGAAGCACCATGGACAGCAGCCAAGAGCAAGATGGGGCTTGGATTAAACCTGTCCTGCTGCACCCTGAACGCCGCAGTTTTGTTTTTTTAAAGCAAGGCGGGGGAGAGGCACCTACCTTAGTCCGAGACCTTCGCGAGGTGGTGGGTCGTGCCTCCATAATCGTGACTTCATAGAATTCCTGGATATCTAGTTCCAGAGCGGGAGGTTGGCAATCGAGGGGTTGGGTGAGGAGAAACAAACAGAAGGGTTAGCAGTGTGGATAAAACCTTTGAGAAGGTTGAAAATGGAGCAAGAGATGGAGGGAAGCTCCCTTCTCAGCCTGGGTTTGGAGAAGTTACTTTTTAACAGGGTTGGGGACTTGAGTTGCTGTCAGTCTGACCTACAGTAAGTTGCACCCAGGCTCGGAAACAACCCACCCCTCCTTTTTGGGGGGAGGGGGAGAAAGCCCTTTAACAATTTTCTATTAGTTATTTTTTCCCCATTTGTTCTTATTTTGAATTGTTAAAACATTTTGATTGATTGTATATCTGCTCATTTGTTTATTTGTTCCTTTTATTGTTATGATTTGATTATTTGGTTTGATTGATTAGTTTTTGTTTTCCATTTTAAGTTGTTTAACCTGTTTTTATATTTTGTATATGTTTGTAAACCGCCCAGAGTAGCTTTTTGGCTAGATGGTTGCGGTATATAAATCAAATAAATAAATAAATAAATAAATAAATAAATAAAAAATAAAAATTAACAAGGACCCAGACTTGAGACCCCAGCTTCAAAGAGTTCCCAACACAACCCTGCTTTTTAAAGGCGACAGCTCCAAGCAAAGGAGGAACTGGATCTCCTTGTAAACCCCCACCCCCAGGGGACTTAATTCCCCCCCCCCTGCAAGACAGGACACCCACTAGTCCCCGCCAGCCGGAGCCTGGCAGGTCCAGATGGGGTGGAGGGTTCTGGGCAGCCCAGTTGCCAACAAGGCCCCACGGACAGGCCAAACGCCTTATGGCTCAGCTCTTGACGGTCTCCGGCCAAGCCCTCCCTCTGCTCCCAGCCCAGCTCAGAGGTAATTACAGGATACAGATTAAACCCTATATTTAGGTCCACCAGCAGAGAGAGAGAGAGAGAGAGAGAGCTCCCTTCTCCCTGCAAAGCATCAGTCCCTCATTGCAGGTGTGTGTGTGTGTGGGGGGGGGAACGGAAGGTCTTCCTGGTTCCCAAAGGTTGAGACGGTGCCTTCCCTGTGGACTCCACAATTGGGCTGCTGGGGGATGCTGGGACTTGTATTCCAACACGGACTGTTCTGCTTGAAATCAGCAAGCCAACCCTGCCCGGTGTTTCTCCTGCAGGTCACAGACCCTAACCATCAACCCAAATACCCTGTTTCCCCGAAAATAAGACATCCCCCGAAAATAAGACCTACTTACGGTTTTGCCTCTTGCTGAAAAATAAGGCATCCTCCTGAAAATAAGCCTCCCCGATAATAAGATAACCATAAATGTGTACCGTATTCTTCTTCATGGAAAAATAAGACATCCCCTGAAAATAAGACCTAGCGCATCTTTGGGAGCAAAAATTAATATAAGACTCTGTCTTATTTTCGGGGAAACACGGTAAAGGAGATAACTTTCCAAACAATACCCAAACAGAACAATAAAAACCCTCCCTGGGTTATATCCACCCTTCCACAATGCATGGAAGCTCCTCCCACATTATCTGGCCTAATGTTGAGGCCCTGCCCCGTTTTCCTAAGCAGCTGGAGTCTTCCTGATGCTGACACGTCCCTCCTCTAGGTCAGTGTTCCCCAGATGTTCTTGGACTACAACTCCCAGAAGCCTTTGCTGCCAGCTGTGCCAGCCAGGATTTCCGGGAGATGCTCTCCAAGAATATTTTGGGAGCCCAAGGTTCATAGTTGCTGCTCTAAATTCTGCACCTTCCTCCCCACCCCACCTTGGGAGAGTCTTTCTCTTGTCCCCAGTTCCTACTGCCAAATTACAGTGGTTCGAATCCCAGGTGCCACACAGTGGCGTGAGCTCCCGTTGTTAACCTCAGCTCCCGCCAACCTAGCAGTTCGAAAGCATGTAAATGCAAGTAGATAAATAGGTAAAACCGCTGTGAATAAAGTGGGATGGTAAACAGTGTTCCATGCACCGAAATGTGTACAGCCACGCCAGCCACATGGTCACGGACTTGCACAACACTGGCTCTTTGGCTTGGAAATGGAGATGAGCACTGCCCCGAGAGTCGGACACACTAACACACATGTTCAGGGCTGGGGGAACATTTACCTTTACCTTACTTGTACCTCTAGTTTAGTTTCCTCGGCTTTTAAAAACAGCATTGAAGAGGTAGGCGGTTTCATCGTGGAAATATCTTGATACTCCCTATTCCAAAATATCACACTCAATTCTTTTGAGAATGGAGTTCGCTCCTGCCCCCCCAATCAAAAAAATCAACAACCCAAAATCCCTATGATCTGCATCATTTTGGAAACAAAAGTGGCAGTTTCTGAAAGATCAAAGATCAACTCAAAAATAAGAATCTCATACAAAAAAAAAAAACACACATACAAGAAGCCATTTCCAAGGCAAAGCAAACAAACCCTCATCTTCTGAGAAATAACACACACCAGAAATCTTAATAAAAGCTTTGTTTGCCCCACCCCCATAAAAAGGGACCCTTAGACATTAATCCCATCATTTATGTACTACCAGTGTTGTCTTTCAATTTCCCCAGTAATTCATACCAAAAGTGTTATGTTTATATACCGCCCCATACTATTTCAAGTACAGTGGCACTCCGACTTAAGAGCAGCTCGACTTAAGAACAATTCAATTTAAGAGTGGAAAACTGTTGGTGTTTTAACTGCCGCCTTACAAATTTTAGATATGGTCTGCTCGACTTACAAATATTCTTTTTATTATTATTTTAACTTATTTTTTTCAATTTTTTAGATAGGTACCCTGACTTAAGAGTAGTTCGACTTAAGAGAGTGCATTTGGAATGGATTAAATTCGTAAATTGAGGGACCACTGTAGTCTCTGGGCGGTTTACAATTTAATTACAATATGCAGGCTATACATTGCCCCCCCCCAGCAAGCTGGGTACTCATTTTACCAACCTTGGAAGGATGGAAGGCTGAGTCAACCATGAGCCTGCTACCTGGGAGTGAACCCCAGGTCGTGAGCACAGTTTTAGCTGCAGTACAGGCATTTAACTACTGCGCCACCAAGTTCCTCCTCACTACATTTACCCCCTCTGTCTCAATATAAATATATTCCACACCCCAAGTGTGTAGCTCAGACCTACAGGCAGTACAGTGGACCCTTGTATAACAAACGGTTTGTATAACATAAAATCTGTACAACATAAAAAATCCCAGAGATAGGGGAAAATTGCTTAACAGAATTGGCTGTGGGGCAAATCTGTACAATATAAAAATGGTTGTGATTAGGGATTACGCTGTTTTCAATGCATTCCTATCGGAAATTTGTATAAAGGAAAATTTGCTTAACATAATTTCATTTGGAATGAATTAATTCCTTTATATAAGGTACCACTATACTAAGGACAAGTCATCATCATCCTGGATGAACTTAGAAAGCTCTTTTCAGAAAGAAAAGTTTAAAAAAAAATCAACAGTGACCCTGAGCCTAATCAGAGTGCATTTGGCCTTTTTTTTTTTCAAGCCACCACGCTGCTGGTTTTGGTTCCATAGATTGCAACTGTCACCAAAGATACGTACCCAACAAGGCCTGGAACAATTCACTCTGGAAGATCCCCAAGAGTTTCTCGGCTTTGTGTCGGAAATTCTGGTCCAGAAGCAAAGATTCCTCCATGAGACGCAAGGCAGCCACTGTGTCTGCGGGTTTTTGGAGGGGGGGGAGAGAGAAAAGGGAGTCAGAACTGGCCTCAGATACAGAGATGGGCACAAAGAGGTCGGGTGGTCTCAATGCGTTGGCTAAAGTTAAAAGATCCTTTTGGCTTGTTTTTAATTCTTGGTTGTTGTTGCTGTTTTGCAAATTTAACATACAAGGCCGGTCAATCAATCAACCAAACCTTTAATGGCATAAACATACAAGGCAGAGAAGAAAAAGGGGGTGATGTAAAAAAAGAGAGAAAGTAAACAAAACAAACAGAGTCAAAATATCGTTGTAAACATTCAGCCTCAGTTGTCACCCCTGTAAAATGGGCACTTATAGGAGAGGGTAAAAGTGGATTGAGCTTTGGAGAAGCATTTGCGGTGGTGGGGGGACCTGGGTTTGAATCTCTGCTCAGCCATGGAAATTCACCAAGGCAGGAGCAAAACTGAGGGGGGACGACACGCCTCAAATGTCCCACCCACCTCATTAGGGCTGCTATAGGTTCACAGATTCAATGGCCCATTACAACAACATAGCAGTCTACTTTAGTAATAAGAGTCAGAGCCATAAATAGTTTGGTAGCTTTTTTTAAAGCCTACCTTGAAAATGTAAAATAAAATGGGGGGGAATCAGCCTTCCCTTCATGGACAAACATCAGGAATTAATAAATCTTGGCAAGGAAGCCCCAGCAAAAGGCTCAAGTCAGAGAGAGAGAAAACCAAAACAGCACAATTAATACGGACACACAGCTCCCATGTATCAAAGCTTTGCTATATAATGCAACTGAGGAAAATAAGAGTGATTGCTTACAGATTTAAAATAAGAAAAAGGAGGGGGGACTCAGCTAGTCTCATTGGATCAGGATGCTGTCCAAATGGGTGGGGTAGATGAAGCCGATGTAGGGGGTGAACTGGATTACAACTCCCATCACCCTGCCCCCCCCACACACCTAGGGGAGCACTTCAGAAGGGCTGGGGGAAGAATATGATACCAATTACCCTTCACCTGGAAACGGGGGATGCTTAGGGACCAGCAGCTTAAATTAGAACCGTTGCAGTCCATAAAATGCATGACGGAGCCTAATCTCGCCGGCTCAACCCACACAGAGTGTCTGGTGCGTGGGGGAGATGTTTCACTCTCCAGTCCAGGTAGAGGTTTATTTATTGCTTTTTTAGCTCCTCCAAGTAAAATGCTTAGAGGTCAGTAAAGATGCAGGCTTGCAACCCTTATTTCCTAGAAGCGGCGGCAGTGGCGGAGGGGGGGGGAGCTCAAAACATATAATTAAAAATGGCAAACTTTTACGTGTTACCTGCCCCAAATGGGTCTACCGAACAGATCTGAAGACGTTTCTGGTGGAATAATGTAACTTTATTCAGAGAACATGGACCCATGGGTGTCACAAGGAGTGAGACAAAGGCTGCTTTTTCATGACCCCTAAAATCCGAGGCAAAGGGCTCCCAGATCCAGAGCTTAATTTTTTTTTCTACCAGCTCCAGACTTTAAAAAAAATTAAGTACGACCACGCCTACTTAAGCGCGCACTTTTCAAGTACCTGGCCTCCAGGAGGTAAAAAATCTTCCAGTGCGGATTGTAAGGCTGTGAATGCTGGGCTCCCTCGCCTTCTGTTTGTTGTTTTGTCCCTGCTGCCCCTTTAAGAGACGGGAATCACTACAGGGCTGCTCGGGGCAGAGGGAGGTGAGCCTGCATTTTTTTCTCCCTTTTTTTCTCCCTCCCCTCACTGCAGACAGGAGCAATGAAGTGCGGAAGGGTGGGAACACAGGAAGCAGCACAAACCCCCACGATCTCTGGTCTGAATTATGTTGCCAGCAGATTTTATAGTAGCAAGGGTTAACAAAGCTTATTGTTAAGCATTTCATTGGTTAAGGATTGCCACAGTTTCGTTGAGACCATATATGCTTATCAGTACAGGCGCAGCTTTTGTAGGGAAAAACATCACTTCATTCCTAAAACATTCTAGCACTGATATGCAGGTGTACAATTTCTACAAGTTGTACTTCTTCTTACTAGGTAATGGAGAACAAGGACATGAAGCATAGCTGCATCAAATAAACTATTAAAATGGCACTTTTCCAGTCAAATATGGGATTCCCTAACTATGCCTTTGAAACTTATTCCAAGCTTTTTGTCAAGGGCAAACATGCATCACACCCAGCTCCACACTTTTCCGTGTATCCACACCCGTGCACGTGAGAGGCCCCCCGTCAGCGGCTGGGACAACGACTCTTGCTCTGAAAATTTATTTAGCTTTCATCTGGAAGTTGAGTCATGGCTACTAGCCATGACTCAACTTCCAGATAAACTCATCTGGATGACTGAGAATCTTCACAGACATTTATTAGCTTTCAGTGTTCCAAACCTTTTCTTTTGGCTTTCTGTGCTTGGTCCCGGCTGCTCACTTGCACCCAAGGAATTCATGCTACATAGAGCATGTTATTGATGGGAATGTAGCATGCTCCAGTCACACCAGGAAGATGTATAAATGGGCCCCAGGTCAAGTCAAACCAGGACTAAGCTCCTTCTAGAAGCCAACAATGCCTGACCCAAAAATATTGTCCTTTGCACAAGTGATGAGGAGACTCTCTAGGAAAGGCAGAGAAAAGTGAGAAAGTGAAGTAACAGGAAAAGAGGAAGACTGAACATGGGATGCAGTGACTCCAGAAAGGAAGCCATGGCCTTGACTTTGCCAGACCTGAGAAGGGAAGTCCCTGAGTGGACCTTTTTTTGGGGGGGGGGGGCTAAATTATAAATCAGAAGTGACTTCACGATAAATAAAATTGTATTCTCAAAGGCTTTCACAGCTGGGATCTGATAGCTGTTGTGAGTTTTTCGGGCTGTTTTGGTTGTGTTCTGGAAGTTTTTCTTCCTGACGTTTTGACAGACTCTCTGGCTGGCATCTTCAGAGGGCAAGGAGCTCAAGGAACTTGGAGTTGTTTCTGTGCTCTGGGGTATAGAATGAGTGAGACTGTGGAGTTTTAAAGTTGTGGGAAATGGGAAACTTGTCCTATGCAGGAGAATAGGTGTTAGTCATTGTATTGTGGTGGAGGGATTAATAAGTTTCTTCTTTCCCACAACCTTAAAACCACACAGTCTCACTCACTCTATACCCCAGAGAGAACTCCTAGTTCCCTGAGCTCCTTGCCCTCTGAAGATGCCAGCCACAGAGTCTGGTGAAACGCCAGGAGGAAACACTTCCAGAACATGGCCAAACAGCCCGAAAAAACTCACAATAACTATTCTAAAATAAACTTTGACTTGGCTAGAGTGAAACTTGGAAACTAGGAAGTGAAGTGTAACTCTCAGCTTGTCATGTTATGAATCTTACCAGCTGGTTGCTGTGAGGGGGTTAATATTTTATCATTTATTTGATTGATTTATATCCTGCCCATGTAGTCAAAGGCTAGATGTAATATTTTAGAACTACAGATCTAGAAGGGACCCAATGGATTTGGTTCCAGACACACTCTCTCAAGGAGGCACAGCGGGGAATCGTCTCACTTTTTGGAGAGTTCCAGCTACTGAGCTCTGGCTCTGATCATCCTACAATGAGGGGCTGGACACCCAGGCTGGCCAAAAGCACCAACCTGTGCGGTGACAGAGAAAGATCTCAGGTTATCCCAAAAGTCAGGAGGGCAAATGCCTTCACCGATGCCAACTCACTCTTTTCTTCCTTTCCCATGTTGGCCGGGAGTGAAGCTGGCTCTGGTTTTGCTAATGTCAAGCATCCACTTGAGCCCGTGAAAAAGTGGTCAAGGCGCAGATCGTGGACTCTCTCCCTGCCACTGTTTGCACAACTTTAACCAGTGCGTAACATCAACTCATCATATAGTAATTGCATGCCATCAAGTTAATTCTGACCTATGGCGATCCTTTCCAGGGTTTTCCAAGTAGAGAACTATAGCTATGTTTAAATATTTGAAAGGATGTCACATCGAAGAGGGAACAGGTTTGTTTTCCATGGCTTCAGAGACTAGGAACTCGGGGCAATGGTTTCAAACTACAGGAAAAGAGATTCCATTTGAACTTTAGGAAGAACTTCATGATGGTTGGAGCTGTATAAAAGTGTAATATGCTGCCCCAAAGGAGGGTGGTGGAGTCTCCTCCTTTGGAGGCTTTTAAACACAGCCTGGATGGCCACCTGTCAGAACTGTGATGGGGGTTCCTGCATGGCAGGGGGTTGGACTGGATGGCCCTTGAGGTCTCTTCCAACTCTAGGATTCTAACTCAGAAGTGGTTTCCTCTTCCCTTCTACTTGGAGTGGGCGCGTGGGGGAGATGCCCTGCTGGGACTACAGTGCAGCTTGCCCTAGGCCACCCAGGCTGGCTCTCCACCCAGGAGGCACATTTGGGAATCGAGCAACTCAACCTCTGGTGCCATAGCCAGAGACCTAAACCATCCATCTGATGAATTAAAAGCTCAGGGAATCTAGTCACCCAAAATTGGCCGACCCCTTCGTCCTCAGACCAATGCACCTCCAGAAGTATCTCCACAGCATTCCCTACACACACACACACACACACACACACACACACTAGTCACACACACACACACACACACACACACACACACACACACACACACACACACACACACACACACACACACACACACACACCATTTCACTCACCTCTTTCTTGAGATCTTCCCAACATTTTCAGGAGCCTTCTTCCTTCTGGAAACACAGCTAATGGAGGTGTATCCCACCCCTACCCATGAGTGGCCATGGAACTTTAGGGCAATATCCTGCACCACTGGTCCTTGATTCCCCCCACGCCGATGACCCTCCAAATGGGTTGGGTTCCTTCTCCCATCGGCCTCTGACTCAGCTGTCCCCACATTGCGTTGGGGAGAGGCTGAGCCAACACTGCCCAGAGGGGAACCCTGCCACCCATGCTGGCATTTGGGTCCAGGTCCTGGGAGACAGAAAAGCAGGTGCGGGGCTGCCAAATAATACCCCTAAAAGCCCCTTGTAGGGTGGAAGTGGTTGGAAACACCCTTAGGATCAGCTCAAAGGGTGGGGTGGGGGGGGGAAGATAGGTCCACCCAGATCCCAACTTGGCCCACACAGCCAAGGCATGAATCAATATCGAGAGGTAATGAATCTGTGTTCGTTTATCTCCCGTCAACATCCACGGATCAGCTTTTGCCTGGCTTTAAAAGTACACTGGCAAACACACACAGAGCTTTGGGCCACGAGAGGGGGCAGATCACACACCCCCTCCTCAATCCAGGACCCTAAATATTTCCAACCAGACGTTTGCTAAAGGTGGTAGTGGGGGGAAAATAAATAAATAAATAAATAAATGCCCGGAAGCCCCCTTACCTTGCTTTTTCACAGGCATCGCACAAGCCGTTGTACACGGACAAGCTTAATCTCCTAATCTCCCTCTGAAACATCTGCCAGCTTAAAAGATTTGCCAGACAGATTGCGAACTCTGACCCCTCACCCACCCCCCAACAGCATGCTGGGGGATGTAGTCTTTGCTCAGCTTATTTGAAAGATTCCCCCCACCCCTTTAAGACTTCTCAGGCCAGGGCTCGAGTTTCAGTACAGATGTGAAAGTTCCCATAAAACTTGGCAGGGGTGGAGATGTCTTCAAAAGCACATCTAACTGGGAGTTACGTTGAGGCATCCTGAATCATCGTCAATTGATTTAACTGAGCCTCAAATGACCAAATTCCCTTCTGAATGAAAATAGGATGACCATAAGAACCAAGTTTTGCAGAGCGGAGAAAGGTTTCCAGCTAAATCGAAATGCTCGTCAAACACAAGGTAGTTCTTGAGTGTCAAACGCAATTAGCCTACAAAAAAGTGTATTGTTGCATGTTTTCATGTCTTAACTGATTTATAAGGACTCTGAGCAGGGCTTTCAAGGCAAGCGAGATATGCTGTTTTACACGTTCCTCTCACCAATCTGAGTTTCTGTGGCCTAGCGGGGATTCAAACTCTGGTTTCCAGAACCCTAGTCCACTGTAGTAGCCCAGTCCACTGCTGTGAGGCTTCAGTGCGGCAAGAGAATCACAAAGCCCACATGCCCCACATTGCACGGAGTCAGCCAAAGTGGGCCTTGAAGAAGAAAGGGCCAAGGAGAGACGGGGCAGGGGTGGAGTAGAGGCACTAAGGAAGCCTGGAGTCAAAACACCCCACTGATACTACCTGACCCACTGGGCAGGCCCTAGATGGGGGTTTGAGGAGACAATCCAGCCCCATGGAAGCAAACCAATTTTCCACTTGTGTGTGTATGTGTGTGTGTGTGTGTCACTGCACAGCCAGCTCCCAATTTCTGCCTGGTGACCCAAGGGAAAAAAAGATGACTTAATCCATGAGTTTACAAGAGGTGTTGGAGGAAAAATATAAAAGCTATCAGCCGTCGGGGCTTGGCCCCTGGTGCCAAGCATACTCCCACCCACCCTTTTCCTGTCTTTGACATTGCTACGCGCTTCACCAGAGACGGACTTGTGTTTTTTCTCTGCTGCCTAGTGCGGGAGAGGCTCCCTCGCTCTCCATCTCCTTGAAGGCCTTGTAATTTCTGGGAGAAAATCCTTTCTCTGACCCCCCTCCCCCCCACCTTTGGGAAGTCTTGGCAGTGCACACTCTCCTTTGCAGGACATGGGGGTTATTTTTTCTACTTCACCTCTGGTATTTATGGCTGGGAAGTTCCCAAAAGGAAACACAAGCTTCATCCATTTGTACTCTAAATTCTGAGTAATTTAATGAGTTTCTACACACACACACACACACACACACACACACACACACACACACACACACACAAACCAGAAAATTACAATAGCTGAACTTGGAACAAGGTTCTTTATCTTATGGCTTGGGTTTCTTATGGCTTGTGAATCTGGCCCTGCTGACAAAAACAAAACAAAAACAAAACAAAACAAAAACAACAAAACAAAAAAGTTGCCATTGGTTCGAGACATGGGCTCTCAATTTATCATCGAGAGGAGTGGGTGGCTTCACATAGATATAGCCGGGGGACTCTGTGTGTGTGTGTGTGTGTGTGTGTGTGTGTGTGTGTGTGTGTGTGTGTGTGTGTGTGTGTGTGTGTGTGTGTGTGTGTGTGTGTGTGTGTGTGTGTGTGTGTGTGTGTGTGTGTGTGAACAAGCAAAGCTTAAGGCATGTCTGTGAGTCAAGGAGAACCACCACGCCTACTAGGAAAGTGACAGGCACAACCACAGGCAGAGACGGTGGTGGTGGTGGCAGCTGCGGTAATCCTCATTTTCAAGATTATGATTCACAGAATTCCCCAGCTAGCTTGGCCATTGGCTTGGGGGATTTCTGGAAGGAAAGGACCTTCCCCACCGAACCAAATATAAAGGCATCTCCCTGAACTCCCAAACGTGAACCGGAGTCTCTGGCAACAGCGGCTTCTGGGTTTGCATTAAGGCATTTACGGAGGAAGGAGGCACATTTCAACAGTGGCGGCCCTCTCAGAACAGAGGAGCCAAAGGAAGACAACTCCGCACTATCACCACCACCACCACCCTGCATCGGCAGGCTGTCAACCTTACACCTGCAGAAGCCAGAGGTGTGGGGGCGTTGTCCGTGCAGGTGCATGTAGGACAAAACTCCCAGGGTGGGGGTTTGGGGGTGGGGTCGAGGAACGCCTCTCAGATGCCCAGAGGGTTGGGGGAAATGACCCCCTCGTTCTCCACCAAGGCTTTGGAGATGCCACGAAGGTTCTTGAAAAAACTGCGGGTAGTGTCCGAGCGGAGGGAGGTCAACGTCTGGACGACCCGGTCGTGAGCCTGCAGGAGGGAAGAGTGGAAGAGGACACGTGAAAGGAGGAGAGGCACCCGGGGAAAGGACACTTCTCTCAGGCTGGACGTTCTCTCGGATCTGATGTGGAGGGACCGAGGATAGGAGGAAATTGGAGCGTGGGTCCCTGTCAACTGAACTCTCCAATCGCCACTCCATCCCAAACGAGGTTTAAGACAGCTATTTTCGGACCCCAGTCATAGATGCAGGAACAGATTCCCAGGTTTGGGAATATGCTAGAAAGTTTCCACTCCGAAACTCCGCCAGGAAAAAAAGAGAAGCATCGTTCTCAAGTTTGGGATGTCCTGGTCTCCGCAACCCCTTGCAAAACTGCCCCAAAGGCTCACCTCCATACACCAGGTGTCGCACAGCATCTTCTCATGCTGGGCTGTTGCGTGGCCATGCTCCAAAGACCGGGAGGCTCTGTCAGGTAGTGGAAAAAGTAAAGAGAAGGAGAACAGCACGTTTTGAAAAACCCAGGGAAAAACTGATAGGCACTTCTTGGAATCGGCAGGGACAAAAGGGGCACCAGACGTTTTGGCTCTGAAGGAAGTGTGTACAGTAACCCCCCACCGATCGGGACCCGCCGCCCCCCCCCCACGGTGCAGGTACTGCGATCCCGCGATGTAGCCAGGCCGTGGTACCTGAACCGCAAAATGGCCCTCGTATAACAGTGGACCCTCGTATAACAAGTGGTTTGAATAACATAAAATCTGTACAATATAAAAAATTCCGGAGATAGGGGAAATTTGCTTAACAGAATCGCCAAAGGGGCGAATCCGTACAACATAAAAATGGTCGCGATGAGGGATTGCTCTGTTTACACTGCATTCCTAGGGGAAATTTGTATAAAGGAAAATTTGCTGAACAGAATTTCATTTGGAACGAATTGATTCCTTTATGCAAGGTACCACTGTATACAGAGCAAATATCCTTCTGGCTGAAATTTTATTAGCTGTTAAAGGACCCAGAGACAGTATTTGCTTTTTCAAATAGCAGGGGACGTGTCCTTGTATTTTGTTGAATTTCTCTTGTTTCTCTGCTTTTGGAGAAGCTTTTCACCCTGAAATGTGAAGTTCAGAAATGCATTCCCTCTGGACCCTGTCTGATTTTGCACCCTGTCCCGTTATAATCCTGCAGATGCTGGGGAGTGGTATCAGGAGACAGACATTGAGTCTCGTGCGCTCCCAGAGGCATTTGGTGGGGCCACTGGGAGATACAGGAAGATGGACTCGATGGGCCTTTGGCCTGATCCAGCAGGGCTCCTCTTATGTTCTTATGAGAGGATTTGTCATGGTTTTGCTGCAACGGGAAATCCTGGGGTTACTGCTTTTTCTCTCCCCCGAACCCCGAACCCCGGGGAATTTGTCAGACAGAGAAGATTTCTGGGTGTTCAGGCTCACCTGGAGAGGACAACCACCATGGCGTACAGATCAATGGCACTGTCAGCAATGCGCTTCAGCACAAACTGTTCATCTAGGTGTGCGTTTGTGTGTGTCCAGGAGCAAAAATTAAAAAAAAAGGAAGGAGGACATGCAAAAAAAGCAGTTAGATGAGGAAGACACACACAATAGGGAGCAGGGAATATCATTATAATAAAGGCCTCGTTTCTCCAAACCCTTCTCTGCTTCTTATCATCAACAGCGTCATCTATTAGGAATATGGTCTAAGAATATAAACAGGACCTTGTTTGGGCATTTTGTATCCAAACACCAACAACCAGGCTACTCTTCCCCCAAACTGGCATCCTCCCCCACCCCCAAAGTTGGGCTGAGCCGGCTGGGGATTCTGGGACATGTAGTCCTACCCCCTCTGGATTCAAAAGGAAACAAAAGCCATGTAGCCAAAAAAAGAAAAAAAAAGGGGGAAAGGGGACTACAACTCCCAGAAACCCTCAGCCAGTTATGTTGGAAATGGAAGGAAGGAAGGAAGGAAGAAAGGAAGGAAGGAAGGAAGGGAGGGAGGGAGAAAGAAAGATAGATAGATAGATAGATAGATAGATAGATAGATAGATAGATAGATAGATAGATAGATAGATAGATAGATAGATAGATTTCCAGACTGGCCCATTCTCTAAATCAGTGTTTTTCAACCTTTTTTGGGCAAAGGCACACTTGTTTCAGATAGCACACCACCATTAGAAAATTAAAAAATTTAACTCTGTGCCTATATTTCTATATATAAAGTAATTTTCAATTTTTCCCCGGCACACCAGGCAACATAAAACCTCCTATGCCTTAAGAACAAAGGTTGAAAAACACTGCTCTAAATCAATTCCCAGGGGAGTAAAACCTCCTATGCCTGAAGGCAAAAGGATCAAAAAGAGAGAAAGAGAGAGAGAGAAAGGAAGGAAGGAAGGAAAGAAAGAAAGAAAGAAAGAAAGAAAGAAAGAAAGAAAGAAAGAAAGAAAGAAAGAAAGAAAGAAAGAAAGAAAGAAAGAAAGATTGCCAAACCCTGCCCATTCTCGGTCTAACTCAATTCCCAGGGGAGTAAAACCGCCTATCTCTTACATGCCCTTAAGGTAAACAGATCAGAGCCTCACGCCTTTGGGGTGAACCCGACCCCTAACCCGGGAGAGCGACTCACCGATAATTTTCTTGCCATGCTTCAGGAGCTGCTCCTCCACCACACCTCCAAAGAGATCAATGGCCTGGACGGTCTTAAAAGGAGAAAGAACGAAGGGTGTGTGTGTGTGTGTGTGTGTTGGTGCAGAGGAAGGGAAATGTTTCGCGAGAAGTGCAGAGCCGAGCTGAGGGGGAGACCATCCGTCTCCCTTGGAGGCGGGACAGTCGGGGCACGGATCGGGTCCCAACACGGAGGTATTGGCATCTTCCTCCAACGAGACCCATCCTTGCAGGTCAGACTACAATGCCCATCACCCTCCACAAACCTGCAGGCTGCAGTGGCTCTCAACCTGTGGGTCCCCAGATGTTCCTGGGCTGCAACTTCCAGAAATCTCTTCCAGCACAGCGAGTGGTGGATGTTTCTGGGAGTTGCAGTCCAGGAACATCTGGGGAACCGTACAGGTTGAGAACCACTGCCGCAGGGTAACCATGTATGGCAGCTGCAAAAGAGACACGAAGCAGACCGGTGGTGTCTTTTGCCTTAAAAGGCCTGGGGCAGCCTTGCTCAACCTAGCGGTGGAGGCGAAAAAGGGGGAGGAGGGGGCTGGAACTGAAGTCCAACCCAGAAATGCTACATTTCTGGACAACAGCTTCCAGAATCCCCTGAGCCAACACCTTGAGTTGGAAGGACCTGAGCAGGGCTGTTAACCGGAAGACCTTCTGGAGTTCATGAACTCATAGGGTCGTGCTACGATCAGAAGCCATTTGATGGCACGCAACGGCATCCGACATCCTCTGGAGCACTCCAGGTTGGGAAAGGCCAGCTCAGATGTTCCGGCTGGGAACCAGGAGAGCTGTAGGACAGCCACCCAATGTTCAAGGACTCAACACCTACTCTCAAAATAAAAGCAAGCAGGGCTGCTCTTTTGGCCCTCAGATGGAGAGGAGGTGCCTGAAGCCACCATTAATTGCATGTTTTTTTTTTTTTTTTGTAAAGCTTTGTAAGTTGGAGAGATCAGGGCAGTTAGCTATTTTAATTGGGACGGGAGGCCAAGTGTTTGCAGCCACAATCACAGTGCTAGGTCCTGTGGCATCGTGGGGCAGACCACCTCCAAAGGCATCCCTTACTTACCCGTTCGGCACTCGTGCTCAAGCTAGGATGCACGAAAGGCTTCAGGGATAGCCCTGATCCTAAACCAGCTTTCCTGGTAAAGAAGCAGACACACAAAGACATCGTGAGACTTCCTCACAACTGGGTGTCCTCTGTCCCAACCCATGCAGAAATCAGAGGAGCGGGCCACACAGAGAGAGAGTGCCCGAGAAAATGTAAAAGCACAACCCTGGGCCAGTGATAGGAGGAAGGTTTAAGAAACTGAAAGAAAACTCAGTGGGAACGTGGTTTGGAAAGTTGGAACGGCCTGGAGGAAGAAGAGAACTTTGGGGGTAAAAAATATTGTTTGGACTTTGGCCATGCAAGTTGGCAGATTCTGGGCAGAAAAAAAAAGGAGCTTTTCCCAAGATCTGAGAAAAAGATTGTCTGAAAGAGCTAAGAATTTGGTCCTAATGAAGAATACCTATGCCACAGCAGTACAGGGTCTTGTGACGCCTTTAAGATCATGGGGGTTTATTTGACATCGGCCTTCGCAGGCAGCCTGTCCCTTCTTCAAACACCTCTAGCAAAAGGAGAGACCCCTTCACCAAAGCTTACTGCCAAGAAAAATCCTTAACGGGTCACAAAGCGGCCCATTTCATAGCCTAAATGGCAGAAAAGCTAAGCCAGCTACTGTACGTCTCTGTATCTTATTTAAGCGCAAGGAGGGCCCATTTCCACCGGAAGGGGGAGGATGGCTATAAAAGATGGTGACTAAACACGGAGCACCCATATCCAAAGGCAGTCTATCTCCAAGGACAGACCAGAAGAATATGCAGCTTCTGCCATGCGCTGGTTGGTTTGAGAAATGGTTCCACTAAGGTGGCAAGACCGGTTGCCGGCCTTGCATGCCCCCCCCTTTTGATTTAATTAAACACACTCTAAATGTCAGCCTCCGAAAATCTGGAAGGACTTCCTTCCTCCTCTGTCCGCAGACATCCTCGACAGATGGAGTGCTGTGAGGACCTCGCCTTGTGGGTGCCACAGTTAAGAACCTGGTTTTCTGAATGCCGGCTCTTCTGTCCTTGCCTTTCCCCTAATAATTACAAGAAGGATCAACCCTCCAGCACTTCCAAGGGTAGAAACAATCCACAAAGTGGTGAGCCTGCCGATTTTTATCCGGCTACTGAGTTTCAAGCTCAGACTTGCAATTGGCAAAGAAAACCACCATGTGGCCAGCGAAATCAAAACGCAAGGGGATTCCTGGCTGTCAGGGCAAAACCCGCAGGGCAGATTTTCCCTTTTTTTTACCCCACTGCCTGCGCATGAGTCTGTGGTGCGCGGGAGTCCTCTTTTCCCTAGCCTGTGTAAAAAACGCCCAGGTGTGCACGCCTGTGCGCATGAGAGCCTGAATGCCAAGCCGACATGGGAGAGGCAGCCTCCTACCTGCGCACCCGCTTCCCCACCTCGCTGACCAGGAGTCCGGCGTTGCCGAAGGGGTTCTTTGCGGCGTGTTGCAGCCCGCGCAACTGGTTGCCTGCGTTCTGGGTGGAAGAGACGAAACCGGGAAGATCAGGAAAATTAAAGGAAGGAAGGAAAAGGCTCCAGCATCCGGGGCTGTGTCTGGCCTGGAGCCTTTGCAGTTTTTCTGATGACTCAAAAAAGCTGCTAAAATGGTTCCCAGTTGATCATTTCAGCTGATCATTTCTTCTCTCTCTCTTTTACACACACACACACACACACACACACACACATACACACAATATTTTCCTTCCTGCTTTCCAGTGTATCACACTGACCCCAACCTCTGTGTTTTGGTCAAACTTACATTGCCTCTAAAATGAGCAAAAGAGAAAGGTTAAGATGACAAGCATTTTTGGTTTAGAACAGCAAGGGAGGTCTGCATCCACTTGACCCCTGATGCTCTTCGGATATCTTTAACAACAACCCCCATCCTCCCCTGCCAGAATGGCCAATCAAGGCAGGGAAACCTGGGCTGAGGGAAAATACAGCATGATAACGAGATTTACGGAATTATACCAAGTGTGGGAAAATATGTCTGTGAAGATTCTCAGCCATCCAGGTGAGTTTATCTGGATGGAAGCTGAGTCATGGCTACTGGACTTCTTTTTCTTGAGAGATAGAAACGTTTCGCTGCTCATCCAAAAAGCTTCATCAGTCTGAAAACAGTTAGTGCAAGTCCTCCATCTGATAGTCTTATAGTTTGGGAAGAGTGCAGAGGCAGGCACGAGTTTCCCTTCCCGCCTATCTCATACTAACACCTCATCAGCCACTAAACATGGTGAGAACCAGGCCCAAGGTGCTAAGGCAGGGGCGGAATTATCAGGTGGAACTCGCTGCCACAGGACGGCTTTCAAGAAGGGAGTGAGAAAAACACAGGAAACGCTTGGTGCCTCAGTACTGTCCATCAAAACAGGAAATTCATATTTCAAGGAACAGGGAGACTGCTTCTGAAGCAATCTAAGTCCCTCAAACTCTCCTAGCTGTGCCGATCAGGGCATCATAGAATCCTAGAGTTGGAAGAGACCTCAAGGGCCATCCAGTCTGACACCCTGTCATGCAGGAACCTCCATCACAATATTTCCGACAGATGGCCATCCAGCCTCTGCTTAAAAACCTCCACAGAAGGAGACTCCACCACCCTTTGTGGCAGCATATTCCACTGCCAAACAGCTCTAACCATTATGAAGATCTTCCTAATGTTTAAATGGAATCTCTTTTCCTATTATTTGAAACCATTGCCCCAAGTCCTAGTCTCTGAAGCCATGGAAAACAAACCTGTTTCCAGGATTCTCTGGGAATTGTGATCTAATACAATTGAAGGATACTGTGACTGGATAAAGCACCAACATACTTTTCTTGTCACTCTCCCAAATTCCGAAGGCTCCCTCCCGCCCTTCCCATGGCCTTGGTCCCTCCCTCTTCCCTTTCCTCGCAAGCCACAAACCTGAAATCCATTGAGCGCAACGAACAGTCGCAAGATGTCGTTGGTTCCCTCGAATATTCTGAAAATCCTTAGGTCTCGCATGACCCGCTCTGCCCCAGCTTCCTGGAAAGGAGGGATCAGCCGGAAATAACAGACAGAAGGGGCAAGGGTGACACGGGGGGGGGGAGACTGGGCTCTCCCTAGAAGCTCAGCTATCCAACCTGGTTCTAATACCCAAATTGGCAAGATAGTTCAGAGCCACAGACAAAGTGAATATGTTTGCCAACTCCTCTGAGCATGAACCGAGTGCTTCTTCCTTGCTCGTGCACCCGTAAGATATCTTTGAGAAGGGAAGGTGTGGGACAATGGCCCTAGATTTTGAAGGGATGTGTTCATAAGACACGCAGTTGAGTTAGTTTTCAACTGTAGTAAAGGTACGTTATTAAGCATCATAGCAATTTGTAATGTCACATTATATTTAGGTGTTGCATTTATCCCTTATGTCTCAAGTGTTTGGTTTAAGGGTAGATCTGGGCCATTTTTGGCTGTTTGGGGCATTTTAAAAAAACCACATATGTTTGTAAAAATAAATAAGTAATAAGCGAAGAGCTGATGAGCCAAACTCCCTGCCATAGGAGGTGATGATGGCATCTGGCCTGGACGCCTTCAAAAGGGGATTGGACGGATTCCTGGAGGAAAAGTCCATCCCAGGTTACAAACCATGATGGAGATGTGTCATCTCCAGGCTTAAAACTGGGGTTCTTCAAGGGCCAGAATCAGGGGAGTGGCATCAGGAGACAGAGATCTAGTCTCGTGCTCACCCGGACGCATTTGGTGGGGCCACTGTGAGATACAGGAAGCTGGACTAGATGGGCCTTTGGCCTGATCCAGCATGGCTCTTCTTATGTTCTTATGTTAAGCTAACAAGTTACTCTAAAAAAAAACAACAACCCCGAAAGCTCTGCCATGATTTTTCAGTCCTCTTCAAGTTTACTCACCTTCATGAAACCCATCCCGCCCATTATCTGGATACATTCGTCTGTGACTGCCCACGCGGCTTCCTGAGAAAAGCAAAGAGAGACAGTGCAAGGGACTCAGTCTTTCGCGTTTGCGAAAGGGACACATTTCCAGAGAGCAAAAGAGATCAAGATTCTGCAAGTTAAAACAGGGTTGCAAGAAAATAAAACAGGCCCCAAACGGGACAGGTCTATGGTGTCAGGATCCAGCCTGGTTCTTTACTTACGGAGCCAAAAATTTTGCTGATGGCGGCCTCAATCTGGAAGTCAGTAGCTCCTTGGTCCATGTTGGCACTAATCATGTACGCCATAGACTGTGGAGAGAAAGCACGTCAGGGGAGCGTCTGTGTGGTGGTTGTTTTTTCCCCTGTAGAAATGATCTAGAAGATCCTTGGGGGCGAACCTTTGGCACTCCAGATGTTTTGGATGACAACTCCCAGAATTCCAAGCCTGTATTGCCAACGACAAAGGACTGTGGGAGTTGTGGTCCCAAACATCTGGAGTGCCGAAGGTACGCCACTACTGGCCTAGATCCTTAGAGGACACATTAGAGAGGTGCTAGTTTGGGTTTTTAAACTACTGCCCCCCGAGGAGCTGCCTGGGAATTCTGGGAGTTGTAGTCCAAACACATAATACAACCTGCCTTTGGACCTCACAGCAGGTTATGCCTGGAATTCATTCTACAGCACAGATTACAACCCCCCCCCCCAAGATCTGAAATTAATTTTCTGACCAAGTACAGTTTTGGGGGACAGTGTTTAATCTCAGTTTTCATGAAATAAACATAACATATTAGGTTGAATGTCAGGAAAAATAACTTCCTAACTGTTAAAGCAGTACGACAACATACATATCCAGTGCACTGGAGGCACTGAAGAAAAATCGGGACAGCTGATTGGCAGGGATCCTTTAATTCGTATTCCTGCATCGGGCAGAAGGATTGGATTTGATGGCCTGGGAGCCCCCTTCCAACTCTGATATTTTAGATTTTACAATTCTGCACCAAATTTCTGATCCCTGCAATGATAAAGTTTAGCTCAAAAGAACACTGAGTGTAACGGAATTAGGATGATGGGACACAGCATGTAAGGAAATTAGCATGATGGGATATAGTGTGATTAATTATAAGGCTCAGTATTAACTGCACATTTACAGCTTTGTCGCTAGACTCTTATCTAAGGAATGTAACAGTCAAGACACAATAAGCCAAGTTAGAGAAAATTAGACGGCTTCCACTGGTCAATTATTTCACGGGACATCTAGAAACTTCTCCAATCTGGGAGAAGAGAAGTTTGTACTTAAGTCTGTGAGAAACTCTTGCTTTGGGTTTGGCTTCAGGATTTGGTCAGTTAGATTTAGACCTAGTCAGTTTAGGCTTGTAATTTTCATAGTACTAAGTGGGAATATCATAGACTTTATTATTATTCAGGCAAAAATATATGATTGTATCTGATAAGTATGTTTATATTTTTCATTGATTTTTATGAGTTATTTTTTTTCATTTTTGTAACTCAGAATAGTGAGGATGTCATTAAATTGTTGCTCTTGGGATATTTGTTTTGTTTAAAACAATGGTTCTCAACCGGTGGGTCCCCAGATGTTCCTGAACTCCAGCTCCCAGAAATCCCTTCCAGCACAGCAAGTGGTGGAGGCTTCTGGGAGTTGCAGTCCAGGAACATCTGGCGACCCACAGGTTGAGAACCACTGGTTTAAAAGAACCCACAGGAACTCAGGTAATTCTCAGCTAGCTACACTCCTACATCTGAGTTCCGTTACACCGAGGAAAGGGGAAGGTCAGGAGCAGAAGTTAGGAAAGCTACATCTCCACTTGACAACTTCAGAAGCTCCTAGTCAGCATGGCCTGTGGATTCTGGGATAGGTTGTCCAAAAAGAAGAAAAGAAAAAGTGGCATCTTCCAACCCCTTCATTCATTCAATTTCTACCCTGCTCATCCGGCAGCGTGTCCACTCTGGGTGGTTTACAACAGTCCCAATAAAAACGAATAAGCGTCGTAAATCAAAAATTTGCTCTCTGGTATGTGTCTTCTCACCTCTGTCACGTAATGCAGCACAGCCATCCGGGCGAGTTTCTCTTGGATTCCTCCAAAGTTATGAATCTTCTCACCAAACTGGGTTCTGTTTGCAGCATGGTCCACCTTTTTTTTTTTGGGGGAGGTGGAAAAGAAAGGGTGGGTGTGTTTGTGAGTCAAGACAGGATGGGACAGGGCAGCCAAAACAGGGGCAGAATGTGGGGATCCCATAGCCCAATAGGCTCTGAACCCCAATAAGTTGGCCAAGCACCCAAGGAAGCTGAAGGCGTAGATTTCCAGAGATTTCCAGGACCGAGCAGACGTCAGGAGGCCAGGGAAACAACGACAGGATATCAGGACACATCTGCTCAAGCCCAAAAGCCCCTTCCTCTGTCTTTATCAATAACTAGCCAAATATGTTCCTCCAGATAAGGTGCATTTCCCCACCACCACCACCAATGAAATGTATACGTGACCATCCTTCCTCTGTCTCTTCCCTACTGTGTTACTGTTATCAATAAAGACCAGACCTCTGGGTCCCAGGTAGCACACAGACACTCACAGACACACACACAAAGACACAGACACACACGCACCCATGCAGACTCCCATGCACAGAGACGCAGCCTGGGGCCAGAGATGATTGTACCCCCAAACTCTGCGTAGGTGTAATTAATAACGCTACAGCAGAAGGGGAGGGGAGGTACTCTGGCAGGGACAGAGAAAAAGTTATCCTAGGATCGTTAGGAAAAGTGGGGGAGCACACAGTCCTCCTGGCCTCCGTCGGGATCACTCACCGCTTTTCTGATGACGCCCCTCATGGTGCCGGCCATGGCGGCGGCCATCCCAAACCTCCCGTTGTTCAGAATATTCATGGCGACCTTGAACCCGCCGCCGGGGATTCCTAGGACGTTTTCCACCGGGACACGGGTGTTGTCGAAGTGAACCTCGGCCGTGTTGGAGGCTTTGATGCCCATCTTCTTCTCGGGGGGTCCGCTGGTGGGTGGGTGGGTGGGAGGGAGGGAAGGAGGAGGGAGGGAGGCATCAGAGACCCCATCATCAAAGTTCCTTTTTTTCTGTGGGAGGCCTAGGCTACTCAGAACCCCCCCCCCAACAACCAGCTAGGCAGAGAAAAGAACTTCTTCCAGTTCTCTGGAGAAGACACAGGAGGCAACACAGCTGCTTCTCGGAGGATGAGAGGAAGTCTCCTTTGGCACCACCTAATTTCTTTCTTCACTCTCCTCTCTAGCCCACTAAGCAAGAGGCCTGCTCATGGGAAAGGCTCCGGGTTCAACTCATAAGAACATAAGAGCAGCCTTGCTGGAACAAGCCACAGCCCATCCAGCCCAGCCTTCTGTCTCACACAGCGGTGGCTCACCATTTGCTTCAGGGTATTCCCCAGCAGGTGTCTTCCCCTGCTTACGATTCTCCACAAATGACATTGAGAGAGAGATCCTGCCTCTCTCTCCAACCTGGAGGTTGTCCTTAGGAATCCATCATGATAGCCATGGAGACCTTTGTTCTCCATAAACTTGTCCAATCCTTTCTTAAAGCTCTCATAAGAACATAAGAACAGCCTTGCTGGAACAGGCCACAGCCCATTCAGTCCAGCATTCTGTCTCACACAGTGGCACACCATCAGCTTCAGGGTATTCCCCAGCAGCTGTCTTCACCAGCTTACAATTCCCCGCAGAGGGCATTGAGAGAGAGATCCTGCCTTTCTCTCCAACCCGGAGGTTGTCCTTAGGCATCCATCATGATAGCCATGGAGACCCTTGTTCTCCATGAATTTGTCTAATCCTTTCTTAAAGCGGTGAAAGCCGGCAGCTATCACCAGTTCTTCTGGCAGGGAGTTCCACAGACCAGTGATCCTGTGTTTGAAAAAGTACTTTCTCTTATTTGTTTGAGATCTAGCACCCGAAAGTTTCATGGAGTGCCCCCTAATTCTAGTGTTGGGCAATAGGGGAAAATGGCTTTTCCTTATCTACTTTGTCCACACCATGTATGGTTTTATAAACTTCAACCAATTCCCCTCTTAGACGCCGTGGTTCGAGAGCGAAGAGGCCCAGTCATCCCTCAGGTGGCAGGGAAGGTGTTCCAGTCCCCTTATCGTTCTGGTTGCCCTTCTCCGCACTTTTTCCATTTCCGTAATATCCTTCTGGAGGCATGGTGACCAGAACTATACACAGTACTCCAGATGGGAGTACTGAATGCTTCCTTCTGGCAACCGGCCTATCTAAGAAGAAGAACCTCTAGGAAGGGACATATCTTAGTGAGCCATTTTTGAGATGTTGGGAGCACTCAAGAGAAAACTAGACTGACATCTAGAATTCATTCATTCATTCATTCATTCATTCATTCTTATCTGTGAAGATTCTCAGTCATCCAGGTGAGTTTATCTGGAAGTTGAGTCATTATTCAACATATACTTCAAGTGCCTGGTTAATCAATCTCTCAAGAAAAGGAAGTCCAGTAGCCATGACTCGACTTCCAGATTCATTCATTCATTCATTCATTCATTCATTCATTCATTCATTCATTCAATCATTCGGCTAGCTGGCTGCCTGGCTGGTTGGATTGGATTTGAATACCATCCTATCTAGCCTAAGGCCACTCTGGGCACTTCACCACATTAATCAAACAGTAAAACAATACTACAAATCTGAAGTAAAACCAACATATAAGCAATCACAGAATAAAACCATTATAAAATTGACAAATGCACATCAGATATTTAAAAAGGAGCAGAATCGGCTGGAATCCTCAAAGGCTACCATCGGATGCAAAAGCCAGTCTGAGAGACCAGGTTTTTAGTGATTTTTTCCCCCCAAAGTCCTCAGTGAGGGGGACAGGAGGAGGTCTGGAGGTAGCTGGTTCCAGAGTCGAGGTGTGACTGTTGAATCCACATCCCCTCCCTTTGGGCCTCTCTCACAGTCATCATCCTCACACACCCCACCTGGGACATAAGAGGAAGGACGGGCAGCATTTGCCAGAAGGAAGCGTTCAAAGCGACTTTGCCTTGGATTCCTGCACTGAGCATAAATGGGTGGCTTTATGGCCTCCTTCCATCCCCGTTATCCCATGACTCTGTGACAGCTGCAGGTCAAGGGCCTTACTGGACTCCAGAACCAAAGAAACCCCAGGACTGCTCACCTCGTGACACCACCAAACGCTCGTTCCACAATGAAGGCTGTGATCTTGTCCTTCACTTCGCCAGTGGTTTCGTCTTTTATCGGGGTTTTTGCAAACACAGTAAATATCTCCGCCAGGCCACCGTTGCTGCAAAACAACAACAACAACAACAAAATTGGCTCTGGCAACATTGCAAGCTTCAGGCAGGAGGAGAGGGCCGCTCTGCAGGGGTGGCTTCAGCCAGTGTGGGACGCCCTCCCTGAAGGGACCTCCATGCTGCCCATTTTGAATTTCTTCAGTATCACAATGCTTATTTTGCTCCAGCAGTTTAGCGTGCTTAATTTAATGCTTTGATATATCTGTTTATCATAATCATCATCATCATCATCATATTCATCTCCGAAAGAATGTCATCAGAGTTATAAAAACAGTACCATTAGGAACAGCATGTATACTATGTTGGTGTTTAAAAGTTACTTAGGTTAAAATGTGTATGTTACATAATACCAGTCAATTTCTTATAATTCTGATTAATAATTTTAGAACAGCAGTGCTAGAAGGGACCCTGTGGGTTTTTTTTTTAAAAAAAAATCTTCATCTGCACTCATTTTGCTTCCACAAATGGGGCCGAAAAGAGCTTACAAAACAAACAGAAGTGAAGTTGACACAGGATGAAACCATTAACATTTAAAACACAGCTCAAACACACCACAGGCAAAAGGAAACACGTCAAATCGGTTAAACTCTCTGCTTTCACAAGTTAAGCCCAAAGGTCTTCCCCCATGAGGGTGGAAGGGTAACGGTGGGAAGGGAATTTGGGAGACTAGAAGCAGCCACCAAGAAGGCTCTAGAACAATTCAGTGGTTCTCAACCGGTAGGTCTCCAGATGTTCCTGGACTGCAACTCCCAGAAACCCCTTCCAGCACAGCGAGTGGTGGAGGCTTCTGGGAACTGCAGTCCAGGAACATCTGGGGACCCACCGGTTGAGAACCACTGTGGCGTCCAAGGATGATGTGATGAAAACTAAGGACTAAGAAAACAAGTCTTCATGGATCTCAGACCCAAATGGCCCCTGGCTCTCTCTGCCGTTTGATTATACAATATTTTGATTTTAGTCTACGGCTTATTACTCCTTATTCTTTCTTATGTGAATGTATCTGCACGCTGAATCCAAGGAGGGCAGTTTTTTGAGCAGGCTCTTAAAGGTAACACAATCCATTAATTTTTGGTGTGCCTGTCGAGGGGGGAGAGACCACAAAGGCTTCTGCTGAGGCCCAGAATCTATTTCTACGGCACAAGCAAAAATGACAGCCAAGCTGTTACTGAAAGAACAGAGTCGCTCTGGCACCACCAACACCCTGCCTGAATTTCTACAACCGAGACATCAGATGTGCCTTCCTGACAAATTTAGTACAGTTATGCAACGAGAGAAGACAGGGAAAAATATAATCACACAGAACAGAACAGTCTCCTTGGGGTGGGGGTGGCGGGTGGGAAATGGGCTTCTGAACATACACAGAGCACCCACCCACTACTATGATGCCCTGTGTTGCGTCATTACAATCGTGACCGATTCTCTATGACCCCATGTCCATGGAGTTTTCTTGGCAAGAATACTGGCGTGGCTTGCCAGTTCCTACTCCAGGCGCCTACAGCACCTGGTATTCCCTGGTGGTCTCCCATCCAAGGACTAGCCAGGCCTGACCTTGCTTAGCTTCCGAAATCAGGCGAGATCAGATGTGCTTAGGGCATATTTGTATTTAAATGTTTTTACCATTTTGTTTACTGGTATTTTAATCATTTTAATCGTTTCTTGACTGTGATCTGCCCAGAGAGAGAGAGAGAGAGAGAGAGAGAGAGAGAGAGAGAGAGAGAGAGAGAGAGAGAAGAACTCTCTCTCTCGGATATATTCATATCCGAAGCTCAGGTGAGGTGGATGATGACCTCGCAACGCACATTTCCTCAGTTGGTACCAGAGAAAACTGGACAGCCCTTTCCTCCTCCTGCTTCTGTCGCCAAGCCAAGGATACTTTATTTTCCAGAAATGTTAAAACAGACTACCCCCATCCCGGCTTGTTGTTTTATTTTCCTTCTGCTATTTTCACTTCTGTAGCTGGGAATGTTTACAATGCTTTTGGTCTTCACACTATTAGCTCTGCAGTTCTTGTGAGATGGATCTCACCCAGAATTAGGTTGAAGAGAGCTAGCAGCATAACTGCTAGCAATATACCGTGCTACCTTGTATAAAGGAATTAATTCGTTCCAAATGAAATTCTGTCAAGCAAATTTTCCTTTATACAAATTTCCCATAGGAATACATTGAGAACAGAGTAATTCCTAATCACGAACATTTTTATGTTGTATGGATTCGCCCCAGAGGCAATTCTGTTAAGCAAATTTCCCCTATCTCTGGAATTTTTATGTTGTACAGATTTTATGTTATACAAACTGTTGTACGAGGGTCCACTGTAGTAAATTTCTTTCTTTAAATATCTTAAACTTGAATATGTCTTAAAGATACTGGGCTATACGTTATCCTTCACTACTATAAGGTGCCTCGGCTCCTTTTCTAAGGAGAAAGGCGGGGTAAAAATACTCAAGAATAAAATAAAAATAATAAATATTATAGAGGAAGACGACAATTTTAGAGACGGTTCTGGACAAGGTGTAAAGCAAATTCCCCAAATGAAAATCCAGGTCTCTTTTCCCCACTGACCTGATCCAAATTTTGCTCCCATTCAGGGTGTAGAATGTGCCACAAGGGCTGAGCGTGGCCGTAGAACGGATCGAAGCCGCGTCTGACCCGCTGGATGGCTCCGTTAGACAGTAAGCAGCTATGTTCTCTCCTGGGCACAGAGGAAAAAGAAGACGCAAGTTCTCAAAAAGGGAGCAAGGGGGGGGAGTCCATCCGTCGGTGGGAACAAGGAGAAGACAGACACGCTCCTCCATGGAGCAGCACCTTTCTCGGTGGGGCCGGAGCCTCCCCTGATCCTGTGCAACCAAAATGCTTCCTCTTCCCTCAGAACCAACTGAGGGCAGACAAGACCCAGACAAAAGGGAAACATGACAGGTTATTAGGAACGGCACTGGGTGGCGGATGGAAGGGTAGGTGGGCACTGAGGACTTGCAAAGAAGAAACAGTGTAGAAGGAAGGCTGCTCTTCCGGGTTAAAAAGGTAAAGGTAAAGGTTCCCCCCGCACATGCGTGCTAGTCGTGTCCAACTCTAGGGGCAGTGCTCATCTCCGTATTCAAGCCAAAGAGCCAGTGTTGTGCAAGTCTGTGGCAACATGGCCGGCATGGCTGCAAGGAAACACTGTTTTTTCTTCCTGCTTTTTTATGGTGGTACCTATTTGTCTACTTATTACATTTAGATGTTTTCGAACGGCTAGGTTGGCAGAAGCTGGGGTTATCAGCGGGAGCTTGATCCACTGTGTGGCACCCGGGATTTGAACCGCCGAGCTGCTGACTTTGTAGTGAACAGTTTCGTAGCCTTAGTCCGCTGAGCACCTCCCTTAAGTCTCCCCAGACCTCCTCAGTGCCTGACGCAAGGGGATGGAATACGCCCCCCCCTCTCCAAAATAAAGCTGGGCATCTGGCACCGGCTCCAACCAACGTGGCAGTAGGTGCCATCTGGAGGTGTGGAGCTCGTCCAAACGTGGCCCTGACTGTACACAACAGCTTAGGGGGTGGGCATCCTTCTCCCTTGCCTATTTATTTATTTATTTATTTATTTATTTATTTATTTATTTATTTATTTATTTGACTTTTATACCGCCCATCTAGCCCTACGGCTACTCTGGGCGGTTTACAACATGGGATCACCTAACAACCTAACAAAGGAATACATGTAAAAAAAAAACCCCAAAATACAAGGAGCATAATAAAATAAAATATACATAAATCAACAGCAATAAATTATAATTAGGCTAAAATAAAGATATAAATAGCAGGAGATTGATAAAATGGGGGAGAAGATAAGCGGTAAAATGAATGGTGTCTTATTGGATGTTTGAGAAATCAGGAAAGGCCCTTCTATACAACCAGGTCTTCAATAGTTTTTTAAAAATTTGAAGTGAGGGTGCCAGCCGAATTTCAGGGGGTAGATGGTTCCATAACTGGGGAGCCACCACCGAGAAGGCCCTACTCCTTGTTACCACTTTCCGGACCTCCCAGGTGTCCTGCCTGGCTAGCACGGGTTGATCCTGGCCGTTCTTCTTGGGAGGAGCCGCTCTGTCTGATTCTGAGGTCCCAAATCGTTTAGGGCTTTGTATGTTAACATCAAATGACCCTCTTCCCCCCTGCCCGTCTGCCCTGCCTGCTGGGAGGGCCGCATCTCGTTACCTGTTGCCAGTTTGGGGAAGTACTTCTCCTTCTGTGCCGGGGTGCCGTAGAGAAGGATGCCCTTGAAGCCAATCGACTGGTGGGCCCCGAGGGTGATGCCCACCCCCAGGTCATGCATGCCGACGATCTCCACCATCCGAGCGTACTGCAAGCGTCCGACAGGGGGGGGAGAGGAGACACGCGGGGATTAGCAAAGGCAGCCCAGAAAGCTCGGTTTAAGCATCCGAGAGCTGCCGAGCTGGGAAAGACCCGCTGGATCCTCAAGTCCAGCGCATGTATTTAGCAATTCACATCATGAGAGCAGCGAGAATTGTCTTTGCAAAACACTGGAAAGAATCAGGAATACCAAATGGACAGGAGGTGATAGTCAAAATCCTTGAGAGTGCAGAACTGGACAAATTGTCAGAATGGTTAGAGGTACACCGGAAGGCGAAACACCAGGAATGTTGGGACAAGTTTTATATGTGGTTACAAAAAAAAGACAAAGTTAAATTGAAAATGTGACAAAAGCCAAAACTGTTTTGGTTATTTATTTGTACATATATGCCTGAATTGAACTGTTTATAATTGCAAGATGACTCTGATATTATTAAGTGTTCAGGCCAACCTGCATCCCCCTTCTTTTTTCTGTACCCCAAATTATTCTTCCCTAGTTACCCTTTTTCTATAATAATAATAATAATTTAAAAAAAGGGGGAAAGAGGGGCCAGTGGGGAATTTGAACTCCCAACCGGTGGCTGAGCAGCTCCAGAGACATCAACCACTGTGCCGTCTGGCAGTTCCAGTTTAACGCCCCATCATCCTCACGAACAGAAAAAAAGACATGCCAATTGTAGACGGTTTGAATGATTGTGACCATTCCATGACACCCCAGCTCCTAACCCAATGGTTCAGTAGAGAGGAGGGCAACCATGATGGTTAAAAGGTCTGGGAGAAATGTCTTATGAGGAACGACTTAGGGAGCTGGGAATGTTTAGCCTTACAAAAAGAAGGCTTGGGGGGGATATGATAGCTATGTTTAAATATTTGAAAGGATGTCCTATTGAAGAGGGAACAGGTTTGTTTTCCATGGCTTCAGAGACTAGGACGCTGGGCAATGGTCTCAAACTACAGGAAAAGAGATTCCATATAAACATTAGGAAGAACATGACAGTTAGAGCTATTCAGCAGTGGAAGATGCTGCCACAAAGGAGGGTGGTGGAGTCTCCTTCTTTGGAGATTTTAAGCAGAGGCTGGATGGCCATCTGTCGGAAATATTGTGATGGAGGTTCCTGCATGACAGGGAGTTGGACTGGATGGCCATTGAGGTCTCTCCCAACTCTAGGATTCTATGATTCTATATCTACTAGACCATAGTCTAGTTTTAATTTTGTTTGTTTTAACGGCTGCACGGCTCACAACTCCTTTTTCCTGCTTATACAGTATATGATATCTTATAACGGCCACATCTCTCAATATCTCTACCTGCCTGGTAGCATGTTGTATGATAACAGCTGGCGAAAGTTTTGCCAAATTTGGAAGATGCCAACTGATTTGAGGATGGAAAGGAGAGTGTGAAATATCGGCTATGGGGCATAGATGTCAAGACCACAGGGAAGGTCCTTGTGCGTGTATTCCACAATTATTTTCCATTGCCCTCATCATTCTAAAGGTTTTGATGACCTGAGTTTTAGAAATCCACACATTTTGACTTGTGCTGTCATTTTATAAAGAAGGCTCTAACTGTATCTCAACTGGGAGATATGTTGGCTAGGGGGAAATCCTAGGATTTGTATTATTTGGATAAACTGAAAGAGGGCCAAGATAAAAATGCTGGAGAGCTCAGCGGCTAAGGCATCTCTGGAGCTGTGGAGCCAAAGTTTGGGATGTTTGATTCCCACCTGGTGCCTCCTTGTCAGGGGCTAGGTCCCTTCCAGTGGTGTGGTTCTATTATTATAAGAACATGAGAACATCAGAAGAGCCCTGCTGGATCAGGCCAAAGGCCCATCTAGTCCAGCTTCCTGTATCTCACAGTGGCCCCACCAGATGCGTTTGGGAGCGCATGAGACTTAATATCTGTCTTCTGATACTGCTCTGATGAAATATCTCCATCATGGTTTGTCACCTGCGATGGACTTTTCCTCCAGGAATCTGTCCAATCCCCTTTTGAAGGCATCCAGGCCAGATGCTGTCACCACCTCCTGTGGCAGGGAGTTCCACGGACTAACCACACACTGGGTAAAAAAAATATTTCCTTTTGTCTGTTCTCACTCTCCCAGAGCATGAAGGGGGTGGAAACAGGATAAAAAAGGGGGGAGGGGGTTCCATGGAGAAAACAAAGGGGCCCTAGGCAGAGAAGGGGACTTGGAGAATTTAAACCGAGCATTTAATAAAAAAATGTATTCAGCCGCAGTGGCTTTCCACTTCTCAGTTCCACCACTCCCTCCTGATTTGAGGGTGGAAAGGAAAGGGGGGGAGACGGCAACCCCCAAGAAGCTTGGCGTCCTTACCTGGGTGTTGCTGAGGCCCAGCCCCCCAAACTGGACCGGGATCTGCAGGCCGAACGCTCCGAGCTCCTTCAGGCCTTGCATGGTCTTCTCCTCTACTGCCTCTAGAGTATCATTCTTGGCTGGATCATTCACCTCCTGTCCAGGGAGGAAGAGGGAGAGGCAAAAGGGGGGGGGGTCACCTACTGAAAGACCCCCCTCGCGCGCACACACCGGGCGGGGGGAGAGAGTGAATTTGGGAGCAGGGTTAGGAAAGTACTGGACCATTCCTGACCTCTGCAGGTCCACGGGCAGGATGAAACGTGAGCCCGCAGAGAGTCACCCATCGCCTGCCAGTCGCACCAGCGCAGAGCCCCCTTCCACACCCCATGTGCACACACACACACACACACACACACACACACACACACACACACACACACACACACACACACACTGTGGGGAACCTTTCTTTCAGGGGCATGTTTCCTGGGGGAAGTTGGAGTAGCAGAGAAAGATGGGGTGGGGTGGGGTGGGGTGGGGGGTGGAGTGACCTTCTATTTTCTCTTCACCTTTGCTCTGAAGCAGGGCAAAAAGGCTAAAAAAATCTGCTGCCTATTACAGTAGGACCCCGTATCCACTGATTCATTATCCACTGATTCAGTCATCCATGGTTGGCACAGGAAAAAAAATAATAATTCAGCAGCCACAAAGCAAGCTGTTGTCATAAACAGCAGCTGTAAAGCAAGCTACTGTCTCAAAACAGCAGTCATAAAGTAAGCTGCTGTCAGGAAACAGCAGTTTGGGGTTGGATGGGCAGGCGTTCTCTTTTATCCACGGTTTTCCACGGGAAGGCCTGGAACCAATCCCCAGCGGATACTGGGGTCCTACTGTAGAGGCAATGTTTTCATAAAATGCTCCAATCCCTGCTTATGAACTTGATGAATAAAAGCAGGTCTTTTTGGAATAAAAGCAGGTATTTCTGTGTCCTGACCAGCTGGTCTGGAAAAAGGTACCTCTCTCTCTTTCTGTCTCTTTATTTCTGTAGCTAACCAGTTTGCTTGGAACTCCTCCAGCAAACTTCCCCCACACACACACACATACCATCTGGCATCAGATCTTGGGGTGGGGGTTGCTCCCGTGGGGGAAGGCCCTCCTCACCTCAAAGAATCGAGAGACGGGACCCACAAGTTCTTGCAAAGTCTGCGCTTGTTCTTCGTTCAGAGCTGGAAAGGAGACAAAAAGGTCAGGAAAGAGCGCTGTTCAAGAGTCCACGTGGCATCCTTTCCAACTCAAATAACTTGGGGAAATACGCAAGACCAAACGCAAGTCAAGTGAGAAAGGACAATTTCTATACAATGGGGTGGGGAGTTGGATGCTGCACAAGTCCCAGGGAACTGTGTGCGAATGGTGCAACTTCACACCCCCAGCTCACTGGGCGGATCTTCCTTGCTCCTCCTTGCCCAGAATAATCACACCGAAACAACACCCTGTCCCATCTTCCCCTCCCAACCTACAAATGTGCCCCCATACAGAGAGAAGGGAATACTGGCTGCTCTGCGCAGGTTAATCTCCTCCCAACTGGGGTGGGGATGTGTGTTTTCCTGCTAAACGTGTCAAGTTGCAATGCCTGCCGATGCTAGCCAGCATGATGGGAACTGTAGTACAGCAGCAAAACGAGGGCAAGGGACTCTGGTCCTGTTCAAAACCTTCTGAAAGAACCTTGTGGGTTCATCTGCCGGTCTTTGACGGGAGAATCTTCGGGGAATTTGGAGAAGCAGCCGGCCAGTGGCCCAGAAGACCAACGGGAATCTCGTCCCGGGTTTCAGGTGAAGGTCGATGTTCATCCCGAGCTCACCTGCCCCCAAAACAGGGAAGAGAGACCTCCCTCCTTACCTGATGGGAAAGGGAAGACTTGTTCCGTGTTGATCTGACCTTTGAACATCCCAACGGCAAACGACTTGGACTCCTGGGAAGGGTAAGGAGGAGAAGAGGACAAGAGAGAGGCGTGAGGGTCAAGCGGGGGGCGGGGGGCGCACGTGCTTTGTCCCAGCCCCATAAGTCTCCTCTGAAGGCCTGCAAAGACCTTGCTCAGGCCTGGGAGGTGCTACTGGCAAACCAAGGGTGAACCATGGGTCTCCTTGTGTCTAAGCCGGAGCATTGAATTGAAGTGTATTGGGGACTACAGTTCCCAGAGCCAAAGACCATCCTGGTCGGGGAACTCTGGGCGTTGCTGTACCTGTTTCCAAAGACAGCTTTCTGTATTTAGATGTTAACATTGGGGCTTAGAGAAACCGTGGTGGCTACAATTCCCCCGCCCCCAAGTAACTTCACTCAGAGCTCTTGGTGGTGGTGGTGGGGAAGAATATTCGTTTGTTTGTTTGTCTATTTATCTACCATCCATCTGGCAGCAGGGCCACTCTGGCCTGTTTAAAGCTAAACTCTTACATACACCCACATGTACAGTATCTTTTTTTTTCCTGTCAAGGAAGCAAGTGCTGATTTGGGTCAGGATCCGATGCTCACCTTTTGGGACCTGGGACATAACAATCTGGGTAGATTTCCTCCAGTTTTCCCATTTATTTTTATAACATATCACTTGGCCGCCCTTCAGCCACCCTCACCCAGCCCGGCCAACTATTTGAGAAAGCTTACAATACAATAAAGAAGTACAGAACGGAAGATCAGGAGAGCGTCGAAACAGCATTCCTGAAACCAGTAAAACCCACCCGGAGTGTATTCAGAGTAATTCAGAGCAGCTATAAATTTGGAGACGGTATGTGTGTAAATCTAGGATGAAATCTAGGAAGGGCCTTCGGAATTCTGGGTACCAGCATTGAAAAGGCCCCGTGTGCAGTTGCCCCCCGGGCTTATCATCCGCGATTGCAAGGGAAGGGGGAAACCCAAAGACCCTTTAAGCAGCTAGATATGGGGCCCAGCTTGGGACCCTTTCCTGAAGGCAGTCCTCCTTTCCGAACGCCGGCTAGAGAAGTTAGAATGTTTGTGGATGTTCCGCGTCATCACCGGAGCTCGGCCAGTGGGGAAGGCCACGAAACCACACCGGAAGCATCTTCTCATCGATCCACCTTGCGAGAAGACCCCGCTATGACGCCCTTAACGCTCGGAACCCAGGCTGGGGATCATCCCGTTCTCTCCTCTGTCCCCTGCTAGAGGGTTTTAGAGGCCCCTCCAAAGCACACCCCCCCAATGCATTTCTTCCCCCTCACCAAAAAGGGAAGACATGCAAGTTCAGCGAGCAGGAGTTCCCCTATAAAACACGGAAAACCTCCAAATGCTTCCTTATTAAGCAGGCTTCAAACTCCACCTAACTCTGCAGTAGTTTCTGGTTTCATTGCAGCTGGTGGTGTCTGTGGAGAGCCCCGGCCCCGAAATAATACTTCTTCAAAATAAATAAATAAATGAAAATAAATAAATAAATAAATAAATAAAAATACAGTGGTACCTTGTATAAAGGAATTAATTCGTTCCAAACGAAATTCTGTTAAGCAAATTTTCCTTTATACAAATTTCCCATTGGCATGCATTGAAAACGGAGTAATCCCTAATCGCGACCATTTTTGTGTTGTACGGATTCGCCCCATAGGTGATTCTGTTAAGCAAATTTCCCCTATACCTGGAATTTATGTTGTACAGATTTATGTTATACAAACCGTTTGTTATACGAGGGTCCACTGTAATTAATTAATTAATTAATTAATTAAATAAATAATAATAATAATAATAATAATAATAATAATAATAATAATAATAATAATAATAATAATAATAATAATAATAATAATAATAATAATAATAATAATAATAATAATAATAACCCACCTTCTTTACCCATTTAAGAGCAAAAACAAAACCCCCATTCCCTTTATGCTTCAATACACCAGGGGAAGCACAATTAAACCCTTAAATATTGGCTATTTCCCAATTGCCCTCTTTTAAAAAAAAATATAAAGGAAAAGAAAAGTAAGAACGGAAAAAGAAAAGCACATACTCCTGTTACGGACTTTTTTTCAGACACAGCCTGGGGGGCAGATTCAGCCTTGGTGCCCGGTTTTTCCAGCACAGCCTGCAAAGGGGGACAAGATATGGTTTTATTTTATATGTTTGCCTCTGTGCATGCGTCCTGGCCTGGCGGGGGGGGGGCTGTGGGGGGGTTGCTTTTAGATTTAAAAAAAGAAGAACAGAAGATAGCGAGTGTGCTTATTTATTAAACTTGTCTGACTGGCTACATTTAGGACGGGAGAGCAGGTGACCTGTGTTGGGGTCTGGATGGTTATTACCAGCTTTAAAAAAAAAGAAATCTGGCAGGGCTCCTGGGCCTTTCTAACTCGGAGGTGTCCTCCCCTCGGGCAGGGTGTTACATGAGGACAACAAACTACAAAACCCAATTTTACTCATGGAACAAGGATGTTCTTAGGATGTTCTTTTTTTCTCTGGTGGCAGATTCTGCCCTTGTCTGAGAATAGAGAGGATGACATGTCCTCATTTCTGGCGTGGCAACTAATGGCAGTAAATACTGAATTATTCCTTTCGTTTGATGACATTTTAAATTGACCACCCTCTGGACCGCTTCCTGCTGGGTCTGCTTCTGGGGTACTCTGCAATCTTTTCTCAGCGTCTAAATATTCACGTTGGAGAAGTTTCAGAACGGGTAGCCGTGTTAGCCTCTCCAAGAACAGCAGGCAAAAATCAAAGAAAAACAAAACAAAACCACCCGGAGTTCCTTTGGAAGATGGGCGGTATAAAAATATAAAAATAAATATATATATAAATAAAAAGAGACAAAACATGCGGCACCTTAAAGACTAACTTTCATATTTTAATGTAACGTTTCGTGGACATGTCTACTTCTTCAGACATATTTATAAATAGAGCAGGTTTCTGCTGCTATATGTTTGAAGAAGTGGATGTGTCCACGAAATGTTACATTAAAATATGAAAGTTAGTCTTTGAGGTGCCACATGTTTTGTGTTTTTTGTTTTGTTTTGTTTTTCTTCGATGATGGAGAAGGAACGCCAATCACAAAAATGACCACAATATTTTTTTTTTCTGGGGACAGGGTGGGTGAGCAAAGGTTCATTTGCTATGTGAGTACCCATTGTGGGCCATGTGTGAGCCACAATAATATCTATTGTAATATTAATAATATCTATCACTTAATTATTTATTTAAAATGTTTTTTCATTCTGCCTTTCTCTGTGAAAAGGATTTGCTTCACCAAAAGACGATATTTAAAGCTAGCAATTGTCAGTATAAAATTATTTTCAAAAGGATAAAACAAATACCATAATAAACAAAACATAAGCCACATCGAAACACATTCAGAACAGTAAGACAGAACAATCCACGTTAAAATGCTACCCTAGCAGCCAATCATTCAGGGAAGAAAAAGGTGTTTGCCAGCCTATATAGAAGGACAGCAAAGATGGGGACAGGAAAGGCTTCTAGTGGGAGGGAGTTCCACAGTCTGGGAGCAGCCACAGAGAATATGCACAAGTTAGCAATCTTTATCTTATGGGTCCAGGAAGATGCAATTCATAGAATCACTGAATGAATGAATGACTAATCAATCAATCAATCAATCAATCAATCAATCAATCAATCAATCAATCAATCAATCAATCAATCAATTGTATTTATATACCACTGGCAGTGCAAAGCATGATTCTAAGTGGCTTAATTTGAGTTGGCAGGGTCTCTAAGTCAATCAGGTCTAAGGGCTTGTATTATTAACCCTTTATTAACTGCTGTATCAAAAACAGAGAACAAAACACAGCACTGTTTTACCTGAAGGATGACATTTTTGTCATCTGGGGCCCCCTGGCAAAGAACCAGGGGGAAAATATTTCAGATGGACTTCAGTCCATTTTCTACAGTCAAGCCCTTAAATCAGGGCTGTCCAAACTTCGACCTTCTAGATGTTTTGGACCCCAACTCCCAAAATTCCAAGCCTGTATTGCCAATGACAAAGGACATTGGGAGTTGTGGTCCAAAGCATCTGAATGGCCGAAGTTTGGACACCACTGCTTTAGGTATACTGTATTTTTGTCTATAAGACAACCTCGCCTTTTCCAACCCAAAATTACAGCTTCACAACCACACAGTTCTCTGCTTGGCTTGCTTCCATGTAAAAGATGACACTCAATTTTTAGTCTAGCAATTTTAGAAAAAAATATATAGTCTTATATATGGAAAAATACTGTACATGCATCTCCAGGACAGAGCCTCCTGGATCTACAAAAGGCATTTCTCAAACAACTACAATACAAGGAGCTGATTGATTGACTGACTGACTGATTGATTGATTTGATTTCTATGCCAAAGGTCACCCTGGGCAAATTACAACAGTGACAATAACATAAAATAACACAGACATAACAGAAAGTGAAACTAAAAGCGAAATAAAAATTAAATTAAATCAACACTGCATTTGAAAGCAATGGTAAGATTGCTACTCTGATACTCTCAACGGCTATTCAGAGGTTTTGAAGAGCCTGTTCAAATAAGAAGGGGTTTTTTTGGGGGAGGCAAATTTCAGAGGGCAACTCATTCCAAAGCCTCTTTATGCAAATTTGGATAATAAATAAATTTAGGACTCCAGCTGCTGATTTTCAGTGTGTTGCTCAGTTGTAAAAGGAGGGGGGGGAGAAGGGGGTGCCCCTCGATTAAGTTGGCAACCTGACTATCAGGCTGGAAAAGGTGGAGTTTGGATTTGCTTTGATAGTTTCGCCAGTACTGTAACAGAAACAATCACTGGACAGGTTTCTCAAAAACATTAATTCCCGGAACGCCAGAAAGTGGGGCCCGGCAAGCTCAATTACTGGTATGTGCTTTTAACGCCTGCATTTTGCAGTATACTATAATTACATTTATTTCGGCTTCCACCTTTCACAAGGAGAATATTTTTTATTCTTGGCAGAGGGAAGGCCGGATGGAAACTTAAAACAAACAAACAGGTGTGGGAATGCTGCTGGCAGGTTTTTCCAGCTGCACAACCAAGCTCGGAAACAGGAGAGTAGGCCTCCTGGTTTCGCTCAGCAGGGCTTAATTTATAATGCCAAATATATAAAATATATATTTCCCAGGATCAGAATTGCACCGCAGAATCAAAATGCACATTCCTGGCCTGGATCCACAGCTCCAAAGAAAGAAAGAAAGAAAACTTTTGGAGATTGCATTACAGAGCTGCATGGTGGGTGATGGGAGTTGTAGTCCCTCCCCCAAAAAAAGTACATTTTTCTAAGGCCTGTACTCATTCCTTGGAGTTTATGGCCTGGCAGGAGTAAAGAGAGGGGACATTAGAAGCCCAGTCCTTGGACTTCCAAACCAACTTTTGATTGTAATAATAGGTTCTAGGTCAGTGGTGGCAAACCTTTGGCACTCCAGATGTTTTGGACCACAACTCCCACAGTCCTTTGTCATTGGTAATACAGGCTTAGAATTTTGGGAGTTGTGGTCCAAAACACCTGGAGTGCCGAAGGTTTGCAACCGCTCTTCTAGGTGATACCTTTATAGGGCGGTGATAAAAAACAACAACATTGATACTGTATGATTTTTATTTTTATCAAGGTATCGCCTAAAAACGAGCCTATTCCTGCCTTTGCATTTTGCAGTGGCCACTCGGCTCCCCGCTATTATTTTGCTTGTTGTGGTTTTGTTCCTGCATGATCCCGGTGATTCCTGCATGTTCCCAGTGACGTGCTCCGTCACCTTTCCCCTACATCCCTGCCTCCAACGTGGCATCCCATAATCCCGGAATAATATGACCTTTCCCCTAGAAAGGCTGGACCAGCAAGGGATCCTCTGCAGAGGGTGTGCGTGTGCATGAGTCAAAAATAATGACAGGGGAACCAACCCTTCCCCACATCCGCATCCATGGGGTGGTGACTTCCCGGCTGCCAAATTGTTGTTTACAGGTGGGATGTTGAAAAAGAGAAATATCAGGGTTGAAAGGGAGGCTGGCATTAGCCAACATGATGCCCTCAACAGCAACCACTGGGGCAGTCTGCAGAAAAGCCACGGACTACAATGACCAGCATCCCCCGCCGCGAGCAGGTGGGGGGGGCTGTGCGATGGTTATAAACAACCCACCCATTATAAAAACAGAAGCCTGCCCCTACCCCAGAGGGGAGCTCCATCTCAAGCAGGACTGAGGTATCTATCCACAACAGGTGCCACATGGGGGGGTACTTTTAAGATCTCAGGTTTCTAGTCCTCATGAGGAGGAAGGAAAACAGAGCTTTGGGCGGTGGCAGGGTCTACAGAAGGCAGACCCGAGAGGCCTGAATAATTTCAGAGTCCTTGGAAATCGGGGTTGGTCTGGAGGTGCTGCCTGAGTGCAGCCCCGGGACCATGACGAAGGAGCATGGGATCTGTAGTCCGGACGCATCTGAAGGACACCTTGTTCTAGAAAGCCGCTGTCAATATCAGTGCAAACTAACCAGACTATATTCCTCCGGCTCACAAACACACACGCGTGCGAACACACACACACACACACACACACACACACACACCACAAACATCCCTACATATAAAGGCACACCCGGGTCTTGGCAAACAGATTTCCACAGGCATAAACAGGATTAATTCTTGCCCTTGGAAAATCAGCAGGACACCTGCTTGGAAATTCCCCTGTCCCACCCCCTCCATGAAACAAATGACAGCCCCCCCACCACCTCAAAAACAAAAATACCCCACTCCCATTCCCTACCTCTGCAGCCTGGGCAGCGTAGAGGCGCACCCCAAAAGCCTGGGCTGGGGGGCAGCTCAGCACCGGGAAACCTCCAGGCCTGTAAGAGAAAAGAAAGGGGAGGGGGCAGCGAAGGATCAGCAGACAAACGGGCTAGGGTGGGTGAGAGAGGAACTGCCACATGGGCTTTGGAGTTCCTTCACAAACTTCTCTCTCTTGGGGTGGGGATGGGGGGGGCTTTATTTTGCATTGGCTGCCTTCATGCACCCACAAGCCATGTGTGTGTGTGTGTGTGTGTGTGTGTGTGTGTGTGTGTGTGTGTGTGTGTGTGTGTGTGTGTGTGTGTGTGAGAGAGAGAGAGAGCAGAGAGATCTGGGGGGGTGGTTCTCTATAGCGGGGGGGCTTATAGCTCTGGACTACAAAGACCAACATCCCCAGGGGTGGCAAAACTACCCCCTAAAAAAAAAAATCCTATGGGCAGCTAACACTCAATAGCTTCCTAACGATTGCGAAGAGATGCCTGAGTGGTTTTAAAAAAAGTTTTAAGTGTGTGGGGGGCCTTGTTTGTTGGTTTTGGAGGGCTGGTTGTTGTTGTTTTGGGGGATGACAAGCCCCAGTATCTCCCAGCCAGGGGGATTCTGGGGCTTGTAGTCCAAAAAACTCAGTAGCTTCATAACAATTTTGAAGGGAAGCTGGAGTGATGTTTTAAAAAGTTTTAAGTGTGTGTGTGTGTGTGTGTGTGTGGGAGAGGCGCCCCTTGTTTGTTTTGGGGTTGTTGTTTTGGGGGATGACAAGCCCCAGAATCCCCCAGCCAGGGGGATTCTGGAGCTTGTAGTCCTAAAAACCCAGTAGCTTCATCACGATTGCGAAGGGAAGCCTTAAAAAAGTTTTAAGTGTGTGTGTGGTGGTGTGTGTGGGGGGGTCGCCCCTTGTTTGTTTGTTTGTTTGTTTGGAGGTGGTGGTGGTTGTTTTGGGGGATGACAAGCCCCAGAATCTCCCAGCCGGGGGGGATTCTGGGGCTTGTAGTCCAAAAAAACCTCAGTAGCTTCGTAACAATTTTGAAGGGAAGCCGGAGTGATGTTTTAAAAAGTTTTAAGTGTGTGTGTGTGGGGGGGAGGCGCCCCTTGTTTGTTTTGGGGGTTGTTGTTTTGGGGGATGACAAGCCCCAGCATCTCCCAGCCAGGGGGGATTCTGGGGCTTGTAGTCTTTAAAAAGGGGGTGCCCTGTGCGACACGCCCAGCTATTCTCTCTCTCCCTGCCCCCCCCGGTCTCCTGCCCTTGCCCCCCCATGCCAAACCGCCCCCTACCTACCCCCCCCCGATGATGCCGGGGTCTTACCCTCGGGGGGCTCCCCCCACCAGGCGGAGGAGGAGGAGGGGGCTCCAGGGCACCTTCTGGGGCAGCCGCAGCGCCTGCATGGCGGGAAGTGGGGGAGAAAAGGTCCTTCTTTTTCTGGGGGGGGGGGGTTGCGTGCGTGTGTGTGTGTGTGTGTGTGTGTGTGTATTGGAGGGGGGGGTTGGTTGCCAGCCGCGTCCTTTTTGCAGGCGGAAGAGCCTGCCTCCCTCCCTCCTTTGCAAGGTCACAGTTTTCCCCGGGGGTGGGGATTGGGGGTGGGGGGTGGGGGGAGGGACTTCGGCCGCCGCCCCGTTGCTGTCCCGGGGCATGCTGGGAGTTGTAGTTCTTCGGAGGTGCGTGCGTGCGTGTGTGTGTGTGTGTGTGTGTATGCGTAAAAAGGATTTTGGAGCCGTGCAACCATTAAAACAAACCAAGTCAAAAGTAGGCTATGGGTGATGCCTTCATAGGTTGCTAGTAGAAAAATAAAAAAAGTTGCTCTGCAACTTTTTTTATTTTTCTACTTGCAACCTATGAAGGCATCACCCATGTGTGTGTGTGTGTGTGTTAGGAGGGGCGCGATGTAGACGCCGCCGCCGCCGCCGCCCAGCTCCTGGGCGCGAGGGCTGCCGAGCATGTGCAGAGTGCCGGCGCCTCGCTTCCCTCCGCGGCTGAAGGGCATTTCAGGGGCTCCTCCTGCGAGGCGCCGTGCCTCTGCCCACGTGCAGAGTGCCTTGGCTCCCCCCCCACACCACACACACACATACTGCCCCCCCCTTGCAGGTGGGCTGCTTCCCGTCCCATCCTCCTGGCAGAAACCCTCATTTTTCTTGCCCGTGTCGTCCCTCCCGAACCCGAAACTCGTTGCTTGCTTTTAAAAAGCACGGGGCGCGGTGCCCCTGAGCAAGTGCAGAGGGCCGCTCCATTCTCCAAGCCCTGCCGGGCAGCGGCGTCTCGCGGTTCTAGGTGTTTTCGCCTGAAGATGTTTTAGCCATTCAGACGATCTCTGCGACACGCATCTCTTTTTAAAAAAGTTTCCCATCCAGACGGTGTCCCGGGGCGGTGGTGGTGGTGGTGGTGGTCCTCTGCCCCCACCGTGGACGCAACAAAACCGGGGCCATCTAAAAGTTACCCCTTTTTGGACTACAACTCCCAGAATCCTCAGTGCCTGCGGGGGGGGGTTCTTGGGGTTGTACTTCCAAAGCATTTAACGACTCTTGAGGTTCCGCCGAGAACCCCTTTGTTTTTGGCAATCTTTTCGTCATTGGTGGGGCACAGCGGCATGCCAAAAACGGGCCCCCTCGTTCTTAAATAGCATTTCCTAAAGCGGAGGACCCAGTTCGTTCTCCGTTTTTCCACGAAACCACTCGGTGGCAGAAATCCTCCTTCCACCGCAAACTTTTCTGGGTTCCATCGACTGAAAGATGATGGCAAAGCGATCCTTTCCGGAAGAAAGTAAAAGGCGGAACGTGACGGAGCTCCCTGATTTCATATGATTTTTACATGGGATCCTTCCCAAATCACCATCAAATCACACATCCCATTCATGACCAACTATTACACAAGAATAATCATGTGGGGGACACAGACCCCTCATTTCCCTTGTCCTTGACGTCTTTATTCGCATTTTAATACCACCCATCTAGTTGTAAAGCTGCTCCACAAAGCATGGCTGGGACCAAGCTTCTCCAGGAAGTTTCGAAAGTCCCCCCTTAAAAGCTGGATTTTAAGCTGGACCGTCCCAGTGCCGTTAGGGTTAGGGTTAGGGTTAGGGTTAGGGTTAGGGTTAGGGTTAGGGTTAGGGTTAGGGAAGGCAGGGCAGCCAGAATGGAAGACCTAGGAAGCCTGCATGAATTGTAAAGCAGGTTTACGTGGGTGGGAGTGGGGGGGTCCCCACCACAGCTCTGGCTCCTCTCCGGGGTGGGTGTCCTTGCTGAGGTGTGGGGACTCCCAGACCCAGAATCCTGGAGCCATTGATGGGGAGGGGATTCTGGAGGTTGTAGTCCGACAGACCTCACTGGAACTCAAGTCTGGGAACGATTGCTCTTGATTTTGGCTGATTTTGCATGTCCCAAACTACCCCCGGGGCAGAAAAGCTGCCCCTGGACCCAGGAGCTGGTGGATGCTTCCACACCACCAAGCTCCGGGTTCAGCCGCATTCAACTCCCCCAATTCTGCGTGCCAAGAAGAAGAGAAACCACCCCCACCACCCCTGCTCTGAGACCCACCACCCCCGTCTCCGCCGCATTTACAAAAACCACCAAGGGGGCAACGTGCTCTCCTTTTATTAGATTTTTTTTAATGAATGCTTTTTGTACACAAAAGAGCTAAAAAATAAATATGTTATTACAAAATAGTTATCTGCTACGAGATCAGGCACACCCACCCACACGCGGACCCCCCCCCAAGGGGCAGGGGTCAGGGTTAAACACATGGGGGTGGGGGGTGGGGTTCGCGTCCCTAAGGGGTACCTTGGGGCTACACCCAGAGACGTTTTCATGACAGCAGAGGCAATGTAGCACCAATGGAGGTTTAGAAAAATATGTAGCACCAATGGAGATTTTTTAAAAAGGCAGCATCCGTACCCTGCATGAGGAAGGGGGTGTGTGAGGTGCAGAAGGGAGCCATTAAAACAGCTCCTTCTCCTCCTTCGCCACATCCCACTGGGATGAAGCCGGCAGAAACCACAGCAAATCCACTGGGATCAGCAGGAGGACGTCAACATTGCCGGCTTTCGGTCTCTCCAGAACGCTGCATCGGGCGAGATGATAAAAGCCGAGGGAGGAAGAGGGGGATTGCCCCCCCCAACCACCCCAAAATGCAGCCCTACAAAGGAATTAAAAGTCAGACAACAACGGTCACAAGAAAGGGTCCGTGGCCGCCTAGGAATCCTATGTCCTGTTCTGGGCAGCCGAGCGCAGGGCTGATGCCAGCTAGTGGGACTGAGCAGAGGAGAAGTCAGCTAAGATTGGGGGAGTGAAGGCAATGAGGGCCACCTGCCAGTATCTTCTGAAGGGATGCCCTGTGGACGGTGGAGCAATCCAGCTCCGCATCGCTCATGGGTTCAAATTCCTGGAAAGATCTCGCCTCCGGCCTCTTGGCACTGAGGCCTGGCCTGCCGGAGAGGGTGGTGATCGACTCCTTCAGTGGAGGTTTCAAAACAAAAGTGGGATTCCCTCCCCCCCCCCCCGCTGCTCCCACCATGTGTTTGCTTCTGGATGCCCTGCTTCAGGAGGAGGGGGTCAGACTACATGACCTTAGGAGCCCCTTCCAGCTTTGTCATTCTCAGATAAAGAATTCTGGAGGCCACCAAAAAAAGTCAAGGTAATTTGGGGACTTCTCCTGTGGATTTCTGCCGCCTTCCTTCTTCTCTTTTGGGCTTAGATAAGCAGCGTTGCTCCGAGAGGAACAGAGGCGACCACAAGAATTTTAAGCGGGGGAGAACCGAGCCAGAAAAGAAACGCCAGTCAGTCCTGGTGGGAGTCAGGAGGCGTCAATGCGGACATCCCAGCAGCCCCTCTGCAGGCAGGCAGGGAAGGCATTTGAAGTGGAAACTGGAAATCATCTTGGCCAGGTCTCTCTGGCCAAGATGCAGAAACCTTTCTTTCACCAGCCAAGACGGCCTGGTGTTCGCCTGGAACTGGGAGGGGGGAAAAGATGCAAGAAATCCCATTCTCCACGCAGGACTTCACATTATCCCCATGCCTGCGTACATCTCAAGACATAGAACTGGAGAGTCTTTCTAGACCAGTGGTTCTCAACCTGCGGGTCCCCAGATGTTCTTGGACTGCAACTCCCAGAAACCCCTTCCAGCATAGTAAGTGGTGGAGGCTTCTGGGAGTTGCAGTCTAGGAACATCTGGGGACCCACAGGTTGAGAACCACTGCTCTAGACTCATGCATGAATCAAAGTGGACACGGGGGTGGGTGGGATGCATGGGCCTAATCTTTGAAAATCAAGTTTTGCGTCCTCAAGAATTGATCTGTGCAGAACAGCATTCGTTTGGGAAAAGATTTCTCGAGCAGAATGGGTTGGAAGAAGACGGGTACCCAGCTCTTAAAAACTTCAGGAGGGGGCTGAGTGGGTTAAAGCCCAGAAAATCTCAGTGCTCCTCTAACACAGTTAGGATGATGGATTTTTGCCTCAGCTCAACTCCTTCCAGGCAGAGATATTTTTTAAAAAAAAAAAAACATCAGATGCAGCAGAAACAGCTGTGGGATGTGAAGACAGCCAAGCGTCCCCCAGGGAATAGAAAGGGGCGAAAACGGGGAGCCACGCGCAGGATCCAATCCCTGTCAGGGATATTTGAGTGGCGAACCCTCCCAAAGAGAGTTCGCCAGCCACTCACTAAGCCCAATCACCCCCTGGGGTGGGACAAGCTGCAGTGTTCATAGGAGATCTCAGGGGAGGGGGTGGGGGGGTGGGGAAGCGTGTGTGTGGGGTTTCTTATACAAAAGGAAGCTTATAAAAAGTAATACAAACCAAGCTCGTTCCAAAAAACACGAATTAAAAAAAATTACATTTCGTTTGTTTGTTAAAAACACACACACACACACACACAAACACACACACACAAGACGAAACTACCACTTCATCGACACCGGTTTTTGCATCCTCAAGAAACAGGGAGGAATGGGTTGGTGTTTTTCAAAAGTACCAATAACAAGACTGTTGGAAGGCCGAGAGACAAGAGCTCGCCCGACAAACAGGCCGAGAGACAGACGGACGGACAGAGAGAGAGAGAGAGAGAGAGGTGAGAGGGAGGTAAAGGGACTCACCTGATTCCCCAAACCTCACAGATCCGCTCACAGGCGAGCAGAACACACAAAATCCGACAGCCCCAGGAGGTCACTGGGTTCCTGGGCAGGACTGCTGGGAAGACAGTGTATAACATTCAAAAGGCGGCCAGCCTGTGACAAAAGGGCCCAAAGTGGGCAACAATTTTAAAAATATATATATATATATATATAAAAGTTTCCCCGATGTGGGGCGGCAAGGCAGATAGGTAAGAGGAAGGCAGAGGTCACACGATTCTAGGGACCTGAGTCGTAGGATTTTTTTTTTCTTTAAAAGGAAAAGGGTGGCTGAGCCAGCCACGGTAGGTAAAACGAAAAAAGGAAAAGGCATTATTAAAAAGGGCCTCCCTGGTCAGGAAGCCACGAGATGGCCGCCTGAGCCTAGGCGGGGCAGGACCAAGGACGGAAAGCATCTGCCTGGACCATCTCGAAAGGCTGCCGAGAGACCACGCGACGTGGGAAATGGTGGCCCTTGGCCCTGGGGTGAAAGGGAACGGCTCTGCTGGTGATAGAGACACTTCCCGCCCGCAAGGCTCCGACGGGTTTGGGGTACTTAAGGCAAGCCATGTGAGAACAAAACATTGCAGCTCCCTCCAAACTGGGCCCCCAAGGAAGGGGAGGATGGGCCCGGTACTCCCATCCGTCTGGAGTGGAAGAAAAACACTACGGCGCGCAGCGGGGAGGGAAGCCTGCCATCAGCTCCTCCTGTCCAAGCCACGGCGGGAATGTCACGCTGCATCCGGAACACCGGGACCCAGTCCAGGGTCTGCCCTGATGGCGGGTGAGTAGTGGGAGGTTTTCGGGAGGCTCTGCGGGAGAGGAGGCCACGTGGGTGGGCGGGGCGGGCGGGGCGGGAGCCAGGTCACATGACGTCGACGAAGAACTCGCTGGGGTTGCCCATGGCTATGTGGAAGGACTGGCGGCTGGCCGTGAGCTCGGGGGGCACGGAGGCCAGGTCGCGCACGGGGGGCGCCCCGGGGGGCTGTACGGCAGCGGCGGCAGCAGCTGAGGGTGGGGCAGGTGGTGGCGGCGGCGGCGGCACCATCATCACCACCATGGGGTTGTAGGCCAGGGGCATGCCCCCCGGGGCGGCATAGGCCGCGTGCAGGGAGTGGTGGGAGCGCACGCTCCCGCCCCCGAGGCTGTGCTGGCTGCGCGGGGAGGGGCCCTCCCCACTCGGCCCTGCCGGAGGCCCTCCCCGTGGGCTGGGCCCGCGGGTCGAGTATTCCGACTCACTCCCGCTGCCCGACTTGGAGTCTGCGCCGGCTTTCTCCTCCTTGTGCTTGCCGGAGCCGCGGCCGCCCCCTCCGCCGCCCCCATCGCTGCGGTTGGACCCGCTGCTCCGGCTGCCTGCAAGACAAAAAAAAAAGTCAAGGGATGAGCCAGGTGGGGGTGAGGAGCAAAGTCGGGAGCCCCTTCTCCCTGCCTCAAATGTGTAAGGACCACCGCAAACGACCCCTGAGAGGGAGAGGGCCTTCTCGGCTGGTGTTAACAGTGGGGGTCTCCTTTGGGCCCCCCCACGTTTGGGCCTTGCTTGTCACGCTCCGGATGGACTTTGAGGGCGAATGAAACGGATGGTGGTGGTGAGGGGATGCCTTGGCTCACAGATCACCGAAAAAAAGGACAGCCCCTCCCCAAAGAAAGCCAAAATAAAACCCCAGGAGGCCAGCACCCATCTCCTCTCGGCTTTCTCTCACTTGCACCATTCCTCTGCTCCTGAAAAACCAGGAAGCCCAACCACCTTTCATTTGCTGCCACAATGGAGGGCGGTGGAGTCTCCTTCTCGGGAGGTTTCTAAGCAGAGGCTGGATGGCCATCGGTCTTGGGAGCACTGTGATGGGGGTTCCTGCATGGCAGGGGGATGGGTGGGCTGGATGGCCCTTGAGGTCTCTTCTAACTTTAGGATTCTGTGATTCAAGCTCCGGTCTCCCCCACCTGCCATCCCGGCAAACCCTGTTCCTCGGAGGCTTTGCTCCAATGAATCCAAGAGGGCTCCTCTCCAGTCTTGGAACTACACAGGATCCAGAGGCAGCTCATTCCCAGGAAACCAGCTCTGAGCTCTGACAAAGAGGGAGAGCTGCCAAATGTAAAAGGGGGATCCGGAGAACAGAAGCGCCTGACAACTCCGACCTACCTTCGCTGTGTTGGCTGCCGGCGCTCCCCCTGCCGTAGCTGTAGGAGGAGAGCTCATGGTACGGTGGGGGCTGGGTGCTGTACGGATGAGGCGCTGGGTACTGGTAAGAGAAGGTGGGCATCAGAGGCCACGGGGTGGCACCCGGCAGGGGCAACGGGGCCAGGGTGTCCTGGTCAGAGGCCCCGCTGGAGCCGTCGTTGTCGTTGAGGGACAGGTTGGCCATATCTGGGGCGGAAGAAAGGGGAACGAACGGTTAAGAGGGCTGTCGCATCTGTTTGCCAGGAAGGATGTGGTCGCATCAGCAACCCAATAATAGTCTGGAGGCCCACACCATGGGATCTTTTTAAGGAGAAATGGTGGGACAAAAACATTTTAAGTCAAGAGATCAAGATGGTCAATAAAAACAAACAAGAAAAGTTCAGGAGCGGATAGAAAGGAACAGCAGAAAGGACTAACAGAAGAGACAAAGGGCACCATTGATGACGTCTGTTCCATTAAAACAAGAAGGTGCAGGAAAATGAGAGTGGCACACCTGTTATTAACGAGATCTGCACAATTCCCTCTGTGGGGAAGCTTCATTGATACCCTTTCCCAAAGGAAACCAAACAAGAAACTGGCTTTTAAAGCAGGCCTTCCCTGAGTCTCGGTCGAAACTCAGGTGATGCACTTTGGTTTTTGAGATTTGTGCGGCCTCTGCCTTTCCATCAGCTGCTAATTTTGTTCCTCTTGTTTGATAATGCTCATTTCTTTTTCACGTTGTTGACGCATATCACCCTGTTATTTTAATTATTTGCTTTGTGGCACACTCTGCATTGTTGTATACTGCCCAGAACAGCCTTGCTGCTAGATGGGTGGTAGAGAAATCCATTAAATAAATAGGTTAAATTCAGAAAGATGCTCTAGGAGGCGCCTCTGTTTTCTGGACATCTCACCCGCTACCTAGAGAAGCTTGGGAGAGAGCAAACTGGAGTTCTAACTCAAGGGTCCACTCTCGATCAGTGATGCGGGCAAGCACTGGGTAGTCTGAAAAGGAGGCAGGCAGAGAGAAATAAGCAGACCAAGCAGGCAGAAGTGGATGCAGCGAGAGATTTCACAAGCCCAAGGCGTCTCTAAATGCAGCCCAGATGCCCTACCATGCCCACGTGTGCGTGCACAATGAACCCAGCCCTGCGAGGCACAGAGGACATGCATAAGAACATAAGAGCCCTGCTGGATCAGGCCAAGAAAGGCCCATCTAGTCCAGCTTCCTGTATCTCACAGTGGCCCCACCAGATGCTTTTGGAAGCGCATGAGACTAGATATCTGTCTCCTGATACCACTCCCCTGCATCTGGCCCTTGAAGGACCCTCATTTTTTAAAGCCTGGAGATTACACATCTCCATCATGGTTCATAACCTGGGATGGACTTTTCCTCCAGGAATCTGTCCAATCCCTTTTGAAGGCATCCAGGCCAGATGCAATCACCACCTCCTGTGGCAGGGAGTTCCACAGACTAACAACGTGCTGGGTAAAAAAAAATCTTTTATCTGTTCTTACTCTCCAAACCCTCAGTTTGAGTGTATGTCCCCTAGTTCTGGTATTTTGGGAGAGGGAGAAGAGCATCCCTCTATCCACTTGACTCATGCTCTGCATTATTTTTGTACGTTTCAATCATATCCCCCCTCAGGCGCTTTTTTCCCAGACTAAAGAGCCCCAAATGTTTCAGCTTTTCCTCATAAGGGAGGTCCATGTAACACGCCTGGTGCTCTTACAGTTCTCGCAGCCGCTGAAGTCCCCGAAGATGTAGTAGCACTGTTCCGAGAAAGTGATCTTGTTGACGGTGTGTCGGATGAAGCCGGCCTTCAAGAGGTTGCTGGCGTACTTGCGGGCTTCGCGACGGTCCTGGAAACCCTCCACGTGGTGGTACAGCCAGTCCACCACGTCTGAGCCTGCAGGAGGAGGAGGAGGAGGAGGAGGAGGAGGGAGACAAGTCAGGTCCAATGGCCTCATGGCAGCCACACACACCCCATACACACACCTACCAACCACGTACTGTCCAGATATGTCAGGCCACGAGCACCACTACCCATCCAACTGGGGGGGGGGGAGAGGATGATGGAAGGTGTGGTTTGACCCATCGGGAAGGCACCAGATCAAAAGAGGCTACCTTATAGAGCTCTGGAGAAGGGTCCCAGTTCCCGTGGTCTACTGTCCCAACTCGGGCACTAAATTCCCCTCATTCCCCTCCCCCCCTCCCCCTCCCCGCCTTATACCTAGGAAAGCGTTTGGGATGGTGATCTTCAGCCACATCCGATCCCGCACCTCCAGGCCAGACTCAGGGGAGGCCATGGCCTTGGTGACAGAGGCCATGTCCGTGTGGATGGAGAGGTTGAAGTCATCAAAGCCTGAAGAAGTAGGGGGTGGGGTGGGGTGGGTTCGCAGGGGGTGGGCGCAGAAAGGGAGCACACAGCGTGACGTTACTGATTTATTTAGAATATTTTAAAAGAACAACTTTGCCCTGAAATAGAACCCAAGGTAGCTTACGTCGTTGAAAGACAACAATTTAAAGCCAACAAGAGTAAGTATGCAACTACTAAAAAGGCTCAAACACCATACTCAAGAAATGACTAACAAGATACAAGGCCAAAACAGGTCCAAAAGCAGTAATGCACAACTACGCATTTAACAATCTCTCTCAAGACAATATAAAGAGAGAATATAGAATCCCAGAGTTGGAAGAGACCTCGAGGGCCATCCAGTCGAAACCCCTGCCATGCAGGAACCCCCATCACAGGACTCCCGACAGATGGCCGTCCAGCCTCTGCTTAGAAACCTCCAAAGAAAGAGACTCTTAGATTCCAAAGAAGGAGATGTGGTCCTTGAAACAGCTTGGACCTCAAAAGAGGTTAGAAGTAACACTCTGAATTCTGCCTGGACGTAACTCCTAAAGAAAGACATGCCACCTGTCCTGACAAAGCCAATTTTTCTGTATTAGAAACCAAACCCGCTTTTGTGTCTTAGGAACAAATGGTGAAAAATTAGCCCCGAGCGGGTCAGCCTTGTTTGGCGTGAGGGACGTGCACCCTTGTGGTCTCCTTATGTTGTTCCATGTCACCTCCCATCGTCCCAGGTTATCCGGGCCAAAAACGCCTGGAAGCCCACTCAAACGCTCCCTTTGGCTCTGCTGAAGCAGACAGACAGACAGAGAGAGAGAGAGAGAGAGAGAGAGAGAGAGAGAGGCAGGGGCAGCAACTGTGGAAGGCAGGCTAAGAAGCTCTAACTGACACATTTCTACACCGGGAGAACCCGTGAGAATGGAGGGCCTCTCATCTCGTGGGGCTCCATGGCCATGTGGACGGCAACCATGCTTCCCCCGAGCATCTCGGCACCAAGAGGCAAGGGGTGGTGGTGGTGGTGGTGGTGGTGGCGGCAAAAGCAAGGCACAGTGCCCAAGCCTTGCAGAGGGTAGCCGTGTTAGTCTTTTCAAGAATTCCAGGCAAAACCAAAGAAAAACAAAACAGAAGGCACAAAACATGTGGCACTTTCCTAGGCATCAGGATGAAACCTCAACTGCCTGCTGGAGGCCGGGATAAAAGAAGGAAGCGCCTGCTGAAGCCACGGAAGGTTCCAGGACCCTCCCCTCCCTGCCGTTTCCCTTCCCCCCAGGCCTCACGAGATACTCACGGCTCATCATTAGTGGGCACTCGCGTTCCGTCTCCGTGACGGAGGTCCCCGAGGTGATGGTGCTCATGGAGCTGCTGCCCGGGTAGGCGGCGAAGGCCCCCGTCAGGGCAGCCGAATGGGACACCCAGGCCGCCGGGTCAATGGGCTGGATTGGCTCATCTGGACATGGAAGGGGGGGCGGCAACGTTAAGCCCAAAGCGGAGACTGCGAGCAGCCAAGGACCCTGACTTTTCCCCAGCCCTCCCTCCTCCCGGGTGACCCAGCCTTCCTCCAGAAATACTGCTCTTCAGCTCCCCCAACAGCCCAGGCGATTATGGGAACTGCAGCACACCCCCACCCCCACCCCCCACCCACCCAAGCCATCTCTGTAAGGCAGCTGGAGGAGAACCCTGGCATCCGTAGGGCTAAGCTCAGGGGTCGTTCAGATGTGGGACCTGGCTTGAAACAAGCAGGGAGGGACCTGTCGATTGCCAAGACCCCCCCTCCTACGGATGCAGACGGACTGGAAACCTCCCTTTTAATTGCTTCGGGGTTTGGCGGTGCCTGAACAATCGGGAAAGGCCAGTCAGCACAACCAGAAGAGATTCGCAGCCGTGCGCCGCAGCCCCAACAGGAACCCTGCGGGCTCTGACAAGGGGCCTACCACTTACTTCTAGGCAGGGTGAAGTACCCTTGTGGGGAGGGGTCCCAGCACTTGGCCACGGTCAGCACAATCGGGCTGCAAAGGAAGGGAGGGAGGACGTGAGACCCCTTGGAGGTCAGGGGCAGTGTAGTGACGCCCCCCTTCCTCCCCACAGGCAAAGGGGCCTCCAGGAAGCACCCCCCACACACACTCCCGGGGTGGTGGTGGTTTACACACACACAGCACCCACCCTGGCTTGTGGACAATCTCCCTCAGGACTCGCACGGCGTCGTCATTGCTCATGTTCTCAAAATTGATGTCGTTGACCTGGGATGCAGGAGAAAGGCGGATTTCTAGGAGTGCTTAAAATGGGGGGTTCTCTCTCCCATGCCCAGGGGTTGACCTTCTGTGAAAGCCCCCACCATCGAGGCTTGAGCGTGCCCCTCACCTGGAGCAGCATGTCTCCCGGTTCGATCCTGCCGTCTGCCGCCACTGCCCCTCCTTTCATGATGGAGCCGATGTAGATGCCGCCGTCTCCTCGCTCGTTGCTTTGGCCCACGATGGAGATGCCCAGAAATTGTATTTCTCTGCCCAGGTGGTGGGGCCCAGGTGGTGGGTCCTCAAAGTTTTCAAACACGGTCCACCACCACCCAGACACCACTGGGGGCCAGATCACAGTCCAAAAGCAGCTGCGGAGGCTGGCTTGCTCACAAAACAGGGGGTAGGTGAGGGGGTTGATTGGTCCCAGGGGCCGGATTCAGGACCTTGGGGGGCCGCATCCGGCCCTGGGGCCTTAGGTTGAGGACCCCTGGCTTACGGCTAGGATGATTTCCTTAGGCTGCTAAAACTAGGGAGGGTGGCCAGTGGGGTGGCCACTGCCAGCCTTCCGCCACCACGACCAGATAACCCCCTCCCTCCCTGGTGGAGGGATCCCCAGATGAGTCTTTCCCACCCAAACCCTAATTCCCCCACCCCACCCCGGACAGTTCTTCCTCTTCTCTGTTTCTGTACCCCCCGCCACTTTGCCCTCCCAGCCATGCCCCCTTTCTTCTCCCTCCTCGCCACCGCTCTCTCTCTCTCACCCATGTTCAAGGTCACGGTGATGATGTTGAGGGACATGGTGGAGTCCGTGACGCTGCTGAAGGAGGAAGTCTAGAAGGGGGAGATCCGAGACGGTCAGTCAGCCCCTCATGTGTGTGTGTGTGAGGGGGGGTGAGGTGAGGTTCCAACTGCCCCGCTTGAGAGCCTTAGGCCAAACCACTCCCTCTGGGACGTGGTGTCTCTCGAGCCCTCCTGCATGCCCCCCCGGAGCTGTGCGCTTACCCGCTCCAGACGCGGAGGGCGCTGCTTCCGCCGCCTGCGGTGGCGCTTCAGGAGCCTGGAGGCGCTGCTCTGCTCGGTGGAGCTGCTGAATCTTAGGGAGGGAAGGAGAAACCCGACAGGAGGGGGGTTAGGTGAAGCCTGGGTAGAAACTGAGGGGCACATAGGGGTGCCGTGAAGGACTAGCAATTTATTTATTTATTTATTTATTTATTTATTTATTTATTTTAGCTTATATCCCGCCCATCTTCCCAATGGGAACTCTGGGCGGCTAACAGGAGTAAAAACACATAAAACAACAGTTAAAACTGCAAGCAATAAGGCAGCGAAAGACAAGATGGCGACGAGCCCAAGGGGGTGGGGGTGGGGACTCTAATTCACAGGTCGCCGAAGGCCTCTCTAAAAAAGAGGGTCTTCAAGGCCTTCTTGAAGGCAGGCAGGGACGAAAGCAGGCGCAGCTCACTGGGGAGGTGGTTCCAAAGGGAAGGCCCCACCACAGAGAAAGCGCGGTCTCGCGTGCGCGTTTTCCGCGCCTCTCTGGGTGTGGCAACCCGCAGTGAGTGCGCCTGAGACGATCTCGTGGGTCTGGATCTTATTTATTCTTGGACTTATAAACCGCCCGAGAAAGGGCTCCGAGTGCCACCTTTGGCACTCGTGCCATCGGTTCGCCAACACTGCTCTAGTTGGTCTGGACAAGATTGATCTCTGGGAGATCCGCTCCGCCAGATAGATTGGTTCCAGGCCATGGAGGGTTTTGTAAACCAAAAACATGACCTTAAACCTTATCCGGGAAGCCAACGGGCAACCAGTGCAGGCGAGCCAGGATGGGGGTGATGCGCACATACCTGCCCGCACCCACTACAAGCCTGGCCGCCGCATTCTGCACCCGTTGCAAATGCCAGACAAGGGTCAAGGGCAACCCCATGCAGAGGCGTGGCAGTAGTCGATTTGTGAGATCACCAACGCCTGCACTACCGTCCTGAGGGAGTCCACAGCAACCCCCAACTCTGCCTGTCCCGGCACCATCCCGGAGGAGAAAGAGGCAGACGATAAACAACACCTATCTTCTCCTCCTCTCAAAGCTCCATGCACACACAAACACACATGGCGCCTCTATGTTAAGAGCAGAAGAGCAACCGCTTGGCACTGACAAAAGATGAAAACAGGATGAAAAGGAAAGTAGAGAAAGCAAACCTCTTTAGGGCTGAAAACCACAAGGCATTCTGCATCCTGGTGGACTAACCTCAGGGCTGAGATGAGCCTTAATTCAATTACCTCCCCTAAGCGCTGCTCACTCGTTCCTATCTCACTGGGCGCTTCATTGCAGGTTAGAAGTGACAGCGTGAGGCCCAGGGCCTCGTCGAGAGAAGGTGGCTCCCCATCTTCCTGCTCGCTGTAAAGGTCACCACTGCCTCTCCAAACCCACAGCCGGGAGGCAAGGTTCACTTTCCTATGAGGGCCGATGGGGTGAACCTCTTCTTCAGCTGAACGCCAAAGAAAAGTGTCTTTGGAATAAGCAAACAAAGGAGCAAAGGTGCCCCGAAGGGCTTCTTTGGGTCGCCTTCCCGGCTCACCGGCTCATGGTGTCATCGTCGTCCGAGTCGCAGAGGCTGGTGGTCTCCAGCTCGCTGGTGAGAAGGGTGGAAGAACTCTCATAGCCGGCCAGGTGACGCTCCAGCCGGGACTGCTGCCCGTTGAGTCGGTGGCCGCCTGGGGCAGAAGGGGGGTGGGGGGTGGGGTGGGAGTGGGGATACGTCAGGGAGAGAGTTGCAAATGGCCCTCCTCCTGCCCTTCCGTCAAGAAATGACCCAGGCTCGGGAGCTCGCGCACAGCCACTCACCTCCGTGCTCCATGCTCTCCCTGCGGCGTGGCCGTTCTCGTCTCAGGGAGGCCACAGACTCCGTCTCGGTTTCAGGGTCCAAGTTCTCGTGGCTGCCGGAGACATTTGGACTGCAAAGGCGGGTGGGGGGCGGCGAAACAAAATTCATGACCTAGCTATGTCTGTCACAGCTCCCTGTTCCAAGCCCTCTGAGAATCAGCGCTCCCCCAAAAAAAAGCCACCCCAAAGCTCTCACACAAAGATAGCCAGGTCTCCTAAGAACTTACATAAGAACATAAGAAGAGCCATGCTGGATCAGGCCAAAGGCCCATCTAGTCCAGCTTCCTGTATCTCACAGTGGCCCCACCAGATGCCTCTGGGAGTGCACAAGACTAGATCTCTGTCTCCTGATACCACTCCCCTGCATCTGGCCCTTGAAGCACCCTGGTTTTAAGCCTGGAGATTACTCATCTCCATCATGGTTTGTAACCTGGAATTGACTTTTCCTCCAGGAATCTGTCTAATCTCCTTTTGAAGGCATCCAGACCAGAGGCTCTTACCACCTCCTGTGGCAGGGAGTTCCACAGACTAACAACATGCTGGGTGAAAAAATATTTTCTTTTGTCTGTTCTTACTCTCCCAGCCCTCAATTTGAGTGGATGTCCATGCTCTCCCTGCGGCATGGCCGTTCTCATCTTAGGGAGGCCACAGACTCCGTCTCAGTTTCAGGGTCCAAGTTCTCGGTTTCAGGGTCCAAGAACGTGTGGCACATCTCAACCTAAACTCAGTTGCTCAGCAACCTCCTTTGCTCAATGGGATGACAGCCCTTCCTTCTTCTTCTTCTTCTTCTCCTCCTCCTCCTCCTCCTCCTCCTCCTCCTCCTCCTCCTCCTCCTTCTTCTTCTTCTTCTTCTTCTCTTCTCCCCCTCCTCCCCCTCCTCCTCCTCCTCCTCCTTCTTCTTCTTCTTCTTCTTCTTCTTCTTCTTCTTCTTCTCCTTCTTCTTCTTCTTCTTCTTCTTCTTCTTCTTCTTCTTCCACGTTGTAGATAAATCCCACTCTCTGCAGAAGAGGCCTCTTGCCTCCGGTGTGTCATCCACCCCACCCCCACCCCCCGTTGCCACCCCATTCAGCCTCCCCTGAACTCACTGGAACGAAGGTGGCCGGGAATCCCCGATGCCGCTGGTTCGCTCCACGGGCAACGGAGGAAGCGGGGGAGGCGGCGGCGAAGGTTCTGGTCGTACCTCTATAGGCGGGGGTGGCGGAGGTGGCTCCGGCTGTGGCGTCTCCGAGGAGACAAGCTGTGCGTTGGGAAAAAGGGAAAAAAGCACGCTGATCTCGCCATCTTCGCTTCTGCAGCCAAGTTTATTTAAAAGCTGAAAACCTTCCGACAGCTCCCACTGGAGCCCGCTCGAGTCAGACAAGCCGTGGGGTGCTTAAGAGAGGCCCCTCTTCCTAAAACATCCCTTGAGGAAGGCAAAGAGGGTCTTGGTGGGGAAAGGCAAGGCTCCTCTAGGCTTCTCTTGGCTCTGGTCTCAAGCCCCCAAAGTCCTTTGCCACTGGCCCGTGGCTGACAGGAGATGTCACTGCACAGAGCCAAAGATTTCCCCCACCCACTCCATAACCAGGGCATGAGGGCAATCAACAGTCCTCCCTGGCAAGATGTAATAAAAACAGGTGTTGGCACTACGCTCAGGCCAAAAGAGCACCCTCTGTCTCTTAAGGTCAATTTGGAAGACACTGGTCTCAGTTGGGAGGGGGCGGGCGGGCAAGAAGCAGTGGGTCTTCCAACCCCTGAACGCAGTCAGATGTGCCAACTTCCTACCCAGGAAACGACTCTGCCGTTGAAGCAAGGGAGCCTGGCGTTGTCATCTGAAATTTCTTCCTTCACGACCCTTCGAAAGAAGGCAAGAAAACAGAGGAACACAATCAGCAGTGGGTCCTGACAATCCACCATCCCAAGTGGCCAGAAGCCCTTGTGCACTCGCTCAAGGGCCAACACAGGCGCCCTGTACATCCGGGGGTGTACACCATGTGGGGAGCAATGAGGAGGGGGCCATGATCAAATGCTAATCTGAACCCCCCTTTCTCTCCTGGTTGCCTGACTGTGCCTTCTATGCAGAAAGCTTTCCCCCTGAGACTGCAAACTGCATCGTGCTCCACCCACATTCTGAAATGCAAGTGTCTCCCAAGATCTGGAGATCCATGCCTGGCTACACAACGTGTAGGCAAGGCAGCACCATCTGTGTTAAACAACATATAAGGGCTCCTGGCATGAGGCAGGCGTGTGTGTGTGTGTGTGTGTGTGTGTGTGTGTGTGTGTGTGTGTGTGTGTGTGTGTGTGTGTGTGTGTGTGTGTGTGTGTGTGTGTGTGTGTGTGTGTGTGTGTGTGTGTGTGTGTGTGTGTGTGTGTGTGTGTGTGCGCGCGCGCGCGTCTCTCTCTCTCTCTCTCTCTCTCTCCCTGCCAGGCTTGTCACCAGTATCTGGGCAGTCATATGGAGCCTGAGACTGGGTGCCAGGAGGGAGATGAAGACCCAGCTCACCATCTCCCTCCAGATTTCAAGGCAGCAGGTTGGGTGAGAGGGGGCTTTTTCTCCTCACAGCCCAGGCCCTTCCTCACATGCCACCACGCAAGCAGACTTCATTGCAAGCCATGTGCATCCATGTTCTTCCCAGGGCCGCTGGCGCCCCATGTTATTTCCCGGACGGCTGGACTTCTTCCTCGACCAAGGGCCCTCCTTAACTGCCTGGAGTGTGGGTCTATAACAGTGATGGCGAACCTTTTAGAGACCCGAGTGCCCAAACTGCAATTCAAAACCCACTTTTTTTTTTTTGCAAAGTGTCGATACAGTAATTTAACCTGAATGGAGGTGGCTATGAAGGGCCGATGTCGGGTGCCCACAGAAAGGGCTCCGAGGGCCACCTTCGGCACCCGTGCCATAGGTTCGCCATCACTGGTCTATAACATACGTGTGCATGTTCACACGCCTGGCTATCTTTTCAGGCAGGGCCTCTTCCTCCTGACTGGCCTCTCTGCATGTGTGTGCCCATGTCCCTTGGGGAGGTGCTCTTTTTCTTTCCACCTTTGTGGAGTTTGTGTGTGTGTGTGTCTGTAGATGTTTCAGTGCTGGACACATGGGTGCTTCCCTCCTCACTTGCATCTACGTGTGGGTGTGGGTATAGTGTGTGGGTGTTGTGGGTGTATATGTGTGTATATGTGATGGGTGGGTGTATGCATGTGTGTGGTGTGTGTGTGTGTGTATATATGTGTGTATGTGTGTATATATGTGATGGGTGGGTGTGGGTGTATATGTGTGTGTGTCTGTGTAGTGCACATGTGTATAAGTATGTGTGTGTGTTGGGGTGTATATGGGTGCATGTGGGTGTATATGTGTGTGGTGTGTGTGTGTATGTGTGTGTATATATGTGATGGGTGGGTGTTTGTGGGTGTATATGTGTGTGTGTGTGTGTGTGTGTGTGTGGTGCATGTGTGTATAAGTCTGTGTGTGTGTTGGGGTGTATATGGGTGCATGAGGGTGTTGTGGGTGTATATGTGTGTGGTGTGTGTGTGTATATGTGTGTATATATGTGATGGGTGGGTGTTTGTGGGTGTATCTGTGTGTGTGTGTCTGTGTGGTGCGCGTGTGTATAAGTCTCTGTGTGTGTGTTGTGGGTGTATATGGGTGTGCATATGTGATGGGTGGGTGTTTGTGGGTGTGTAGGTATGTCTGGGTGTGCCTGAGGGGGGAGGCCGAGGGCTCCCGTGTTCCCGCCCCCCCCAAACCCCCTGGGTCCCTGCCCGCCCGCCCTCCCCCACCCCCGACGAGGCAACCACGAGGGGGTCCCGTGGGGGGTCGTCGTCGTCTCGAGGTGCGTGGGGGTGGGGGGTGGGGGTGGGGGGGCGTGTGGGTGTGGGGGCCCCGCTGCTGCTGCTGCTGCTGCTGCTGCTGCTGGTGGTGGTGGTGGGGATACCCGAAGTCCTGGTCCATGCTCTTGAAGAAGTACTTGGCGCCGGGCCGGGCCAGGGCGGCCTTGACGTGGCCGAGGGTGAGGCGCTCCGCCGGGACGGGGATCTTGACCAGGTACGGCGTCTCCTCCTCGTCCAGGTGGTAGATCACCTTCGTCTCCCCGAAGAAGATGATGAAGAAGAAGGCAGGAGGAGGAAGAGGAGGAGGAGGAAGGAGGAGGAGGGGGGGCCCGCCAGAAGGAGGAGGGGGAGAAGAAGAGGAAGAACCACAAACCCCTCCCGGGGCTGAGGCCGACGAGGCCCCCCCGGGCCCGGGACCAGGCCCCGCCATCGCCATGGCAACCGCGGGACCGACCGACCGACCCCCTCGTCGCCCGCCGGAAGCCCCGCCCCCTCCCCTCCCCTCCCCCACGTGGCCCACCGCCCGCCCGCTCGCCCCGGGATCCTTCCGCGCCCAAGGAGGGAGGGAGGGGGCGGGGCTCCGGGAAGGAGCGCGGCGGCGGCGGCGGCGGCGGCGGCGGCGGCGAAAGGAGGACGCTTTCGCGCAGGCGCGTCTTACGTCACCACGCCCCTGCGCGCGCAACGCGGCGCATCACGTGAGGGAGGAGGAGGGGGAGAAGGAGGGAGGAGCCGACTCGCGCCTCCGGCCTCGCAGGGCCAGGTCACGTGGCGGGGAGCGTGACGTCGCCGCCCTGGAGGAGGAGGAGGAGGAGGCGAGGGGAGGGCGAGAAGAGGGCCCTCCCCATCCCCGAGCAGCCTCCCTTCTTTGTCCTCCCGGTCACGTGAGCGGGAGCGCCTTTCCCGCGGTGGGGACACGCCCCTTCCGGACGAGGGTGGGGCGGGTGGAGGCGGACGCCCTGCCCTTCGACGGCGCCGGCTCGCTCTCTGCGCGCATGCGCTCCCCGGTCTCTCCTCTCTCTCTCTCTGCGCGCATGCGCTGCCGTCTCTCTCTCTCTCTGCGCGCATGCGCTACCGTCTCTCTCTCTTTGCGCGCATGCGCTGCCGTCTCTCTCTCTCTTTGCGCGCATGCGCTCCCGTCTCTCTCTCTCTTGCTCTGCCCCCTCCCCTCGCCCCGGAGCTCCCTGCGAGAGCGCTCTGCACGTGCCCAGAGGCCTCCCTAAGCTCCTCCTGCCTTAGAAATTCGTCGGCTTCTCCGCCACGTTTTCCTTTCTGGGAGTTTAAAAAAAAACCCAGGGCGTTTTCAAAATGCGGCAGCACATTAAAGGCCACCGATCTCCCTGAATGAGAGTTATGTCTTTTATATGAATTTATGGGATCTCATAGACTTTGTGTTTATAACCACTTATGACCTTGCCTGATTGCCTCGACACTAATGTTATCTATTCATGCTGTAAGATGTCCCTCAATTGACTGTTCCCAATACTTAAACAGGCTTTAATTGTATTGGACTGTATATTGTCCCTGGCTTGGGTCCTTTTTCCAAAGATAAAGGGCGGGTAAAAATACTGTAAAATAAATAAATAAAGTGCTACATTCTCTCCCTCCCCCCCAACAACAACCTGCCAAGTCAGGGAGCAGGACTCCTCCTCCTTTGGGAGACAAATGCCCTGTGGGATAAAGCAACCCTGTTATTTTTAGTTATTTGTGCCTCTGGCCGGGCCCTCCATGTTTTAACTTGCTGATCTACTGACCTTTGATTGTTTGCTTACGATTTTAACTGCCATTTATTTATTTGTTGGCTTCTATGTAAACCACGTAGAGTTCCTATGGGAAAATTGGGCGGTATAGAAATGTAAAAATAAATAAATAAACCGACCCACCCAAGGGTTGTTGGGGGTCAGAGGACAGAGGCCAAGAAGGGGGAAGGTCTTGCCTTCCTCCAAGCACACAGCCTCACATACTATGTTGGGACTGACTACAGTTGCCATCATCCTCATCCTATGCAGGTGTGGGGAAGATGCCAACTGGAACAAGCCCTGCCCGCTTTAGAAACTGCCTTATCCCCCTGGCTCCTCTTCAGAAGGCAACCCGGTGCTGGACAGGCCCAGCCTGAGCCAGAGGAGGAGGAATTTGGATTACAGCTCCCATAACACCCCCCCCAGCTGTGGGTTCTGTATCTCAGCATACATCTGGGGAGGGGGGGCAGCTGCACAGCAGCCGACAAGACCCCACCCCCCCTTCCCTTTGGGTTCACATTCCCCCAAATAACCCACCCACCCGGAACATGAAGGAAGGAGGTGACCCGGTTCTGTACAAACACCACAAGGGTCCACATCTTTTATTTACATTCGGAAACTCTGCCATGTACATGGTTGCAAGTGTTAAAACAAAACAAAAAAGGTGTAATGCGGAGAGCCACCCCTCCAAAAACAAAAAAGACCAAGACCCCCCCCCCTCCTCAAATCAAAACCCAACCAGAAGGCTACGCTCAGTTGGGGGGTGGGGTGGGGTTAAATGTGGGACCAGCGCTGGACCAGCATCGGCATCTTCTGCCCAGGCTGAGAACTCTGGGGGAGAATTTCCCTGTTGTCACAAAGGAGAGGCTCCCTCACTCCTGTTTCTCAGGAGAAGGAGGCTGCTGCCATTAAGCTGGCCCTTTCTTGACAGTTACAAAAATGCAAGGGTGTGTGTGTGTGTGTGTGTGTGTTTCCCAGCTGTGTTCACCGCCTCAGTGCACTGCAAGGATCAGATGTTTGTTAATAATATGGATGAAAAAAACAAAAACCTTCCACTTGTGTCTCTTCCCAGTTGCTCCTTCCCTCTTATCGAAGTTTAAAAATATATATTATTTCGATTTCGGTTGATACAAATGCAATTCCCCTTCCAAAAAAAAAAGTTACCAAGTTTTAACCAAAAAAGAAGAAGACTGCACATCTAGGCTAACATCCTCCCCCCATAGCGCTCAGGCCTTCTTCTCTTAGGTTGTCTTCCTCTCTCCCCCGCCCCTCCTCTCTCATGGGGGGGAGGGCACTCCACCCCTAAGGGAACATACCAGAGGCGGGGGTGTATTAACTAAAACAGACAAAAAGCCATTGCAACTGGGAAACACATAAACAAACCCAGAAAAAAATAACACCGTTTCCATCTTGCCTATTTACAGGTGAATTTCACTTCAACAAGAGAAGGGGGGAGGGGGAGAGAAGAGTGAGAAGAACAACAAAGATTCTCTAGTCCTCCCCTCCCCTTCTCTGTCATTCTCTCTCAGCTCCCCGATACACACACTTCGGGGCGTCCTGGCCTATGAAACAAAAAGAACCGTCTGGATTTTTCTTTTCACACTTAAACGCACACCTTCTCCCAAACAGCACGGTCTACCTCCTTTTGCAGGTCCTGAAGGTGGTCTCGGGCTGAACCCCCACAAGCAAGGGAGTGGGTCTGGCGGGGTGAGGAGCTTGTGGTCACTGGCCAGGATTTCTCCAGGGGGGATGTTTGCCTCCCCCCCCCGAAGCTTTGCGACAGTCGCCACTGCAAATAACCTCTTTTTTTCCTGTTTTTCTTTTGTCTGCCTCCAAAGGGACCCAAGAGGCTGGTTCTGGACACCAGTCGGGAGCTGAGCCACCCACCCACCCGTGCTTTGTCCAGTCTCTGATGTGTCCTCCTGTGGGATGGATTCTGGCCATTGCCATGAAGCTCTCTCTCTCTCTCTTCTCTCTGGCTCTCCCCCTCGGGTGCTAAGGCTCACCGCTTCCCCTGGAAGCCACGGCCGCGGTTCCAGCGCTGGGAACGGCGGGCGGGAGGAGGTGCTTTCGGGAGCCTTCTTTGCATTTCTGACAGTAGAAGATGTCGGGGACGTTGGTCTTTTTGATCTTGGCGCAGGAGAGGTGGATCCAGGTGCCACACTGATTGCACTCAATCATTGGCCGGCCGGCAAACGGCTTCTGGCAGTAACAAGTGATGAGGTCCCACGAATCATCCCCTGCGAGGGTGGTGGTGGTGGAGGGGAACGGGAAAAAAACACGTCACGTTTCAAGACTGTATTCTCGAAAGTTTCAAGACTGTCTGATCCCCACATTTGGTACATCATTTGGACTCTTGCCGTGAAAATTTTTCACAGCTGTAATCTCTGTTTTAATTCTAAACTGGACAGGGTTTGGTTCAGTTGGCATTCCCCCCCCCCCCAATCATCCCATAGGTCAGTGGTGGCAAACCTTCGGCATTCCAGATGTTTTGGACCACAACACCCACAGTCCTTTGCCACTGGCAATCTAGGCTCGGAATACTGGGAGTTGTGGTCCAAAACATCTGGAGTGCCGAAGGTTCACCACCATTGCCATAGGGTGACAGGAACTCTAGTCAAATGAGCCAACTTACTATGTGAGGCTGTGTGTGTATGAAGGAAGCTTTTGATTTTTAAATATCTGAAGCACTACAAAGTGTTGGTAGAAACTAGTGCGTTTAATATGGTAGGAACTTCTTATTCGTAAACACATTTTCCTCTTTTAGTAGGTTTCTAGATTGGGAAATAAGATTTTTACCCCCTTGGGATTGCAGTGGGTTTTTTTGGCTGGGGGTGGGGTGGGGGGCGTAGAACAAAACAGCAAAGACTGGGTTCGAATCCCCACCTGACCCTGGAAAAGTCATGAGGTAGAGGCAGAACCAGTAAAACCACTCTATAAATATCTAAATAACTTTAGAAGGGTTGCAATAAGGGAGTTCCGACTTGATGCCACTTTAAAAAGCACACCCCTGGCACAACGTATGCAAGGAAGACTATCTGTAGAAATGGAATTCTGTTTGGCGAGCTGGAAGGGGTTAGGGTCCCTGGGCACTCAGCAAAGGGGGAGAGAGTGTGGACCCGAGGCAAGGGGGGGGTTTCTCAGATCAGGGAGGTACACACGTGTCCAGCTCTGATCAACCCCCCTCGCACTGTTATGGGAGAAGGGAAGAGGCGCTGCAGCACCCCCAAGGCAAGCTACTGGCCAATTCCTGGTGGGCTACATCCTGTCCGCTGAGGTTCCCAACCATGGAGGGCGATCCGAGACCCTTCTCAAGGGTGTGAAACAGAGGTTTGTAACTGGGGAACCAGGGCTGTGGAATCAGTAGATAATGTTCCGACTCCGACTCCTAAGTTTTTTGTACTTCCGACTCCTCTGTATTAATATGCAAATGGATTTTATACGTTCCTTGAAGGAAAGAAAGGCTTCAGTCTTGAACTATTGACCCTCCATTCCCTTCACTTATACAAGTGCCTCTAGTCCTGCAAAAAACATATTTACTTAATCCCTTATCCGTGAGAGGCTAGGTTACCCATGGGCGCTGCGTAACAGCAGAACACAACACTATGGAAAGTATAAGTATTGCCGCTCCTACTTGTGCGTTGCGTGCCATATAGTGAAGCACATGAAAAGCATGCTTCTACACGGCCACTTAACGTGTTTGTTTTGCGGTTACGTGAGGCACTGCATGCATTGGTCTTTATTATTACAGTAGAGAAGTCATTAATTCTAACTTTTTGTGAATTGGGACATTTAAACTTTGCTTTCTTTTTAAATTCCAATCTAAATTTAGTAGGAGTTGGAGTCGGAGCATTGTTTGCCTACTCCGACTCCGACTCCAGGTACCCAAAATTTCCTCCGACTCCCGAGTCCTCGACTCCGACTCCACAGCCCTGCGGGGAACACCTGGACACGGATCCGTTACATTTTCATCCTCCAGACATCGTCTCTGAACTCCTCTTAAAAAAAAATACCCTGGATCTACAGCTCTTGTCTTGTAAATCTGAAGCTCATCAGGAGGACGAAGGTTTAAAGCGGATCGTCCCAACTTCCCACTCGGATCAAGCTAGCTGGAAACATTTTTTAAAAACATTAAGCGTGGACAAACAAAACTGAAGTTTTTAAGGTGCCCCAAGAACCTTTCATTGTACTTTCTGCCGTTGACTAGTAAGGCGACTTTCCACCCCCCCCTTCCAAAATAAGCAGGCTTATTCAAATCATTTTTTGTTTCGAGAGGGAAGGTGGTTTGTAAACAGAGAGGCACAGATGAAGGGAGACCATTATATTGGAGGGAATTAAAAAAATATTAACTCTACTGCCTTCTTTAGAAATAGAGATCTTTAAAAAGATGAGCAATCTCTATCCTTTTAAGTGAAAGCAGAAGGTAGAGATAGTGAACAATTCCCTTCCCTCAACCTTTGAGGGAAGGAAAAGAGAAATATTTTATAAAATTTGTGGGAAATACAGCAACCCGGGGAGATAGATTATGCTGAATGATGAGGATTCACCCAGACAACCAGTGAGCATCATAACCAAACGGAGATTTGACTCCTGCCTCCTGATCTCAGAGTCTTTAACTGCTATTTTTACTGGCTCCTGACAGGGGAAATCAAGCATGTTCGGTGTTCCAGAAATGGAGGGCCTTGGCTAAGATTAACTAGGCCTTCCCATGTTTAGAGGCCTTCAAGATGACTCCCAGAACCCCCCAGGCCAGAATCCTCGGCTGACTAGCTGGAGGGCTGAAGTTCCCACCATCTAGCAAAAGGGAGGAAGGCTGAGGCGACTACTTGGAGGTATCCTCTTGTTCTGCCACCTGCTTCCGGACATGAAAGCAATATAGGCTGAAGCCAAGTCATGGTGCTAGCAGAAAGAGCCGACGTCATGACGTGGCAGCGGAAAAAAAGGGGGGGAAAGATGACACGAGACAAGGCTGCACCAACAAAACTGTAGCCCCACATTTAGAGAAAGAACCACTCCACAGTGCTTTGGTGGAAAGCTGCACACTGTACTGGGTGCCACCACCTACAACAGGCATGTCCGAACTCTGTCCCTCCTGATGTTTTGGACCGCAACTCCCAGAATTCTAAGCCTGTATTTCCTGATGTGGTCCAAAACATCTTGGACCACAACTCCCAGATGTTTTGGACCACAAGCCTGTATTGTCACCAATGGTAAAGGGCTGTGAAAGGTTTGGAGACAAAGCTTTGCCAGGGACAGTTCGACATAGCTGTGCGTGTTCGGCCCATGAAAAAAATACCAAGTGGGCAGCCATCTTCAAAGACTTGAAGGGCTGTCGTGCGGAAGATGGAGGGAGCGGGCGTTCTCCCAAAGGAGAGGCCTCTACGCAGTGGATGCCAATGATGAAAACTTTGATTTTGATTAAAACTTAGTGAAACCTCCTGACGCTCGGAGGTCCTTCACTGGGGAAAAGGAGGCCCCTTTCATCGCCTACGGCCACCTCTTCAGGGGTGTGTTTCAGCTACGCATCTCTTGCTGTGGAGAGGGGCCGGGCAATGTGGTGGCGGTTCCCTTCCGGCCCCTGCTATTTTATATACAAACATAAGAACCTAAAAAGAGCCCTGCTGGATCAGGCCAAAGGCCCATCTAGTCCAGTTTCCTGTATCTCACAGTGGCCCCACCAGATGCCTCTGGAAGTGCATGAGACTAGATATCAGTCTCCTGATACTACTCCCCTGCACCTGGCCCTTGAAACACCCTGGTTTTAAGACTGGAGATGACACATCTCCATCATGGGATGGACTTTTCCTCCAGGAATCTGTCCAATCCCCTTTTGAAAGCATCCAGGCCAGGTGCCATCAACACATCCTGTGGCAGGGAGTTCCACAGACTAACAACGCGCAGGGTGAAAAAATATTTTCTTTGGTCTTCTCTCACTCTCCCAGCCTTCAATTTGAGTGGATGTCCCCTAGTTCTGGTATTTTGTGAGAGGGAGAAGAGCTTCCCTCTATCCACTTTATACTCATCCACGGCCAAATTTCTGTGCATGTGACAGGCAGGCTTGCTGATAAAGGCAGCATTACAAGCTGGCTATTTGAGGCCTGTTAACCCTTTACCTACAGTACATCTCAATCCTATCCCCCCAGGCGCCTTTTTCCCCCAGACTAAAGAGCCCCAAATGTTTTAGCCTTTCCTCATAAGGAGGTACCCCAGCCCATTCATCATTTTAGTCACTCTCTTCTGCACCTTTTCCAGTTCCACTATTTTATGGGTTCCTCACCTGACTCCACCATGATGTCCTCGTCCATCACCCTCATCTCGCCCTCGCTGGAGCTCCCTTCTCCGTCCTGGCTGGTCTCTGTGCTGATGCCCTCCTTCCCTTCCGTGTCCTCAAGTTTCAGGGGGAAACGGCCCGCCAAGAGCTCAGGAGGGCCTTGCACAGAGACCAGCGATGCTCCCGTTGCTGCTGCTGCCGCCACCGTGGCCCCGTTCTCCCCTCCCGGCCGCAGAGCCGCCGCCGCCGCCGTTGCCACCGCCCCGTCCTCCTCCTCCTCCGCCTCAGAGTCCGTTTCGCTCAGGGAAGCTTTGTGCTTCTTCTCGCTGCGCTCCGCTTTTTTCAACTTCCGCTTCCGGCTTTTTTTGATGCGCGAGCGCTTCTCCCCGACGGGGTCGCTGCTCCGGTTCCGCCGGGCGCTCCCGGTCTCCAAGGCGGCCTTGCGGTTGCGCTTGTCTTTCTTCTTGTCCAGGCCTCCCTTGGGGCCGGCCAGGGGGGGCGGCTGCTGTTTGCCCACCGGGTCCAAGTCAAAAAGGGAGTCCTTGAGCTTCATCTTCTCCAGCAGCGAGCTGTCCGACTTGAGGCGCCGGAAGGCGGCCTTCTTTTTCGAAGACTTGGCCTTCTTCACGAAGGTCTCGATGGTGTGCAGGTCGGAATGGGTGGACTCCCAGCCGTCGCTGTCCACCACGCTCTCGGGCCGGATCGGAGAGTTGGAGCCGGAAGGCATCCAGTCATTTTCCTGGTGGGGTGGGGGAGGCGGTCGGGGGTGGGGGAGGAGAAGAGAGGACAGATCAATGGGGGAACGGGGGTGCTTTTGTGCCCCAAAGAACACACACACACACACACACACACACACACACACACACGGCCTGCATGCCTGTTGATGGGAGTATGTCCAAACCTCAGCCCTCCAGATGTTTTGGACCACCACTCCCAGAATTCTAAGCTTAGATTGCCAGTGACAAAGGACTGTGGGAATTGTGGTCCAAAACATCTGAAGGGCCAAAGTTTGGACATGCCTGAGACAGTCTCTGACCCAGTTACTAAATGGAAGCAGCTTCCAAAGAGGTAATCTTGTTCGTCATTTTAAAAAGGAGGAAAAAATAAAAGGGAGGCAAAAAGGAGGCAAAAAAAAGGAGTAGCTAAGATTAAGAGGCTTGTTTTCAATCCAATAATGGCTGGTAGAATGAAATTTCCTCTGAGGGGCTATAATTCCTTTATTACTAGCACGTTAGGACATTGGGAGTAAGGTAACATCCATCTTTACTTTAGACATTTTGTCCGCTTTTTTCCGTCATCTTCTGTTAAGAAAGCGGCTCAACTCATTAAGTCTAGACCCCTAACTGCATGGCAGTTGACAGCTTCCAGTGAAGAAACTGGGCTCCCAGATGCATGAAGGATAAAACCTTGCCTGAGAACATCAATTAAATCCTGGGTAAACTGAGTGAGGGCAATGGGGAATGGCTGGTTGGTAGGCCTTTTAGTTGTGCAAGCTGACTGTCGTTCTGTCTTGCCCACCCTTAATAAACGGACGACTGGGCCCTAGGGCAAATGTCCCAGGGGCTCCTAAGGGGCTTTGGAGCAATGCCCCTGCTGCTCTGGACACCCCCCCCCCCGATGAGTGGGAGCAAGCTGCATGGTTCCCAGTGGAGTTACTTAGGTTGGCTTGGCACAGCTTGAGGGTAAGCAGAAGCCAATTAAGCCCAGAGTAGCACTTATTTATTTAATTAATTAATTAATTAATTAATTAATTAATTATGTACTTATTAACCGCCCGACTTTCCCTTGGGAACTCTGGGCGGTGTACAACAATTTGTACTAAAGGGAGAGCATATAAAGGAGAAAAGCAAGCCAGCCATAACTGGAAGGCAAAACTGGATAATGGAGTGGTTTAGGTCTCTGGATGCTGGAAGTTCAATTGCCCACTGGTGCTTCTTGGAGAGGGACTGGACTTCATGATCCAGAGGATCCCTCCAAACTCTTGTTTGTTTGTTTATTGAGTATTTTTACCCCACTTTTTTCCTTGGAAAAGGGCCCAAGGCGGCTTACAGCAATGAGGGACAATATACAGCCCAGTACAATTAAGAAATGTTCAATTAAGAAATGTTCAAGTTTAAGAACAGGGAATTGAAGGGTAGCTTGCAGCACTAAAAGACGACATTAAAGCTAAAAGAGAAGGCAATCAGCCAAGAAAAGAGTACATGCAATTGTGTATGCGGTGTAGACCAGTGGTGGCACACAGTTTGGACCACAACTCCCAGAATTCCAAGCCTGTATTGCCAGTGACAAAGGACTGTGGGAGCTGTGGTCCAAAACCTCTGGACTGCCAAAGGTTCACCACCACTGGTGCAGACCACCATTCTAAAAGTTATGAAGAATGGGAACTAGCAATGGATAACATAGTGTCAACGTAATTGCACAAGGAGAGATACAAGCACAACGTTATCAAGTTCTGCAGTCCTAAACTTATTATTAAGACTGAAAAACTACAGAACTACCGCTCCCACAATGCCCTTCTGAAAACACTCCTGAACTAGCCACCCCCCGTGCTCCATAACAAGCCAGGACATGTCTGCCCTCTGGCGTCCAGCCGCGTTTCCTACACTTCCCAGCATGCCACCCACCCTTCCAGCCTGGAAGCAAAATGGCCATGCCTCAAAGCATTCTGGGGCCGGTAGTTCCCACCGTTTGCAGCCGAGAGCAATGCAACGGGCTGGCCTCGGAGACCGCCCTTGGGCAGCGCGTGGGAAAATTGGGCCCATGGCGGGGAGGGAGGTGGGGTGTGGGGGGTGCGTGGAGGGGTGGAAGGGTGCGAGCTATCCCTGGGCCCTCCCATTCCTCAGCACGTTCCCGGAGCGTTGGTCTTTGGGTCCCTCCCGTTCCCCGTTACTTTGCCAATTACTCTATGTGAAATGAATGGAGCTCGGGTGCTGCACTGAAGCTCCGGG